>OW121756.1:15000-1240000 GCA_933228765.1 Miltochrista miniata | reverse complement strand
CTGATAACCTTCCTGGAAATGCACTTACCTTGAACTCTTGTTGGTAGGTAGGCGCTGCTCCCAGCTTTGCGTTCGGGGTCTTGATTCACGACCGCGAAATATGCACACAGGAGTTATAACCGTAACTCTCGAGACTGTGGCTGATGATAAGCGATGTAGCGCGATATGATGGGTAATCACAGCGGCCGATAGCGGAGCGGAGCGTTAAGAGACGGGTGCGTGCGTATCTTCCAATAGCTATGGCGGAATGTGAATGTAGGAAGCGGGCGGGATAGTGTTGCCATAGACAATACATAAAAGTAAGATGCGTTTAGTGCGTGAGTGTTGACATATAATAATTATAATAAATACCATTAAATACATAAACTAAAAAATATGTATGCGACGGTACTGGCGCATCCAACTTCGGGGGGCTTAGAGGATTCTTCCTCTACATTGAATAAACAAAATAAAAAAATAAAAGGAATGAAAACTTATGAACTAAAAAATAATTCAAAAGCGTAGGAGTTATTGCGTGGGTAACGGGCAAAGCCGAGTTACAGGACGAATGTATTCACCAGAAGAAGTCTTAATTCTGACGACTCTAATTACACCATCCTTCCCGGGAAACACCTCTGATACAACCGCGAGTGGCCACGATAAAGGATGCGTATTGTCATCCTTAACAACAACTACAGTTCCTATCGTCACAGGTTTGGACGGCATATTCCACTTGTGTCTAAGTTGGAGAGAGGTAAGATATTCTTTGCTCCAACGTGTCCAGTAACTTTGAACAATTCTATTTAATAATTGATAGCGGGTGAGTCTGTTATCTGGTAATAGGGGTTCAATGTGTTCAGCGGGTAAATATTTAAGCGGAGTAACACTAAGAAAATGATTAGGCGTTAGGGGGGTTGGATCCGATGGATCCGAAGAAAGTATGCAAATCGGACGGCTATTCAAAATGCCTTCAATTTGCACCAATATTGTACTGAATTCTTCATAGGTGAGTATTTGACTCCCGATAGCTTTAAATAAATGAGACTTAACACATTTGACATTAATTTCAGGCAACGAATTAAAATTGGGCCCGAAAGGTGGGCTGTGCTGAAACTGAATCTTATGTTGAGTTAGATATTTATTCAGATCATTTTTATAATTAGTGGACTGTATAAGCGTGTAAATTTCGTTCAATTTTCGTTTCGCACCTATGAAATTAGTGCCTCCATCGCTGTACAACACTGAAACAGGACCCCTGCGTGAGATAAAACGTTTAAAGGCAGCGAGAAATAAATCTGTACTAAGATCACTTACTAACTCTAAATGGAGCGCCTTTGTTGTGAGACAGACGAACAAGCAAATATACGCTTTATGACTTTTTACTCCACGACGCCTTATGTGAGTTACGTAAAAGGGTCCCGCGTAATCAACTGCGGTATGCACAAACGACTTTACTTGTGAAACTCTAATGGATGGAAGATCACCCATAGGTGGAGTTGTAGAACGAGGCCTAGCTTTAAAACATAAATTACATTTATGTACTCGTTGGCGAATCAAATTTCGTGCAGAAAGAATCCAATACTTTTGGCGAGTCAATGCTAACACTAGTCCAGGACCGGTGTGTAAATTGTCGGTGTGATAGTGGTCTACTAAGAGCGACACTATACGTCCTTTAGGTGATAGCAGTATTGGATATTTTGTATTGTAATTTAGTTGAGAATGAGTAAGTCGACCACCTACTCTAATTAACCCTTGTTCGTCAAGAAAAGGGTTGAGTTTTAAAATAGCCTGATTTGGACAAATTTTAGTAGCCTTAAGTGCTTGTAATTCTACCTGAAAATACTTAGACTGATCGAAGCGGACCGCATAATATTCTGCGTATTCTAAATCGTATACAGAAAGTATACCGCGGGATTTGAGAATCCTTGTGAAACGTAATACATAAACCAGTGAACGAATAAATTTTACCCAACTCGAGCAACGCTCGGCAAGTTCGTCTATCATGTGAACGTGATCGGAGACAGGTATGGTATGTGCATGGAGAGAAGCTATTTTAATTTCCAGTAATTCTGTCTTCTCGTTATGATTGATTTTATATTCCTTCACAGGCCATGCATTTATAGGTGCGGACAGCCATTTCGGCCCGTGAAACCAAAGATAGTTATTTATTAACCCTTTAGGTGTCACAGGGCGCGAGACTATATCGGCGGGATTTTCAACCCCACGAACGTGATACCAATGGGAAGCAGGCAGATATTCATTTACCTGAGCGATGCGATTAGCTACAAAAGTTTGAAACTTATGAGCGGGAGAGTGAATCCAGGTAAGGGTTACCGTAGAATCAGAGAATGCGAATATATTGTTTATTTGACACCGCTTATTAAAAACAGTGCGCACAGAATTAATTAATTTTGCGAGTAAGACCGCCGCGCAGAGTTCTAAACGCGCTAGCGTTTTATTAGAATCTGACACTTTGGATTTAGCGGTCAGTAGATTCACATTAAGAGCGTTTCCGTTCTCAGCCGTTTCTATTCGTACATAGATAACAGCACCATAACATTGCTGGCTGGCATCCGAGAAGCCTATTAGAGTAATTCGACGAGCGGATGTTAAACCTATATGTCTCGGTATTTTTATTTCAGATAAACGCGACAACTCCCTATGAAAGTGTTTCCATTTAGACAGAATGCAACCCGGGACCGTCTCGTCCCAGTCCAGTTGTAATTTCCAACATTCTTGTATAAGCAACTTCATGTATGCGACCACTGGACTGATGATTCCAAGCGGATCGAACAAGCGCGCGGTTACGGAAAGGATCGAGCGTTTAGTGCATGTTAAAGGCATGTCGATCACTATTTTAAAGTTAAAGGTGTCATCGTTAGGTTGCCATTGCATACCCACGATCTTAGTGTCAACATGAGGATTCTCATCAAACTTGACAGCGAGACAGCTCTTATGAATTGACGGGATACGTGACAATAGGGTATTGTCATTAGAGATCCACTTAGTTAAGTTAAAACCTCCAGATTTAAACATAGCGACCATTTCCCTATAGGTGTCTTCAGCTAAATCTACATTCTCTATGGAACTAACGTAGTCGTCAACATACATGTGATTGTCAGCTTCGTAAGCCGCCAGAGGATATAAAGCGCGACAGTCTGACGCGAGCTGGTTTACGACTCGCATTGCCAGGAAGGGTGAGCTGGAGACGCCAAAACAAACGCGGTTGAAATGATAGCTTTCAATAGGAGAATTGGAATCGAACCTAAATAATATTCTTTGATATGTATGATGATCTTGAGTAAGTTTCACTTGAAAATACATTTTTTCTATGTCCGCGGTTACAGCAACCGGGTACATACGCAAATTGAGAAGCAAATGAAAGATATTGTTCTGTAATATTGGTCCCGTATAAAGCAAATCGTTAAGCGATTTACCTGACGTGGTTTTACACCCAGCGTCTAAGACCACACGCGTTTTAGAGGTTTCTTTGTCAGGGCGATAAACGGCCCGATGCGGCATATAATAAACTTGAGAGTCTAGAAAGCTATTTGACACTTTAGTGAGATAACCTTGATCAATATATGTTTGAATAATGGCATTATAATCGTTGCGTAAGTTAGAAGCGTCTAACTTTTTTTCTAAATTTAAAAACCTGCGTTTGGCGATTGTGTACGAATGCCCTAGCTCACTGGGAGGGTATTTAAAGGGAAGACTAACCGTATATCTACCGGTATCGTCGCGTGAGTACGTAGACGAGAACAGCTTTTCACATGCTGCGTCGTCCGTGCTAATGTGCTTCTTATCTGGCACCTGTTCTATCTCCCAAAAGCGTTGCGTTAATTGTTCGAGAGACACATCTTGAGTGTGACATAAGAAGGCCTTGTCGGACACGGAGGAATGAGACATGCGATCGCGGGGATGCTTGTTTGCCACTAGCGAATAAGGTAAAGCATGCGCCTTTCCCATTGCGACGTATCCGAGCGTGGTTTCTATCGCGATTACTGATGAGGTTGGGGATGTAATTTTTTGCGACCCTAAAATCATGGGGAAGAGTTCATTACCTAACAAACAATCTATACCACCCGGAGTATAGTATCGTTCGTCAGCCATAGGTAAATTTTGTAAATGGGTTAATTCCGCTGTATCAATTTCCACGTTAGGCAAAAAATCTGTAATAGTGTCTATAACCCGTGCACTAACCGAATAAGAACAGCGGGCATCAAATCGCGAATATATTTTGAAATGCGTAATTCCATAAGATTGGCTTTCAAGTTGACCTATGCCTTTAATGACAGAAGGAGCGTTAAGTATGGTTAAGTGCAAACGCTCACAACAAGACTTCGTAATAAAGTTACTCATAGACCCTGAGTCCAAAAACAAACGTATACGATCCGATTTATAATTTGCATATACACAAGCAGTCGGCAACAAAACCGTGGTCGCGCTGCTTGAATTACGCGGCGGAGGGATCACAGCCGATAACGACGCGATATTGCCACTATGTGACCGCGCCTCCCGCGAGTGCGAGCGGGACGGATCATCTGCCGATGACGCATGAGTCGACATGGAATGCTCGGACGGCGCAGTAGACGCGTTTGCCTGCCTCGATGCGTTGCCGGCAGCATGATTTCTTGTTGAATTTGATGCGTTCAAATTATTTTTATAACACAGTAAACTATGATGAGACCGATTGCAAATCGAACACCTATTAACAGATCTGCAAGCACTCACGTGATGAAAACCTAAACAATTAACACAAAAGGAATGTTTACGAACTATTTCATTTCGCGTTTCAACAGTCTCTTGAATAAAATGTTGACATTTGAACAAAGGGTGAGCGGAATTATTGTTACATACGATACAATTTTTTATGTTAGAAGTATCGACTGATTTCAAATTAGTAGGGCGGGTTTGCGTAAAAAATGACTTAGGTTTATTTAAATGAGAGGCGGTTGAACTCCGCTGAGCGCGATAATCACCTTTTTGGGAATGTGATGGTGAGCGGAGCGTTTGGAGTTTGCTTTGTTCTGTAAAAAATGTTTTGACGTCACTATATGTAGGTACACTCAAATGTCTATGAGATTGTTCAAACAATTCAAGCATAGGTTTATCAAACTTGCTTAATGCTAAATGAGTTATTATGAAATCTGATAAATTTGTGATAGGTAGACGCTGCAGAGCTGCTTCAGCTGAACAAAAGTTCTCCAAGATCTGATCAGCCGATTGCCCTGGCTTCTGGTGTAACATTTGTTCTAAATAGCACGACGCCTGAACCCTGGTATCGTGGTATTTAGCCAGAAGGGCTTGCCAAATAACATCGTAATTTTGTGCGGTAGCAGCTATGCCTGAACAAACAGTAAGTGCCTTACCCGAAAGGCAACCTATCAAATATTGAACCTTTTCGGCGTTGGTGAGACGAGTATTCGTATGTATCACACTACAGAAATTTTCATAAAATATAGGCCACTTACCATAAGTACCATCGAAACCTGTGAGTTTAAGTGGGGGTAATTTGATATTAAAATTATCACTTTTCTTTTTATCGTCGAGTTCTTGTCTCAGAGTAGTTTCCGTTTGCTTTATGAAACAGTATAATTCATCAAATGTATTAAAAACACTATAACTCGGCTGTACCTGCGGATTATCTTTTAATTGTTCAATTAACAATTTATCGATAGTTTCGATGTAATCCGATCGGGTTTTATCGATAGATTGAACCCGAGCGAGAAACATCATGCGTACTGTTTCATCGGTAACCTTGAGACTTAAGTTGTACACTTCTTGAACTATGTGAAACAAACTTTGTTTTTTGTATTCTAAAAAATTTATCATGACCTGACTTTCGTCTGAACTTTTACTATGGGATTTGTCTTTAGAAGCCATGATAATATAATTGATACGAGATACGAGTATGTATATAAGTGGGTAGGTAATAGAAATATTCAGCGAAAAAGTATAAAATTCGAACAACGATCAGCTGTTAGCTTAAATCAGCTGTTTGCGGTAAAGTATTCAGAGAACAAACCCAATATGGAGTCTGCGTAACAATCAGCTGTTAATCGTTTGAATACCGTTATGTATCGGCTGCGTTGCCCAGTACCGTCACAATAAAATAAATATATGTGGGTATAAAATTAACGTATAAATATGAGTTTTATCTACGATTACAATTCGAAAGATAATATGAAATTGTAATGAAATTGGGGAAAACTACGTTAAATTTATGACGGTTGAGAAAATTGTTAATTTTGGATTGTCCGTTTTACTTTATGCCAAAACTCCTAATTACCAAAAAATATCAAAATGATTGCCTAGAATCGGACAACCGGACTAACATGGCCAGGATGGTCCAAGTCCTGGGTAGCGATAATTTCGGGGGGCGCTACCTGCCAGCGGGTTGATTATATATAGGTAAATATGATTATGATAAATAGCGTAAATGCGTTATAGAATATGAGTACTTATGAGTAATATAAAATATGCGGTGTGAAAAGATAATTAACTTTTCTAATGCGTGCGGGTGGCGTTAAATATAATATTTGCGTTGAGTATTTATGAGTAATATACTAAATATATATATGCGTATGCGTGAATTTAATAGGAAAGAGGTAATTAATATTATTAGTAGAAAGAATGCGTTAGATGGAAAATGCACTTACCTTGAACTCTTGTTGGTAGGTAGGCGCTGCTCCCAGCTTTGCGTTCGGGGTCTTGATTCACGACCGCGAAATATGCACACAGGAGTTATAACCGTAACTCTCGAGACTGTGGCTGATGATAAGCGATGTAGCGCGATATGATGGGTAATCACAGCGGCCGATAGCGGAGCGGAGCGTTAAGAGACGGGTGCGTGCGTATCTTCCAATAGCTATGGCGGAATGTGAATGTAGGAAGCGGGCGGGATAGTGTTGCCATAGACAATACATAAAAGTAAGATGCGTTTAGTGCGTGAGTGTTGACATATAATAATTATAATAAATACCATTAAATACATAAACTAAAAAATATGTATGCGTCGGTACTGGCGCATCCAACTTCGGGGGGCTTAGAGGATTCTTCCTCTACATTGAATAAACAAAATAAAAAAATAAAAGGAATGAAAACTTATGAACTAAAAAATAATTCAAAAGCGTAGGAGTTATTGCGTGGGTAACGGGCAAAGCCGAGTTACAGGACGAATGTATTCACCAGAAGAAGTCTTAATTCTGACGACTCTAATTACACCATCCTTCCCGGGAAACACCTCTGATACAACCGCGAGTGGCCACGATAAAGGATGCGTATTGTCATCCTTAACAACAACTACAGTTCCTATCGTCACAGGTTTGGACGGCATATTCCACTTGTGTCTAAGTTGGAGAGAGGTAAGATATTCTTTGCTCCAACGTGTCCAGTAACTTTGAACAATTCTATTTAATAATTGATAGCGGGTGAGTCTGTTATCTGGTAATAGGGGTTCAATGTGTTCAGCGGGTAAATATTTAAGCGGAGTAACACTAAGAAAATGATTAGGCGTTAGGGGGGTTGGATCCGATGGATCCGAAGAAAGTATGCAAATCGGACGGCTATTCAAAATGCCTTCAATTTGCACCAATATTGTACTGAATTCTTCATAGGTGAGTATTTGACTCCCGATAGCTTTAAATAAATGAGACTTAACACATTTGACATTAATTTCAGGCAACGAATTAAAATTGGGCCCGAAAGGTGGGCTGTGCTGAAACTGAATCTTATGTTGAGTTAGATATTTATTCAGATCATTTTTATAATTAGTGGACTGTATAAGCGTGTAAATTTCGTTCAATTTTCGTTTCGCACCTATGAAATTAGTGCCTCCATCGCTGTACAACACTGAAACAGGACCCCTGCGTGAGATAAAACGTTTAAAGGCAGCGAGAAATAAATCTGTACTAAGATCACTTACTAACTCTAAATGGAGCGCCTTTGTTGTGAGACAGACGAACAAGCAAATATACGCTTTATGACTTTTTACTCCACGACGCCTTATGTGAGTTACGTAAAAGGGTCCCGCGTAATCAACTGCGGTATGCACAAACGACTTTACTTGTGAAACTCTAATGGATGGAAGATCACCCATAGGTGGAGTTGTAGAACGAGGCCTAGCTTTAAAACATAAATTACATTTATGTACTCGTTGGCGAATCAAATTTCGTGCAGAAAGAATCCAATACTTTTGGCGAGTCAATGCTAACACTAGTCCAGGACCGGTGTGTAAATTGTCGGTGTGATAGTGGTCTACTAAGAGCGACACTATACGTCCTTTAGGTGATAGCAGTATTGGATATTTTGTATTGTAATTTAGTTGAGAATGAGTAAGTCGACCACCTACTCTAATTAACCCTTGTTCGTCAAGAAAAGGGTTGAGTTTTAAAATAGCCTGATTTGGACAAATTTTAGTAGCCTTAAGTGCTTGTAATTCTACCTGAAAATACTTAGACTGATCGAAGCGGACCGCATAATATTCTGCGTATTCTAAATCGTATACAGAAAGTATACCGCGGGATTTGAGAATCCTTGTGAAACGTAATACATAAACCAGTGAACGAATAAATTTTACCCAACTCGAGCAACGCTCGGCAAGTTCGTCTATCATGTGAACGTGATCGGAGACAGGTATGGTATGTGCATGGAGAGAAGCTATTTTAATTTCCAGTAATTCTGTCTTCTCGTTATGATTGATTTTATATTCCTTCACAGGCCATGCATTTATAGGTGCGGACAGCCATTTCGGCCCGTGAAACCAAAGATAGTTATTTATTAACCCTTTAGGTGTCACAGGGCGCGAGACTATATCGGCGGGATTTTCAACCCCACGAACGTGATACCAATGGGAAGCAGGCAGATATTCATTTACCTGAGCGATGCGATTAGCTACAAAAGTTTGAAACTTATGAGCGGGAGAGTGAATCCAGGTAAGGGTTACCGTAGAATCAGAGAATGCGAATATATTGTTTATTTGACACCGCTTATTAAAAACAGTGCGCACAGAATTAATTAATTTTGCGAGTAAGACCGCCGCGCAGAGTTCTAAACGCGCTAGCGTTTTATTAGAATCTGACACTTTGGATTTAGCGGTCAGTAGATTCACATTAAGAGCGTTTCCGTTCTCAGCCGTTTCTATTCGTACATAGATAACAGCACCATAACATTGCTGGCTGGCATCCGAGAAGCCTATTAGAGTAATTCGACGAGCGGATGTTAAACCTATATGTCTCGGTATTTTTATTTCAGATAAACGCGACAACTCCCTATGAAAGTGTTTCCATTTAGACAGAATGCAACCCGGGACCGTCTCGTCCCAGTCCAGTTGTAATTTCCAACATTCTTGTATAAGCAACTTCATGTATGCGACCACTGGACTGATGATTCCAAGCGGATCGAACAAGCGCGCGGTTACGGAAAGGATCGAGCGTTTAGTGCATGTTAAAGGCATGTCGATCACTATTTTAAAGTTAAAGGTGTCATCGTTAGGTTGCCATTGCATACCCACGATCTTAGTGTCAACATGAGGATTCTCATCAAACTTGACAGCGAGACAGCTCTTATGAATTGACGGGATACGTGACAATAGGGTATTGTCATTAGAGATCCACTTAGTTAAGTTAAAACCTCCAGATTTAAACATAGCGACCATTTCCCTATAGGTGTCTTCAGCTAAATCTACATTCTCTATGGAACTAACGTAGTCGTCAACATACATGTGATTGTCAGCTTCGTAAGCCGCCAGAGGATATAAAGCGCGACAGTCTGACGCGAGCTGGTTTACGACTCGCATTGCCAGGAAGGGTGAGCTGGAGACGCCAAAACAAACGCGGTTGAAATGATAGCTTTCAATAGGAGAATTGGAATCGAACCTAAATAATATTCTTTGATATGTATGATGATCTTGAGTAAGTTTCACTTGAAAATACATTTTTTCTATGTCCGCGGTTACAGCAACCGGGTACATACGCAAATTGAGAAGCAAATGAAAGATATTGTTCTGTAATATTGGTCCCGTATAAAGCAAATCGTTAAGCGATTTACCTGACGTGGTTTTACACCCAGCGTCTAAGACCACACGCGTTTTAGAGGTTTCTTTGTCAGGGCGATAAACGGCCCGATGCGGCATATAATAAACTTGAGAGTCTAGAAAGCTATTTGACACTTTAGTGAGATAACCTTGATCAATATATGTTTGAATAATGGCATTATAATCGTTGCGTAAGTTAGAAGCGTCTAACTTTTTTTCTAAATTTAAAAACCTGCGTTTGGCGATTGTGTACGAATGCCCTAGCTCACTGGGAGGGTATTTAAAGGGAAGACTAACCGTATATCTACCGGTATCGTCGCGTGAGTACGTAGACGAGAACAGCTTTTCACATGCTGCGTCGTCCGTGCTAATGTGCTTCTTATCTGGCACCTGTTCTATCTCCCAAAAGCGTTGCGTTAATTGTTCGAGAGACACATCTTGAGTGTGACATAAGAAGGCCTTGTCGGACACGGAGGAATGAGACATGCGATCGCGGGGATGCTTGTTTGCCACTAGCGAATAAGGTAAAGCATGCGCCTTTCCCATTGCGACGTATCCGAGCGTGGTTTCTATCGCGATTACTGATGAGGTTGGGGATGTAATTTTTTGCGACCCTAAAATCATGGGGAAGAGTTCATTACCTAACAAACAATCTATACCACCCGGAGTATAGTATCGTTCGTCAGCCATAGGTAAATTTTGTAAATGGGTTAATTCCGCTGTATCAATTTCCACGTTAGGCAAAAAATCTGTAATAGTGTCTATAACCCGTGCACTAACCGAATAAGAACAGCGGGCATCAAATCGCGAATATATTTTGAAATGCGTAATTCCATAAGATTGGCTTTCAAGTTGACCTATGCCTTTAATGACAGAAGGAGCGTTAAGTATGGTTAAGTGCAAACGCTCACAACAAGACTTCGTAATAAAGTTACTCATAGACCCTGAGTCCAAAAACAAACGTATACGATCCGATTTATAATTTGCATATACACAAGCAGTCGGCAACAAAACCGTGGTCGCGCTGCTTGAATTACGCGGCGGAGGGATCACAGCCGATAACGACGCGATATTGCCACTATGTGACCGCGCCTCCCGCGAGTGCGAGCGGGACGGATCATCTGCCGATGACGCATGAGTCGACATGGAATGCTCGGACGGCGCAGTAGACGCGTTTGCCTGCCTCGATGCGTTGCCGGCAGCATGATTTCTTGTTGAATTTGATGCGTTCAAATTATTTTTATAACACAGTAAACTATGATGAGACCGATTGCAAATCGAACACCTATTAACAGATCTGCAAGCACTCACGTGATGAAAACCTAAACAATTAACACAAAAGGAATGTTTACGAACTATTTCATTTCGCGTTTCAACAGTCTCTTGAATAAAATGTTGACATTTGAACAAAGGGTGAGCGGAATTATTGTTACATACGATACAATTTTTTATGTTAGAAGTATCGACTGATTTCAAATTAGTAGGGCGGGTTTGCGTAAAAAATGACTTAGGTTTATTTAAATGAGAGGCGGTTGAACTCCGCTGAGCGCGATAATCACCTTTTTGGGAATGTGATGGTGAGCGGAGCGTTTGGAGTTTGCTTTGTTCTGTCAAAAATGTTTTGACGTCACTATATGTAGGTACACTCAAATGTCTATGAGATTGTTCAAACAATTCAAGCATAGGTTTATCAAACTTGCTTAATGCTAAATGAGTTATTATGAAATCTGATAAATTTGTGATAGGTAGACGCTGCAGAGCTGCTTCAGCTGAACAAAAGTTCTCCAAGATCTGATCAGCCGATTGCCCTGGCTTCTGGTGTAACATTTGTTCTAAATAGCACGACGCCTGAACCCTGGTATCGTGGTATTTAGCCAGAAGGGCTTGCCAAATAACATCGTAATTTTGTGCGGTAGCAGCTATGCCTGAACAAACAGTAAGTGCCTTACCCGAAAGGCAACCTATCAAATATTGAACCTTTTCGGCGTTGGTGAGACGAGTATTCGTATGTATCACACTACAGAAATTTTCATAAAATATAGGCCACTTACCATAAGTACCATCGAAACCTGTGAGTTTAAGTGGGGGTAATTTGATATTAAAATTATCACTTTTCTTTTTATCGTCGAGTTCTTGTCTCAGAGTAGTTTCCGTTTGCTTTATGAAACAGTATAATTCATCAAATGTATTAAAAACACTATAACTCGGCTGTACCTGCGGATTATCTTTTAATTGTTCAATTAACAATTTATCGATAGTTTCGATGTAATCCGATCGGGTTTTATCGATAGATTGAACCCGAGCGAGAAACATCATGCGTACTGTTTCATCGGTAACCTTGAGACTTAAGTTGTACACTTCTTGAACTATGTGAAACAAACTTTGTTTTTTGTATTCTAAAAAATTTATCATGACCTGACTTTCGTCTGAACTTTTACTATGGGATTTGTCTTTAGAAGCCATGATAATATAATTGATACGAGATACGAGTATGTATATAAGTGGGTAGGTAATAGAAATATTCAGCGAAAAAGTATAAAATTCGAACAACGATCAGCTGTTAGCTTAAATCAGCTGTTTGCGGTAAAGTATTCAGAGAACAAACCCAATATGGAGTCTGCGTAACAATCAGCTGTTAATCGTTTGAATACCGTTATGTATCGGCTGCGTTGCCCAGTACCGTCACAATAAAATAAATATATGTGGGTATAAAATTAACGTATAAATATGAGTTTTATCTACGATTACAATTCGAAAGATAATATGAAATTGTAATGAAATTGGGGAAAACTACGTTAAATTTATGACGGTTGAGAAAATTGTTAATTTTGGATTGTCCGTTTTACTTTATGCCAAAACTCCTAATTACCAAAAAATATCAAAATGATTGCCTAGAATCGGACAACCGGACTAACATGGCCAGGATGGTCCAAGTCCTGGGTAGCGATAATTTCGGGGGGCGCTACCTGCCAGCGGGTTGATTATATATAGGTAAATATGATTATGATAAATAGCGTAAATGCGTTATAGAATATGAGTACTTATGAGTAATATAAAATATGCGGTGTGAAAAGATAATTAACTTTTCTAATGCGTGCGGGTGGCGTTAAATATAATATTTGCGTTGAGTATTTATGAGTAATATACTAAATATATATATGCGTATGCGTGAATTTAATAGGAAAGAGGTAATTAATATTATTAGTAGAAAGAATGCGTTAGATGGAATATCCGGACGGAGGACCACAACTGGAAATGCACTTACCTTGAACTCTTGTTGGTAGGTAGGCGCTGCTCCCAGCTTTGCGTTCGGGGTCTTGATTCACGACCGCGAAATATGCACACAGGAGTTATAACCGTAACTCTCGAGACTGTGGCTGATGATAAGCGATGTAGCGCGATATGATGGGTAATCACAGCGGCCGATAGCGGAGCGGAGCGTTAAGAGACGGGTGCGTGCGTATCTTCCAATAGCTATGGCGGAATGTGAATGTAGGAAGCGGGCGGGATAGTGTTGCCATAGACAATACATAAAAGTAAGATGCGTTTAGTGCGTGAGTGTTGACATATAATAATTATAATAAATACCATTAAATACATAAACTAAAAAATATGTATGCGTCGGTACTGGCGCATCCACTTCCCACATTTAAATTTACACCGAACTCTGTTCAAGTCCCGTCCTGACAAAGTTGTAAATTTTCACTTTATGTTAAAATGCTATGGAAAACTTGACTAAGGTGGAATACTAGTTGCTTTAAATACTTAAGAATCCATACAACGAAAAGTTTCCTTTTTAACTGAAATGACCACATTGTGCAATGGTTCAAAAGATGAATGCTCAAGGCACTCTAAAACTAGTTCCTTTGTCACCAAGTTTGATTTCTCCACTTTTCCTAACTTCAAATAGCGGTGGGTCATCCGCCCAGAATTCAGTGTTAGGACATTGTACGCCTTTGTGAAGCCAGAATAATTCTATCTTTCAGCATGTTCCGTTTACCAGATTTCCTCCAACCACGAGATTGGATGTGCAAAATACATCTCAGTCAAGCTTATTTTCATGGTAAAGCTGATGTAGTTTACATTATTCTTTCTCAGAGCACATTCTTGTCTTCCGCTCGGGTAAGCCGCACCCAAAACATTTTCGTTTCTCACCATCTGGGTGCCTCGATTTCTATAGAATAAGAGTATTCAAATTCTCGTCTACCTACACAAAATCTCATTTTGCGCATCAAAATCCTGTTACTCTTCACAAACACGTACAAATAGCTTTGAAAACTCTTCAAACCCAGAGATGGTTGGACAATTGGGAGAAAACAATAATAGGTTCCCAAAGAAACCTCTCATATCGTTATGCGATAGACATAGAACTACCTGAAAGTCCAATACCAAAAGAAAAGATATTAGACATAAAAGGAAGATTTATTTAATTCCAAATCAAAGAAACTTAGTTCTTTTAAAGAAAATTCAAACTTGGTGGGTCTTTTGATTTTTTACCCCTTTCGCAGTGCCTAGAGGTAGCTTTACCTCGGCGTCACATTCGGTCAATCCCCTAACCGACAACCCACTGAAGAAAATAGTAGTGCACGGAGTGGTACAAGTGGAACTCCAATAGTGGGTCCGCAATTACCGGTTCTCGTCAATTTTACAAGCTTTCCATCCGAGATGCTTTCTTACCACGGACGCGTCTGATTTCGCTTGGGAGCCCAGCTATAAAACATTTCTCTAACAGGCTCGAGGGCCTAGAATAACAAAGATTGCACTGCATCAAAGAGAGATGTTGATAATCTTACACATGATTCGAAATCATATACCGGTACTGTGTTACAGTCTGTACTCATTCAAAGCAGTTGTAGTCCATCCCCCCAGAGGGACGAGACCAAATCAATTGCCTTGACGAACTTAACTCGTCAGCTTGCGTGTAATGGTCCGACATCAAATTGACTTCACCATACACTGCATTCCGAGCCGATACCGTATGTATCAGCTCCTCCGGGTATTTTTTGTGAGCATCCTGCTTCAAACACCACTAAGGCAAGATTCCCTACAAACAATATTCCTATTATGAAATGGAGAACACTACATGATAGGCCTGTTTGTAATGTGTGGATATTACTTCCACCACCATTTTTAATACCCAAGATGCTGTCACACCTTAATCGGTCAACAGGAGTGTTTATGGCGCCGCGATGGCACAAGGTAATAATAGAGGGCAGATCTCAAAGCGAGAGCTCTGTAAGCTCCATTCGTTCTGCAGAACCTGCAAAAGAACCTAATAAACATTATTTCTTTCCTTCTAATAAACACCTCGACAGGTCTCCCACCACCTCACATAGAGAATCTGTGGAAATGTGGGGGGGGGGGGGGGGCGAAGAGGTAAATAACAGATATTAAATCAAAAACTTCTACTATTGAGCTCCTTGAGACCTACCTTTTAAGATGTTTTAACCGACTTGCATTCTATTCATGGTTATTATATAATACGATTCTGTTACATAAATCTGTTGTTGCTGTTCTTGATAATATAGAAACCGTTAGTCAACTTTACATAGTTCGCATGTTTTGGTTAAACATATCTTGGTCGATCTCTTTAAAAAATGTAAAGAAAGATAAGTCACATATTCATTGATATTGGGATTGATGACTTAGTTCAATATTACTAAGTATTGATACACAGAGAACATTTTTCAGGTTTCTCGTCATAGTGATTTTATGCTTAGGTCGCCGCAACCACGATCTAACTTTGCTCGGTTGTATTAACTCACGTCATAGGTACTACTTTTAGGCCCGAATGAAGAGTCCGAAACTGATCATTTTCATTTCAGACAATCTGGTTGGAAAACATTGTAAACAAAGATAACACCTACGACTAATCAATTGAATCCTTTATTCTAGATAGAAATTAGGATATCAGAGTAACCGATATGAGACTACACAGTCTAATAGTTTATTTATGACTGTTAGAGGTTCTCCAACTATTCTAGCCCCGGCACTACCCGGTCAACAGCAGCTTCTAAGAATTGGTGGTGGTGGTAAGATCAAATTAATCCTTAACAAGAGGTAATTGACGATGGATTTCAAAGAATTTTATCGTCGAGTAATAATGTCAGCTACTACCACCAATGAAATATAATAATAATTCGCAATTATTTAATCCTGTCAATAAAAGGAATACTTACTACTCCTTAAATAAGATTCCTTATTTAGTCTGTTTAAGATTACATATGAAGTTGTTCAAGATGGTAAAGATTATAAATCTAGATACCATACATACAACATTCTATAATATTATTTTCCTAAAAATAAATTAGAATCACATTGGCGTTTCCGTCACTCACCAGGCGAAAACAAACATTTCTCATTATATAAGCTTCGAATTACGGTCAAGTACTTTTAATAGCGGCGTTTTCCCTGAAAGAAAACGCATTTTAAAATACTTACCTAATTCGAAGCTTACTTTTTAAATCTGCCTGGTGAATAAAAGCCAATGAGGACAAAATGGACGCCATCTGCATTTATAAGTTCACAGGTGGCGCCCCCTACTGGTGAGTCGACGGAAATACGTCATCAAACATGAGTAAGATAAGCCTACGGGTAACGGATATGCCTATCTCATTATATAAGCTTCGAATTAGGTAAGTATTTTAATATGCGTTTTCTTTCAGGGAAAACGCCGCTATTTACATATTTAACAAGTCAGCAATATAAAAATAAATTATAATTTTTGCTCGAATTAGTCAAGATGCAAATGGATTTACACTTTTAGTCTACCCTATTTTTTCTTCTCGATTTCATAATACGGTTTTTCTTAACTTGTGATAGAACAGTTATCAGATTATAGTGACGCATACGGGATAAAATCTAATACTTTGTTAATTTTCGAGCTTTCAGAGAATGAGCGACCAAGGTTCTGCAACGAACTCTCCTGAACACCGGGTAAATTTGCGACGAAGTTGGGAGTGGCACCCGTCGCCAGGTTTACACTCCTTCAAGACTATGATCTTATTTGTAGTAAGTATGCGTTGAAAAGAGTGATGAGCGGGAACGAGCTTTCTGTAATTGAAAATACACCTTTTCTATAACAGCGATCACGGTGACTGAGTACATGCGTGAGTTTAATCGATCGATTTAAGAGATAAAGAACATTGATTCGTTAATTTGAACCTGTAAAGTGTGTCGTTAAGCGATTTCCGACTTGTGGTTCCATAACCATTATCAATATGATACGCCTCCTTGAGGTAGGTATGTCATGGCAACAGACGGGTGTATCGTGGGCGCTTTGAGGAAGACTCATCGTCGACCTTCTTTAGGAGCCATTTTCGAAATATGTGATCCTTGATCGATATGATTTTGAATTATATTATTATAATTAAAGCGTAGGCCGGGGTTAGCTTCTAACTTTTTCTCTAAAGTAAGGAACTGGCGTTAGCGGTGGGACCCGAGGTGAATCAGTGTGATCAGAGTGGCGATCGATGTCATTTCGAGTAAGAGTTGAAATAAAAAGGTGTCACAGATTTCGTAATGTTTGTTAATAGGGACACTTTCGAGTTATCAAAAGCGTTGCGTAAGCGTTTCAAGCGAAGGAGTTAGTTGCGTTAAGCAAAATTAAGTTTTGTTGTGAGAAGCGAATGTTTTATTTTGAGCGTGCGTCGTGTGTGATTGTTGCGAGCGAGTGTTTGATAGTTGCGCGGGCGAGAGTATTGTGAGAGACGTATGCGAGGACGAAAATGATACCGCGGTACATTGCTGTGCGTGGATTGATTATGAGCGATGTGAGATCAAGGCGAGTGATTTCGTTCCTATGTTGTGTATTGGCAATTGTCAATTTTTAATCTTGGTAAGACAAATCCTGTATTACAGAACTGTTCTGGGAAGAAATCTACTGATTTTATTGAACGTTCAAAGTCTTTATTGCCTACATAAAATGTGAAATCTCTAGTGATAATTTGATTCTAGAGGATAACATATTAAATAAGGTTACAGTACACAATGATTTGACGTTTTTTTTAAGAATTAATTGATGTATTTAATTTAGGTCGTTAAAATTATAATTATAATGAGGTAGGTACTGCGTTGAAAATGATTTATTTATTTTATTTATTTAACAATTTATGTACACACATAATATATTACAGAGATACATAGTTAGGAAAAAAAGAGTACAATAGCACTGCTTATTTCTATAAGAAATCTCTTCCAGCAGGCCAGCGAGAGGAGAACAAGATGTTGAATAATTCAGAGAGGTAGAAGTGTGTGAGATAACTAGGTAGAATCAACTAATTATACATACTATACAAATACAAAAATATTAATATGTGTATATATAATTATGTATATATATATATATATGTGTGTATATACATATTTATAACAAATAAAAATACTTACATACGTGAGATTACATTTTTATAAATAAAAAAGGCATTATCTGTTAAGTGGTAGAGAGATAGTATTCGAGGACTTTCTTCTTAAAATTCGCAACTGTGTTAACGTCTCTGATATCAGGTGGCAGGGAATTTCACAATCTAACCGCATGAACTGAAAAAGAGTAAGAATAGAAATCGGATTTATGGCGTGGGAGTTGAAGGATGGAACGAAGGTGTGTCCTGCAAGGAGCATCGTCAATGATTAAGTTTAGCAAGGTATAGTTAACATTACATGTTAATAAACAATTTCTATTTTGTTGTCTCGTTTTGTGTACTACTTAAGTTTTGAATCAGACATGTTTAGTTAATCAATTGGTTCAAATCAAATCAAATCAAATAATTTATTTGCATAGAACAGGTACAGTACAGGTATTATAAGTTTTAAAAGGTTGTGCGCTGTCCTATAACTTCAATGGAGCGTGCAAATGTTATAAAGCACTACAATATTATTTTGCAAAAATTACAGCAAATAGAAAAAAAAAATTAATACATACAAAACAGCAGATTTTTGTGCATGCAATCATTAACAAGCAATTATTGGCCAGATTGATATTTTATTAATACTCTTAATAATTTATATTTCAATAAGTATTATCATGTCAGGAAATTTATAATGTCAGAATTAAAAGGGAATAAAATATGTATCAGAATGTCAAATGAATCAAATAAGTCCTTGATGTCAGGTAGTTAAGGTCACCAATATTTTGAGTATTATTAAAATCACAAAAAAGTCCACATTAAAATACATTATAATAAGTCTGTTAGGTAGTCACATTTTTTTGTCAGTAAATCTTTCAATCTTTGTTTAAAAATTAACATATTTGATTCCTTAATATCGCCCGGCAGCCTGTTATATATTTTAGGAGCCATGGCGAACACACTATTATGCATTATGGTTTTCACATAGCATTCAATTTTCTGTTATGCAGTTGGTTGATCAGTGGAGTTACCCAGCCTACAGAAAGGTTATACAGATGTGCATAAAATACCCCTTTAAATATACAGGTATTAACATAGTAAAAAAGTTTTCTATTGAAAATGCAACAAAAACAAAAGATTGGTTTATTAGCAGTCAAACACATTTATCAATAGCCACAGCAAAGGCGGCGCCACCGATCATATGTATCTATATTCCTAGTCCGTATAACTGCTCAACGCGCGCAAGGCTCCGACAGGCGTAGGGTACGGTCCTGAGCGGGCCACTATGCGAGTCTATTCATCGCACTCAAGAAACAAGTGGTGAGGTAACTGGTTGTGGTTGTGGATAAACAGAAGTCTTTTCCTACAGGCTCTACTTGGTTTACTGTTGAAATAAAACTTTTGGTAAATTTGTTTTAATATGTAGTTCTATTAAATTTGTTAGATAGGGAGTGTTGAGTGCACACTTAAGTAACTTGTTTTGGACAACTAGAAGACTACTAAGGTTGATGACTAGTACTGCTCCATACTGGGCTGGGCAAACGTAAGTAAAACCAGGTCATATGGTGCAATATAAAGTCAATTTAGTTTCACTAATAGGCAGGAATCATCAATTGAGAATGGGAGTTAAAGCGTTCAATGCTGTAGTGCCCTCAAATTTTAATCTTATTGTGTTATCACTCCAATTGAGCTTATGATCTAGCATAGTGCCCAAGCATCAAACAGAACGACTCCATTTGATCCCACTTCAGTCAAATTTGAGATTTCACCTAGGGAGCGACTTTGCCTTGAAAACAGAATCGCCTCCGTCTCAACAATTTTCAAACTGCATTCGCGACAGTAGGCGGTTAATAGCTCAAACGATAAATGTATGCGAAGTTAATCAATATCCAACAAAGATCTAAGAGATTCTGTGTCGTCCGCAAAGCTGTCATATGGTTGCATTGGTGTCATTAATATTTAGTGATGTAGTACGAAACTTGAACCCTAGCATCCTAATAATTTTCTAGAAGTGCCTTCCAAATGGTAGCGTAATTATTGGCAGTGAAAGGAATCTCTGAACACACTGTCAAAGTCTTGTTAAATTATTTACCCTCTAAGTACTGAACCTTCCCTGTGAAGAGGCGGGTGTGGTCATGAATGAGACTTATGAGGTTCTTGTAGAGAAGTCACCATTCACTTGGAACAACGTCAAGAAATGTCAGGTTAAGTGGAGGGAGTTTTTGTTAGTAGACCAGGCTGTTTCCTTCTTCCTTCTGACCACGGAATAAAAAAAAAATGACGAAAAGAATAGATACCTACTAAGTATGCTTGCATGACTCATCGGAAACATTAAGCACAGGTCATAAACATTTTGTGGCCATAAATATTAGCGCAGGTCATTACTATATTCTACATAAAATAAACCTGTATTACTTTTTAAGATGAATTTTCATAGGGACCGGACTGAGTTTCTTGGGGTGTTCTTCTCAGTCTGTAGTATTTCCGAACCCCCGGTATCGTCACAAAAATTTAAACACTAAATAATAAAAAAATAAAAAATAATAAAAAAAACTTAAAAGGGAATAAATTTGATTTCATTTTATTTAAATTCAAATACAGATTCTCTATCTGCGATAAATAGGGTACACAATGGTGTTACATCATATGAATAAGATAATCCTTGCCTATTCAGCCATTGAAATAGCATGCAAGATTTTGAAACCATTGAAATAGCATGAAGTATAAACCGTCACATTTTCAGAAGTAAGTACATAATGTCGTTAGATAATTAATTTATTAGAGACTACAGAGATTAGTGTTAAATAAGATTCTTTAAAAAAAAAAATCTCAACAATTACAATAAGAAATAAATACTATTTGAAGTCATTAAGACTAGAGTTTAAATCATTGAATACATAAATACCCACAAAAAAAAATCATCCAGCTGATACTTTAACATTGGGTCAAACGTAATGGTAAATAATTGATACCTTTCATTAGTAAATTTAGTATAAACTTTCTTTTTGCGTTGAAAAGTTTAACTCCATCAGGGAATTTACGATCATCCATAGTTTTGGGCATTCTGTTTGCAAAAGACTAATTAAAGTAATTTATTTAAATCGGCGCGTAATTTCAAGAAAAAGAGGAGGCTGAAGATGCTCAAAAAAAAAAAAAATACCAGGATATTGCGATCGTTATATTATGTCAATTTAAAATTAGAGAGTTAAAGCGTCGAATACGGCATAAAAATACACGTGAACGAGTTAATAGCGAAATATACCTATAATGTACCTAGTGACGGTATTATTACGGGTTGCGAAAAAAAACCTTGCAATAAATTTAATTAAGTCTAAATAATGTATCATCTAATTTTTACAAAGACACCACTACTTACTCCTCAACTGAAAATGGTGTTAATGAGTACTTGTATTTTAATGATAAGATATTGATTACAGATTTAGAACGGCAAACATTTATGATTGTAAAACGTAGTGAATGCATTAATTTTAGTGATTTAAGTATAGTGATGTCTGTAGGCAGGATGTGAAAAATGATTGTAAATTATCGAGTACATACATATGCGTGTGTATATTAGTGATTGATGAGGGATTTAAATCATAAAATTGAATTGAGCCTGAGTAATATACCTAATTATCATCTAATTTCGGCGAAGACACTGCTACTTGCTCTTCAACTGTAAACAGTGTCAATGAGTAATTGTAATTTAATGATATGAGATTGAATAGTTACAGATTTAGGACGACAAACATTAATGATTGTAAAACGGAGTGAATGCATAATTTAAGTGATTTAAGTATAGTGATGTATGTAGGCAGGATGTGAAAAATGATTGTAAATTATCGAGTACATACGTATGCGTGTGTATAAGTGATTGATGAGGGATTTAAATCATAAAATTGAATTGAGCCTGAGTAATGTACTTATCATCTAATTTTGGCGAAGACACTGCTGCTTGCTCTTCAACTGTAAACAGTGTCAATGAGTAATTGTAATTTGATGACATGAGATTGAATTATTACAGATTTAGGACGACAAACATTAATGATTGTAAAACGGAGTGAACGCATAATTTTAGAGTGATTGAAATATAGTTATAGTGAGGGTGCTCTCGAGCCGGGCAAGATTGGCGTAAAAGACCTCGCCGCCCACGATTGGCAAGAGACATCGCAGTTGTGTGTCGTTCTGGTGAAAGAAGTAACCTTTGCGGCATGCAGCTATACCATAGTAGTGACGGGTGTTCTCGAGCCGGGCAAGATTGGCGTAAACGACCTCGCCGCCCACGATTGGTAAGAGACATCGCAGTTGTGTGTCGTTCTGGTGAAAGAAGTAACCTTTGCGGCATGCAGCTATACCATAGTAGTGACGGGTGTTCTCGAGCCGGGCAAGATTGGCGTAAACGACCTCGCCGCCCACGATTGGTAAGAGACATCGCAGTTGTGTGTCGTTCTGGCGAAAGAAGTAACCTTTGCGGCATGCAGCTATACCATAGTAGTGACGGGTGTTCTCGAGCCGGGCAAGATTGGCGTAAACGACCTCGCCGCCCACGATTGGTAAGAGACATCGCAGTTGTGTGTCGTTCTGGTGAAAGAAGTAACCTTTGCGGCCGGCTATACCATAGTAGTGAGGGGTGTTCTCGAGCCGGGCAAGATTGGCGTAACGACCTCGCCGCCCACGATTGGTAAGAGACATCGCAGTTGTGTGACTTACTGGTGAAGGAAGTAACCTTTAAGCCACGCAGCTATACCATAGTAAAAGGTTCTGTAGTAGTTTAAGTGTATGTAATTATATACGTACAGTAAAAATCTTAATTTAGGTAATTATAAAAGTGATGCGAGTGATGCATTCAATTTTATAGTTAAACAATGTATAATGGAAATATAAATTATAGTTTAAGAAGAGACTCGTTCCCATAGGATGGCCGACTGTTACAGAATTGTTGGCATATTTATTATTTTCATAAGATACTGCCATTAGTTTGAAGTTTGACAGTGACAAGTTGACATTTGACGTTGACACGTCAAACGTCAAAGTATTGTGCAGCGAACGGAGTATGTGTCAGGCTTCCGAGTGAAACGCCAGTCAGAGGGCGGACGCGATTAGATCACTAAGGTCAGTAAAACTTTGTTTGTAATCTCGGTTGAGGAGTAAATAGTAAATATTAAATAAATTTTGTTGAAATATTGTGATCCGTTTGATTTTATCTTCCTTCTGCGATGACCCTAACATTTATGACTTCGTTCATTGCATTTTTGCCGTACATATTTTGCCAATTGGATGTAAAATTTTACTGAAAGTCCAACTCATAACGTAGATTATGCATTTTCCTTCATCCTTATCACAATATTTAATGTTTAAATGCATTTTTGGAGGATATATCAGGCAGAAATAATAAGAGTTGTTTTCATTAAAATAGTCATGGATAGGTATCGATAAGAATGTCGATAGTTCATTACAATGGCATTGCTATACAAACTCATTCGGTTTTATCATAAATATGATTAAATTTCACTCCAACTGTGCACTAGTTATTAACTTTTTTTAGGGTTCCGTACCCAAAGGGTAAAAATCGGCAACCTATTCATGAGACTTCACCGTCCGTCTGTCTGTCTGTTTGACTAGCGAGGCAACGGCGATTACGGCGAGAACGTGACGCCAAAGTACAAAAGTGTAATTTGGCATTGCGCTCGCATAGAAGTAAACCACCCTCGGTTTGGGATAGCACCCTGGGCGAGGACGCAGAGGCGGCCGTAGGTCTGTTGGGGGTCCTGGGACATCCTTCCGAGGGCTTACCTGGGGCTTCCAACGGTTTTTTCGAAGTTGCCTACTATCTTGAGCTCTAGCGCCGTGCTTTCGCCATAAACGCCATCGCCCCACTTGTCGCTGAAATCTAGTTTGAGGCTTATATAGAGAGCATTACCTAATTAATACGCAATCTGGTAATCTTACAGGTTTCCAAGGAATCGTTTGGTACATGAGAAGCCTTTCAGAGAAATCATGAACAGTCAATCAATTTAAGCTATTGCATAGCTTTTACCGCGGGCTTTGAGCGCGGCGACCGAATCAAGAAATTCCGTAACGAAAATAAAACCTTATACCACTGAAAATTATTTTTAACTCCGATTGAAGCACGAAAGTAAGATTTTGAAATTTAACCGACAGACTTTAAGAACACAGTTAAATAAACAGTATTATTCAGAGGGCAATAGTTAACTAGAAAAATAACGATCAAGTGCGATTCGCACTTGAGCACAGAGGGTACCGTACCAAAAAACGCAAACATTCACGTTTCGTATATATCTATACTAATATTATAAAGAAGTAAAGTTTGTGTGTTTGTTAAATTGTAAGGGGTAATCTCGGGATCTACTAAACCGATTTTAAAAATTCTTTCACCAATAGAAAGTTACGTTATTGTGGAGTGTCATAGGCTATATAGCATCACGCTACAAGGAATAGGAGCAGAGCAGTAATAGTAAATGTTTCAAAAACGGGAGAAAAGTTATTACTTTTGAGAGTTTTTTAGATTCTTCTACAATAATGCCACGGGATGTACCTCTTTCATAAACGAAATTATTCTTAAAAAATAATGTGACGGGAATACACGCGACGAGAAACCTTTCTCTCTCTCTCTCTCTCTCAAACTACAAACGACGAGACGCTACGGGAGTAAACGCAGCGCGACGGGAGTAAAAGCGACGGAAACAGGTAATACTCTCTCTTATGTGGCGCAAACGAAGTTGCGCGGGTCAGCTACTTATATAATTATGGCAGCCCCTCTTAATATCCCCTTCACCTGATTTTAGTATTTTTTGTCACAGCGGCTACGCACATGGTACAGGAGGGTTCCATTCCAAAAAACATCAAGAAATCACGTTTGTTGTATGGCCAGTCCTTCGATGGGTGAACATTCATGTGACCACTTGTGATATTTATTTGAGCGTTGCCGTGCTTCGGAAGGCACGTTAAGCCGTTGGTCTCGGTTACCAGTAAAATGGCAGTCGTTAAGCCTAGTTAAAGGCCTTTTTAGGCGGCTTGAAAAATTTCAACAGCAGTTAGTCACAACCTGCACCTGTCCATCTCAACACGGCAATACGGCTCACCGCCTATTACTTGGGACGAATTCTAAAAAAGGTGAAATGTGAGAATACAATATGCTTCCGCCTACCCCCTCGGGGATAAAGGCGTGACCATTATGTTATGTTACGTATGTTTAGCTATCACGGTTCCTGAGATACAGCCTCGTGAAACCTCGGATTTTTTTGGTCTCGAGCAGGATTCGAACCTGCGTCTTCTGGGTTTGTCACTTTAAATTTGTGATTGAGTCAGCATACTAATTGCAGTTCAAAATTATCTCTATTGTTATTGAGTTTTTGCTTTTTATTTAGAACTAGCTGTTGCCCGCGACTTCGTACGTGTGAAAATTATGTTATAATGCCAATTTGATTGCTCTCTGCTTAGCGCCTAGGATATGTAGCGTATAATTTATAGCCTATTTGAAAACCCTACCCCTAGTTAATATTTGTGCAAAATTGAATCAAACCTGTTGAGTATTTTTCGAGATCCTTCCGGACAAAGCAAACCGACAAACAGATAAAATTTTTTCTAACTATATTTTCGGCTTCGGTATCTTATGTCGAACACCCAGAGAGTTTTTTTTTATATTTCCAATGTTTTGACTTTTCTATCATTTTACGTATTTATTCTATAAATATAGTTTATAATTAAAAATTGGGCACGTGAAAATGTTCATGTTAGGAGTTGATTTAGTTTTCATCACATTTTAAAGATATAGTTCGCTTTATCCTATGTGTAAGTTTGTGAAGATGTTTAGATGTTTGATATTCAAACATGGCTGAATGGATTTGGCTGAAATTTGATACATAGACAGTTTATAGCCTGGAATAAGATGTTAGGCACTTTCATCCCTGGCTATAAAATGCTCCTATTGTGGCGGGAACGGGAACAGATTTCCACATGGATGAAGGGGCCGTCATCTGCTACTAATTAATAAAAACTTATAATATATTAAATACTCTATTAACACAAAACTGGTGTTTGACTTTCATAGGTACCCCTTTTCCTTCTTCAGATAGCAACTACCTATTACTGATTTTTTACATACTTAATTACTATCAAAATACAAATAAACAAGCTATCGAAATGCAGTACCATTTTCTAATTCTTTTCACTTATTTTTTACGGGAGCAAAATCCTACATGGATGCTATGCCGGACTCTTACCGACTAAAAACCACACGTATCCTGCCCAACAGCCTACGGTTGGGAGCCCCGGGTAAGCCTTTGGAAGGATACCCCAGGACTCTCAACAGATCTACACGACTACAATTGCTATCCCGCGTCATTGGGATTTTTTCGGGTGTTATTCCGCTTCTTAGGGGGGAGGGGGGGGGGCGTGCGTGAATCCCTCACGTCACCGTCCTCAGGCTCCCGGTCATGGAGGCTGATAGTCTTGGGCGAAGAATTTGCTTACTGCAATCATCGTTTACAGAACACTGAGTCCGCCGGGCCACGAAGAAGATTAAGTCTATTATAATAATAATTGTACTAGAGCTTAAAGATAAAGTCTATTCTTTATCTTTAAGCTCTTCAAAAACGCTACATTTTATTGACTGCCTCGTTTATCTTAGAGGTCAAAGTGTGCGAGAGGTCGTTGGTTCGTTACCCACCGAAGACAAAGATTTTTTGTCGACTTTTATTATCGATAACATAATAGGTAGGTGAACTTTTAACAACACTATTTAACTCACACATAGATATTCCTTTTTTGGTTTCGTTTTCTATCTGACACTGTTTATCTTGTACATTCTAAATCTATGGTTTTAACTAAGATAGGTCTAGTAAACGCTTATGAATATGAGGGCTATTCTATACACATTCTAGTAGGTAAGTATAACGTTCATATCCGCAGGTTACGTTATTATGAGACTGTTTCTCCACTTTCTATTAAACACCACTATCCAGTGAAAGAAAAGTCCGTGTCAGTACATATCAGTTTGGCAATTTTTTATTCTTAAACTTTTAGACTGAGCTCAAACCCGTTTAATTTAAAAAAGATGACATTTTAGTCCAAATTGACAAGGAGATCTTGGCGCGAGATTGGAGACACCGTCTACTCGTTGAAAATTTTCCCAAAATTAGTGTATTTCGAGTGTTTTATGAGTAAAAGTGGTGGATTTTTAAGTATAAAAGTTCGACAACGTGCACAAGTTTTGGAAAGTGATAAAACGCAGTAAAACGTGACTCTTCCATTTCTCGACAAACTTCAGAGACACTTTTAGTAAAGTCCCACAGCTTTACTAGAGGAGAAGACTGACTTTGACTTAGGGTTGCACTTGACTTTGACTGGACTTAGAGGACGAGGACTAAGGAAAAGTAATTTATTGATGTAAGGCTAGGCTGTATGGCTCAAATTGCCTTTGCCTATCCGACAATGTATAACTAAACTATACTACTACCAAATTGACAACTTTGAGGAGTTTTGCGCGCGAAATCGGAGACATGCGGACTGCTCCGTTGAAAATTTTCCAAAATTAGTGTGTTTCGAGTGTTTTATGAGTAAAAGTGGTGGATTTTTAAGCATAAAAGTTCGACAAAGTGCACAAGTGTTGGAAAGTGATAAAACGCAGTGAAACGTGACTCTTCCATTTCTCGACAAACTCCAGAGACACTTTTAGTAAAGTACCACCGCTTTACTAGAGAAGACTGACTTTGACTTAGGGCTGCACTTGACTTTGACTAGACTTAGAGGACGAGGACGGTGACTTGAAAAATGAAGATATAATAAATATAAGACTAGGCTGTATGGCTGAAATTGCCTTTGCCTATCCGAAAATGGATAAATAAAACTACTACTACTGACAACTTTGACATTGACAATTTTGACAAATGACATTTATAATTTCACAAATACCCATTCACGTCAACCGCCGTGTAATGATATGACGTGAACACTAGTTTTATTTAACTTTATTTAATTATAAAGTTTATTTATAGGTACCTAGTACCGGTTCTGTTGCAGACATTGCAGAAAATGTTAGAGTTCTTTTCAAAGCAGTGCTGTGCCAATTCTGTGGGTGATTAAAGTGTATTTAGTTGTGATAAAGTGAATTAGAGTCGGTGTATCGAATTCATACATAACACAGTAACCAGTTTTCGTGTTTTTTAAAAATGGATCTACATGGAGATAAAGATTGGAAGAAAAACGTTGGTTTTCCGATCAACTATAATTCTACAAGCTCTGATGATGAGTTGTGAGTATTAATTTTATTATCTACTATTAGCTATCGTTTAGCTGATCTCCTTTTTGGCGCCAGAAAACTTAGAATTTACGTCACAATTTGTCCGTAGCCGGCCTCATAGCATTGTTTTTTTGATAAGGAACATTTTCAATGAGGATTGCGTCACAAATTGTACGCTCACTATAGTCGCCTCGCTGTAACAAGGTGCGTATGACAGTTGGCAGTATGACGTTGATATCTATCAGTACCACATTACTAGGGATGTGTCGATATGCAATTCATGTTTAGAATTCTACGATAAACGAGATAAATCACGTTCTGTTTATTATTGTTATGAAAATTATTGTTATATTTATTTTTGAATTATCTAAACAGCTTAAGAAACCGGCCAAGTGAGTAGAGGTCTCCGTACCGAAAAACGACAAAAAATACGTTTGTTGTATGGGAGCCCCCTTAAATATTATAATTTTTATGTTTTTAGTATTCGTTATTATAGCGGTAATAAAAACACATAATCTGTGAAAATTTCATCTCTCTAGCTATCACCGTTCATAAGGTACAGCCTATCAAAAGACCGGGTAACTTCTCAAGAAAAAAAGAAGGTAACCGAGAAGAGGAAAAATATTAATAATAATAACTCAATAATATACTTTTTACAATAAAAGTTGGAACTACGGACAATATACGTTTTGTTTTATCAAAATATCGACTATCCATCGTAGATGTATATAATCCCATCACTAAAGACATCTTTGGTGTTACGTTATACTCAACAATTTTTTAATTTTTTCTTTCAAAATCATTTTATTTGTAGACTAGAATATTCTGGTTGAGTTTAATTTTATATACAACAGTGATTAACGATTTAATATATTATGAATGGGATGTAGCTGAAATACTAAGTTCATAATTGTAATTCACGGCAACTTTCAAGAGTGAAACGAAACGCGATCGACAACTGTCATACGCACCATGCTACACCGAGATGACTATAGCTATTATATCACTGATACTCGAACATTATAATTTGCTAATGAAGTTTACAATTTACTTAAACTAGGTACGGAAACTACTCAATCTGAGAATAAAAGGAGCTTGACGGCAACTAATACCAAGCCATTATAATTTATTTAGATACAACACACACTGCAAAATAAATAAATTCACCATGAAAAACAAACTTAAATATTTCATAAGTACAAAACTACCACACATAATAATTGCATCATTATTATCAAATCGAAATCATCCATTTTGTATAATATCAATAAAATACTCAGCTAATTTCGGTAGGTACTTGGTGCTTAGGTACCTTTACATATTGGGCTAAATCAATATGTATTACATATTTACTGCCTTAACTATATTTTTATACCACTAGTACCTAGGGAATGCAATCTCGATCTCGCGAGATCTCGAAATCGCGAGATCTCGGCCCTTTTTAACGAGATTGATCTCGGTCGACAAATAGGCGAGATCTCGCGAGGTTAACGAGATTGCACTTGAGCATATAAATATTGCGCGCGAATGCGAACTGCTAGATGCAGAATTTGCGGGTACCTATTCGTGTGGTATGATCGAGCCTAAACAGACATGATATCAACATATAATGGAGTCAAACTATGTGTCAGCAAAGCTTTAATCGACTTGGGCCTAGAAGCTGATCCAAACCGCTCTTCGAATGCGGAAGAACATGCGGTTTTAGTGAACTTAGACATGGCATTTCAACCTGTAAAACGGATTGATGACGGCCTGAGAACGGTGGTTCCCACTAGGGTTGAATCGGAAAAAACCTTCGCAGGGACTGTTTATTTGAAAAGCAAAATAAGAAGCCGTGGAAGAGATTCTACTCTGAACATTTTTTTATTAACGTGAGAGAAAATCCTTCATGGATGCTATGCTTGACTCTTACCGACTAAAAAACCTCACGAAACGCCCAACAGCCTACGGTCGGGTGCCCCGGGTAAACCCTCAAAAGGATGTCCCAACTTCCAAATTAATTCATAATAATTTCTAATGTTCAAACATTCTTTTGTAATTAAATTTCATTTATTTGATTTTTTTAAGTTTATTTAAAAAAAACTAAATAGATAGCTACGTCAAACAATGTTCAATAAGTAAAAGTATTTTTTATTTCATATTTAATACTTACAATTTTCAATTTTTTTCCTAATTGATTCAAATATTGTGATTATTTCTAAGGACAAACACACAAAATTGGCAATCTCGCGAGATCTCGTAATTGGCGAGATCTCGCGGTATTGTTATTCGTAATCTCGCGAGATCTCGCCTGAGCCGAATCTCGCGAGATTTGTATTCCCTACTAGTACCCTATCCGTAATTTCATGTTTCATATTATTATTTATATACATTTATTGTTAAAAATTACAGAGAAACATAATTATTACATATCTATATTTACATTATTACTATCTAAACTAAACCTAAATAAGGCCCCCGTGGCATTGTGCCCAAAAGACTAGCAGCATTCCCCCTTTGAATAGCAATGCCTATTCGTTGAGCGAGAAAACTGCCAGCCCTTGGGTCACCAGTTGACTCCACAAGGCGCTTGTTCAAATTCTTGAAAAATTTTTGCGCATTGGGACCCCATGGACCTAGGGTCTCGACTATTATTGTTTTAATTCTATGAAGGCCAAACACTTTATTTTATTTGTGTTTTTTTTTTGGCCATGTTGGCTTCAGTACTCCTATTGACATTTATTATTATTATTATTGATAAATCAGGCAGGCAATTGCTTCAACTGATAATTGCCTGTATCATGTTATTCTATGTCATTTTCTCCTTTCTATGAATTAAAAATATGTCCAGTTATTCTTAAAATGATTCACAGTTTGTGCTGATATAATATTGTTAGGCAGCTTGTTCCACTCTCTAACCACTCTATTGCTGAAAAAGTGCTTGTGTGGGTTGTTGTTAGAGAGGCTGGTGCAGAGTTTAAGGTGGTGGCCCCGTAGTCGATCATTAGTGTTAAAAATAAGCATTTTCTGAAAATCCCGCAAGTCATAATGTCCATGCAAGATCTTATATGTTTCTATGAGGTCACCACGATCTCGACGCTCCTTGAGAGATGTCAACTTTAGCAGCTTCAGTCTATCTTCATATGGTTTTCCCTTCAGTTGTCTAGGAACTTTTGTAAAGCTAAGCCAAACTTGGAAAGCGAATTCCAAGATGGGTCTTATATGGGTGAATATACGGTATTTGATTTTTTTGTGTCCCACAAGAAAATGTTATCTGTTCCATTCAATATCGATAATTTGTATATTTTACAATATTTGCAAAGTCCTAATAATGATGGCCAGAAGATTTTTCCATTTTTTTTAATTTTATAAGCGCCAGAGGAAAATATGTTATCAGAGGAGTGACACTATGGCACAATAGTGACAAATTAAAGCAGAGAAGTGACATGTCTTTGATTATTAGCTAAGAAAAGGGAGAAATATTAAATAAAACATTTAATATACAGTATAGGTTTCGAATATTTTTTGTATACGAGAGAAATTCAGTCTTCACAGTTTCTAAACGCATAATTATTTTTAATATTTATGGTTTGTTAATGCTTATGTTTCGTTTCATCAATCAATCATGAAATCAGCCTATGATAGTCTACTGCTGGACGTAGGCCTCTTCCAAATTATGCCACAATACACTCTGCCCACCCCTTCGGAGAAAATGGCTTGCCCATATGTACACGGTCCTGCGCCTTCCGCATCCAGTCAATCCCTGTGACGTTTTTAGGTCGTCGCTCCATCTGGCGGTGAGTTGTCCTACCCCACCTTTACCAAGTTAAAGTTCCAAAACTCATTTACTCCATCGGCCATCGGTTCTTTTACTGATGTCGTCAGCCCACTGCCATTTCAAAACCGATACTCTGCGGGCTATGACGACCACTATGATTCACTGATAAATGTGATCTAATGGTTTCAGATTTTTCCCTTTGTATACACTCCAAGCATAGCTCATTCCATTGCTCACTGTGCCACTTTAAGGACCAGTGTGAGTGTCCAGGTCTCGGCACTGTAGGTCATAATTGGTAAAACACAGTGGTGATAGACTTTCGGCTTCAGGCATTGCGGTATATGCAAATAGAAAACACGACGCAGTTTGCTGAATGATGCCCAGCCCAAGCGGATCCTTCTGACTATTTCCTAATCCAGATTATTCTTTCTTAGAATGATTACCTGACCAAGGTAGGTACATTCCTGGACAACCTCAAGTCTCGCTCGATCCTTTGACGTAGATCGGTATGGGCATGACACGCTCACTGAAATTACCTTGGTTTCATCCAAGTTAATGCTGAAGCCAACACGTCGAGCCTTTCCATTAAGACTTTACAGCACACTCCTCAACTGTTCCAGCATTTCCTCTACCATGACGATACCTCGTCATAATAGCACGACGCATCTCGAAATTCGGTTTCTCCATGTCATCGGCAAATCGTTTCACCGTTTGTTTTCTCGCCCCATCTCAGACCTGTGACTAACAGTACAGCACACTCCTCAACTGTTCCAGCATTTCCTCTACCATGACGATACCTCGTCATAATAGCACGACGCATCTCGAAATTCGGTTTCTCCATGTCATTGGCAAATCGTTTCACCGTTTGTATTCCGTCCCCATCTCAGACCTGTGACTAACAGAAGTCCTCAGGCGCATTGGTGAAGAGTTTAGGGGATATTACATCTCCCTATACACACCTCTGCGCCGTGCTATAGGATTTTACTTTTAATCCTCCAACTGGATAGTCATGGTAGTGGTATGTTAAGCATCTCAACACCTTGATACATCATCAATCAATACGACATCGCTACAAAGCGTCCAGGGCTGTCCAGGTTTGGATAGAGTCGAAGGCTTTCTCGTAGTCCACGAAAGCCGTACTTACGCAGTGGCTGATTGTACTCCTCTGTCTGCTGTACAATCCACCGAACAGTATGGATGCGTTCCATGGTACTAAAGCCCTTTTGAAATCCGGCTTGCTCAATTGGCTGAAACTCGTCAAGTTTTCCGGTGAAGCTATTTGTGACAATCTAGAGGACAACTTGTAAATATGAATTAGGAGTCAGATGGGGCCGTCACATTAGTTCTTTAGTAAGATCTAGTCACCTTTTTTAAAAAAACAGAGCCACCGCACTTCCACATCACGCTTTGGATGTCTGGCTCTGCTGGAGAGTGGAATTAAAGATGCTCGTTAATTCTCTAAGGACTGGAGTTCCGCCTGCTTTAAGGAGCTCAGTATAATTCCGTCTTTTACGGGGATTTGTTATGTTTAAGTCGCTCGAGAACCACCCTAACCTCACCCTGGTCTATATCCAGTATGTCTTCCGTGTAGTGGCCAGTTAATGGGGCTCTGTGGTCATTATCGCTTGCCATGATGTCTGATTATGCTGGAGTAGCTAGAACAAATGAATCGACCTCTTAATACATTAAGTATTAACGAAAGTTACTACATTATTTAATTTTTGTCACTTTTCTGGCGCGTATGTTTTTCTCTGGCATGAAACATGCCAGAGTAATGACGCCAGAGAAGTGACAAAATCGCACATTATCTATAAAAATAGCATCACTCACATTTCTTACTACGCTTTAACTTAAAACATGACATCTACACACAATAAACATTGCATTGCTCAAATATACAATTTCGTAACTTTAAAATAGAAAAATATATACTTACCAGAGGAAATATTCCAACGACTGCACAAACCCGCTTTCCTGCAGTCAATCGCAAACTGACGCAAAATTATTGAAGCTTTTCTCAAGGATTTTAGCGTACTTCTTACTTTACACTGTGACCCGCGCATACATTAAAGTCAAAAACATATCTTTGAGCATTTAAGCAAAATTTTAGTTCTTTGGGTTTCGCCAGATGAAGGTGACATTTTTGTAAGGGGCCAAAAAAGATAAGTTATTTTTTATATATTAATAAATGTTTTTACAGTGTATTTTATTAAAATATGTTTCGAAATTTATTAAAGCATTTGATCATCTTAAAAAAGATCATAATGGCATACAGATTTAAAGTATCTGACCATTTATTTACCATAAACTGGTAAGCGGTATAGCCAGAGGAGTATACATTTATGACTATTTTAGACTATTAATGCTAAAATAAAACAAATTATTATAAATAAACTATGTGGTCCAAATAAAATAACATTTTCTTTATTGTTTAAGCAAACGGAAACTATAGTATAATGGGGTTAACATAAAATTTCTCTATGGGCCACTGAAATTCAAATAGCGTATATTCACCCATGTAGGTCTTATAGATCTTCAACATCATGTCAGGTGTTAGATTTCCAAAGGCTTTCCTTATCAGATAAACCAAGCTATTTGCTTTTTTAGCTATCTTATTTATGTGTTCCTCCCATTTGAGATCACGTCGAGAGATTTACGTCTATGACTTTATGCCCCTGGCCAATAAGGACTCAAAATAAACTCATTTTTAACAGACATTTTCTTACAGGGAGTTCAGACAATCAATTGGAAAAAAATAGGGTTTCCGAACCAAAATTTTCATTGTGTCAGAGTTGTGCTTATACATTTTTCTGTTAGTACCTATTTGTGTTTATAGCGGTAATAGAAATCACGAGATATAGCCTGACTGACTGAAAATGATGGTGGAGGTTCTAGAAATAGTTTCCCCAAAAAAGATGAACTATAGATGCTCCATGTGCGTCTCAGTTTGATTCTTTGATGGAACATTCTAGCTAGGAAATCAACATAGAGTAGCTAAATCAACTAAAAGATAGCGAACCAGGTATGTCATAAAGATTACACTCCTATCTGAGAATGCCTATTAGTTATAGGCAGTTTATTTTACCTACTATCAAAGCACTCAATATTGCATGGTATGTTACACACATTACGGTGTATTAAACCATAGATTATGTTATCAGCGTATTGCAATTTATGTTAGCATCCACTTTATTATACATGACTAATTATAGCATTAAAAATTGTGATTATAAAAGTCTGATTACAATCAAATTTAGGAAGCATTTTTTTTGTGACATACCATTAATATTATCGCTTGCTAATGTTAATGGCAGCTAAATAACTGATAGGATAGAACACACTATTGAAACTCTTCTCTAACATAAAATCACCACACCTCTCTCCCTAGGGGTAGGCAGAGATCACATGCCATGATCTTCTGATGTTCAATTTTCATTCCTACTTTCAAGATCTAGTATCAATAGTTATTGAAATAATGAATAGCCTGTGTTGAAGTTTAGGCCTTTTTAAGTTGATTTGAAATACCAAGACCACCAACAACAATGTTTTGACATTCATTAGTGTTACTTTGTGTTATGTCATGTGTATAGTATGACCTTGCGACCATTACAAAGGAAGTAGGTGTAGCATTTTTGTAAGGGCTGGCAGTCCGGGAGAGGGTCTTAGGCCCTTGAATAAAGATTTTTCTTTTAATAACAACATACAGTCATCTAAATATATTAACTCAAAGGTGACTGACTGACTGACATAGTGATCTATCAACGCACAGCCCAAACCACTGGACGGATCGGGCTGAAATTTGGCATGCAGGTAGATGTTATGACCTAGGCATCCGCTAAGAAAGGATTTTGATAAATTCTACCCCCAAGGGGATAAAATACGGGAAGCGGGAACGGGAACAAGTTTTACGCGGGCGAAGCTGCGGGCATCAGCTAGTCTACTATATATCCCTGAGAGGGTAGGCAGAGGTGAATTACACACCCCACACTATCAGTAGTTTCTCAGTTTTCTTTCTTGGGGTTCCGTACCCAAAGGGTAAATAAATATGGGAATTGGGACCCTATTACCACAGTATAAAGAGAACTATCGGCTGTGCTATTACCACTATTACTGAGGCTTCCCTGTTCCAAGCTGGAATTTTTCACAAATTATGTTACATACCTACTTACCGACTTATCTGTTATACCTATAAAACAAATAAGTACTTACTAAAAACGAATTACCTACCTAAAAAACGGTTTTGGTATGGAACCGTCTGTGCGAGACCTTATTCTTAGTGCTCGTTTAAGGAGACGCGGCGCTTCGAGCGGCGCGGCCCGCCAGGCGGGCCGCCAGAAACACAAACGTATGGAAATGTTCAGAGCGTTCAAGGAGAAGCGTTTTTGCAAGCGTTTGTTTGAGTTGTAGCTGCCACAGCGGCGAGTGTCGTCGCGTCGGAAGCGGCAATTGAAGCGACGGGTGATGCCGCGGAGGACGCGGCGGGTAAACCAGCGAGTCTCGCAATGGAGGAACGTGGCGGATGAAGCTGCGGGTGACGCCGCGAAGGACACTTCAAGGAAGGGGTGGGAGATGTGCGGGGTATGCGTTAGGTAGGAATGTCGGGCAATATCGTTCATAGAAAATATCGATATTAAAATAAAAATATTTATCAAAATAAAATATCGATATTTTATTTTGAAAATGTAATCGATGTTTATAACCCTCTGGAGCAGAACGTCATGAAAGCAAAATATCACGTACGCAAAATAAACGATACATCGATACTTATGAAAGATTGGCGTTCAATTCCATACGTCGAACTCGAACATTTCCATACGTTTCAGGGTGGCGTTCTATCTCCTCTTGTATTCTGTATCTTCATCAACTCGGCTACGAGTCTTATTTCCAGTAACTTCCATCTCTACGCTGACGACTTGCAGCTGTACCGACGTTTTTCGGCCACTGACGCCCCATTTGGCATATCGTGCATTAACCGCGACTTAGACGAAGCGACTGGGCTAATTCGGTCGGACTGCGCATCAACCCTCTGAAGTCGCAAGCCATCGTCATTAGCAGTAAGTATCAAACTGACAATATGCCGGTGTCTGAACTGGATCCAGTTCTTTTGGCCGTTATTTAGATACCCTACGCAGACACTGTGAAGAACCTGGGAGTGATCATGGACACCACGCTATCCTGGAGTGCCCATATTAGTGACGTCAGCAAGAAAGTGCACTTCTCCTTTCATTCGTTGAAGTGCCTCCAGAGCCTCTTACCCTTGAGGACGAAAATTAGTCTTGCTCTAACTATTATTCAGCCCATTATTGACTACGCCGACGGCGACGCCTGCTATTTAGACGCCACTGAGGAGCTTCTGGATAAACTTGAGAGGTTGCAAAATTTGTGTATATGCTTTATATTCAATCTTAGAAAGTTCGATCATGTTTCTCACTTTCGCAAAGAACTCAAGTGGCTCCCAATCCGCCTTCGCCGTAATACTCGAATCCTCTGCCTCCTTTACAATATCCTTTATAATCCATCTTCACCTCCCTATCTAAAGGAAAGGTTCTCTTTTGTTCGTTCTCCTGATGCTCTCTGCAGATCTCACCTACGCTCAAATCTTAAATTTCCTTCTCACAAAACCGGTTTTTATTCATCCTCTTTCACCGTGCATGTAGTCAGACTATGGAACTCACTTCCGCCTGGTATCAGGGACAGTAAAACTATCACCACTTTTAAAAAGCAAGTCCGTGGACACTATTTTTTTTATTTTTTTTTTGTTGCCTACGGATTTTTAGTTTTTGAATAATTTAATTTACTTTTTATTTATTTGAATATTTTGTTGATTCAATGTGAAAAACATTTAAATTTCAACCTTATTGTTCTACAACTTTAATTTGTGTTGATTATTAAGAACTTACTATTGTTCATTTTAATATTTTGAACCTGTTATAATTTGATTGTTCTAAAACTTTAATTTGTGTTGATTATGTAAGTACTTACTATTTCTGTTGTTTATTATTAATGAATAAAACTTGATATGGTATTTATTTTATAAAAAAATAAATGTCAAATTAGGAAAAAATCGATTAATTTAAAAAAACTATTATTTTCTTGAGAAATATCGATAATTTACTAATCGATTTTTCATGCTAAAGAAAAAATCGATTAACTAAAAATGGTTTTTTTATGTACAATGTCACATCCCTATGTCGCACTGAACGACGCCGTATATGAAGCTGCGTGCAACGCGGCGGATGCAGCGCCGAGTGAAGCTGCGTGCCACGCGGCGGACGCAGCGCCGAGAGAAGCCACGCCACGCGCGTCGCTCGACGCCCCGCGTGTCCTTAAACGAGCTCCTACATTTCTATATGTTTGATTTTGCGCGTGACGCTACGCGGGCCGCTTCACGCGCCGCCTGACTATAAACGGTCAAATCGCTTTACGCGCCGCTGCAAGCCACGCCGTACGCGACGCTTGACGCCCCGCGTCTCCTTAAACGAGCCCTTAGCATTCCATGGATTCTCCGTGCGGGTGCCGGGTCCATAGCGTGGCACAGGGGAAACACCCCGACGGCGTCTGGGACTTGTGACCCATTTGACCACCTTACTATGCGCATACACAATCACCTTCCACCGTCAGCAATGTTCCCTCCCCTGCCCAACCAGATTTGGTAAGATCCTATCAATGCCGCTTTGGATATTCGTTTTAGTAAAGAGCTTACTGAAGCTCTTGGCATTCCAAGGTCTTTTAATAAATTATACATCTCTAGGTTCATCGCGTGCAGGTGCACCCGTGCGTCATTCGCATTCTGTTCTAGAAAAGATTTTGTAATGTAATAATTTTATCTGTTTGTCTGGCCGATTTTTTCACGTAATAAGGGTCCTCCCGTCACCTCAGTTGCGTAGATTCCAAAGAACAAGCTTCATAGCTTATTTTAGCTAGGTGGTGCTGTGTAAAACAGGTCTCAGAATATTAATGGATGGAGTGGAGACCCCGGATCACGAAGTGGAAAAGTTGGATTGGATACAAGTGATTCCGATTCCGATCCGAGCGGAAATTACGCTAAGGTCAGCTGAAAGCGGTTAAACGTTTTTAATTTTCGTTCATAATAATCCTTTTGCACTCGTAAATACAATACAAATAAACCATCAAGGTTGTCGAACGCAACCGGGGAAGACCCACTGAGGCATCCGCCGTCGAGTCGCCGGTATTGAAACAACCGTTTTATTTTATCAGTTAGTAGTCGTAACGAATAACTTAAAACCGTGCAATGGTCACAAGTCACAATGGAATCATGTTTTCTTTGACAAGAGGCTGAGCGTTTCGTAGATACTGTGCAAATACGGTAGTGTTTGTGATTCGTCTGTGTGGTGACATGTAAGAGTAGGGGCTATCTTTGGCAAGGACACACTCGTGATAACGCCATTTTTTGAAAATTACCATGTCGTACAAAAATAACAGGGTAATTTGTAGGATCATAATGATCCCATTAGATCTAGCACTTTTGGAAAATTCAATGAATAATCGCATTGAATAAATGATTATGATTATGATTTGACGCTTAGCAGTCTTCGTATTCGTCTACTCCCACCCGTTCTTACGTCTTTTGGTACCTAACGTCCCAAAGACTGACAATATTCGAAAAAGTACTTACCTACGTACCTATTTCTTGTGAAATTTACGCCCATCACTCCACGTTGACAAACACCCTCTATTTAACTAAATTTCACTTCTAAGTACCTACCTTGGTACTTTGGTTCTTCAACAGGAGCCTTTGTAGGTTTGTACAGGGCTGACAGCACAGATTACTAAATAGTTACTACGTCTGACAGCGCGTAATAGTGTTTTCAATTTTGAATAACCTTTGGGATTAATTGCATAGGTACTCCTATTATTTTCTGGAAAAAGAAGCGCGGCTCTACGTTATATTGCCATTTTGAACTTCGATCAACAACAATACTTGATCAAAGCATTTTTTACTCGCCTCGTGTACCTCGAAAAATAAAATACCTACCTATGACCTAGGTACTACGTAGGTAGGTAATATCAGTTATTTTATTTTTACGATGAACTTTTGCACATTCGAACCGAGTAATAATTTAATTGATGTTATTACCTTGAGACTCTCAGACAATGAATATTATAAACTGAATTAAAGCAAGTGAAGGCTGGGACTACTCTGAGCAGCTTTTACTTGATACCTAGGTACCTAGTCCGTAGGATAAAAGTGTTCTGTGGTACCTAGGTATTTTATTTTTAACCGACTTCAGAAAAAGGAGGAGGTTCTCAATTCGTCTGTATGTATTTTTTTTTATGTATGTCAAGCGATATTTCCGTCAATTATAGACGGATTTCAAAATTTCTTTTTTTGTTGAATAGGGTTTACTTCTGAGGAGGTCCCATTTTCACCAGGTCAGGATCTGATGATGGGATCCAGGAGAAAACGAGGGCAACCACCGAAAATTGTAGGGACAACTAGTGCGTTTGTTAATTTTTTAATTAAGTGCTTTAATGTTCTACACTTTAATGAAGGTCTGGAGTCGACCTGATGATAGAGTCGAAAGACAGACGAGGGCATTCCTTAACAATTTACAGCAGTTACCTTGTGTTTGGGCTTGATTGACTTGTATTGATGAGAACTTTAGGTACACCTAGATTTATAGATCCGACTTTTAAAAAAAAGGAAGTTGTATTTTTTTTTATGGATGTTCACCGATATTTCTTCAATTATAGACGAATTTCAAATCTGCTTTTTGTTGGATAGAGTTCACTTATGAGGGGGTCCCAATTTCACCAGGTCAGGATCTGATGATGGGATTCAGGAGAAATCGAGGGCAACCACCGAAAATTGTAGGGACAACTTGAGTGCGTTCTTTAACTTTTTAATTCAGTGCTTTAATGTACTACCTACAATTTAATGAATGTCTGGAGTCGATCTGATGATGGAACCGAAAGACAGTCGAGGGAATTCCTTAATGATTTACAGCAGCTACCTTGTGTTTGGGCTTGATTGATTTGTATTGATGAGAACTTTCACCTAGATAGATATATTTTTCAGTTTACCCGTCACTTAAAATAATGAAAAAAAAATTTTCAATAAAAATAAAACCGACTTCAAACAAATCCTGAAAAATAAAATTTACAAAGCACAAAGTAATATGTATTTTGATTTATTATATTTTATTCAATATAATATTGAAGTTGGTGCCATGAATAATACCTACATAAAACTATGGGTTTACTTGGCGCCGACTTCAATATGATATTGAAAAAAATCTGATAAAATCAAAATACATATTACTTTGTGCTATGTAAATTTTATTTTTCAGGATTTGTTTGAAGTCGGTTTTATTTTTATTGAAATTTTTTTTTGAAATCATTAAGTGCAAAGTTTTTACAATGGCACACTAAATGCCCGAGACATTTTCGTTCCAGCCTACCGTATTATTCTAACACGCCTATCATTATACCAGGGTATATTGTTAGTAGGGGGCCCCACAAGGTCTCGAGGGACCCAAGCGATCTCACCTGCTAGCGATGCATGCCTAGTGCCTAATCGAATGGGCCAACAAAACAGACGCCCTTACGGGTTTGGGGGTCAGATGAAAGCCACTCCAAAAACGCCAAAAATTAAGAACCTCTGGCTTCAAATCCAGATAGAAAACTTCCAAACTTTTCCCAGGGCTTTTGCCTCTCATGATATTTCAAAACAATTTATGGGACATTGTATTTATGTAACTAGGTATGTAATTAAGCATGAGTACTGTAAATAGGTACTAATATTTTTGGGAAGTCGAGAGAAAGGAAGGTGCTTAGTGTAGTAGGCAGGTAAGTACGTACAGTTTGTATTAATATTTTTGGAACTGTTTTACATCTACCATTTACCTAACATCCATCAACCAAATTAAACAGAGTCATGTAAAACCTCCCAAAGCAATCAGTTCCATTAACTAATAACTGCGTATTTGCGCTTATCAGTACTGATATCAACACGCCACGCTATCATATTATGTGCTGGCCATGATAAATACAACTAATATAGAAGGCCAGACGTTTCAGGGTGTTACCTTTCATGCAGGACATTCGAGTTCATCACAACCTGTCTGTATCAGGACTTCCTGATACAGACAGGTTGTGATGAACTCGAATCGGAGAACGGCTTAAACTTGAACTCCTGAACTGCTCTTGAAATTTGATGGGTACTAGCTGATGCTCGCAACTTCACCCGGGAATTCCGTTACCTTTCCCGCATGACATGGGAATATACCCAGGAATGAAAAATAACCTATGTGTTATTCCAGGCTTTAATCTGTATCTGTAACATTTCAGTCAGATCCGTTCAGCCGTTACAGCGTGATTGAGTAACAAATATCCCTAACCTAACCTAACCTAACCTAACCTAACATCTTCATGAACTTTCATATTTTTTATATTAGTAGGATAAGATCCACTTCCGAATTGAATTTAGTAACCGAACAAATCCTCCTAAGTATCATCGTGATCGTGTACAGTGCCCGACATCAAACTTGCCAAGGTTTTGGAGTAGTGCGGGTAAGTTCATGCATCGCATACTTAGAGGCACAAAAAATTGCTCCACTCACTCCAAAAAGTGCTCCACTCACTCTAAAAAGTGCTCCGCTCACTCCAAAAGTGCTCCTCACTCCAAAACCTTGCCAAGTTAGATGCCGTGCATTTTAAATGGCTTGTTTAGGTCCGTATTTCCCAAAGTGGTCCAGGTGGACCCCCAGGGGTCCACGGGAGACTCGACGGGTGTCTACATTGGGCGTAATGAAAAATATGGGTCCACAATCGTAAGCGGGGGTGCATGAAAATTAATTTGGTTTTGATAGTGTCCAAAAACTTCTGATAGCGTTTCCTTCCTCATATCTAGTCGAGTCTAGAGAATTGATTGGTATTTGCGCTGTGAGTCACTGTAGATTTCAAAAAAGTAAAGTTGGATGGAGTCACTTTTTCGATTGGCCAACTTTGCTTTTTTGACATCCACTCACAGCACAATCAATTAAAAATTGATTGAAATTTGTTTAGCCGACTTTATTATCAAATAAGTAACCCTAACAAGCAATCAATTCTAATATTTTTTTTTTCGCAAACTGTTAATTCGTCATTAAAACTCAGCCACAGCGCAATTTTCCATAGATCTGATCTTCACTTTTTTTCAACATTTAGCGATTGGTAGTGAAGGTGATGTAGCTGAGGGGGGGGGGGGGGGGGAGGGGGTCCACCATATCCAAAAATTTGAAAGTGGTCTATGAAGCAAAAGAGTTTGGGTACCACTGGTTTAGATCGTCGAACATAGAAAGTTGCGGACACTGTACAATACACACATACGACATCAAGTGATTATAATTCCTACTCTCGCAATTCAATTAATCAATCAATTGAATCACCCTATGACAGTCCATTGGACGTAGATTAGATATTACCGTGACGTAGGCGTATCCCAATCTACGTCATGACATACGAAGTAATTAAGGTTCTTCTGGATTCTACCCTCATATGTTTAAGTAGGCTTTAATTCATGTGTTTTCGCGTAGCACCATCCTCATAATTTTTTTTAACCTAAATTTTAACGTTCTTTCTGCCTACCCCGCAAGGGATTTGGCGTGAAGGTAGATAGATAGATAAATTTTAACCTTTATTTTAATTTTTCCCTTCTAAAATATGAACGATATTGTATGTTTTGGAAGGGAAAATTTAAAATGATATTAGAAATTTCAAGGGAAATCGACTTTCTTTCTAAAAACGAAATACGCCCGAACAATATTACCGTGGTTGACTATACTCTACCAATAACTAGCTAGCTAGCTAAATGTTTTTATTTTATCAACAACTAATTAGGTATGTAGTTAGATACTTCAATCAAAGTAATTTAACATTGCCTTTTAAAAGGCACCACTTCAAATTACACATTTCTAAACAATTATCGTAATAATTACTTATACCTATTATGTGAACAATCAATGTGTCATAATTATTTACATAGAAACCAGAACTCTACTATGTTATCTATATAATAAAATTACAGGGTAATATTTTATATATTAATTAGTAAACAATGTTTTCTTTTGGAGCTCATCAATATTCTTTTGACCTTCATGGCCTTCATGCGTGTTCTATAGCCGGCTGGTGTGTACCTTGATGGACCGTTTCAAATAACTAAATTATAAAATAATAAAGATTACGTACTCTTTGATGAAAATAATTTCAGACAGATACACATAGTTCGCCTTACTTTTAACCCTTACGCCCTAGGCACATCTCCGCCGCGAAACCAGAACAGCGGAACCGCTGAATGAATTCCGCTGTGATCAAGTGTGGATTGAACAGCGGAACTGGGCAACGGAACCTGACACGAGTTAGTCGATGTGACGCTATCGCAATTTTATCATATTTTTTTTATTATCTGGATGACTTAATAAATACATAAAGGGTCTTTTTCTGATGGCTTGAAGTAGTTTTTCCGTGAACTTCACGTCCATTTACTGAAAAAATATTAGTTTCGCCGTTCCGCTCTGTATTTCTGTCAATTTTGACAAACCGGCGCGTAGACAACGCGGCACCGCAATAACAAGGCGGCCGAAGCGCGGAGGTTTGACTGGCGTAGGAGCAGATTGGCGAAACCGTGCGGTGAAAGAGATAGAAAATAGTTAAGTCTATGCATTAGAACAGGCGGTTTCGCTAGTGTTCCGCTCCTCCTACATGTGACAGAACTTGGCGGAATTACTGCGGTTCCGCTATCATGGTTTCGCGGCGGAGATGTGCTAAGGGCGTTAATAATTCGACAAGATTTTTTTGCAACAAAACTGTGTACTCTAGGCTTGAAGCCCTGAAAATCGAAAAGTAGTTAGAGTAAACACATTTCAAAAGTGTGACCCTAAAATTTACGAACAAAAAAAGAAAAATACTGGACATATATTTCTAAATATAGTTTTCTACTACATCGATAATGGGAAGAATACTGTACATAGTATTTAGTGGTAACTTTTCCTATGTTTCGTTGATGGGAAGTATACTGGACAACAAGGTATTAGGCATTGTAAATACTAAAAAAAATACAGTAATACACTAAAAACATTATGAGTAGCTTTTCTGTTATATTCTTTTTGATCTCTAATAATATTTTATTAACAAGGAGATGTAAAATAAAATAAATATCGGTTACTTAACTGAGAGTCTTGGTGAATCCTGCTTAGTGCTTACCAACCATCTCGTCGTTACTGGTCGTGATGCGTCAAAGTATATGAGCTGTCGATTTTACCACATATTCTTAGATATATCAGGGAGCTATTACAGCGCTAAAAACTCAAATTATACCGTAAATTTTTCAGTGCACATTTTTTTTCTTCAATGGGAAGTATACTGGACCCCGTCAAATTAAGGGTTAAAGCTCTCGTGTGAGGTATCTAATGCTGCGTCCACATTTGTAAATATATCTACAAACCGTGCAGCGTGTCATCCTATCGAACATGTAATTCGTAGCTGCAGTTTTCAACGGTACCGACACGCGAGTCTGATACGGTAATGGAGAAATGTGCCGTAAAAATGTTACTCATGTGGACGCAGCATAACATAATGCCCATGGCTACCTTTTTGTCACGGCGCTACTTCAAATAGTGCTTTGAAGCCTTGGATCAGGAATAACTAGATGTAATATCGACGCGAGAAATCCGGCACCTATAGAAGACGGCTCACTGTCACTACTGACGGCTCACTACATCCTTGTTTGAACTGGCGACAATGGGCCGACATTGAATAATACAAACATATGGAACAAAACGACTTAACTGATAAATCAGTGGCATGGTATTTTATGCTTACGTATAAAATAACTTTAAGGTACCTACATTTTACGTTAAATGTGATACAGTCTTGAATTATTTATTTACGATTGACTTGTGACACTTTTTAACTTTCATTTTGTTCGCGACCCGTAATCTCTGTTATTCCTGATCTAAGTTTGAAGCGCTCGTGTACGGTAAGCTCAGGTAGTGGCTTTCGTCTGCATCACACACAATTTTAGATTGTAGAATGAGCTTCTGCCACTTTCCTGCAGCTTTCCTTCAAAACGAGCTTTTGAAGTTTTTATACGGGACCGGTATCTCGAGTACATTATTAAAACTCTTGGTTTTACAAACGTCAATAAACTACAGTGAGTCAGTGACCACTTTTTATCAGGTGAACTGATACTGTCTTTTTGCCACTTTTGTGGTATAAAAAGCTAAAATGTAATGTGATGTGTGTGTGTTAATAACGTTCTGTCCGTTTATTCTTCAATCATTTTCAAATTAATTAGGTAACTTACCTACATCCCATTTCTCTGCTATTAATTTCGTCTTGGTTTTGGGGTCATTTCTCTCTTCCAACATTGATTTTTAAAGCTGGCGTGAAAAAAAATTAAATAACCTACCTACATATTTTATCGTCAGAAGTCTTCAAGTCGATGCCAGCCAACAGGAACCCAAAATATGTATGAAACCCTTGTTTGAATTATTACCTATTCTAATTTCTCCATTCTGCTTCTACAATGACATTTTAATTCTTCCCAGCGACACCAAAGACGTGGTCTTCAGGAACCCTCGCCAGTCCTCCAAGTACCTACTGGCTGACTGCGGGGATGGGTCTGAGGCGGACCTGCTGGGCACCACTCCGCCTCGCTCCAGGATTCGCGACAAAGAACGAGGCAGGAAGTTAGTCGGCTTTTTACTATGTGTGTGTATCTACACAAATTAGAGATAGTACAGATGGAAATCTCATGTATGTACTTTTTTTCCACACCTACCCTCTGCTACGCACACTCGCGCACAAATCAGTATCGAAAAGTCGGTTGAGGACGTAGTGGTGGTTAATATATCATATAGCAAATTACTTCGCATGCTGTATACTTATAGCATAAAGCAAACGATATTTTTGCGTTTAGTTTTTGCTAGATGCTAGATGCGATATAGTAATGTTGTTCTCTTTCTCTATCACCTGTTTCACCTGTCTGGCGCCATCCAAGGCGGCGCGCGGTGCTAGCCAATCGCACAGGTGCGGTTCGTTTAGCAATATAGCAATAAAGCAAATCCATCGTTCTTCCCCGATATCGGAGTGTCACAGGACTCGGCGTCCAGTCTTCGCATGTCGCGTGCTGGCGATTGTTTATTGTTTGTTTTAGCGCAGCGCGTGCTTTTTGAATTCGCGATCTCGGAGTTCGGTCGGACGGTTCAGTAATAATAATTTGAACGATGTTTATATTAGTTGATTTTTGGTTGGTTGGTTTAGCTTTGAAGTGTAAATAGTGTAAGTAAATAGATATTGTTTTGTGATTATCTAGTGTTTGTGTTTTTATTAGTTCGGTTTAAATAAATCTAAGTATACACTACTAATAAATAAAATTGGAGTGTCTGTTTGTAATATTAAAATAACCGCTTTCTACTACATGCATACGAATGTATATACGGTACACATACCAAAATATATATTTTTAAAATTTTTGTCTGTCTGTCTGTTTGTTTTGGCTAATCTCTGGAACGGCTGGACCGATTTGGACGGGACTTTCACTGGCAGATAGCTTATGTAATAAGGAGTACCTAACTTAGGCTACTTTATCCCGGGAATAAGTTCCCACGGGAAGCGGGAACGGGAACAAATTTTACGCGGGCGAAGCTGCGGGCATCAGCTAGTATTAGATAAAAATGTAGAAAAGAAGTGATTTGCCGATACGGAACTTCTTTAGTAAGGCCTAAGCGAGCCTGAAAAGTATGAAGGAAAGTTCATTGTTATAAATTGTATAAACACGAATACACGTTGTAGGTAAATAGGTATGTACATAAAGTTATAAACCATACTGTCATCAGTCCGAATTGCGAATTAATATATAGCAGTTGCCGCGCTTCCTTAAAATACACCCACCGCATTGCCTTTGTATGTAGCATACGCGTATAAAAATAGTTTGCTATAACAAAGCATGAAAAAAAACTTGCTATAAACATACAGCATATATCATCTAGCAAGTTGTTGCTTTATAGCAACTTAGCACACTACTATAGGAGCGCCTGACCTCGTGTCTGTGAATGAGTTGTCTATGTGTGCGTACTCGTAGCCTCAGAGAATTTAGTACACCTATGTAGGTTTCCATCTGTACTATCTCTAATTTGTGGTCTATGTCTAACGTAGCTAGTGCACTGTGTTTTAATATTCCCGCACTCTTCCTGCCTACTAATTCTTTATTAAAAGTTATTACAAAAGCTGCTTTTTGTTTCGTCTTTCATTTTCCTCGTGTTTTGTTCTTGAAGATAATAGAAGGAGCTTCTCAGGCACCGTTTGCTTTAGCACACAAATGTTGGACGTAAGAACTAATGTATCGGTGCGGCTTTCTTCTCAATTTTTATTGGACATATTCACATGTCATGCGTTATACAGGTTATACACGTAACGTTTTGTAATCCTTGCAGAAATTGCACATCCTTTGCTTTGTGTCTATCTGTCTCTTACACCAGTTAACTAGTCTAAGTACTGTCAATTAGGTACTTATACGTGCTCGTTTGATTGTAAGAAGGCAAATTTATTACTGGCTTTGCAGATTTTTTTTATTAGAAGCCTTTTCTTTTTTTTTTTACGTGAGGGAAAATCCTCATGGATGTTATGCCGGACTCCTACCGACTAAAAAACCTCACGTAACGCCCAACAGCCTACGGTTGTGAGCCCCGGGTAAGCCCTCGGAAGGATGTCCCAGGACCTTGAAGCCTACCTTGAAGTTTCATAATACCACTTCTTTTTCGACTAGTTATGTTAGGGAGCCGTGGACTGAAAAGGTTTGGGAACCCCTGGCTCTTACCATCTGAATTTTTTTTATTACGTTGCCTTAAATAAATACAAATGTGTTACATAATGAACCATAAGCATTGAAACGATTTTCCTGCTATGTCGGAATTCCCGCATTGAGCGAGGTTCTTTCCATCCAAATGTTACATTTTATGTCATTGAGACGTTGCAATGCCATTGTGAGATGTTTACGAAATTACTTGTAAATATATTGTAGCAAATAACGTCCGCAGACCGTCCGCGAAAAGAAATTTTCGCTTAGAAGAGTTTTCCTGTAATGTTTCCCGGGATCTCCTATAACAATCCTCAAACAATAAAATTTAAGAAAATATAGGTTACTTGAGTTCATAGCTATCTTGCTACGTGAAAGAGCAACAAAAACATATTTCCATTATGTACCTATTGGTTTACAAGCGTAGCAGTTACCCTGGGTTACCTGTGTGGAATTTTAATCACATACACATGGCCCCACTTAGATCTTCTACCAATAGTCCAAAAACTCCCATGTTTTTATAAACTCTTTTATTTAATTTTTGAGGCAGTTTTGTACTGGAAAGTTCATTCTTTCCGCTTGGAGCCTCGCTAGCTACTAGCTAGTGTTTCCTAAAAGGTACCTCACACATAGTTGATAAGAGGGATCTTTTTTTTAATGCTATGCCGGACTCCTACTGACTAAAAAACCTCACGTTACGTCCAACAGCCTATGGTTGGGAGTCCCGGGTAAGCCCTCGGAAGGATGTCCCAGGACTCCCAACAGATCCACGGCCGCCACTGCGTTCTCGCCTAGGGGGTGGTTCGGGTGCTATCCTGCGTCTTTGGGAGGTTTTGGGTGTGATCCTGCTTCTAAGGGGGGGGGGGGGGGGGCGTGAAGTGAATTGCTCACGTCACACTGCCGTCATGGGCCTGCTTCTGTAAGGACGGTGAGCGACCCTCTCACCGTCCTCATCTCTGTTATGAGGGATCAAGAAGTTTTTGGCTGTTACACTTAATTACCAGAGATCATAGGAATACGGAAGCACTGGTCGGATTGATGAGGAAAATTGCATTTTAATCACCGTGATGGGTTGATAATAGTGTACACCACTAGAATGTCGATAGCGTGATATTATCGGCAAATTAATGTGTTCATAGATTATGTCGTATCTTTGATATACACTCGAGAGCAATGAATCCGGGTCACTTAAAGAATGTTAAAAATCTCGGAAACTAAAAATGATAGGTTAATGCAATAAATTGTATTTAATAGACAATGTAATACTCCTTAAATGAAAGTAAAAAAAATATGAGTCACCATACATTTTATTAACACAAAATTACATAAAGAAAAAACTGCTGATCTCTCCTTAAAACAAAAATAGGAAACATGAAATTTTTGAACTTTATTACGATTTTCTTGAATTTTAATACTTCGTATTGCCTCCTCGTGCTTCCATTACTGCGTTTACGCGGTTTGGCATGCTGTACACCAAGTTCCTTATACGATTTTGGGGAATATTCTCCCATTCCTCTGTGAGAGCAATTTTGAGCTCACGAACCGTGATTGGGGGAGGGTTTCGTTGTTTTACGCATCTGCCTAGCTCGTCCCAAGCATGCTCGATCGGGTTGATATCCGGGCTGCGCGCTGGCCACTCCATACGAGTAATGTTCATCTCTTGAAGGTAGTCATTCACAATCCTACCTGTATGAGGTCGGGCATTGTCATGCATAAATATAGCATCCTCACCTAAATTGACCATAAATGGACCAACGTGGTCATTGAGGATTTCTTCCACATATCTTACGCTAGTTAAAGAGCCGTTTTCTATGATCACCAGCTCTGTGCGACTTTCAGAAGAAATTCCGGCCCACACAAGTACAGACCCACCACCGTAGGCTACTTTTTCTTCGATGCATGCTTGCTTGAATCTTTCCCCTGGTCTTCGATACACTCTGTGTCTTCCATCGTGCTTGTAGAGCATAAATTTTGATTCGTCGGAGAACATAACTTTTGACCAATCTTCAATACTCCAATTTACGTGGCTCTGGGCATACCTTAGTCTCGAAATACGATGCCCACGCTCCAGTTTAGGGCCGTTTGCAGGTCTAAGGGGTTTTAAGTTAGATTCAGCAAGCCGACGTCTTACTGTCCATGCACTTGGGTTACTTCCTCCGAGGCGTCGAAACTGATTGGTGAGTTCAGTTCCTGTGAGAAAGCGATTTCGAAGCATGGTGTTCACCAAGTATCGGTCTTCTCGTGCTGTGGTACACCTGGTTCTGCCCGTTCCTGGTCTGCGTAGGTTAGAACCAGTTTCTTCGTAACGTCGGAGAACTCTTTGTACTGTTGACAGCGACACACCGACAGTCCTGGCTGTATCGCGCTGACTCCGGCCGGTTTCCAGCATTGTAAGTATTCTGGTGCATTCTTCAGGCGTAAGCGACATAATTTCAGCTTGATTAATGAATATAGAGCACTATCAACATGGTTTATGTACCCACATAAATGACAGATTACAAACAAAAGCAACACCAAATGCTGTAATTTCGTAGTTCCATCTTCGAAAGTGGCCCTTTTTCAAATTTGATTTTTTTATGATATAACTTTACAATAACTAAGAAGTTTTAATACCTTCATTTAAGGAGTATTACATTGTCTATTAAATACAATTTATTGCATTAACCTAGCATTTTTAGTTTCCGAGATTTTTAGGATTCTTTAAGTGACCCGGATTCATTGCTCTCGAGTGTATTATGTTGGAAAGTTATTTTAATGATGACTTCATCATCCTTGCGTTAGTCCCGGCTGAAACCCAACGCTGCACGGTTTTCTCTCAGCTTTGTGCCGTCCCTCAGGGGCCTCAGGTAAACCTCCACCATATTACCTATCGATTTCTTGGGCAGATTATTGATTAAAATATAATTTGAATTTTGCATGACTTGCCACATTTTTCTGGTATGGCGGGATGCCACTCTTCTCCAATAAGTTTGCATGAATGTAAAGGGTGGTTGGTGCGAGAGTTTCGCGTAGCTTTTGAGACTGGTTTCGCCGCCAATTTGTGTAGCAAGTTCCACCAACAGTCTTGTAAATCAAACTCATTTAAAAGACTTTAGTTTATTAGTATTGCTAGTTCATTAAAATTTAGTTCCAAAAATTTATAAGTACATTAAGTACCCAGAAAATTCAGCAACTCATTTTTGCAGTTTTCAAAGTAGCACTTTAACCATCAAGTCCTTCACAGCGCGCCGCGCGATTACCATCCAGCTATTATCTGCCCTGTGATAATCTGATAATACACTTCACACGCAGTTATCACAACCGTGCTATCTAAATGGATGGGAGCATCAATAAGTACTCTAAATGCCGCTGCACGAATGCTTTTTTTGGTCTAGTCTAACTCAAGGTTTTCATAAATTTCATCATGTTATTACATTCGAAAAAAAATTAGTAACGGCACTCCGAAAACACTTGATAAAATGATAGGCTCTAATAGGCTTTTGACTTTTTTGGATGAGCAGTATCAGCACTTGACTGTAAGTCTCAGTTATACCCAAAGTTCAAGGTTATTCCTACGTTTCACCTTTAGTCGGCAATCTTGGCAAAAAGTGCTGAATGCTAGAATAGGAGTCCATTCAAAGCAGAATGGACTCTATTCTAGCTGACGCTATTCTGACTAATTCTTAACACTTTCGATTAGCCCTAGGTGGTTAATAAGTTTGTATTTCTAGGAGGTGGTAGGGGTAGTGTCAGTGAACGGTTATGATTCTTCATGCTGATCTGCCTTTTACCATCTAACGGCGAACACCTAAGTAGGTAGAGTCATACGCCCAGGCTGACACAAAAAAATTTAGTCCAATTTTACATTTTAACATAATAAGTTCCTGTCTACCTGAACGGTTGGACTCAAACACGTCATTTGCAAGTTTTGATGGTTTACTGATAAAAATGGGATTTGTCTCGTATTTCTTATTATTATTATTATTTATTGGAACGAAGTTCCTTATCGCGCGTTGTGAAAGGGGGCTAGACGGAAAAAATTCTCACGAAAAGTTGTAACGACACTTTTTTAACCGACTTCAAAAAAGGAGGAGGTTACTCAATTCGGCCGTTTATATGTTTTTGCTATAGTATGGAGGGTAGAGGTACCTCTACCCTCCTTTAATATGGGGGTAATATGGGGGGAGATGGGGGGGGGGGTAATAAAATGGGGGTTAATAATAAAAAAAATATTATTATTAATTAAAAAAAATAAAATTGTTTTTGTTTTTGTTTTTGTTTTTGTTTTTGTTTTTGTTTTTGTTTTGTTTTTGTTTTTGTTTTTGTTTTTGTTTTTGTTTTTGTTTTTGTTTTTGTTTTTGTTTCTGTTTCTGTTTCTGTTTCTGTTTCTGGTTCTGGTTCTGGTTCTGTTTCTGGTTCTGGTTCTGGTTCTGGTTCTGGTTCTGGTTCTGTTTTTGTTTTTGTTTTTGTACAATAAAATTTTATTATTCCTGCACTAATTAATTGAAAGGATCTTCGTTCCATTCGGGTGTCCCTTGACACCTCTCAAGTTTTTTATCAGGCAGGCAGTTGAAACAACTGATGAAGCCTGTATCTAGTCATTTCTTTTTTCAGTTTTCTCTCTTATGTCCAATCTATTCTTAAACTGATTATTATTTTCTGCAGATACCACAATCTCTGGAAGTTTATTCCATGCTCGTACCACTCTTTTGCTGATAAAATGCCTGTGAGGATTGTTGTTGGAAAATCTAGTACACAATTTGAGACTGAGACCTCTCAGATTACAATTCTCATTGCGTTTGAATATAGAGTCAAAGTTCTGATATCATAATGACCATGGAGGATCTTGTAAGGGTCGATCAAATCTCCACGGTCCCTGCGTTCCTTCAAATTTGCGAGTTTTGTCATCTCTAAGCGTTCCTCTCTGTAAGAAACGGCAATACATAAAACAGTAGACATTTCATCAGAAAGTATTCATGCATCTACGTTTTCAACTCGCATGGTCGAAAATTTGCTGCCGGAGTCCTTGAGCGAGCACTCCAATGTAAATGTTTATGCCAATAGTGTATTTTCATAAAGGCAATTTCCGTAAATACGAATCGTAGATAATTCACAAATACACTGAGCTGAGAGATAATGTTATCAACCATGTACCACGTATTAACGGTACTTGGCAACAGAGCCGATTAGTGACAGCTTTTACACTTGATTTTACTCGATGCATACATACATACATATAGTCGCGCCTTTATCCCCGAAGGGGTAGGCAGAGGCATATTAAATGCCTACATTACACCTTTTTAGATTTTGTCCCACGTAATAGGCGGTGAGCCGTATTGCCGTGTTGATATGGACTGGCGCAGATTGTCACTGCCTGTTGTTGAAATTTTCAAGCCGCCCATAAAGCCATTTTAAAGGCAACCGGGACCAACGGCTTAATGTGCTTTCCGAAGCCCGGAAACGCTCAAAAATAAATGCCACAAAGTGGTCACATGGTGTCATGAGATCATTTACAGAACACTGAGTCCATGGGGCCACGATTACTCAATGCACCACTCGTAAAACCTTCCTTTTATTCTAAGGGGCACCTTAGGATAATAGAGCTTTTTCCTGACAACAATCTCTCAATGTAAAGTTTCACTACATCATCTTACAATCCCGGGTTCTTCAAGAGGAGCGTGAAGAGGCACATCACAAGGCCGCCAACTTTAACACCACTGTCAGAAGTGGCCCCCAATCGCTAGATGCGCCACGGCTTTCCATAAAGCTGGTGGCGACGTCAATTTGGCGAGCTAAACATTATAAAAAAACATTTGACCTTGCGGCATGCAACAATAACAATTTTTTATCATGCATTAAAACTATTACAATTTCATTTGGATGATAACAATAAATAAAATTTAATAAAATCGGAATGTAACACTTAAATTCATTAGATAATAATATTTAAATGTCAGTTTAAGATCCACCAGTTAATAAATTCGGGTCCTCTTATCCCTCTTATCTGTGCTAATCAGGCAAAACAACGCTAAAGAACAGTAAAATAAGGAAAAAGAAAGTTGTGTACGCGGAACACGTAGATATTTATAGATTGTATCAGCTAGACGTTGTATAGTATCACAGCCTAATCAATCCTCTCTGACGTGCTAAGTATCTACGCGTCCACGTTTTGGCTACGCATATTGTTATTTGTTATGCTAAAGTGAGATGCTCAAGTTGCCTCCTCATGCTGCGTATCTCATGAACCGCGATAGCTAGAAATCTGAAATTTTCACTGATGGTGTTCCGTGGGGCTCCCATACAACAAACGTGTAATTTTTCCGTTTTTTCCGAACCCTCCGTGCGTGAGTCCGACTCGCACTTGACCGGTTTTTAGAGTTCCGAAGCACTATGAACATCAGTTCCTTTATTCACAATCACAACCTTTACCTAGGAAAATTTCAGACTAAATTTATCAAGACATTAGAAAAAAAGTAAAACTGTTTATAGATTCGGATTTCCAGAGAATTTTCCCACATTTTCATCGCACTGAATGTACCTTTAATATGGGCTGTGTGTGTGAAGTCTTCAAATCCTATTGACGTTCGGATGACTTGTTGAGTGTCCCTCATAAAAACGTTAACGAATGTGAAAAATTAGAACGATGTGCCTTCTTTTGACATGGATAGAATATTGACATTGCTTCATGTACTACATGTAACTTTTTTCCATTCGTTAAGTCAAAAAAGAATAATCAGCATCAAAAAAATTGTCTTTTGGCCTAGAGCTCAGGCGTGGAGACACTTATCAATGAGGCGCATGATATCTCTTGCCACTTCAGACCACACGCGTGTCCATAATTTCATAGCATACCAACTGACGCTTATGAATTTCTTTCATTTCAAGAATAGCATGAAAATTATTTCTATAAATACCATAGGCATAACTAATAAAAGCTATAAATATCACAAGCATAACCGATAAAGTGCTTTATTGAATCGTTTTTACTTATAATACTCGAGTGTTTAAAGCCATATTATGGTGTATTTATGATCTCGGAATTCTGGTACTGTACAGTAAAGGCCAGCCGTAATCGTACATTGTAATGACTTGTTATGTGATTTGAAATGAAATTTAAGCCCAGCCTTTTTTTAACGTAAGGCAAAATCCTTTATGGATACTATGCCATACTCCTACCGATTTAAAAACCTTACGTAACAGCCTACGGTTGGGAGCCCCGGGTAAGCCCTCGGAAGGATGTCCCAGCTACGGCTACCACTGCGGCCTCGCCTAGGGGGGGTTCGGGTGTCATCCCGCTTCTTAAGGTGGGTACGTGAATCCCTCACGTCACGCTCTCGTCTAGAGCAGCCTGCCCAGCCTACATTATGCTCAGACCCGTCTTACCATTGACTACGGTTAGGTGAATCCCAGTGGTCTTCCCACGTTAAAAGTACTTCCTCAACTTTCATTGTAATACCTACTTCAGCTTAGAAACTAGAACGTTAGTGGAGTCACAGTCCGTACTTCCAACCCTTGCGGTAGGCACTTTACTGATGTCATGTGATTTCTCGGTCTGACTCTCACCAGGCTTCTGTGATCTGTCACAGATCAAAGGAGTGAAATTTCTGTATGTAGTACTACCTATTAGTTATTCTGATCTCTCACACGTCCCGTGTACAGAATCGCGAACTAGAGTGCACTGTCTAACTCAAAGCAAAGCAGCGCTCCATGTGGCATCCACGAACTTCAGCACCCACAAATCAATAAGTATCTACGGGTACGTATTTGAATACCTAATTAATTAATTAGGTATAATACCTAAAGTAAAATAACCTAAGTTCAAAATACCTAAAATCTAAATACCTACCAAATGGTTTAAAATACCTAAACCACTAATACCTAAGTACTTAATACCTAAATTTTAAATACCTATTGGACTAATTACCTAATGTTTAAAATGCCTAAAGTTAAAACAACAAAGGTTGATATACCAAATCAGAATGACCGATCTAAAGCAGCCCCCGCATCCAGCGCTTTAAAAAAAGGGACACTGACCACCCCGACTCGGAGAGGTTAGGTTAGAAGGCTAAGGCGGGAGCGTGTGTATGTACCCAGCGGTTGACCATTGCCTGCGTGGTAACGAATTCATTAAATAATTAGATCTATATTAGTTCTATCGAGATATGTATAACACGCAATTTGTTCCGTTTTAGTTTTTACACAAAATTACTTCTTCTATAACAGGTACTCAGCGATGTACTTTTAAATTACGCACTTTAAAAAAACAAAATCTAGACAGGCGATTAGATCTACATTAACTCTAACTACTTATGTACTTTTTACTTATAAAATTCTTTACATTAAGTTAAAAAGACAATTGAAAAAAGTAAACCTAGCGATGTGAATGTGAAAAATTACTTCTTCTATAACAGGTACTATTCAATACTACCCTCAAATTTTTTGTTACGACCTTATTTTATTTATAAGCACACTTATTTAAAACTCACACGGCGGGAGCGGAGCGGAGCGGAGCTCCCGCGTTAGCCTTCGTGGTTATTTTTTTATAACCACACATACAAGGATTTGGAACTTCAGGATTGGAGCAGACAATCCTTGTATGAGTGGTTATAAAAAAATAATAATGTCCCTTTTTCTTTAAGCCGTACCACATATTATTTCGTAAGTCAAACAATAGGTTATTTAACTTTAGGTATTATAATTTTAGGTATTCAAATACTTAGCCTTTTTAAACTTTCGGTATTTTTAAATTTAGGTCAACCCACCATTAGGTATTTAGATTTCAGGTATTTTGAACTTAGGTTATTTAACTTTAGGTATTATAATTTTAGGTATTCAAATACGTACCCATCTACTACACATTACTTTACCTGTTCTTATTCCTTAGTTATATTTGCTATCTTATTATACTATCAGATACAAAACAAACATTACTATCGCCATGAATAGGTCGATAACACGATTACTAAATTGGAAGCGCTGACTCAAGACGGATTTGGCGACGGATCAGTTGACCTAGAATTACGTCCTGGTGATAAACGAGAAATGCTTGATAAGTACATTATCACAGATTTTGAAGAATTTGGAAAGTCGTTATGAGGAAAACAGTGGGAGTTTTCACATGATGGGGGATGGTGGTGGGAGTTAGAGCTATTTAAATGATCGAACACGACTCCGATGAGTCCCCAAGGCCTGAGGGCTAGACTAGAGACTAAGGTAGAGTTAAGTCAGTTAGAGTGTTATATAATCACACGGCCGGCCGGCATGTAGCGTTTTCTATCTCCACAGCTTCACTCCTCGTTTACGGATGGTGCCTTACCCTCCCTTAGGGCTCAAAAAAACATCCGTGTATTCGCTGTAATGAAGAAGTCTCATGTGATAGCAAAACACTTGTGGATTTAAAACACGTGTCGTGTAAAGTCGTGTTGCGGAGAATTGCGCAAGTAGCCTTGAGGTTGAGGTGCCATCTTGAAAAAATCCGTTTTTCATTCTTTATGATATCCTTGATTGTTGTGACGTTTGGTTTCGACTGAATGTCCAGGAAACCTGCCTCCTGGGAAATAATCACTCCATAAAAAGTTATTCTCTTTATAGCAGTAACTACATACTACCTACATCCTATGATATCATCCATATAGGATGTAGTATTAGTAGTAATGTATCAACATAGTGCATACGTTGTAGATGGGAAATAGAGGTAAAAAGGTATACTTATGCCGCAACTTTATGGAAGAATCAGGTTCTTAATCAAAAAACCCAACTCTGTCATAAATCTACAACTAAACTTTGCCAGAATTATTTGCTTCTGCTACTCATAGAACAGGCCCCAAAATTGTCAACTGTTTTTTTATTTCCCCAAAAATAACAAATCATACAAAATTACGTTTTTACTGTAATCGTCGATATTCATGTGACGATGAAAAAAACTTCTAATAGAAAAGACCTTGAAATTATTTTCCTGTACATAACCTCGTTCTCAGTAATGATAATATTAAGTTCGTTGACTTGTTTGTAGTAGAATGAAGCCTGATGTTTAGTTTGGGATGATATTTTGTTATCGTTATGGAGGTGACTCATGATAGCTGCGATAGTGGGTTCGTTTTCATATCATGCATACACAAGTAGGGTATTCTTTAAGGTCGTACAGAATCAAATAGGTGATGAAACAAACGTCATTGTTAAACATACCGTGCCCGGCTGAGGTACCACTTTCATACAGTTCAAAGCAATTCAGAAGATACTTTCTCTGTTGAACCATAGAAATATGAAAGGCTCTGCCAGCGTACGTGTTTCCCTTCTCTTACAACCCCGAAATTTTCAACCGGGTCTTGAACAATCATTTGTACCTAGATCACATAAATAATTCCAAGGCATAGCATTGGCGCTATGGCAACGAGGACTGTGGTTGAGTGAGAGTGATTGCCGTGGCACTCTCGTCCATTACCGGTCTGGTCGTCCGGTGTTTCCCCATCTTGGTGGCTCACGTCGCACTTTCCGTGTACCCATGAGTTCCTGGCAGAACCGCGATTAATTGGGGCGCCGGTTTATAAATGGTCTTACTCCCGTTTCTGCGCATCCTTGCACCATATAAACAACGACCCTCGCCTCCAGGTCCCATGGATGGGTTCAGGCACCCTTGCCGGTACTAAGAAAGCGGATCGTGAAGTCAACATAATTGGACCGCCCGCCAACGCCAAGAGGCCACTGTCAAAAAGTCGAAGGGTCTCACAAAAATAGTGTTGTGGACCTCAGTATGTCAGATGTTTACATGACTTTCCATCAGGGAAACGGCGTCATCCTGGCGAGTAAATTTAAAAAAAAAGATTATTTTAACTTGTACCTAACTCGAAGATTATATCATTCGTCTATCTATATTGAAAGGAATTAATTTACATAATAATCATCTAAATTGAGCAACGCGTTCAGAGTTCACATAGATCGTTGACCCAGAAATAATCGCTCCTTATTAGCATTGCCTTTTCTTGAAAAACGTGGTGTTTTAATAGTAGGTATAAATAAAAAAAAACCGGTCAAGTGCGAGACGAACTCGCACATGGAGGGTTCCGTACCAAAAAACGGCAAAAAAACCCGGTTTATGGGAGCCAAGCTACCCTTGTATTATAATTTTTTTGATTTTAGTTGACATTACCTACTTATTTGTTGTTTTGGCGGCAACAGAAATACCTACAAATCATCTGTGAAAATTTCTCTCAAGCTCTCTGGCTACCATGACTCCTGAGACTCGTGACGGACTGACAGACAGACGTACGGCGAAGTCTCATGAATAGAGCCCTGTTTTAACTTTTCGGGTGCGTAACCCTAAAAGTTATTAAAAATCTTCCATCTTAGGATCTTTACATTATGTTTCTTTACAATTTGATACAAGAGAATGTCATACGAAGTTCAGTCACTCATTGAATGCGCACTTAAGTAGCTTGGTCTCGTGGACGGGGTCACCTCCTGGCCGCGACCTCGGCGTTATCAGAGCGGCTTTGTCTGCCGACTGAGCAATCTGTAAACATATTTTTATTTTGAATGCTTTCGTCTGTGTAGTATGCGTTTTGATAAAATACTAATGATGAAGGAGCACTTGTTTTTATATTCGTCAGAGCTTATTTTAAATTCAGTTGACAGCACGATATCAAAATGAAGATATTTCAATCAAATTTGTTGTTTTAGAGAGACTTGCTAATTATACTTACCTCATGAATAATGTTCAAAGACCTCGAACTGCTGACTTTTTCGAGTGCGATCCCAAGTCTTATACTTAGGATTTTTCAATTCTACAGATAGAACTGAAAACGGAAACGAATTATTTTTTTCGATGAAGACCCTTACTAGTGTTCAGTACCCAAAGAGTAACAACGAGACCCTATTACTAAAACTCCGCTGTCTGTGGTTCTATCTCAGGAACCATGATAGCAAGACAGTTGAAATTTCGAGAGATGATGTACCTATTTCTGTTGCCACTGTTGCGGTTTCCTAGGCGAACACGGTCAAAACCACGCTTTATTTCATCATGAGCTGAATAAGGTCTACGCTATGTCTTACACCCCCCCATCCTAAAAACCCAAAAAATCTTGTTGCTCAAATTCGCCTCGAATATCATCTGACAAACTGCGATTTTGAATTATAGACGCATACAGCAACGGGTTTGTGGAAGCAGTCTTTTTTTCTTCGTGAGCAAAAACCTGCTTTTGACCATGAGTTTATGTCGATGAATTTGCAGAGATCTTTTTTTTTCCATAGTGTTGTGTAAATTGTCAAAAATTGTGTAAAAAATATGCTATATTCTTTAGGGACTGGGCGGTGGTGGCAAATGAAAATAATAAAGTGATATTAGACTTCGATCATGTCGCAGGGTATAAAATAACTATCGCAAACCACCCGAACTACGCGAACTATTGGCGAATTAAATTTGAAAATCGACCACCTAAGAAGCTCATAGCGAGGCAATGATTGGAGATAGATCTGCCCTGATAATTGCACTTGCAGTAATCGACATTTTTGAGATTTTCACTTTTTTGCAGAAATGGCATCCTAAGGACATAATCTATACGTAAAAAATATATCTATAACTTTTTCTCTATTACAAACGTGTTTTTTAGGTACTATGAAACGCAGTACTTGCACCTAAATGTAACTTGTGCTACAAAAATTTGAAGTATTAAGCATATGCTATAAGTTCATGTAGTACTTGCTACGATTACTGCGTAAGCTTGTAGCATATTTTTTTCTGAAACGAATGTTTACTTAGCCAATCGTAGTATTCTACAATCCTGCGTTTACGAGAAGCGAGAGTGACAGGGAGCTATGTGTGTACGAATGCCGCATGGTATAGTGCCGTGTTTCATTTTAGCAAATCAGTGCGTCGACGTCACTCGCTGACGTGACAGTGTGCTCCGCGTGATTGGTGGTCAAACATTCCAGTATTACGGTAAGTATACCGTAACTCAAACCAACCATGTCATAGTCAAAACCGGAGTAGTTTTGACTATGACAACGATGCATGCTAACATGTGCTAATACGTTTGAACTCGTCAAACGTATTAGCACAAATTAGTTAAATAAATAGTGAAGATGTCACAAATAATTCACTTGAAAAAAGCGCCGAAGAACTAATACAGCACCTTAGTAGCAAAATGCGTTACACATAATCCTTACTGAAGATCTACAGACTCATTTCACTCCTGAGCTGAGCCATGTCTACAAGTTGTTCTGGAGAGTAGTCATAAACCGCCTCGCTGGGAAACTCGACAAGTTCCAGACAAAGAAGTAAGCCGGGTTTCGAAAAGGCTTTAGTACTGCTCGTTCGCTCTAACTTTGCCGCTCGGCTCTATACTAAAGTCGAATTTTTGATTAGACGAAGTTAATTGACAGCAACTAATGTCACTTCTTCTTGTAGTGTTGCGTATTTTCTATGACGAAGTGACATTAGCTACTGTCAATTTACTTCGTATTATTAACAATTCGGGTATAAGTCTTTACGCCAGCGGCAAAGTTAGAGCGAACGGGTAGTACAGTGGACTACATCCATTCTGTTCGGCAAATTGTATGAAGTCCAACTAACACAATCAGCCGTTGTGTATGGATTTCGTAGACTACGAGAAAGCCTTCGACTCTGTCAAAACCTGGGCAGTCCTAGAAGCTCTGCAGCGGTGTCATCTTGATTGGCGGTATATTGAGGTGTTGAGGGGCTTATATGATACCGTTACCATGACCGTCCAGTTGGAGGATAAGAAGACCAATCCGATAGCGCTGCGCAGAGGTGTGAGACAGGGAGATGTCGTGTCACCTAAGCTCCTCACTAATACGCTTGGGACGTCTTAAAATCGTTGGCCTGGGATGGAAGGGGCGTGAATATAAGCCAATGACATCGTCATAGTAGCAGAAAAGCTGAAACCTTTTAGCGGGGTGCTGCACAGTTTAAGTGAACAGTCTCGACTAGGGAATGCAATCCCGCAACGCAATTGAAATCCCGGTATTTGCGGGACTGAGAGATCTCAGTCCCGCGGGATCCCGGTATTTGCGGGATCCCGCATATTTCTGAAAGTCATTGAGAAAAGTATAGACTCCTGTGTCATACATGCATCTAGAACTGAAAAATAGTCACGCCTTAATCACCGAAGGGGTAGGCAGAGGCATATTATATACCCATATTTCACCTTTCAAGATTGGTTTCGTCTCTTACCACGTAACATGTGGTGAGCCGTATTGCAGTCTTGAAATGAATAGGTGCAGGTTGCGATTGCTTGCTGTTGAAATTTTTCAAGCCGTGCCTTTTACCGGCAAACGGGACCAACGGCTTAACGTGCCTTCCGAAGCACGGCAACGCTCAAATAAATGTCACAAAGTGGTCACCCATCTAAGGACCGGCCATAGTAAATATAACTTACTGCCTTGATCTTTTACAAAACACTGAGTACGCGGGGCCACAAGGAAAAATAAATTATTGAATATTACTTATGTATTGAGATTATTAAACGGATATACATATAAGTAATAAAATACCGACTGCAAATTATTAGAAGCAAATAAAATGGGTAGTTTTGGCATTACTTTAAAACTGCGCAAAAACATAGCATGTCAAAATTCTTGTCTGCCAAACGACTCCTAACTTTACATGTCAGATAGCCAGCAAGCAATGTACGAGATAATTGAATACTTTTCTAACTGTTTATAGTACATGAAAAGTCAAATCTCCCTGATTAAATCACTAAAAGCAAATAAGTACGTTATTAGGTTATATCTTACGTCACAATTACAAAAAAACTTAATCATACCGAATCAGTTAGCGCGCGTCCGCTTACAGAACAACACATGGCGTTAATCTTTGCACAGTCCCGCTAATCCCGCGGGATCCCGCACGATTTACGTGCGGGACTGGTCCCGCAAAAATGATGCGGGATCCCGGTATTTCAGGATCCCGGTATCCCGGTATTGCATTCCCTAGTCTCGACGTGTTGGCCTCGGTATAAACTTGAACAAAACCAAGGTCATGTTCAATGAGCATGTCATGCCGGGACCAATAGCTGTCCAAGACTACACTTACCTTGGGCAGGACATTTGAAACGAGTAACCTGGATAAGGACATAGCGAGAAGGATTTGCTTGGGCTGGGCAGCATTCAGCGAACTGCATCGGGTTTTCTATTCGCCGATACCGCAATGCCTGAAGATGATAGTCTTCAGCCAGAGCATTCTACCAGTTATGACCTACGCCGCCGAAACGTGGACACTCACAATAGGGCTAGTCCACAGTAGGGGTGTCTCTGAGGGATAAGATCCGAAACGATGTTATCCGCCAGAAAATAAGAGTGGTCGATATAGCTTGCAGAGTATACGTTTCGAAGTGGCTGGCCACATTTGTAGAATAACTGATGCTCGATGGAGCAAGCGTATTCTAGAGTGGAGACCGCGACTTGGTAAATGTCGGGTAGGACGACCCCCTGCCAGAAGGAGCGACGATCTAAAGAAGGTTGCAGGGATTGACTGGATGCGAAAAGCGCAGGACCGTGTGTTGTGGCGAAATTTGGAAGACGCCTATGTTCAGCAGTGGACTGCTATAGGCTAGATTGATTGATTGACTTTTGAAGTGCCTTTGATTTCGGAAGATTAATTTTTTTTTAGTAATTATGAACATGAAAACGAAAGATGAAAACTTTAACATTATATTTAACCTTTTGTTTTACGGTACACCTGTAGTCAGACCAATTTCAGGTAACTTATAAATAACCGAGTTTTGTGTAACTCCCCCAAAAGGACTTATCACAGCTAACTCTTATATCTTAACATACGGGGCGTCGCGTATTAGGTAATGTATTGGCTTGTCATGCCTATCTCTGTTATTGAGTTTATTATAGTAAATATAGCTACAATAAAAAAAATGCTACTTCCCGATATCCGTCACATTAAAATATGTTACATTATTAAAAAATCTCATACTTGTTTGTATTAAATTTCTTTAAAAACGCAAATATCTGAAAAAAATCTTTAGGATGCAATTCCTCAAAACTATGATTTTTAAGATAACGTAGATAGGTCTGACACGGCAGTACAGTCTGTTTAACTAATACCAGAAGTATGTAATATATTCAATGATTAATACTTACAAACGCAGTACTAAGCACGTGCTAGGTGAGTTTGCAGTAATAAGCACTATTACTGCATGTGATCTTAGTGATACTGTAATGCTCGCAAGCCCAGAAAGTTAATGAAAACGCAGTACTAAGCATTTTATCTAAATAAGATAATAAAATAAGGCAAAAAATATATCAATGGAAAGATCGATTTTTTTACTATTTTTAAGTTACATTTTAAAAGTTATAGCACCGATATTTCTTCCTTAGATATGACGAAATATGTTTTTCGCGCTTATCTCGAAACCGCTATTTTGCAAGTACTGCGTTTGCAATAACGAGGGCAGAGATACAAAGTGCAAAAACAAAGTTGTAGAGGATTTAATTAGCTTTTATTATGTCATGCAACACAATTTCGTTCACAAAAACAAAAAAAACGGGACCTTCTTTGTGCGACCCCCCCCCCCCCCCCCTGCGGGCTCACCTCGGAGGGGTCAGGACTTTAATATGTTTATCTGCTAACTAGTCCCAACAAAGTTTCTGCTTTCGACTTTTCCATCCACACCCATTTGGCATTATTCAGAAAAAAAATAGTGGAATACGTTTGTATGAAAAAAGGTCTGGTCATGTTCTCAAGAAATAACGATTCGCACTAAATCTATCTTTGTACAAGATGTCTGTGTTTACATAAATAATAAACATTTACCGACTCAATCGTCACCATGTCCATCGTTTAATATCAATTTGACTCTTTAATATTATACCATAACGCTACGTCCTAGGTAGGCGGTTCGAAGCGAACGCGATTCTGAAGCGGTGACACGCGAATTCAACGCGACGCGGTGCGACGCGGCGGCTATGTCCTACGTGCACGCGAATCGTCTCGCACAGCCGCCACCGACCGGCGACGCTGCCGTTCAGTTGGCACTTTGCATCAGCCTAATGCAACTGCTATAGATCAAAAAAATGTATGGAGATCTAGATTTTAGGTTTTCAGAGGCTGGTTTCCGCAAATCAACGTCATTTCTGCGCCTATTTTGGTGGGGGGTTTTGGTATGGCTATTGCCATCCCAGTTCCTTCAATAAGTCTAGCAGACTCTTCACGTTGCCGGAGACTTCCTGGAGCGACCTTGGTGTACCGAAGTGTCTAGCCCTGTATCCTTACCAGTTATGGGCATTCCATAAGAATGTGACTGGCAGTTCGTCCGTCTGCAAAGGGTCTGTGACACCTGAATTAAAGAGATGATTGTTAAGTAGACTGTGACCCTTTGGACTTTGGACTTTGGAATTTGGACTTTGGACTTGTGACTTATGGACTTTTGATCCTGCTTTTTGTTGGCAAGTCCAAAAGTCCAAAAGTCCAAAACTCCAAAAGTCCAAAGTCCAAAAGTCCAAAAGTCCAAAAGTCCAAAAGTCCAAAAGGCCAAAAGTCCAAAAGTCCAAAAGTCCAAAAGTCCTAAAGTCCAAAAGTCCAAAAGGCCCAAAGTCTAAAAGTCCAAAAGGCCAAAAGGCCAGAAGTCCAAAAGTCCAAAAGTCCAAAGGCTGAAATTTGGTACAGAGATACATTATAGTCTGGAATAACACATAGGCTACCTTTTATCCCGGGAATGGCTTCCCGCGGGAACAAATTTTACGCGGGCGAAACTGCGGGCATCAGCTAGTATTCTTATATAGAGGAAGTGGGACTAATATTGTATACTTAGAAAGGCATAATCGACGATAATAAATTTACTTCTTTTATCCCATAAAATAGGACGTTCTTGGATTATATTGATTAAAATTTCTATTTCCAACATTATAAAAAACACGGCGGCACCGCATCCAGTTCGCGCGCAAATATCAAACCAACGGATCGCGTTCGCTTCATTTCGCGCCGCCCCGCACCGCACCGCACTTGCGTTTGGTCACGTAGGACACTTCATTAGGTTTCAACTGTTTGTTGGTATCGCGCCGCGCCGCGCCGCGCCGCTTTGCGTTCGCTTACGTAGGACGTCGCCTTAGTATGTTTGTCAACTAATGAAATTCTCACTAAGTATCGGAACTACTCTATTCGATTAATAAAATATGATATGGTACCTTAGTGGTATTTGGTTATTTATTTCTGACGTCATGGGAACTTTTATTTACTAAACCTTATAACACAGTGATGATCAGTGTTACTCACCAACTAGCGCGAGGTAGCTATGCAGAGAACTCTTTCCCAGGGCGCCTTACTACAGAGATTCCAGTGTGCGTGCAAGGGTAGGCCAGGGCTCTGACGAAAACAGTCAGGTAGGGTGTACACACATATATTTATATAACACAGAGATACACAGAGACACACAGAGAGCTTATTCACTGATAGACACAAATATCACAGGTACACAGAAGTATAGTCAGTGCTTAGGTACTTATGCTACTAAGCTACACATAAGTAGTGGATTTACTGGCCTGCAGAGTGAGCTGAGTGAGAGTGACAGCCTGTTGTTACTGCCAGGTGATGACGGCAGATACCTCTCACATGAGAAGCTCGTGTAGTCCGCACTTCCACGTTGTCGTACCACGTGCAGCCCACTAACTTATAGGTGCGGCACCAAATATCTCATCCGGCAACTAGCCCCGTAGTAAAAAAACCAGTTTTCTGGGTAAAATGTAGCAAGATGCAATGCAGCAACCCAATCACAGCCCGTTAGGCCACGCGAGGTAACAAATAATCGCGCTTGAGCGAAAAACTGATTCGCGGCACAGTCTCAGAGCAAAGGCCAAAAGGCTTCCAACTACCCCAAAGCAGGTCTCGGTCAAAAGTCCGGTCTTTCACGAAAAATCTTAACAAAACCCGTTCCTTTAAATGCGAAACGCTTCGTCACCGAACTTATGACATCCTGTCATTCTGACAGCAGAAATGTCACCACTGACAACCGATTAAAAAAAGATAACTCGATAAGGCTGCTTTCACATCCTAAATACTGCATCTATAGAAAATAAATGCTACAACCACCCCCCCTTTAATAGTATTTCCTGCGGATATGACACGCTGGAAATACACAATAAAGAAAACAGAAAAGTACTGACTAATAAACAAAGACAACCAGCTAGGTCCTTCAAACACCAGCTGACTACGACCATTACAATACCAAAGAAAGATCCTCCTATGTACCTAACTAGACACTGACTCGTGTACCGGTTAGGCTAAGTAACTAGAGTCTAATGCCCTTCATAGAAAACGAATGTTCCCTTTACTCACTGCCGATACCCTAACACTACCCAAGCTCTCAGGATAATGTAGAGTACTAAGAAGCGAATGAGAGAAAAACGCTCGGTGCGGTGCATAGAAGAAACTACAACGTGACAATTTAAAGTCACGTACACATATAGAAATACAAACAAAAGACTAAAATAGTCTTACATAATGATCACATAGCACTGGTTTAATAAACTAGAGAAACAGTGCTATGTAGTTACGTTAGGTATTGGAGACTGCTCCTCCTGATACTTCAGGATGTCCTTGATATGGTACTCCCCAAGATCCTTACCGTCCAGATCTGACAGCCTATATACTAAAGGGGATCGCTTAGCAGTCACCACACATTTAAGGAACTTAGGGGCTAGCTTAGAAGTAAAATTCTTGGCCTTGTTGGACAGGTAGAACGTGCGTTTGTAAACTATCTGTCCCACTTTCAGCTCTACATGCCTTTTTCTGAGATTGTAATACTTTTCATTACGCTGGTGGGCAACGTTCAAATGTTTCCTCACCTGGTCGTAAATGCGTTGTATTTCTCTCAGCTTGACACCGAAGGCTGATGGATCGTCTACAGAGACTGAAGTAGGATGGCACGCGATATCTGTCTGCCTGTATAACACTCCATCCCCAATAAATTCCCTACCATGTACCAAAAAGTAAGGGGTGAAACGAGTTGCTTCGTTAACTGCAGTGTTTAAAGCACACTGTATCTCAACCAAGAACTGATCCCAAGACTTGTGTTGTGACTTCACATAGCATGAGATCGCTTGAACCACATTGCGAATAGCTCGTTCCGCCTGATTAGTTTGGGCATGATACCTAGGGTTATAATATATATTAGGTACATTATATTTAGCCAACAGATCCTTAAATGGCTTACTCACAAACTGAGGGCCATTATCCATGTAAATAGTCTTGCAGACTCCGTGCACGAGAAACACACTCTTCTCTATGAACCTCGCGACTACAGCGCCTGTGGCAACCCGAACAGGGCACAACATGATGTATTTGCTAAAGTAGTCGGAGACCACGATCAGGTGTACGTTTCTATTGCTCGAAGTGGGAAAGGGACCAAGCAGATCGACAGAGATAGCTTCGAATGGCTTCGAAACCCGCTTCGGGCTACCCATTAGGCCGGGACGAGACGTGTTTACGGGTTTGTACTGCTTACAGATTTCGCAATTCCCGACATATTCTTTGACGTCCTCGTACATCTTGGGCCAGTAATAATTTAGGGCTAACCTTTTATGTGTCTTCCAAACACCACCATGGGCACTTAGTGTGTCATCGTGGTACTTAGAGAGCAGGGGCAAGCGATCCTCCTGAGGTACCACCAGCTTCCAGTCAAAGTCTGAAGTCAGAGAATATTTATTTTTAGTTAACCTATATAAAAGGTTGTCACGAATGTCAAAGTTTGGTGACTTCCTCGGGTTCTTCCGAACACTATTCATGGTGTGGTCATACCACGGGTCTTTAGTGGGTACTGCATCGAGGGAATCAATTTTGATACGAGACAGAGCATCAGGTACAACGTGGTCTTTACCTTTTCGATGCTCTATGTCAAAATCGAATTGACTGAGCCTCATGCTCCACCGTGCTAGACGACCCGTGGGATTTTTTAGCTTATGGAACCACAGAAGAGATGAATGATCCGTGACGACCGTACATTTTTGGCCTTCGACGTACTGTCGAAATTGTTCCAAAGCGAAAATCACGGCCAGAAGTTCTCGCTCAGTTGTGCTGTAGTTCACCTCGTTCTTGTTGAGAGAACGGCTACAGTAGGCGATAGGGTGCTCAACACCATCGTGAGTTTGTGTCAGTACAGCAGCAACTGAGTAAGCTGACGCGTCACTAAGAATGCGGAAGGGCATCTCAAAGTTAGGCATTTTTAATATAGGGGCAGAAACCAAGGCTGACTTTAGCAGGTTAAAGGACTGTTCAGCCTCAGGGGTCCATTCGAACTTAAGGTTCGTAGAAGTGAGTTTGCACAGAGGTTTACTAATCTTCGAGAAGTTGTTAACAAAGCGACGATACCAGCCGGCCATTCCCAGAAATCTCTTAACCTCCTTAGGGTTAGAAGGGGTGGGATAGTTGAGGATAACCTCAACTTTACCCGGGTCTGTCCGTAAGCCATGTTTGTCCACATAATACCCCAGGTATTTGAGTTCACTCCGACAAAAGTGGGATTTTTTCATATTAATAGTTAGGCCAGCATCCTTGAGTTGCTGATAGACTCTATGTAAGAGCTCTACATGCTCCTCAAAGGTGCTGGACACACAGACTATGTCATCCTGAAACGCAAATACCTTGTTGTCGAACTCGGGACCAAACAGACGGTCCATGAGGCGTTGCATCGTGGCACTGGCACCGACAAGACCGAAGCACATGGAATTGTAATGGAACAATCCTCTCCGGGGAACCGTAAAAGCAGTCTTCTCAGCAGACTGGAGTGAGTCGAATGGAATCTGCCAGTAGGCCGCACTCAGATCTACAGAGGTTAAATACTTAGCATTATTAAGATGGTCTAAGATTTGATTGATATAGGGTAAGGGGTAGGCGTCACTCTTAGACACAGAGTTCAGCTTGCGAGAGTCCAAGCACAATCTGAGGTCGCCGTTCGCCTTCTCCACCATGACCACTGGAGAGTTCCAGGCGGACTGAGACGGGGACACTACTCCCATCTCCAGCATTCGGTCCAGCTCGGCTTCCAGGGCCTTCTGCTTAAGGGGAGAGAGCGGATAATAACGCTGCTTGATCGGCTTGCTGTCACCAGTGTCAATGACATGGTGCACAAGTGAGGTCCGACCTAAACCCACCTTATCAGTGTTCAACGAGTCGAACTTTTCAATGACCTCGTTGATTACACACCTTTGTTTAGTTGTCAGGTTGTCATAATCCTCGAGGCCACCGTTAAGGGACACAGACTCTATAGGATTATTATCACTAAAGCTATCAAGACTAATATTTTGTAAAATTAACTTATCACTTAACTTAAATTGTTGCCAGAAATCCACTCCAAATATCATGGAGGTGGTTATACCTGGGACAACATAGAACTTGACAACTCGGATAACCGAATTGTACTCAATTGGCAAAGAGATACAACCCAGACATTGCAAGTGAGTGCTGTCTGCAGTTGTAATACGAAAAGTAGGATTGATACTCACAAGATCAAAACCCAGTTCCAAGAAGATGCGGTGCGCTCCCTTACCTAGTATAGAGCAGGAGGCACCGGAATCTAGAAGGCCTAAGACATTTAAATTTAAAACCTTAACAACTAGATACGGTCTAATGTCACTATCCCGTTTAGGAAACAGGACCTTATCAGAAATAGACTCAGATACAGAGTGATGCACAGAGTTCCTAATAAGGCCCTGGCCTACGCGTTTTTTGACTTGCTAGTACAGTGTGAGCAGTCTGGGGTCTTGACTCCTTTGAGACCACACCGGAAACACACCAGCTCCTTTGACTGTGTGCAGCTGTATGCAGTGTGACCGCCCCCGCCGCAACGAAAGCATTTGCGATCGTGGGGGGTAACCGGCGTCTCCACTGCAGACACCTGCTTAGCGGGCTTTTGTACACCTTTGTTCTTAAGCTGGTGTAAGTCAGATGTAATCTCAAACTTGTCAAGAGCAGGCTCATGGAAAGCGTCTGCCCTAGTACGCGCAAGCTCCAAGCGCTTACCCAAACGTCTCAAGTCATCTACAGAGTTGACATCATGCAAGGCCAGTTCCTTCATGTAGTCAGGTCTAATGTTGTGCATGAGAATGTCCAGCTGTTCCTCACTGGGCATCTTACATGACAACCTTGAGAACATGGCTTGCATTGTACATATATAGTTAACCAAGGACTCAGAGCGGGCTTGTGTACGCTGTCTTATCTCGTTCCTGAGGCGGTAATCATAATCAGGAATATCGAAGGTATCTCTAAGCTCACTAATAAGATCCTCATATGAGATGAAGTTAGCTTTGTTTGTACGGAACCAAGACAAAGCCGGTCCATCCAACAGGTCGGAGAAAGCCATAAGGAGTCTAGGCTTAGTAACCTCCCGAGCACATCTAAGTTCCTCTAATCTCTCTAAAAACACACGTACACAAGTAGAACCATCATATTTTAAGTTAAATGAACATAAGTTAAGGGGACGTTCTTTATACACTATGTTACATGTAGAACTATTCCTACTTGAACTAGCTCGCACCGAGCGGTCCTCTCTCACTACTGGTGAAGTATATTCCACCTGGTCACGACCCGAAGGATCATCACCATCATCATCCGAACCTTCGGATTCAGAATCACTACTGGGTTCAGCCCTAGCGATGATCTTCACTAGCCTACCACGAATATCCACCAGGTCGGGGCAATCCAGACCACAACGAGCTAACCTACTCAATAAGTAGTTGGCTCTGATGGACACCCTAAGACGACTACCTTTGTTATGGAAAATGTCACCTGACTGAATAGCCTCCTCCAGCTCGGAGACTCTTGGAAGGCAGATCGAGAGCTCAGCCGGTGCATCAGCGGGTACCGGAGCACTCGCTTTGATGCTACCTCGACGGACGAGTCGGTGTGCCGTTCTTAGCTCACTCCGAAGGCCAGACACTGTCGTTTCCGGTTCCACTGAAATACCCATGTGGGACAGCTCGTTAGCAAGTTCATCCTTTCTTAAATAATTAATATATTTTTTCATCTGTGCCATTATGTAAAAATTTACTTACAACAATTATAAATATAAAATGGCACAGATAGGGATCAATTACAAAGTAAAAATGTAAATTGAGTTACAACAAAGTGTACTAAGTTAGGTAATTATGTTTCAAATTGACTTTTAGAATTTAACAAAGATTAAGGGTATACTAAGAGAGAAAAGTTTCGAAATTTTCTGATAACACTGTTCAGGTTAACATTCAAAATTACAAGGTATGTACACACCTTATAAAAAAGTTTTAAGTTACACAGAGAAATTCACAAAGTTTACACAGTGAGAAGTTTACCAAGTTTACCCTACAAGGTAAAGCTATAGAATAATATACAATAATACACTAATGATAAATACATGTGTGCACCATAAAAAAAAAGGAACATAAAACACAATAAGAAAAAAAGTGGGTATGCCAAATAAAATCAAAAAGTTTTTCCAAAATCACAGCTATTTTAAATTTTTGAATTTAGAATTTTGTGTCTTTTCCAGCCAAAGATGTAGGAAGCTGGAAGAAGACGAAAGGGAAGGTTTTGTGCTTAGCTGCTAGCACCACCAATTAACGTCCTGGAGCGTCTCGGACGATTCCAGAATGGTTTCGCCAGAGATAACCACCTATGCACACACACCAGACTGAGACTACCGCAGAGTAGACCCAGAGATTTGCCACTACGTTGGGAGCCAATTTATAACACAGTGATGATCAGTGTTACTCACCAACTAGCGCGAGGTAGCTATGCAGAGAACTCTTTCCCAGGGCGCCTTACTACAGAGATTCCAGTGTGCGTGCAAGGGTAGGCCAGGGCTCTGACGAAAACAGTCAGGTAGGGTGTACACACATATATTTATATAACACAGAGATACACAGAGACACACAGAGAGCTTATTCACTGATAGACACAAATATCACAGGTACACAGAAGTATAGTCAGTGCTTAGGTACTTATGCTACTAAGCTACACATAAGTAGTGGATTTACTGGCCTGCAGAGTGAGCTGAGTGAGAGTGACAGCCTGTTGTTACTGCCAGGTGATGACGGCAGATACCTCTCACATGAGAAGCTCGTGTAGTCCGCACTTCCACGTTGTCGTACCACGTGCAGCCCACTAACTTATAGGTGCGGCACCAAATATCTCATCCGGCAACTAGCCCCGTAGTAAAAAAACCAGTTTTCTGGGTAAAATGTAGCAAGATGCAATGCAGCAACCCAATCACAGCCCGTTAGGCCACGCGAGGTAACAAATAATCGCGCTTGAGCGAAAAACTGATTCGCGGCACAGTCTCAGAGCAAAGGCCAAAAGGCTTCCAACTACCCCAAAGCAGGTCTCGGTCAAAAGTCCGGTCTTTCACGAAAAATCTTAACAAAACCCGTTCCTTTAAATGCGAAACGCTTCGTCACCGAACTTATGACATCCTGTCATTCTGACAGCAGAAATGTCACCACTGACAACCGATTAAAAAAAGATAACTCGATAAGGCTGCTTTCACATCCTAAATACTGCATCTATAGAAAATAAATGCTACAACCTATACATTTATGTCCCAGGATAACATCCCATCCGTATCCTACGAATGTTATCCTGGAGCATCCGTTCGAGAGCTTACCCGGTGCTCCAGGCCGTAGTCAGCAGTAAGGCCTCGTGTGATCCGAAAGGGTCCGAAATAGCATCCATGAGGGATTTCCACACATCAAAAAAGAAGTGCCCGCACGACTCCAATACCATATATGACCACAAAGCGTTCCCCGCATTCTCTTGGACCAAGAAACCGTCTCTGGCACCAGGTTACAACCTCACCAAGCATCTGTCAATGTGTTAGGATGGTACTCATATTTTTCTGAAGATTCAGAATGAAGAACTTTAAAAGAATTGACTTTTATACTATGACGAATTACAGGCACTAATTTTTACACCTTTGATGGCTGATAAGTGCCAAGGTAACCATGATACAAGCCTCATAGTCGCCGATCGTTCTCATGTAGGTATGTTGGACGCACGCACTTGGGCTCACGCACAGAGAGCAATCTCTTCTCTGTTGGTAGTATCGTAGTATCAAATCGATGCAGTATTCTGAACGGCAAAAAATTGCAGCAACTCCTGCAGTTCGTTGGCGTGCAGACCATATACCTATGTAATCTATCCCCAGTGACTTTCACTTTATTAGCTCGATGTAAACTTTAATAAATTCCAATCTTGTTACAGGAACCATTTGGATTCGACGCCGGGTCTCCAACGCGCTCTCCGCGAAAAGAAAGAAATGATTGACCACCAAGACCACGGTATACCGGGTGAGTAATCCTATGATAACCTCGGAAACTACTGAATTCAATTAAAACAAACTCAATTGATAAACGACTTTACCCAGAAGTTATAGGGGCAAATTTTCTGTCGCAAAAATAAATGGTAGGTATATTTAAAATATATAATATAAAAAAAAATTAAGGAAGCAAGGTTACAGAGAGAAAGCTAACAGTATAATATACAAAACGATCGATGACCTTGGAGGCGGTTTTTTCTTTTCAATATTTTGTGGATATCAACAACCGGGAAACGAACCCACACGTTTTAAAATTAGCACAATTCGCGGAATGCTCATCTCAAATTAACACAGATAATACAATCTGCATATAGAAGCGTCTACGATTTATGCTTTAAGGAAACAACAATTTTTTTTTATGCTAGCTTTTGATTTAAATATTTTTTTTTTGTGGATAATCTCACACATCATCTAGCTAGCCCAAAATAAGCTAATATAAGCTGGTGCTATGGGATCTAGACGACTGATATACATACTTATATATTTCTAAATAGATTTATTTATACATAGAAAACACCCAAACTCTGAAATAAACATTTGTGGATCACACAAATATTTGGACCGACCCAGGAATCGAACCCAAAACCTCCAGCAAATAGTGGGGAACATCGTGTTAGGTGCGTAAACAAACACGGCAACGAAAGAAAAGAGAATACGACAAGAGAGGAGCTAGAGATTAAAAAAAATGCCTGCTAAGTGCGAGTCGGGACTAGCGCACGGATGGTTCCGTACCAAAAAAACGGCAAAAATCACGTTTGTTGTATGGGAGCCTTCCTTAATCAGCCCTTTTCTCCAGATTTTTATAGCGGCAACAGAAATACATAATCTGTGAAAATTTTAGCTCCCTAGCTATCACGGTTCCTGAAATACAGCCTCGTGACGAACAGACAGACAGTGAAGACTCATGAATAGGGTCCCGTTTTTTACGCTTTGGGTACGGAACCCTAAAAAGGGATTTCTGTCCATTCCTATTTTTATTACAATACCTTTAGGTATTTCTTTGCGTATCTAGTAGTAAAATTATTGCAGAATACTATCACAGTTAGCTTATACTAGATTATCCCTCTAGTTTAGAATTTAGTACTAATGTAGTTTTGTTCTGTTCCAGCATCAGACCGAACGAAGAAGCGCGTCAGCCTAAAGATCCTCCGCAAGAGAGCTAGAGAAAGCAAACAAGACATGGGCCATGACGTCAGAGCTGACTCCCTGCCTTCGCCGAACCCACTGCCGGCTGTACCCACTCTAGTAAGTAATGGTAACTTGGTATTAGAAGAAAGAGGAATATCAATCGTCGATAGCAGAGAAGCATACGCCCACCTGATTGTAAGTAGCGTATGGACGTTCGCGACATCGCGGCGTCGGTGGGGTGCGACACTCACGCTGCCGACCTGTTTCTTGACCTTGCCGAAAACCTAGATTTAAAGATCACAGATTATTTTTTAGTCATGTCCATCCAGACTTTCAGAAATCCGAGGCAGGGTATTCATTTCATAATCTAATCGTACGCGAAATATCGGGCTTACCGTGCACAAGCGCTCCCTTTTGTAATCGATGGCAGTTTTTGCCTTTTCTTGCATTTTGGCACCTTTGCCATAGCTTACTGCAAATTTGCACATGAAACAGCTTGGAAGCCTGGTACATCCATTGATTCGTAAAATCAGTTACTGCTCGTAATATCTAGAGGGATAATGACACGGATCAAGAAAATAAATCAATCCTTGCTAATTTTTTTTTTTTTTATACTACTTAGGTGGCAGACAAGCTTACGGCCCACCGGAAGGTTGGTAACCGTAGCCTATAGACGTTTGCAACACCAGAGGCGCTACACACGCGCTGCCGACCCGGGCGCAGGTTGTGACGACCCACAGTTGAAATTTTTCAAGCCGCCCGTAAGGCCTTCAACTTGGCTTAACGACTGTCATTTTACTGACAACCGGGAACAACGGCTTATCGTGCCTTCCTAAGCACGGAAACGCTCGTAAATAAATGTCACAAAGTGGTCCACGTGGTGGTCACCCATCCATATCCGGCCATAGTAAATGTTGCTTACTGCAGTGATCGTTTGCAGAACACTGAGTCCGCGGGGCCACGAGCGCTTCAAACTTACCTGACTTGCAGTCCGTGGTGCCAACTTCTGAGTCTGATACCCTGGTCTATAGTTTAATAGACCTCCTTATCCATTAAGCTCTTTAACTTGTCGCGAAACGACATAAAAAGAGAAGTTAGGGAAAGATTTATTTTAATATTATTTTTATAACTATAAAAATGATTATTTACAATGAAACGTATAAAAAATGCACAATACAGTCAGTAGATAGTCAATTAAACACAGTAATGCCACAGTCAGGACCACCACGCAGCAGCAACAATGGTCGTAGTATGGACTACAGCAGAGCAGCAACAAGGACGGCAGCAAGGGTCTCGCCAAAGACCACCACAACTGCGCAGCAGCAGTAAGGGTGGCGACAAACTTAGATTCTATATGCGATCTTACCATAAAATCTGATGACCACCTACGTTCTAAAGATATAATTGTCACTTCCAGGTAGAATCATGCAATCGCTTCATGTCCCTAACCTCCCGGCCGAAGAATCGCGACTCCAACTGCCAGATCATTCCAGAGAAATCGCTCTTCGGCGAAGTGATTGGCGAGGAGCGGTGGAAGTGTGAGGGAGATGAAGAACTGCCTACCAGTAGAGTCAACTTCCATAAAACCTTTAGTTTGCTCATCAATATGGGGAACTTGGAGAAGGGTTGTAAAAGAGCGGTAAGTTGGTGTTAGTAACTAATAGATGTACAATGTTTTTTGATCACATCATTCCATTGAAAAGTGCGAATCTAACTGCTCTAGACTACACACAAACTCTGTGATGTTATGCGAGATACACTGTGCTATGCGATCTAGACTATACACAGAAAAAAATTGCGGAGGTCGCATATTTGTTGGGATTCGAAACCCAACTCCGTCAATTAGATAATTATGTAAGTATGCTGACTTTACGGGTGTGACCAAATGGTCGGTACACTCGATTATTAAATACTTGTATGTAGTATAGTCTGGCCATAACTGCTGTGCACTCTCTGAGGTATGCGCGGCGAGGTGGGAGCCGAGGAAAATAGAGCATGAGTACACATGCGATTAATACACGTCGGACAAATCTTACGATATCAGTTTACATTTTTAAAACTGATGAATTTTTCTTCTGATAACTCCAAGATCAAAATCATCGACAACATGAAGTGCACAGCAGTTATCGCCAGACTATACCTAATCTGCGTATGTGTGGTAAAGTAATGAACTTGTGTCCATAGCCTTCCGAATCACTTTAATTTGCAGATAGATATACCTGTTTATCCGCAGTACTCTTCATCTATTTGCTAATAATTAAACATAGCGATTATTCAGCATGTGCACTTTTGACGCGATTGTGGATGAAGTCTTAAAAAGTTCTACTTTTCACCCGTTTTGAAATTGTTATTATTTTCTTCCAGCTAAGTCGCGAAGAGCAGGTGTGGCAGAACGAGCTGAAAGACTTGATCTGGCTCGAACTACAGGCCAAGTTGGCCGGCCGGACGTTAGCGCAGCAGGACGCCTACCTGTGCGCCCAGAGGAACATCGTGCCTACTGTTATTAACAACATTTTTGAGTACAAGTACGTATGTGCAATTTGAGTACAAGTACGTATGTACAATTTGAGTACAAGAACGTTTACAGTTCTAGATGGTAACGCAGCATATTACACTTACAGACACGCAAATTTATGGGTGAAACGTCGTCCGTCTCATGTTCGCCGTTCCTAAATATGAGACAGGCGACGCGTCACCCGCCGTTTTCCGTCCACGCATTCATGTCGTGTGAAGCGAGAATCGGTGCCCTGGGATTTATCAGTTCAGATTGAACGCCACAATAGGTATTCCTATAGAAAACAATCCTTTGAATCGCTCGGTTTTGGTGAGAAGTTTATATGATACTAGCTGTTATCACGTAAAATCATTACCCTCCTTTTACGCAGTCAGTTAAAAAGTAGCCTATGTCCTTCCCTTGGACTCAAACTATCTCTATACCAAATTTCAGCAAAATCAGTTCTGCTGTTTAGACGTGAAAACGTAACAGACAGACAGAGTTACTTCCGCATTTTTAATATTAGTAGGGATTATAATTAGTGTCCGACCGAAACTGGTTTTCCAGCCGAAACCGAACTTTCGGCCCCAGGGTCAGTTTCGGCCGAAACCGAAACCGAAACCGAAACTCACGTGTTCATATTGAAATAAAAAAATAAAAAAAAACCAGCCAAGTGCGAGTCTGATTCCCGCACAGAGGGTTCCGTTACAAAAATTGGGCACAAAAATTACGTTTTTTGTAGGTGGATGTTCTTTTCTGGTTTTACCCTACAGGTATTTTTTGTTATAGCGGCAACAGAACAGGGTGAGGTGGTCGGTGGCTGTGTCTTGACATCACCAACGCCTCCAACTCCTTCCCCTTGAGCTGTGTTATGGGGGGCGCTTATTCACCATGGTATGCCTTCCTACCTCCATCGAATTGTTTGGGACTATCTTTCCGAGAGGGCCATAACTAAGCCAAGCTGGTGATATGTGTCGTTTGGTGTTCCACAGGGATCGGTCTTAGGACCGCTTCTGTGGAACATCGGTTACGATTGGCGCTGCGTGGTTCGTTGCTTAGATTTTTCGGCGTAACGTGTTACGCCGACGACACCCTCGTTACAGAACGAGGAGCAAAACATCGCGCTGCAGTCCTGTGGTGGATCAAATACGGTGTCTGGGTCTTTAGGTCACCCTTCACAAATCCGAGGCTCTGTGCTTTGGAACCTTGGAAGGGGCCACCTGTCGGATCTAGCTTACATGTAGGGGGCGTCAGCTTCGGCATTGAGCCCTCGATGACGTATCTGGGGCTCGTACTCGATAGCCTGTGAAACTTTGGATACCAGTTCCGAAGTTTGGTCCCAAAACTGAGGGAGGGCATCAGTCGTATTCGTGCGGTTATTGCCCAACATCAGGAGACCCAACGCTTGAGTCTCCTGCATTGAGTGTCTGACGTCTGAGCGGAGATTGTACCTTGTGATAGTGCGTGCATGGCCCTATACAGGGCCCCGTATGGGCAGAGATCCCGACAGCCAGCAATGCGGCTAGATTGCTTAGCCCGCAGAAGACGATGGCCGTCAGGGTGATAAGGGGATACCTTACGATCTCAGTTGAGGCGGTATGTCTTCTACCCAAGACTCCACCATGGGACCTGACAGCGAGAGCCCTTGGGTCATTGTTTAAATGGCGCCAGGAGGAGCTGGAGTGGGGCCATAGGCCTGCGTCTCGAGAAATCGAGTCTCGGCGGTCCGAGCTCCACCAGAAAACCAAGGAGACCTGAAAGGTGCAACTCGAGCAACCAAGAGGTGGAATCGCCACAATTGAGGCGGTCAGACCGGTTATGGACGAGTGGTTGGAGAAGAGCCACGGCGCTCTCTCTTACCGGTTGTCACAGATGCTTACCGGGCACGGAAAAAGAAGAATGTCCTCTGGACATTCTTGCAAGGGCATACCCAGGGCCCTGGTCTGTTAAGTAGGATCCCTGTAGGATTTTCCTCACGTTAAAAAAACGGCAACAGAATAACATCGTCTCTGAAAATTTAGGTCTCTATCTGTCACGATTCCACCGATAAAACCTCGTGACTAATAGACAGATGGACGGCTAAGTCTCATGTCGCGTTCATAGGGTCCCGTTTTTACCCCTCCGTGCGTGAGTTTGACTCGCACTTGGCTGTTTTTTTTTCTTCAAAAGTTGCAGCAAGTTCCACCAAGTGTTATCAATTAACGGCATAAATCTTCTCAAGTGTTCATTTTACAAATATCACCACCTAAAGATGGGTTTCTTTCTATTAGATGTGGAATTACTAATAGATGCTATCGCGCAAGTAGGGTTCTATACAAGAAAATCGGCAATAAATCACGTTTGTTGTATGTTATTTAATAATATTATTTTGTCCATTTCTATTATTTGTTGCTATAGCAGCAACAGAAATACATCATCTGTGAAAATTTTAACTGTTTTACTATCACGGTGCATGAGTTTACAGCATGTTTACAGCCTGCTGACAGACAGACACTAAGGGGTAGGTTCATGTAATGTGCAAGATCGCCTTTTTAGGATTCCGTAACCAAAAAGTAAGGACGGGACCGTAAAAAGATGGTCAAAGACATAACACAGGGGTAATTGTCTAATACTTATCAATGGTTGTCATTGCTTGTGGTTTGAATAAAATTGTGTTATTGGAACTATTGATTGGAATTCGTTTGTAAGTCTCTAAATCTTAGGTTAGTAACATGTTAACTGGTTGGGCTGACCTCAACCACGTCACAAGCAGAGCCAGGCACTCAAAATTCACGAACACGTGAGTTTCGGCCCGGCCGAAAGTTTCGGCCCATTTTGGTCGAAACCGAAACTGCGGCCGAAACTGCGGCCGAAACTCGATTTTTTGAACTCGAACTTCGGTCGGTCACTAATTATAATGAGAGTGGCGCATAAGCCCGGCACGCGTTGCCCGTTATCCAAAAGGAGAGTATAGAATTAAATTGAAAAGCTCTTCAGAATAATCGTCGGAATAGATTCGGTAGAATGCAGCTATTGTTCTAATATTTTGAAAATGACCCTTTTTTTCGTATGAGAGACCTATTCTCAGTTCTTTATGGGCGTTGGGTCCATAGCGTGGTACTGGGGGGAACACTGTGTGGGTGTCTGGGACTTGGCGTGCGATCCAGTATGTAGGTTTAGGATGACCACCTTATGACCTGTCAATGATTACCTTCACCGTCCACAGTGTTCCCCTCTCTGCTTACCCATACATACATATAGTCACACCTTTATCCCCGAAGGAGTAGACAGAGGCATAGTATACGCCCACATTTCACCTTTTAGTTTTATGTCCCACCTAATAGGTGGTGAGCCGACACCGGTTGTGACGACCCACAGTTGAAATTTTTAAAGCCGCCCTTCAACTTGGCTTAACGATTGTCATTTCACTGACAACCGGGTTTCATTTCGGGTTTTCCTTCTCTACGCAATGGATCGTTTCGTGAAAGTGTTAACTATTTACAGAGTATATAAATTTCCAGGTTCGTAAACACCAACCCGTGTGTGCGGCGAATACATCGCGATCCAAACGATGGTGGCCCTACAGACCAAGCGGGGCCCACTGAAGGTGTGTATTGTAGATATAGGTACCTATTTATTTATTACCTAGCTGAAGCCCACGACTTCTTACGCTGCATTTTATATAATACTAGCTGACCCGCGCAACTTCGTTTGCGTCTCATAAGAGAGAGAGGGAGACAGAGAGAAAGAGCGCTATTATTTTGATATCATGTTTCCCGTCATTTACCCCCGTTTCGTTTACTCCCGTCGCATCGCTATTATTCATGATTTTAGAAATAATTAACGTTAATGTGATCGAAAACCTCCCAAAAACGCGAGATAGCACCTAAACCCACTTAAGTGAAGCCATAGTGGTAGCCGCGTAGGTCTGTTGGAAGTTCTGGGGTGACTACCGAGGGCTTACCCAGGGCTGCCAACCGTAGGCTGTTAAGCAAGATACGTGTGGTTTTTAGTCTTTAAGAGTCCGGCATAGCATATATGTAGGAATTTCCTCACTTTCAAAAATGTAACTGCGAGCGAACCTTAAAAGATAAATAAATAAATAGGTATTTTGTTTTAGAATTTTTTAAGGCACAACGGATACTCTTATAACGATTAAATGTTTTCCGTTTTCGAAACATTTCTCATTGCTGCACCGCTCCTGTTAATCTTAGCATTATGTTATGTACTTACTATCGAACAGTTAAAGAGTTTTTGAAACCCTACCCGTAGTTTCAGTAAGGCTTGCCTTGGTATGATGTGATCATGGTCCCTTAGCAGCGTGTGTCCAATCCAGCGCAGCAGCTACACTTCCGACGTTTGATCTGTTGGTGGAAGGCTTACGTTGGTGATTTTCCGTTGGAGGCAGCGGTTGACGAACACTTGTAGCTGGTAGCTGGTGCGAAATGTCTTCAGTGACCTTCCATGTCTCGCATCCGTATAGCAGTTAGCAGTACAGTTTTAACGTTTACTTTGTTTTGAGTTTTACTCTTCGAGTCCATTTTCGAGACTGCCTACGGGGCGCAGCTGTGTGAAGGTTGTTCTAGCCTAGGCGAGTCTCGAAATGATGTAGGGTACTCTTCTATCCCATCAGTTTCTGACACGACAGTCCCGAGGTACGTGAATTAGTGCCTCCACCACATCTCCTGCGTATGTCGATTTTATTTTCAGTCCAGCCATTCGCTGCCTCATCCTGCACGTTGTCCTGCAGACATGCATGACGGCTTGTGTGTGCCTCAGCAGGCACAGGTCATCGGCGTTATTTAAATCCTCCAGGATATCAAGATAGTCCCCATTATATGCCGCGCCGCTTGTTCTTTGCGGTATTCAGCATTATACCACCTATTTTCTATGGATGGTTGTTAACTATCCTGTTAACTTCATAACGATCCTCTAATAGGTTCAGTATGTATTTTCAAAAGAGTTTGCGAACTCTATGTTTAATTTCTTTTTCAGAATATTGATGACATTTGATTGATGTCATTTTATACACGTCGTCTGTGACTGTCTGTCACTACATTGATACATGTAATAAAATTCTAACACAGTGTTTGTATGTAAATTGTTTATACTGAGGAAAATTCTATATTGAGGAATAGCTTTAACCATAAAGCTCTATTTTGATTAATCAAACAGGGCAGATTCACATGCTACTTGATGAGTATGATTATTAAATACCTCTAATTTCATAGACCTTTTTTGATGTAAACAAAGTTGCGAGGGTCAGCTAGTTAAAAGATAAAACAAAAGGTTTCTTCTCACCTATGTACTTAAAAACTATTTTTACAAATTTTATGGTAATTAGACATTCTTTGAAATGTGCATGGAAAAATTCTAAATCTATGGTGCATGGTATGGTTGTGACTTTTATGTCACGTTTAAAGTACATAGGTATGGGAAAGATGGCGCTCGCGGCTATGTCAGTGTGAAATTTCACTTCCCGCTTCCCATGGGAACGTTCTCCCGGGATAAAAAGTAGCCTATGTGTTATTCCAGACTATAATGTATCTCTGTTCCAAATTTCAGCCCGATCCGTTCAGCCGTTAGAGCGTGAAAGAGTAACAAACATCCACACTCACAAACATTCGCATTTATAATATTAGTAGGATGATCTTTAGATTGATATAACTGTTTTATTTATGAACTGATTGACATGAAACAAACACTTAATGTTAAGTGAAGCAAACCGTAACGCAATAAAGCGCATTGCAATCTGTTAAGCGGCTGCTGAGATTAGCGTGCCCAAACGAACAGACAAACAGACAGTTATGATTTTATTAATATATGTATTGATATGCTTGTATTTAACGTATGTATAAACATACGTACAATAATAATATTGGGTTTATCTGTTAATGGTATTAGACACAGATGGAGTGACAGATTCTGATTTCGCCGAATTCTGACACTTCAATCTTGGCGTTGAAGTCCCCTATCACAACTTAGTAGCGAGCATTGTCAGTGCCGTGTCTTTCGTTATGTCCTTGTACACGGTTACGACTGCCTCGTCTGTGGTTCTCGAGGTCAGAATATACATTTGTAACACCTTCACTGTCTATGAGCTTGAATATGAAGTATGCTACCCGAGTCGAGATCCTACTGACTTCCACTACACTGCTAACGAGGTCCCTTTTCACCATAAAATCGACACCGTCCTCAGAGGAGGTCCTTCCATCATCTTATTGGAAGTAGAGAGTAGTACTGTAGAGAGAGGAGGGCCTGTCTAACGCTACCGTATGCGTGAGATAACTGGTAGCCAGACAGACTGACGCCGTAACGCGTTATTTTAACAAAGCGGTTTATCTTCCTATCTGTATCCATGTTCAGTAAGTGATACTAATACGTTGTATCACAGAGGAGGTGATGTACGGCTGCCTGGGCATGGACTGCCAACGCTGTTCAGACGCCCTCGGTAAGGCGATGCGCGAGGTGGCCGCACTGCTGGACTCGTTCCACAACGCTGTAGCGCTGTATCCGTCCAGTCGGAACATGACGCTGGACCATCCGCAGATTGCTACAGACGCCTTCAATGACAGGATCAAGGTACGTAAGAATAAAGGTCATTCCAGGTGGAAAAATTGTTGATTTTTTTATATTAATCTCGCCAAATTGACGTCACTAAACTGGTTACAATCAGAAGTACATACATAATAATACAATGCTTGAATACAAATTGTACCCTACTAGATGTGAATACTTTCATAATATGGTTTTGCTATTCTTTAATTAAATAAATATATCAATACATACATTTAATTACAATTATCCTATAAGTAAGGTAAATTATAGATTTAGTGACTGTAGATTTATCCGAATCCCATCCTCGTCGCCACTGAAACGTATTGAGGTACTCAGGAAGCAATAATACAACAGCTGGTTATCTAGACGTATAATCGTAGACTGTGACCCTAACATACATTAAATTAAATATGGTTTGTGCATCTACACATAGGCACATACATCACAGATTCATTTGATGGTCCTTGGAACCGAATAACAGAAACAACAATATTCCAAAGCCATAAATATCCGTAACTTAAAATTAATAAATTAATAGCTAAATAGTTGTATTAGTTTATAAGATATGTTTGTCTGGCAGGCGATGTGCCTCTGGTACAACATCACGCTCCACATGCGCATGAAGCTGGTGATGATGCGGCGGATGCTGCGCTCCATCCGCCTCAAGCAGCGCCGGGTGCAGCAGAGGACGTCTATGGACTCCACTATTAGCCGGTAACTTTTACATCGATGTTCTTATAGTTTTCGAAAGCTTTAGGCTGGATTCGACCAAAATCGGAGTAAAGCTATACTGGAGAAGAACTCGTACGAATACCACGGGGCGGAAACTCCAGCTTCAATGTGTGCGTGTGATCAATAAAATGTAAGCAAATTGTCCGTCAACGCGCACGTTAACTCTACTGACAGCTGTGGCGCGACAGGGAGTTGCCGATCTGTATGTAATGTTGGGGTTTGGGTAAATTAAACAACCACTTTGGTTTACCTACGTTTATTGAATGACACATAATTATAACAGTTTACAATAGTAAGTAAATGCTGATATAGATATTATAAAGGTACTTACACACTACAATTGTATTATCTTTGCTTATACTAAAAGTAGCACAACGTAACTATGGTAACCCATGTCCCATACTGAAGTACTCTATCCTGAATGGTTACCATAGTTACGTTATGCTTATTAGTTGTTGGTAAACAGCAAAGTCACTTTACTTTTAGAAGAGGTACAAGAAGTATAGTCCTACTTCGATTTTGGTCTAATCCGGCCTTAGTCTAATAATGTAAGTAAAGTTCGTTGCAGTCAACAGTCAAGTGCTAGGTCCTAGGCCTGGGCTCATATTAATAGTCCACTGCTAGACCTAGGCTCACACCACAACACAAGGTCGGTGCCTTCATCTAGTCCCAGCTTTCAACCTTTTACAGGTCGTCGGACCATCTGGCGGGGACTGTTGTATAGAATGTACAAAGAAAAATTCCTAGCTATCCTTGTCTCTTCTTCGTTATTTTATTGGCATTTCAGCCCCTCAATATTAGCTGTCGCTTCCATGTTCCATCAGAGTCGTGTGTTTTTCTATGTACACTGAGATTCGACCATTGGTTTTGGTTAAAAATATGATTTGCTTGCAATGAATAAGCAAGCCACGTTTAATTTATCTTTATATTTAGTTGACTAAAATGTCGCCGCTAGCAAAATGGAGAGCCATATGAAGACATCTAGCGATTGAAGGCTCTTCTCATAGCGCTCAAGACTACAGATGAAAAATTACCCTCAAGTTGGCGACCTGATGAGCCTCTTCACACTCCAGTTGAAGAACTCAGGGTTGTAGTAGGACGTAAATATTATATTACGTTTTACTTATTATTATATTATTAATTTAGAAGCGCTCGTGGCCTCGTGGACTCAGTGTTCTGTAAACGATTACTGCAGTAAGCAACTTTCTCTATGGCCAGTTCTTGGATGGGTAACCAGTGACCATGTATGTGACAACTTTGTAACATTTATTTAAGCGTTTCCGTGCTTCGGAAGGTACGTTAAGCCGTTGGTTCCGGTTGCCAGTAAAACGGCAGCCGTTAAGCCAAGTTGAAGGCCTTTTTAGGCGGTTTGAAAAATTTCAACAGCAGGCAGCCACAACCTGCGCCGGTCCATCTCAACACGGCAATACGACTATTTGTGGAATACTACTATACGAATATTACATACATACATACATAACATCACGCCTGTTTCCCAACGGGGTAGGCAGAGACTATGGCTTTCCACTTGCTACGATCCTGGCAAACAACTTTCGCTTCTTCAACTTTCATAAGTATCTTCATACATGTTCTTCGGTTAAGGGTACCCTTGACCTGGCCTTTTCTCAGAAGAATATCGATTTTATCGACTTGAGTATGCCGAGGTCGACCCCTACCAGTTTGCCCATTCATTCTCGCCTCATAAATCTGTTTCGTCAGCCTATTTCCATCCATTCTCTCCACATGTCCAAACCATCTGAGCATCCCTTTCTCTATCTTAGTCACTACATCTTCTGTCATGCCGCAATGTTCCCTTATCACACTATTATTTACTTTATCCATCAATGTCACTCCAGGGCGCCGATTCTCGACCACTCGACGTGAATGCGTGGACGCAAATTTACGGGTGAAACGTCGTCCGTCTCATGTTCGCCGTTCCTAAATATGAGACAGGCGACGCGTCACCCGCCAATTTCCGTCCACGCATTCATGTCGTGTGAAGCGAGAATCGGTGCCCAGCTATACTTCGCAAACTTCTCATTTCCATTGCATTAATTTTACTTTCATGCTTCTCCTGCCACACCCACGAATATTACGTGGGAAAAAATCTAAAAAGGTGAAATGTGGGCATATAATATGCCTCTGCCTAGCCCTTTGGGGATAAAGGCGTGACCATATGCATGTATGTATATTATTAAATTATATAACTTTGTTGAGCAGGCAATCCTCAGAAACCCGTCCATGCCAAGTCCGTTTCAACGTGACTGCCAACCCATCAGACTCCAGCGGGAGTGACTATTCCGCCCACGGCGACATCAAGGAAGAGTCGCCTTCAGACATAGAGGGAGAAAGAGAACCAGGGACTGATGCCAAAGGGGGAGAAGAGTGTGACTCTAAGGAGGAAGGAAAAGATGACGTGGACTGCAGTATTCCCGTCAATAATTGTTGTGAGTCATTTTTATTTATTTTTGTTCTGTTAAAAACTGCCGAAGCGTGAATAAAGAACGAGCATGTGAGGCTTTAGTGGCTCCGCGGACTCAGTGTTCTGTAAACGATCACTGCAGTAAACAACTTTCACTATATCCGGTCTTTAGATGGGACATATTTGCATTTATGACATTTATTTGCGAGCGTTTTCGTGCTTCGAAAGCCATGTTAAGCCATTGATTCCGAACTACAGTCGTCAACCCAAGTCGTAGACCTTATGGGCAGCTCAAAATTTCAAATGTGGGTCTTCACAACCTGCTCCAAGATAGACAGCGTGTATAGCACCTCTTTTCTTGCAAACGTTGTTAGATGTGCCATAAATTTGTTTGCTTGAAGTGGTAGTAGAAAAATACTGACCATATAGTGAAAATTTTGTCAAGTTCAACTGTTCTTATCCGGTTCGAAGGACCATTTTTAGGGTTTCGTAGCCAAATGGCAAAAACGGAACCCTTATAGATTCGTCATGTCTGTCAGTCTGTCAGTACGTGTGTCACAGCGACTTTTCTACGAAACTATAAGGCCTATGCTATTGAAACTTGGTAACTAGATGTATTCTGTGAACCGCATTAAGATTCTAATATAAAACAAAAAAAAAATTGTAAATTTTGGGGGTCCCCATACTCAGAACTGAAACTCAAAATTTTTTTTTCATCAAACCCATACGTGTAGGGCATCTATAGTATTCAAAAATGCTATTGAGGTTTCTAAGATTTTTTTTTTCTAAAGTGAATAGTTTGCGCAAGAGACACTTCCAAAGTGGAAAAATGTGTCCCCCCCCCCCCCCCTCTAACTTCTAAACTAAGAGAATGAAAAATCTAAAAAGAATATGTGATGTACATTGCCATAAAAACTACCAACGAGAATTAGTTTGAATGAGATAGACCTGGTAGTTTTTTTTAATACGTCAGAAACCGCATTTTTCGGTTAGAAAAATCACTACCACTGCGAACGTGTTAAAACATCAATCAAAGTTACAACGAACTATAAGAACTTTTATATTATGTTACTTGCTGCTACGAAACCCTTCATGGGCGAGTCCAACTCGCACTTGGCTGGTTTTTTTATGTAAGCTAACCTACTAATAATATACATTCCAGCAGGCGGCGTAACAACTCCAGAGATAGTGATCTCAGACTCGAAGTACGGGACCCAGGACTCTCTGGAGAGCGGCTACGTGTCGTCGGGCGAGCCGCCGCCCGCTCAGGACGCGTTCGAACTGAGCGACCTGGCCGACCTCACTTATATGCGGCTATTGCATAAGTGTCACGAGTCTATGTACCGGTGAGTTTGCTTACTATTACTTGTATCTTAAGTGGGCGACCGTGTACCAAATGTCGCCACCCCAGCACATCCCGAGGGTGACGTAGGAGGCGACTAAGGAACACTTTCGCAAAGAGATCCATTGCATAGAGAAGGAAAACTCGAAATGAAACGCGGTTGTCAGTAAATTGACAATCGTTAAACCTAATTGAAGGCCTTATCGGGCAGGCGACCTGGGCCTGTTTATTTCAACACGGCAATAGGCCCTACCACCTACCTATTACGTGGAACATAAAACTATAAGGTTAAATGTGGGATCACGCCTTTATCACGAAAACGTCCTCTTTTCTTAGTTACTTCGTCTTCTGTAAGCCTTACAACTAGTCCATTATGCCTTGCACTAACCCATGTCAATAATATCCTTCTGCATGATGAAACAATAGATATTTTCACATTTACGGAACCGAAATTCCTAGCTGCAGCTAGTCACTATCTAGAATGTATATCCACACCCAGTACTATAATATAAATTTAGATACATAAGGTATTATTATAATATTAAAGATTTTAAATAATGTTTAATATTATAATAATACCGTTCCTAGAATTTAAGTTTTACTTTAATGTAAGTACCTACTTATTCTCAATGTAACCAATAACTAGTATGTGTGGTGATAATATACTGTTAGTACTAAGTTGGTTAATAAATATAAAAAATAAAAATAAATCCCTACCGGGATAAAGGAGTGACTTTATGTATGTATGTATAAGTGGGAAAAATTGTGTGTGTGTGTGTCTGATTGAAATTTATGGATGTTTGCTACTGTTTCACCAAACGATTGAACGGATCTGGCTGAAATTTGGTACTGAAACAATAGTCTGGAACAACACATTTTATTCCCAGAATATTTTTCGGGAATGGGATGCGGGAACAGGCTGCTACGCGGGCGCCATCTAGTGCTTTGTATTGCTTTCAGCGTCCGGTCTTTGTACGTACTTGTTGTAAGGTTCTCTATAATGGAGGCCTGGGTTATCCTTCCAATGACTTACCAGGGACTCCCAACCGTAGCAACCTGGGCCTGGACCTGGGCAATAGCACAGGGCGGAAACTCCTGCTTGAATGTGTGCGTGTGATCAATAAATTGAAGCAAATTGTACGTCAACACGACCGTCAACTCTATTGACAGCTGTGGCGCGACAGGGAGTTGCCAATCTGTATGTAATACTATTATATCTTAGACATTAGGTAGGGAACGTGTGGTTTTTAGTCGATAAGAGTCCGGCATAGCATCCATGTAGGATTTTCCTCACGTTAAAAAAAAGTTTGCTGCAGTAAAGTAACGTTTGTATATTGTGTGTAACAGCGAGTACCACCGCGAGATCCTGAAGACGCAGGGCGTGCGGCGCTGCATGCTGTTCACGTACAAGATGCGCGCCTTCGTGCTCGACAAGGTCTACCTCACGCTGGAGCAGCCCGACGTCAGTATACGCACTACACACACACACACACACACACTCACAAATACACACAGTCGTACACACACACGTGAGCACACATAGACAAATACACATGCGTACGCGCGCATACACATATCCCATGCTCGACATCAGCTTTCCAATAAGGCTACGTTCACACGGCGCACGTTTTTCTCGTACACGATTTTCCCGTGCACGATGCAATCGTTCACACGGCGATTCAACGCGTTTTTAACGTTACGATAAAATCGCATGAATGGGTAAGTCGTGTGAACGATCAATGTCAATAAATAAATAAATAAATATTCACGGACAATTCACACTACGCTATCTGATCCCAAAGTAAGCTAGGAATAACCTGCTTGTGTTATTGGTATCAGACCACGGATATTAATACTTATATACTTTTTAAATACATACATATTATACATAAAAACACCCAGACTCTTGAGACAAACATTTATAGGTCACAGAAATATTTGTCTCCGGTGGAAATCGAACCCACGACCTCCAGCGCCGCAGGCGGTATCGCTACCGACTGCGCTACAGAGGCAGTCAAATGAAAAAATGATTATTAATTGAATTGGTCAATAGTTATAGTTAGTAGTAAGAAAACCTTAAATAACTACAGGTAAAAGAAATTACTTACTAGATAAGCGCCACTACGATGCGTATTCGAGAAAATCGTGCCGACGCACGGCGATCCTAGTGGCAAGTCCGCACGGTATACGGGAAAAACGTGTCTCGTACACACGATTTTCCCGTATGGACTCCATGTGAACAGTTTCATGTATTGTCTACTGCCACTACGATTTCATCTTGCACGAGAAAATCGTGCGCCGTGTGAACGTAGCCTAAGGTTGCTGATGGTAGGTCGATAGAAAGCCATGGAGATATTCAACAATTGGGGTCCATTCTCACAGTCCTACAAGACAGTGACATTGAAGTTGGTGGCCCATGATGTGCCTCTTCACGCTCCGTTTGAAGAACCCAGGAGTAATAATAATAATTTATTGGGCCTGCAATCTTAGGAGCCTAGCGAGCAAGACGTGAGCCAAGGAACGGCAGATGGGTAGGTTTTGGGAATTTTAGAAAGTAAGCTATAAATAAAAACCTGCCATATTCGAGTCTGACTCGCACACGGAGGGTTCCATACCAAAATCGTCAAAATATCACGTTTGTTGTATGGGCGCCCCCTTAAACCCCCCTTTTTCTGAATTTTTTTATTTGTTGCTATAGTGGCAACAGAAATACATCATCTGTGTAAATTTCAGCTTTCTAGCTATCACGGTTCCTGAGATACAGCCTCGTGACGGACACACAGACAAAAGAACAGTTAAGTCTCTTGAATATGGTCTCGTTTTTAGGGTTTCGTAGCCAAATGGCAAAAACGGAACCCTTATAGATTCGTCATGTCTGTCTGTCTGTCTGTCTGTCTGTCTGTCTGTCTGTCTGTCTGTCTGTCCGTCCGTGTGTCACAGCCAATTTTCTCCGAAACTATTAGGCCTATGAGATTGAAACTTGGTAACTAGATGTATTCTGTAAACCGCATTAAGATTATTATATAAAAATTAAAAAAAGTAGTAAATTTTAGGGGTCCCCATACTCAGAACTGAAACTCAAAATTTTTTTTTTCATCAAAACCATACGTGTGGGGTATCTATAGATAGGTCTTTAAAAATGCTATTGAGGTTTCTAACATCATTTTTTTCTAAACTGAATAGTTTGCGCAAGAGACACTTCCAAAGTGGAAAAATGTGTGTCCCCCCCCCCCCCCTCTAACTTCTAAACTAAGAGGATGATAAATCTAAAAAGAATATATAAAGTACATTGCCATAAAAACTACCAACGAAAATTGGTTTGAACGAGATAGATCTGGTAGTTCTTTTTTAATTCGTCATAAACCGCAATTTTCGGTTAGAAAAATCACTACCACTGCTAAAGTGTTAAAACATCAATCAAAGTTACAACGAACTATAAGAACTTTTGTATTATGTTACTTGCTGCTACGAAACCCTTCATGAGCGAGTCCAACTCGCACTTGGTCGGTTTATTTACCTTTTGAGTATGGAACCCTAAAAACTTCGTCCTTTTCTCCAAAACTAAAGTTGTTTTCCTGCAAACAGCTATGCTAAATTGAATACTACTCCTACCAGGTGATCGATTCAGAAACCCTGACTGAAGAAGACTGTGAGGAGGTGTTCGAAGACGCCGAGCACGAGACTGCCGCGCAGGAGGAGCACGACGAGGACGCCACGAGGACCTACGAGCTTAGACGGTGAGTGCTGCATACACTTACAGCATCTCGGACGATTTCCCCACCACTTACAGCTCCCGCCACATAACTTTGCGTCTATGAAGTTCGTTCGCGTCGCAATTATTCATTTTTAGGTATTATGCAATAAACTACAGCTGAGGCGGGAGGGACAGGCCCCCCACCAAAATTTACCCTTTTATTCTTATTACAGATACGGGTGCTGGTCCAAAGAGTGTATCTCCATGCGTCTACCGTCGTACCGCTCCCACTTCCTGCTCATCAGCAGTATCTGTATGGAGGTGATGCACGACTACCTCGCTTTCAGGTTGGAAGCCACGCCCGAGAAGCCCAGCTGTCTGACAGTTAAACAGGTAGGTTTATGACACTTTTAAGGTAGTTTTTTTTGTTAACTAGATAGTTTCTGTTCCCGCTTCCTATGGGAACGAACTTGTTCTTGAGATAAAAAGACTTCATGCTATAATCTATCCCAAATTTCAGCCAGATTCGATCAACTGCTAGACTCGTTAGAGCGTAAAAGCGTAATAAGCATTCACACTTCCAACTGTCGCGTCTATATTATTAATAAGGATGGATTTATGTTTAACTTTCTCTTCAGTCACTTTTCAGCCTTTTTATGGTCACCTGAACTAAAATTTTATCAATCATAACCTTTTTATCCTAACGACAACCCACACGAATATCTTAGCAAAGATGATATTGCACCATGGTTCGTCTGTTATGATTTGTTTTCCGTATGGAAATCCTCATGGATATTTTTCGGGAACAACTAAAATCACACGGTGCTTCCATTTGTCTTCAACCAGGAGAGTCCCAGGTGCGCCCTCGGAAGGATAACCCCAGAGCTCCCGACACTCGAATTATGAATCTGGCTCGATGGACCAATAATCCGACTAGAAGGACCATTCATCCTAACTAAACTTTTGTACTGACTTACTAAACATATTATGTGGTGTCCCCCAGCTAATCCACGAGCTCCGCGAAGGCCTGGACATAGCGTCAGAGATGCGCGCGGACTTCTCGCGTCACGTGCGCGCGGCCTTAGGCGGGAGGGACGTGGAGCCGGCTGAGGCGGCCGACTTAGCGCTCGTGGCGAGGACGTTTGATGCTACTGTTGAGACTATACTTAAGGTAATACGTAATTTTAAATGATATTGTGTGTAAACGGTATATAGATTTGTTATATATTAACTAGCTTCTGCCCGCGACTTCCGTTCGCGAGGTGATTTTAACTAATAACCAATCGATTTTGACCTGTCCAATGCATAGGTCTTCTATTAAAACATAGGTCAAGCTGTATTATCATTTCCGCTGAACCGATTTTAATGAAACATACAGTGTTATTTAAGTTGAAAAAATACCTACAAAATCCTCAAAATCAAAATCAAATCAAAATCAAATATCATTTATTTACTTAGGCATACAAATGCACTTGTAAACGTCACTTATATAAACCAAAAAGTTACCACCAGTTCACAACGCGACCCACCTGAGAAGAACTGGCAAGAAACTCAGCGGGTTATTCTTTTAACTACTCTATTTACAACTTTATTAATGAATCTAAAAACTATGCATTTTAACAGTTTTTTGAGAATCTAGCAGAGCAGGTCATTTCCAGGCTTCCTTATCCATCAAGTAATCACCAACCGTATAGTAGCCCTTGCTGTATAATTTAACTTTAACAAACTTTTTGAATTTATTTAGGGACATACTCTTAATTTCGTTAGGTAACCTGTTGTAAAAGCGTATACAGTTACCCCTGAAAGAATTACTGATTTTATGCAATCTGCTATGATAAACAGCGAGGTTATTTTTATTTCTAGTGTTGAAATTGTGTCTATCACTTAACTTATGGAAACTAAGTAAATTTCTTTGTACATACATAAGATTTTCAAAAATGTATTGAGATGCTACTGTAAGAATATTAACCTCTTTGAATGTTTCGCGCAGAGAGATCCTTGGACCTAATCTATACTGGTAGAATTTATAGTCGTTCTGGACCCAAAAGGGGGTTACTCAGAATCAATCATGGAACAATTATGGGGGGTCAAAAGTGTTGTACAGGCTATAATAAAAAAAAAACTTTTGTGTTATCATTTTCACTCGTTCGAGTTGAAACATTAGTAGCGCTTCGATTATTCATTGACATTCTTCAGTGAATGAAACGCCGGAACATGTGATTAGTTCATTGACCGAAAGCATTCGATTCGATTAATAAAGGACTCCAATTTCTCTTCATACTCAACACGGGCGGCTTAGGGCCGTCGGAAATACTTTAGTATTGTGCTTGTTTTCGCGGTTAAACGATAAATTAATAAGGTCTATTGTACTAATAGGTACTAATAGGTACTAATAGGTAACGAAAATAAACGCGAACAAAATAATGAACTTAAATCTAGACCTACCTATTTACAGTTTATTTACGCTACCGAGTACCCCGGCGACTGCTCAAAATGGAGTCCAGAACTTATGATACATAAACGGGCACGTTTTATGTTATTGCCTTCACTATTTCAAAGGCCAACAGTCAACAGTCCGGAAGGGTCCACTCTATCACACTGCGTAATTCGTAATTCATCACAAGTTTCCTACTTCAGGAGTACGAAACTCATGATGTGCAACAGCCGAACAACCCCCCAAAGAAGCGGGCTAGCATCCAAACCCCTACATGAAGCCGCAGTGGTAGCCAAGATTTGTTGGGAATCCTGGGAGTCATCCTTACGAGGGCTTACCCGGCGGGACTCCCAACCGTAGGCATAGGTACGGAACGTGTGGTTTTTAGTCGGTAAGTGTCCGGCATAGCATCCATGTAGGATTTTCCTCACGTTAACTACTAAACACGCACTGTTCGTTTGAATATTTCGCACTGAATGACGACGACTCATTTTCGAAAATCGTAACGAACGATCTGTCTGCGCGGGAGTCGCGCCGCCGAGCGAGCGGCCGAGCGCGTTACGTACCTACAAGACGTAACTAGTCGAGTACCTACGTTACTTGGCAACGGGTCCACGTGGACTGCGGTGGGATCATGCGTGTGATTGGTCGAATTTTCCCGACGCGGCAGCTCGTCTTAGTGATTGGAACGTTAAACATTGAATGAAAAATTATAGTAGAAAATAGTAGTAAGCGTATTCCGTGAAATTTAAAGGAATAACCACAAGTTCTCATTTTGACTTCGGCAAACGATATAAATTTTGACATTTTCGTAATTTTTTTTCGTTGATTTTCAAATTGACAGTGCCGATCGGTTCTGTTATCGAAACTGTGCCTAAACCTTTTCGTTCCAGAACGACTATAAATTCAACCAGTATATAGCTCTTATGGCTCGCTTTTGTAAAATAAAAATAGAATTTATATCTGCGGCATTGCCCCACAGTAGAATACCGTAAGACATTATACTGTGAAAGTAACTGAAATAAACTATTCTAGCCGTATCTACATCAGTCAAGTGCCTTATTTTTTGCACAGCAAATGCTGCTGAACTTAATCTACTAGCTAGTTTTACAATATGTGGACCCCATTGTAAACCAGCATCGACCGTTAACCCTAGGAACATCGTTGATTCCACAAGTTCCAACTCTCGACCATTAAGTTGAACATTGGTGTCTGACTGTGTTACATTCGGCAAGGTAAACTTAATACATTTAGTTTTATTATCATTCAGTCTAAGATTGTTAGTGTTAAACCAATGAACCACTTTCAAGATTGCATTGTTTACATCGTCATAGTTATCTAATTGTCGTTTGACTTTGAAAATCAAAGAAGTATCATCAGCAAACAAAACAATCCTGTTGTTGTCCCCCATGTAAAAGGGTAGGTCATTAAAATATATAAGGAATAAAAATGGGCCGAGTATTGAACCCTGCGGGACGCCCATAGTAACTACTGATCCTTCTGAACGTGTACCATTAACATCGACTCTCTGAATTCTATTGTTCAAATATGAAGTCAGAAGATCGAGAGCCTTGCTCCTTATGCCGTAATGGTGCAATTTCCTGATTAATGTTTCATGTTGGACGCAATCAAAAGCCTTAGATAGATCGCAAAATACACCAATTGCATCTTGTTTATCCTCCCAGGCCTCATAAATACATTTCAATAACTCTACACCAGCATCAGTAGTCGAACGTCCCTTAGTGAAGCCAAATAGTACAGTTATAATCAAGCAACTGAATTTTGCTCCAACCGCAAACAAATAAATAAACAAACAGACAGACACCAAAAAAAATTATAGTTTTGGACTCAGAAGCCCTAAATTAGTCGATTACCATATATTTTTCAAAAAATTATCTTAAATGTCACGGTTATTTTTACAATTTTATAATAGTAGAGATTTAAAAATTTAAAACCCGATTATACAATGTACTTGTGTTTACTATGCCTGCGGTAATTTGTTCCCGATTTCGCTTCCCACCTTATTCCCGGGTTAAAAGTAGCCCATGCGTTTTTCCACAGTATAATCTATCCCTGTACCATCTTTAAGCCAGGTCCATTTTACCGATAAAGTGCGAAAGAGTAACAAACATCCAACACCCTACACATTTTTTTATATTAATCTCGCCAAATTGACGTCGCCGCCTGATGGAAAGTCATGTTGGCAGCCGGCCCCCTGTGATGTGCTTCTTCACGCTCCGCTTATAGAACGTGGGATCGTAAGATAGGGGAAACACATGCGTTCTAAGTTTTTATAGTAAGACACGAAACGATCTTTTAAAGATCTTTTGCCTATTTCTACAATAGCAGGAAGATAAGTGAGATTGTTGTGAAATTTATAATAGTTATTTGTATCGCAGCAATACCTATCGTACCTGACGACAATGTCGGAGACAGAGTTACTCCCGCGCGCCCGCCTGCAGGCCGAGTGGGCCTTCACGGCGCAGCTCGCCAAGCGCATCAAGTGCGCCGCGCAACTCGCGCCTGTCACATTCTCGTAAGTACTGAATGAAGTGAAATTATCTTTATTTATTTAGGTTGCAAAGTATTATTATTATTTACTCAGAGTCAGTGTATACTACAATACAGCAATATACAGCAAGCAACTCTCACTATGCCCAGTCCTTGGATGGCTGACCACTTCATGCCATTTATTTGCGAGGATGTCCATGCTTTTGAGGACTCGTTAAGTCGTTGGTCCCGGTTGTAAGTAACATGGCAGTCTTAAGCCAAGTTAAAGGCTTTATGGGTGACTTGAAAACTTTTAACAGTGGCAACTCTGCCTGATCCTTCGGGGATTAAGACGTGACTATATGTATGTATGTTATTCATTAATCCAGCGGGGTGTCCCAATAGACCGTTTGTAACAGGATAGACATATTGCATAGTGATTCCTTATGTCAATTTATTGTATAGACAAGAATAGGCTACTAATACGAAAGGAGAACCTCCTTTGAACTACAGAACTTCCAAATAGCCAATTTGTTGTGGAGGTCAGATGGTAGTCGCTTTATGGAAAATGAGGATAAATAATAAACTTGGTGTACAGGTGAACCACGTTTATAAGTCGCATCGACAAAGTTCGCCTGCTCAGAAGAGAGCAAACTAACGTCGATTAATAACGATTGCCAATGCTGTTGAAACACCGACTTTATTGCGTTACGTTAAGTTAGGTGCTATCTCGCTCATTGTAGCTCATTGCTCCGCGATGCTGCGAGCATCCAACATGGCGCGCAGGCGGCAACCAATAACAAAGGGCCATGTTTAGCGCGTCTATGCGGAGCGTTGTGATTGGTTAAGATATTTTCGCGCGTTTCGAATATGAGCATTCTGCGCAGGTACATCGGTGTAACTTATAAACGTAGTACTACTGTAAATTATTGTGTTTTGTGAATGCTAACCCTTTTTTTTATTTGTTTACAGAAATATCACGTGCAATCAGTTGAGTAGATTGCTGCAACAATTTGAGCAGATGGACAAATACGACAAAGCTGTAGAATCTGATAGGTAAATATTTTACGTTACTTATTTGTTAGGTTTGATGGTGAGTAAATAATTATTGTCTTTAAACTTTTCGGTTATCTAATTAAATTGTTTGACCTGGCAACCAATTTAATCGAGCTGGTGTATAAAAGTCGGTATTGTTTCAATGTAAGATTGGAACGTACATCGTTATAAAGTTTACTCGAATGGGTAATAGAAAACATTTAATACTGGAAATACTCCTGATTAACATAATTTATGTATATTTAATTTTATAAATACATGATACATACAATATAAATGTTTGTTTTTCAGTTATGTATATCACGTAGGATGTGCTTTATAATCTTAATTTGGGCTAGATATCGATGTGTGAGAATGTTTCATTCTTATATTCTATGGATTAGAATATGTGTTATAGATTGTAATCTATCCAGATACAAAATTTCTGCTAGATCAGTTGTCAGAGTGTGTAACAGTAACAAACATCCATAATCAGAAATTGTCGTATTTATAACATTTGTAAGATAGGACGTATTTAAAAAGTATGCTGGATAAAAACGAGGCATAACACAAATTTTATTTTATTTTTTGGAAACATTACAGTTAGCAATAATTTTTAAAATTTAAAAAATAACCCGTCGACGCCCAATGAAAAGTTTTCATAGGTATTAAAATGTGAAGCCATAAAGATCCCTCCATCAATCACTATAAATGTACAGGCAGGCGATCTACGCGGTGTGTCGCGCGGCACAGAGCACGTACGCGCGCTCGCGAGACGCCGCGCTGCACGCCGCGCAGTGGGCGCGCGCGCTCGCCGCGAGGCTGGCTAGAGCACCCCCTCCCGCGTACGCTGCTGAGAGGGCTGACATCTTTGTGAGTACACCTTAATACTGCCTATTTGAAACGTCTGTAGTCTATTACAACACTATTTGACAGAGGCTATCAAATTAAGATTCTGAGGTTATAAACCATAAACAACAGGCAGAAAATCCTGTGGTTCAACAGAGCAACGATCTTTTGAAACGAGTCCGGTGAAGAGAGCGACACCTAACTTGGTTGACATACTGCTATCTTTAGTTTTCCAATATCAAAAAGGAGAAAGTAGGAATAAGTTTAATAACTCTGTAGGAATGTTTCGCAACACGAGTACTTGATAAAATGATGATGTCGACTTGCTTTTATTGTACTGATTCATAAACGTATTAAACATTGAAATGATACCTACCTATTATATGTGCAATTGTGCATATCAGCAGAACTTATTTCTAATTACGGCGAAATACATTATTGTTCAACTTGCTTGTACAAGCTCTTCAAAACACTTGCCGTGATAGATTCGATAGAATGCAGCCAAAGAGACTATAGTTATAAGCTACGCCAACAGCTAAAAGTTTCCCACAACCTGAGACTTTAACCTACGTAACTATTTCCATTTCCACCATCATAAATTAATTGTAATCTGTTTTGAATAACGTGAGAGAAAATCCTCATAGATGCTATGCCGGACTCCTACCGACTATAAACCCACACCTAACAGCCTACGGTTGGGAGCCTCGGGTAAGCCCTCGGAAGGATACCCCAGGACTCCCAATAGACCTACGACTACCACTGAAATGAAGACTTTTTACAAAAAAATAAAGTCACAAAAGTCAGATATTTCAGAAAAACACTTATTTGACTGCATTTTTGAGCAAAACCTTACCGATAAGCATCCGAGCCTTACGCGTGAAAAATTCCTAAGCTATATCAGATTAAGCCATAAATCTGGCAAAAAAGAGGCCCCTCACTGTAACTACATTGTAGAGGTAACAGCCGAGATAAGACATATGATCATGACACAGGAGCGCATCTTTATAGACTGGACTTCATGCCCAGTCCGAGACTACACACTTGTAACTAGATGTTACAAGTGCCAACAATATGGACACTCAGCCAAGTACTGCCGGGATACGGACCCAACATGTGGGCACTGTGGATGCGTTGGCCACACGCTCAAAGAGTGCTCTGCTCGCGATCAGCCCGCGAAGTGTGCATCCTGCATGCGCTTTAACAAGCCCTACAATCACGCTACTGGTGACGCACAGTGCCCGGCCCGAAAAAGCGCTGAAGAAAGACTGTTAAGATCAATAGACTATGAGGGCGCGTAAGATTTTTCGTATGAATATAAGTAGCATATATCGTAGTTTTAGAATAGTGTAGGACATAGTGTGGACTTTGAACGTCAAAACAAGGTCTTAGTGCTGGTTTAGTAAAGTGTCAAGCATTTAATATTCGGTATGATTCATATAATCTTGTAACAACTGACGTAGGTAAACATTGTGTAAAATTATATCAATACGCAATGTCGAAGCAAAGAGCATTCTGACTAATAAGCAATTTAAAAGAAATTTATTATTACAGCAATTTACTGTTCCGTCCGTCATCATTTCCCAGCACAGATGTTTATAAATAGTTTGTTTTAATATATAATTTGTATGATCGTAGATTTGTAAGAAGGTCAAAATTAATGTGTAATTTAGCATTACTTAAAATAATACTATGTAAATACCTATGTTATATCATTTTCTTTAGTTAATTTAGATGTAGTACAGTTACATATGATACACAACACACAGCTTTTTATACAAACATTTTGACCAAGCAAAAATCAAAAATAGGCGTAAGTAGATATACTTATTATTTTGTTTTTAAAATAATGTGTAGGTAAATGTAAATGTAATAGTAATTAGGTCAGTTAACTTCATGAGTGTCACGCGAAAGAGACTAGTCTTCACGACACAGGGTATCCTAGTGTGAAGATCAGTGTCATATTTGCTAAGAAACATATTTTTTAAGAAAGATGTACCAATGTATATTGAATTTCAATAAAGATTTATTTATTTTTTTATTTTATTTTAACTGTAACAAAAATATAATTTACCCCCAGAACGGTCTGATGGCCATTCGCGACTGCATACTGAAACACATCACGTTCATCTTGGAGCGGAGCAGGGCTGCCGCCGCAGTCGACGACTATCGCGACGAAACTGTCATTACGAGGGTCAGGGAACTGTTGCTGCAAATATTCAAGCTTGGATTTGAGGTGAGAAGTGTTCTTTTGTTGTCTGTACTCCGGTAGAAGCATATAAATTAATAATATGATTTGTATACTTCATTTTGATTTTTTCAGTACTTCGCGTCTGATTTCGTATTTTTAAAACTTTGCTCACAAAACCTCCAGTTAAATTGATTGTACCTGTGAAATTAAAAAGTTGATCGAATCCACTAAAAATAAAATATCGAATAGTCCGAATAAAACAATCCATCCAAAGGAATAATTTATATTTTTGTGTGTATGTTTGTAATGAATAAACACAAAAACTACTGTGCCGATTTCTAAAATTCTTTGGGAAACTGCATTCACTCTGAATAACATTGGCTATACTTTATTCCCATATTCCCACGGTAACGGCAGCTAGGCGGGTGAAACCGCGTGACGTCTGCTAGTTGCAAATATAGCTGAAACTTTTATAGCCGAGCTAAGTTTCAAAAATATAAAGCAAAAACCCTGAAAACTAAAACGAATAGTTAAGAATATGATTAACATTTATTTGTTTACAAAAAAAAGCTTGTTCAACTTAACCTAGTATTAGTAAAATTATTTTTATATTATGCATGCTTTGCTGGCGAAAGTGCATCCCAGATTATGTTTATTAATGGTTAGGTGAATAACACATTTATCCATAGCCAGAAATTATACTAATTTCAACTTAGTTTTAGTGTATTTTATGTTATGTAGACATCTATACAAAATTTATAGTACGATTATCCATTTGTCTACAATAGTTATCACTTTATAACGAAACTACAATGAAAATAGTAGCCAAATGCCAGAAAATGTACCGGTTCTTTTGACTATGTTTAAATATTGACGACTCCGTAATGAATTTTAAAGCAGAGAATAATACTGTGTAATCTGGACGACTGTCTATCGAATTCTGCACCTCGATGTTACATTATTAATATAAAATCAATATTTTTAAAGATTATTCCAGCCTAGTTTCTTTCAAAATGTTTAAATCTAAAGTTTATTAAAAGCCACTACGGCAGTATTAGTTTGACATAAGACAGACATTTCTTGCACTGCACTAGCATTCGATACTTTCATCACAAATACTGTATTTCCTTCCTTATCCCACTTTAGATAACTATATATTTGCCTCTCTCTCTATCACGTACGTACACAGCACACATATATCTGCACCGCCTTGTCCGCAGTTGCACAAAGAATTGTACAAATTCGTGCACGCTCAGAAACTCTCTGAGGAGTTGTCAATGAAAAGGCGTCGTCCGGCGTCTCTGCAGCCGACCCGGTCACCCAAGGTGGAGAGGAGACGGAGGCCTGAAACTATGATTGTGCATGATGTACTGAATCCACCGGTAGGGACTTGTGGCGTGGGTTTTTGGTGGTAGAAGTTTTGGGTGCTTTTTGGGTTGGTTTGCTTTATGACACGTCTTGTCTTTTTGTGTAAGTTGTCAAAAAATTATAGGCCCGTTTTGACATTTAAGAATGCGCCACTCCTATTGGCAGTTTGACATCAGTGGTGAGAATCTGATTGGTGAATTCGGGAATCTGCCAATGAGACTCGTCGCGATGACAAATGTCGCAATGGACCTATTACAGTTTTTACGAGTATAGTAAATCCGTTTCGTAGTACTTATACCCTCATATTCATAATCGTTTATTAAACCTATTGTAGTTAAAACACACTTTAAGTCTATTGCTGTCTCTAACCAATGACAAAGTATGGTTAGAGACAGCAATAGACTTAAAATGTGTTTAAACTAAAATAGGTGTAATAAACGATTATGAATATGGGGGTTAGTGTATAAAGATTTATAACGATTGTAATCGTGTGTATGTGTGTTTGCAATGGCTCCTGTTCTGTATTTTTTCTTACAGATATATGCGATATTTTATGTTGTTTTCCGGTACCTTGGTTTATCTTTTTGTTGTGTGCAATTTGTATGGCTTATACTGAACACCTGACTAACATTGTTTTGTGGACATATACGTAGAAAATCAGATAATAATGTTGATAAGTATATAAAACTTCATAAGGCGCTTTACGAACTTTTGATTGGGATAAAAACACTTGAAATCGCAACTCGTTACGCTTACCGACACCTCGTGATTTAAGTACTGAACCGGTAGGTTAACTATGGTTTTGTTTGCGATCTCGGATCACAATTTCGATTTTGAAAACATTGACTATCCAAAAAAATACCCACGTAATTGTTTTTATTTCCTTCGATAGGTATTCCGGGAGTGCCACTAGTTACTTTTTATTTATTGGTATAGATCTCAGTCTAATTGAGAGAATATCTATTTCGGTAGCTTATGAGGAATAAAATACATCACAAACATGAAAATTTTAAGTGTACGTTCGTGTATGGGTAATTTTATTGGGTATTTTCTTCATAACCTACCACTCAAGTATCAGTAATAGTCAAATACATCCTTCCAGATACACCGGGAGCTCCACCGCTTCGTGAATGACACCAACCAACGCCCCACGCCTCCCCCTCGCCGCGCCTCCACCGCGCCCAAGCGGCCTGTTGTACCCCCCAGTGGAGCGCAGAGGCCCAGGTTCATGCGCACAGAGAGCATTGTGGACGAGTACGAGAACAGCGTGTTTGATGAACGGCTGTTCGACAATATACATCATTTTGGTGAAAAACAGGTGAGTAAGATTGATTGGGAAGAGATTTATAAAGCGATATATCTGTTTTAAACATCTTACGCTGTGGTCATTCTTGACATCGGTGTATTCTATTTCCCTTGATTTCATGCAAAGCTCGGCTGCCTATAACAGGTTATCGTTAAGCCAAGTTCGACGCCTTAGTAGGAAACTTGTAAATTTTCAAAACCAGGTAGTCATAACCTGCCCTTTTCCTTTTCAATGAGAGCAAAGTATTAGCTCAATTTCATTTTTATAAATCCAATGGGTTATGGTGAACATTTTCTATCATGTAGGTCTTATTGGTATAAATGAAAAAAATCACCGTATTTTGTTGTAAAATATCTATAGCTAAGGGGTAAACTGATTTTTGTAGGGGCGACGGGGTCGCCAGTCTCGGCGACGCTATCGCAGAGCTAGAAGTATAATTATATTGGAACTCTGAATTTGAATAAGGAATTTCAATTTCTACAAAATAATTACGACATTTTACATCTGCCGAAGGGTGGCCTCTTGACTCATAATTTTTCCTTTCAGACCCAAAACAGCATCGAGCTCCTCCTATCCGGCGAGCCGGCCCCCAGAGGCGAAGACCCCGTGGTGGAACTCCGTACCCTGCAGCCGGAGTGCAGCGTCAGTGAGGTGGAGCGGCAGTGGGGCGCGAGGGTGGCTCGGGCCGTGATACAGTTCGCCCGCTGCTGGATGAGATTCGTGGTGGAGCGGTGTGAGAGGGGCAGGGGGCTGAGGCCCAGGTAACGTTATCTACAGTGGGGCGCGAGGGGGGCGCGGGCCGTGATACAGTTCGCGCGCTGCTGGATGAGATTCGTGGTGGAGCGGTGTGAGAGGGGCAGGGGGCTGAGGCCCAGGTAGCCCTATACATGAAAATATAACTTACTATACTGGGTGAATTTTTCAAAAGGGATTGAATGGCCAAATACTAAACTATAAGGAATAGCGAAAAATGGTCAAAGGAGTCACGAGCCCGATTTTGATGAAACTTAAGACCTCATCATTAGATTTTTTAAAAACCAGTAAGCCTAGCTGGGAATCGAAACCATTGGCTTTGAGAAAAAAAACCCCTATATTATTACACCATACGATAGTGTTGCTATTAAGGATTTTATCCTGGGAAGTAATGACATACGGCAAACTAAAGGAAAGTGCACATCTTTAACAAAATGCCATGAATTTTTCTTACGTTAACTGATTAATTGTTCAAAGTTTAGACCATTGTTTTCAATACATACAACACAATATTATTGATTCCGTTTAGAATATTCTCCGAAGAATCATTCTAAGCATGATTTAAAACGGAATAGTTACGATCTATTATGGGATTTCGAACGAAACAAATTATGATACAAAATTCAGGTACATGAAATATGAATTCCATTAAAATTCCAAACTTTCCCTAAATTTGCCGTATATCATTACTTCGCAGAATTTGATCCTTATCAGCGACACTATCGTAGGGTGTAATAATAAAGGGTGGGTTTTTTTTTTTCAAAATTAATGGTTCGATTCCCAGCTAGGATTATTGATTTTTCAAAAATCTAATGATGAGGTTTTAAGTTTTATGAAAATCGGGCTCGTGACTCCTTTGAGCATTTTTAGCTATTCCTTATAGTTTTGGACTTGGCCATCCAAGCCCTTTTCAGAAATTCACCTGTATACCGCGCGCGGTTTCGCTTACTTGAAATTCGGTTCCCGTTCCCATGAAAAGATACGAGTATTCCTGGGATGAAAACCCTATATGTTATTTCAAACTATAATTTATCCCTGTACCAAATTTCAGCTAGATACGTTCAGACGGCAGAGCGTGATTGGGTAATAAATATTAAAAAATCGGATGTAGCAAACATCCTGATTTTACGTAGTCAGTTTAAATCAGGTAGACCGGATGGTCTGCCACCTTTATAGTATGAATTTTCATAATAAACTGTTATAAAAGAAAGATAATGGAGATATTCGTTTTGTTATAGATGGGCGTGTCAAGGTCTAGAATTTCTAATGCTGGCCTGCGACCCACGCAACACTAAACATCTAAGTGACGAGGAATTTGAGGTAAGTGCCATTATTGTTGTTCAAGCATCGTTTCCCACTTGCCAGTAACATAAATACAATGGTCACGTTTTTATCCCCGAAGAAGTAGGCAGAGGCATATTTTATGCCCACGTTTCGCCTTTTTAGAATTGGTCCCACGTAATAGGTGGACTGGTAAGCCGTATTGCAGTGTTGAGATGGACAGGCGCAGGTTGTGACTGCCTGCTGATAAAATTTTTCTATAAAAATTATTTTTCTTTCTTTCTTTCTTTCTTTCTTTCAACGGCTTACACAAAGTGGTCACATGGAAGGTCACCCATCCAAGGACGGGCCATAGTGAATGTTGCTTACTGCAGTGATCGTTTACAGAACACTGAGTTCGCGGGGCTACTTACTTCTTAAGTCAAGTTGAAAGCCTTAAGAGAGAAAATGCAACGGTGGATCGTCACAACCTGTGTCTGTGCATTTTAACGTGACAAAAACAAATGGTAAAAAGCGAATTGTATGCCTTTGGTCTACATCTTTTGTTGCTAAACTACAATAAGACAATACACATGTATTGTCTTATTGTAGTTTGACTTGTTTTCGGCATAGACTTCATATTTATATAGAAGTCTTTGATTTTCGGTAGATGAAGCTAGTTGTGACAATACAGAGTAGAGTTTCTTGAGCATGCATTTTAGAACCAGCAGTAGAGTCACGATAATTTTACCAGGACTAAATTTGAAAAAAAGATCAAATTAAAAAAAAGTACTTTTTATTTTATATTTGTTCATATTTTTTTGGGATAAAGACGAGACTGTAGTACTAGATAATATGAAATACAACGTGGAAGTACATGTATATAACAAAACATGTCTCCCCCAGGAACTGAAGTCGCTAATGGACGGCTGCATCTCGCACGTGGTGGGGTCCCGACCCGCGCCGTTAGCCGCACACTCGCCGCGACCCAGGCCGAGGCTGCCTGTGAGTAAATTGCACTACATATTTGTAATAGTATTAATATCCGTGGTCTAATACCCATAACACAAGCAGGTTAATCCTAGCCCACTTTTGTGTATAAATACGTGAATATTTATTTGTTTATCTATACTAATATTATGAAGAGGAAAGATTTGATTGTTCGAATACGCTCCGAAACTACTGACCCGTTTTGAAAATTCTTTCACTGTTGGGAAGCTACACTATCCCCGGTGAACATAGGCTATATTTTCCTACAGGAACGTGAGCTACGCGGGTGAAACCGCTGAACGTTCGCTAGTTTTAATTGTAAAATAATAGTAGTTTATGACACTGTTGCATAATAAGGGTTTTATAACACGAGTGTGTTTTAAAAAAACGAGCCGTAGGCTAGTTTTTTTATAGTATTACACGAGTGTTATAAGACCAAGTTATGTACAGTGTCATTCACTACTTTATCTACTCTCATACTATAATACCTGATTTCATTTTGTGATATATAGTTGCTCCTTGATTTCGCCGGTAACAGGTTCATGGTCATGTTTGACGCAGTTTCCAGAATGTCTGGTGGTGTACAATTACCACCACCCTCGCTTTAAGACATGTTTTTACACAAAAACTAATTTATTTTACAAACAACACCAAACTTTGTTTAATTTAAATGTAAAATGTTGGCGCCAAGGCGCAAACATCGATTGCACATGCGTGTGTTAGATTCGTCTCGTAGAGGGTAGGTATATCAATACACACGGTCACGCCTTTTATCCCCGAAGGGATAGCCAGAGGCATATTCTGTAAGGAGGGTATTAGCAAACAAGTTATGAAATGAAAAGAAATGAATATGAGATAAAAGTATCTTTATTCTCGTCAAGATTTCCGATTCTACATTTACCGCCAGATTCGCAATAGGTAGAACCTGTGAGAAAGAACCTGGCAATAAAACTCACGGCCACTCTTTTTAAAGTCACATTCTTTACAAATATTGCTATACATCTATTTCTGCTATAATCTAATTCCATCAATAGTTATTACAATTAATAGCAACACGGGTCATATCTTTACAAATAGTTCAGCAGAATAGTACTTATACATTATCTCTTAAACCAAGCCATGGGCAGTGGGCAGTATAAAATAACCTTGAATACAATCAATCAAATCGGTCTATGGCAGTCCAGCACTGCTGGACATAGACCTCTGCTAATTTCAACACATAGCTATATTACACATCACATCAAAATCAGATAAATTACATAAGTTATTAATGAGGAACGTACCCTTAAGACGTCTGCTCAGCGACTGAGCTGGTCTGCCTAACATTGTGCCTAAACAGCACTACAAATGTTTTCTCTTCAAAATCCACCAGCAAAGTGAGCCTCCGGCCCAGATCGCTGTCTATTTATTAATCCCCGCCACTCAAATTGCTGTCACAAAACACGTGGCTTCATTTTTAATGTTTTCTTAATAAATCTTATTTTAAATGCTGACAATGTTCGTGTTAATTGTCATTAAGAATTTAACAATAGTTTTTATTGATAACTTAATTAGTTCAACACTACATCAGGTTATACAAATCAGTGTTAACAAATTCTACAATTATTTCCATTCGAACCTTATTTCACAATATAGTAAGGTATCAGTAAAGTTGCTCATTGTAATGGTTAAAATCTATTTATAATCCCATAGATTTTAATTAGTAATTCTCGGTGCGGCGACATAACTATATAATATTACTCCATGTAACAACTACAGATATTCACCGGAAAGGCGACAACATACAATCAATAACACAGACTTACGATTTCTTTTCACGAAGACTATTCTTAACCTGATCATAGTTCTTATATAATTATACTACAATTTTATATCTATATGCTGTGCAACAATATTAATAATTTATACTATACAGTTTCTCAAAAACTCTTTTGAAACTAAACTTATATTATGCAGTACAATAAATATTGGTTTCTTCTAACGAGTTGCCATATGAACATACCTATTTATAAGCATATCTATCACGGCCATACTGACAAGTACTTCGCTCTCGAAGTACAAAATATATTATTTTTATTGACAAAATCAACCGCGTTTCAAAAAATACCACATTTTACAGTTTAGTAGAGCCAATAATGGTTTGCCCTAAAGTAACCATTAGCAATGAAACATGTGAACAATTTAGTAAAATTGTATAAATTCAACAATAAGAACAAGTTTGCAAAAACCATATTTTGGTTTCCATCATCATCATCATCATCATCGTCATCATCATCATCATCATCACATATTTATCATGGCATATTATGTACATAAATAATATTAATATAAATTTCATTAGCCACTGGCCTTGTCATAAATATATAGATATATAATTTTTTTGTCTTCTTTTTTTTTTTCTTCTCTTTTTTTTTTTATGTTTGCCAATTGCATAGACATGTCAAGTCCTTCCACCCGCTGCTTGTGGGCACAGACTTGCACCAAACAATTGACCGACCAGCGGAAACATAATTTACCCCATATGTTTGCCAATTGCATAGACATGTCAAGTCCTTCCACCCGCTGCTTGTGGGCACAGACTTGCACCAAACAATTGACCGACCAGCGGAAACATAATTTACCCCATATGTTTGCCAATTGCATAGACATGTCAAGTCCTTCCACCCGCTGCTTGTGGGCACAGACTTGCACCAAACAATTGACCGACCAGCGGAAACATAATTTACCCCATATGTTTGCCAATTGCATAGACATGTCAAGTCCTTCCACCCGCTGCTTGTGGGCACAGACTTGCACCAAACAATTGACCGACCAGCGGAAACATAATTTACCCCACATGTTTGCCAATTGCATAGACATGTCAAGCCCTTCCACCCGCTGCTTGTGGTCTCAGACTTGCACCAAACAATTGACCGACCAGCGGAAACATAATTTACCCCATATGTTTGCCAATTGCATAGACATGTCAAGCCCTTCCACCCGCTGCTTGTGGTCTCAGACTTGCACCAAACAATTGACCGACCAGCGGAAACATACGTAATGACCCTGCTTAGTTATTTCTTAAATCAAATATTTTTTTGTCTTTTATTATTTTCCTGCGTCTATTTTGCCCTGAAATATCATCTGTCACTACATACAGTAATTATAAGCAACTCTTCGATTTATTAGTAACTAGTATTCACAGCAAGTACAGTATAACTAGACAACAAAAATTATGTAGGTAGTTATTATTAGCTAGTTCGTTCAAGGCGATACCGAGTCACAAAATAAAAATCTTCTAGTACCTACTTATTAAAAGAGTGGCGTATTGACGAAATATTTCATGTCACCTAATGTAGGTAACTTTCTATAAAAAAAGTTAACGAAAGGAAATCAAAATTTGATATGGAAACCTAGTTGTTATTTAAAATAAACTAGCGTATCGACGCCAATTAGGTCAAAGAACAATCGTAAGAGAAAATAATGGTAAAATGAAGAAATAGTGCCTAGTTTTGTGTTGTGTACTAAGTAGTGATACAACTTACGAATTGCTGTTAACATAGACAAGCGTTTAGTATCTTATTCATATTACCCAATGGAAAAAATTGTTGTTTTTGTTTGCATTATATAGATTCTGAAACCAATTAACCGATTTTTTTTTATTCTTTCACCAATAAAAGAACTAGCGAGTAGGTTCATAGGCTACATTTTATTCATGTATTCCTACGGGAACGGAAACAATGCGGATGAAACTGCCTAACGTCGTCGGCTAGTAGGTACTTCCCTATTTAATATTCGGTACATTGACCTCCAAGTTTATTAATCATGAGTTTAATATAGGTACTACATGTTATTGGTAGTTCTGAAAACATATTCCGATAGTAATGATGAGTTTATATGGAATCCTAGCCACAGATATTACCTCAACGAATAAATGAAAGGGAGAGAAAAGTAGAATTCTGTTTTGTCGTATCAATGATTTTTGAACCTTCTACAGAACGTTCGGCCAAACTGACATTTCATTACGTAAGGTACTAGGAATAAGAGTTACGTGGACGTACGATACTGTGGAGTGGATACGCAACGTTCTAATTGTTCGCAGGTACTTCTTGGTGTAGCCGGAAAGTACAGCTTTGACTATTGCTAAATTCTTTTGATCTACTACTAGACTACAGAAACAGATGGTAGTCCCAAACAGTGATGGTATCTCCCGAGAGATTTTACGCGCCAAGCTTCGTCTTGCCTAAATGAGTCATGCGACTAAATTCGATAATTTTTAAATTTTTGAATATGATGCCAGTAGGTAAGGTATTAGGATATTTTGAAAGAAAGAAGAAAAAAGAAATTCCCTCTTCGTTCTTTTAACCTTTTCTTAATAAGTCTACGTTCCTAAGTAGTTACATGTTTAAGTAATGTAGGTAATAAAGCAGACAATCCTGCAGCAACGTTATTGGCTATACCTACTCAATCCAAGCTTAAAATATATGTAGGTATATATTCATTTTAAATATCAAAAAATTTTCACTGGTATAACTTACACAATATTACACAAGAATTCACACATGATCACAAAAAACACATCATACCACTGTTGCCACCGATTGACTGGTCGAAGATCAAGAGTACCACGTCGTCGCCATCAGAGCAGCGAACGTCCCGAGGCAGCAGCAAAATCAGTCGATTCTGAAACACTGTTGCCACCGATTGCCGGATCGAAGATCGAGAATACCACGTCGTCGTCATCAGAGCAGCGATCGCCCCGAGGCAGCAGCAAAATCCGTCGATTCTGAAACTTGTAATCAATGTATTAGCAAAGGTGGAATCTATCCCACTTCTGATGTTAGATTCGTCTCGTAGAGGGTAGGTATATCAATACACACGGTCACGCCTTTTATCCCCGAAGGGATAGCCAGAGGCATATTCTGTAAGGAGGGTATTAGCAAACAAGTTATGAAATGAAAAGAAATGAATATGAGATAAAAGTATCTTTATTCTCGTCAAGATTTCCGATTCTACATTTACCGCCAGATTCGCAATAGGTAGAACCTGTGAGAAAGAACCTGGCAATAAAACTCACGGCCACTCTTTTTAAAGTCACATTCTTTACAAATATTGCTATACATCTATTTCTGCTATAATCTAATTCCATCAATAGTTATTACAATTAATAGCAACACGGGTCATATCTTTACAAATAGTTCAGCAGAATAGTACTTATACATTATCTCTTAAACCAAGCCATGGGCAGTGGGCAGTATAAAATAACCTTGAATACAATCAATCAAATCGGTCTATGGCAGTCCAGCACTGCTGGACATAGACCTCTGCTAATTTCAACACATAGCTATATTACACATCACATCAAAATCAGATAAATTACATAAGTTATTAATGAGGAACGTACCCTTAAGACGTCTGCTCAGCGACTGAGCTGGTCTGCCTAACATTGTGCCTAAACAGCACTACAAATGTTTTCTCTTCAAAATCCACCAGCAAAGTGAGCCTCCGGCCCAGATCGCTGTCTATTTATTAATCCCCGCCACTCAAATTGCTGTCACAAAACACGTGGCTTCATTTTTAATGTTTTCTTAATAAATCTTATTTTAAATGCTGACAATGTTCGTGTTAATTGTCATTAAGAATTTAACAATAGTTTTTATTGATAACTTAATTAGTTCAACACTACATCAGGTTATACAAATCAGTGTTAACAAATTCTACAATTATTTCCATTCGAACCTTATTTCACAATATAGTAAGGTATCAGTAAAGTTGCTCATTGTAATGGTTAAAATCTATTTATAATCCCATAGATTTTAATTAGTAATTCTCGGTGCGGCGACATAACTATATAATATTACTCCATGTAACAACTACAGATATTCACCGGAAAGGCGACAACATACAATCAATAACACAGACTTACGATTTCTTTTCACGAAGACTATTCTTAACCTGATCATAGTTCTTATATAATTATACTACAATTTTATATCTATATGCTGTGCAACAATATTAATAATTTATACTATACAGTTTCTCAAAAACTCTTTTGAAACTAAACTTATATTATGCAGTACAATAAATATTGGTTTCTTCTAACGAGTTGCCATATGAACATACCTATTTATAAGCATATCTATCACGTGTTTCTTTTTTGTTCAGGCTGCGGACACACAATTTTTTTTAAAGTAGAGGTTTAAACTTCTTTTTCCAGCTGGAGATTGTTTATGGTGTATCGTAATGATTAAAAAGTTTTATTATGATAAATATAGGTGTCCATACAAGACCTGTATCGTAATAAAACTTTTTTTGGCCTGTGCGTAATGTTTGTCATAAGAGTATTGATTTCAATTTTATAATCTTTGTATTATAGTATTAGAGTAGATAAATAAATATTCACGGCAAAACGGGTAATGTTGCCGCAACATTACACGTTTATTTGTTGTGCGTACGTATACATTAATACACTGACGAGTGCTTCGTAGCTCTAAATGATCGCGACCACGCGTGGAGATAACGCCGTAACGTGCGTGGTGTTGGGAACCGGCCCACAGCTTTTACTTATTCCCGAAATAAGTTCCCATGGGAACTGGTAACTGGAACAAAATGCGAAGCTGCGGTCGCTATTTAGTACAGTATGTATTTTAGCGAGACCTAATCATTCTTATAATCTTGCATTATCCATTCCAGAGTCCGTTCAGCAACAGCACATCCCGCGAGGCCGTCACCCCGCCCACGCCGCCTCCGCGTGACGAAGACCAGACCGCTCTCAACGGACAGTTCTCCGACCACGAGTCCACCAGCGAACCTAGCACTCCTATGACAGGTATTATACAGGCATATTTCCTACTCATAAAACTCCGGATTTTTCAAGCGGAGCGTAAAAAGGCATGTCATGGGTCCGCCAACTTGAGGACCACTGTTAATTAGTCTTGAGGACTGTGAAAATGGTTCTACCGGCTCAGGATTCACGAAAACATCGAAGGACGCAGCCTTTTTAAAACGTTTCGGAATGACGAGACACACCCAAATTCAAACGACATTTTGTATGCGGACATTATTTATAAGAGGATGTGGAAGAAACGTATTATTATGACCGCACCACGTCTTTTCTGTGTGCCGCGCCTAATTCGTTGAACGTCTCCATGACCTCCATCAGAACGGCGCGGCGTAGGCGGCGTCAATTTGGCGAGATATTATATTTAAAACAATGATTACCTACTTGGTGTCGCAAATAGCGTTATCACATAAATCTCTCAAACTACTACGATATATATATTACACATTCTAATTATAATAAGTAAATATTTTTAAACTAGAAATATATAAGAATGCTTATCAGTTGTCCAGATACCATTGCACAAGCTAATATTAACTCAATTTGAGCTAGATTAAGTCGTGTATGAATGTCCAAGAAATAAATTCAAAATTATTCTAGGACTGCCTCTGTGGCGCGGTCGGTAGGGATACCGCTTGCGGCGATGTAGGTCGTGGGTTCGATTCCCACCGGAGACAAATATTTGTGTGGCCCATAAATGTTTGTCTCAAGAGTCTGGGTGTTTCTATGTATAATATGTATGTATTTAACGGTATTTAAGTATTAATATCCGTGGTCTGATACCCATAACACAAGCAGGTTATTCCTAGCTTACTTTGGGATCAGATAGCGTTGTGTGAAAGGTCCGTGAATACCTATTTATTTATTTATTCTATTTTTGTCACACGCAATAGGTGGTGAGCCTATTGCCGTGTTGAAATGTACAGGGGCACGTTGTGACTACCCGCTGTTGGAAGTTTTCAAGCCCATAAGGCCTACGACTTGGCTTAAGGACGCGTTTGTAGCAGGTAGGAAGGAATAATATCAACCTTATAACGAAATGTGCTGTATTCTTCCACAATCTCTTAGCGTCTTTTCTAACTGCTTATGTACTTTACCTAGATTGTAAACCGCGGTCCGGTTTTATTGGCTAAATCATTAGATATGTGGTTTTCTACTTGCGGCTATGTGTTTTTAAGAACTTTTGCAATTCTTAATATTCCTGTGAAACTAATTTGTTGTATGTTATAATGTATTGCAATGTATCTCTTCTCTACTATTATAAAATTGTAAAAATACTTGTGACGGTACATTCAAGATAAATTTTAAAAAATAACTGTAATTGGCTAATTTAGGGCTTCTGAGTCCAAATTCATAATTTTTTTTCTTCTTGTCTGTTTGTTTGTTCGGGGTTGGAAGCGGGAAGGAGCAAAATTCTACAGCTACGTCATAATAAATTGTACTGTTAGGATTTAATAGGTATTTTTTGAACTTAAATATCGCTGTATGTTTCATCAAAATCGGTTCAGTGGAAATGATAATACAGCTTGACCTATGTTTTACTAGAAGCTCTATGCATTGGACAGGGCCAAACCGGTTGGTTATATGTTAAGATCAACGCGCGAACGAAATCGCGGGTAAAAGCTAATATCTATATTCATATAATTTTCTGTGTGACTGACCTAAGCCGTATGGCATCGTCCAAGATTTACTTGGAATCCCTGTTACATTATATCACAGGGCGGAAACTCCATAAAAATGATTATTTTTTAGTTCTCTACACGATATATTTGTACAAAGCTTTGAATGTAAACATCCACACATTTACCTACTAAAACCACTTGGGGACCTTCCATTTGCTTACGACCGTGTATCCTGGGTATACTCCCGACATAATAACTCCAGTGCTCCTGATACAGACCTTGACTGTTGTCTCGGTTGTCTCTACCTATATAACATTTATAATATTAGTAGGATTAAAGTGCTCATTATATGTTTAGCGCGAACAAGCCGCGTGTTCGGCGCGATCACTGGGGTGGACCGCGCGCGCGACGCCCGCCTGCGCGCCGCCAGGAGCGTGGGCCGCGTGCTGGCCGCCGCGCTCACCTACGAGCCCAAGCTGCGCCAGCTCACCTTCAAGTGGCAGCGGGGGCTGAAGATCGGCGCCGGCAGCTTTGGGAAGGTATGGCTCTCTCTCTCCCTCTCTCCCTACTTTCCTCTCATCCTCCCTTATTCTTTTAGGCCTTTAACTGAATGTCGGGGTGACGGCGATTGCGGCGAGAGCGCGGCGCCAGAGTATAAAGGTGCGGTTCCACTTAGGCGGAGCGGAGAGGATCTGTGCCGCGATTCACCAATCACGGTGCGGAGTGGAGAAGAGATGTGGATTGGTGTGAAGTTAAGTGAAGCTATGTGATTGGTGAATCGCGGCACAGTTCCTCTCCGCTCTGACACCTTAAAGGTGCGATTCCACTTAAGCGGAGCGGAGAGGAGCTGTAAATTTTAAGCCATTTGATTGGTGAATCGCGACACAGCTCGTCTCCGCTTCTCACCGTGATTAGTGAATCGCGGCACAGCTCCTTTTCGCTCCGCCTAAGTAGAACCGCACCTTTAGAGAGGGCGGCGGCACCGGGCTCGGATTATATGTTACCGTTAGATCTATGTCGCCTACTCTCTTGTACTCGTGCTCCGCGCTCTCGCCGTAGCCCGGCTCGCCTCTGGCATCCAGTTTGAGACCTTAAGGAATTCCTTTTGGCATTTTAACTATACCACGGCAGAATTGGTTTAATATGTCACATAAACGAAGCCCCTCTCCCCAGGTGTACACAATAGTGAACACAGAGAGCGGGCAGCTGCTTGCCATGAAGGAGTTGTCAGTGGGTATCGGCGACCGGCGGGCTATGCAGCGCGCTGCTAACGAGCTGCGTGTGCTGGAAGGTGTACTGCATCCTCACCTCGTGCGGTACTACGGCTGTGAGCTGCACCGTGTATGTACCACTACACTACACTACCACAAATTAGATAGTACAGATGGAAACCTACATACTAAATGCGCTGAGGCCACGCACACATATAGCGCTCACTGAGTACACAGACTCGAGGTCAAACATTTTCATAGTAGTGTTCGATACTGATTTGTGCGCGAGTGTGCGTAGCAGAGGGTAGATGTGAAAAAAAAGTGACAGTACTAGGATTTCCATCTGTGAAGTTAAATAAGATCTGTAACTTTTCTCATGTAACCTGAATATAAATAAATAATTATTATATTATTATTATGTACTGTCAAATTTGTGACACTACACTACCTGAATAAATAAACGGTACAGATAACTAACCTCTGAACAAACGCGCGAATCAGTTTCACCACTACAGGCAGCAGGCACGCCGGGAATGTTTGTGCGTGCGGCGATACCGGTGTGTGCCAGTCTCGCAGCGTACGCGAAAGCGGCCAGTAGACACTTCTGGCCAAAGACTTCTATATAAACTGAGGTAGACATGCCCTACGCACCGATTTTTGAAACCTATAAACTGAGCTAATTAGCAGCGTTGCTCGCACTGTTGTGAGTCAAAACTTCGAAAGTAGGTGCTCGACTTGCAATCGGAGTCCATACGCCTTCTCTTTTACTCTTTTTCTATTCGTATACTGCTATTGTGCGTGGTGACAATTACGTAAAAAATATTTATAAGTGAGTGTAGTCTTATTAATGTGTGTATTTGAGGATTGCTTTTGAAATCTCGTTCGTTAGAGTACGGCGCGTCTACCTCAGTTTATATAGAAGTCTTTGCTTCTGGCATGCTTGTAGTGGTGCAACCTATTTGCGCGTTTGTTACTTAAGTAACTAAACTCTGAAATATGTAATAGACTTGTTTTGAAATTTGCCATCGCAACTCTCATTGGCTGATTCCCGAATCCACTAATGAGATTATACACTGAACAGATTCCCAATAGCGCTTTTCCAAATGTCGAAACGGGCCTACTAATTTTTGATAACTATACCACCTGTCGGAGACATATCGTCGCCAGCGGGACGACGCAGGGGTGTCCAAGACGCGGGGGGTCCACGCGCCCCGCTCACCGAGCTACAGCTGCGGCCGTCACTCACTACGTCATAAAACACCGTCACCTCAACACGCGCACCTATATCTACCTACCTATACGTCTGTGATTTTGTACAAGAAACCGTTATATTATTATGGGTTTACTAATGTTTGCCATAATTTAAAATGCCATAATTTCATATGCCATACTGGTATTTGCCATAATTTCATTAGATATAACGCTTCAGTTGCCATAATCGTGAAATGACATAAAATGACTTTCAATAATTCCTCAAGTCATAATCGATCAAGTGTCATAATAATTTAAATCCATAAATGTATTTGCCATAATTTTCGTTTTCAATAATACCATTTTCCATAACTTTTATTCACCATAATATAAATAAAGATAATTTATACGACACAGATTTTTTATTAACAATTAAACCTAAAACTAAACCTCATACGGCGTCTCTAGCTAACTAAGCTCGACGGAGCGCCGCTTTGCGGCTGCTACTTCTGGGTGGTTTAAAAAAGTCTAGTGCAAATGAATTTATGGAAAACGAGAGAAGACCATTATTATGTTCACCAGGTAACCAGCTGTTTCTCTTGCCACCACCTGCAAGAACCCAGAGCACGTCGTCGCCACTACCTACTGCTTGGTTGAAAACACTGTATTGAAATTTGATTAGACCTATACCATTAGAACTTACCAACACTTATTTTGGTCTCTCATCAGGAGGAGATGTTGATCTTCATGGAGCTGTGCGTGGAAGGGTCGCTGGAGGCCCTGGTGGCGACGTCGGGCGGGCTGGCCGAGCCCACCGTGCGCCGCTACACCAAGCAACTGGTGTCTGCTGTGGCAGAGCTACACGCGCGCTCCATCGCGCACCGGGACATCAAGAGTAAGTCTATCTCAACGTTCGTTTATCCCTACTAATATAATAAATGAGAAAGTAACTCTGTCGGTCTGACTGACTGTTATGTTTTTACGCCTAAACTGCTGAACTGATTTTAACGAAATTTGGTATAGAGATAATTTGAGTTAAAGGGAAGGATTTAGGCTACTTTTTAACTGACTGCCCAAAGGGAGGGTTATGATTTTACGCGTTATCGCCTTCTACGCGGTCGAAGTCGCGGGGAACAGCTAGTACTCAACATATTTATCTTTAATTCATATTTTTGAAGATTTCGTTAAACTCAATTTATAACTTTTATTAGCCAAGTAGAAACTAGGATTTAGCATTGATCTCCTAATCCTATGAATACTTGACCAAAAACGTTTCTTTTTCCTCCCGTCTTGATTGGCCTTATAACATAGTGGTGTAGACGTGTTTAACCTTATTAATTACCACTGGTTTTATCAAGGTATCAGTTCACACTAGTTTAGGTCCTTCGAGCCGGATAACCATCCAACTATAGTCTTTCCATTTCTTTATTTTCTCGATGACAGTTCTAATTTGATAGTTTTAGTGTTGCGACCAAATAAGTAATGATATCGATCAAATATCGTAAATTGAACGAATATCGTATCATTGCCAGTACAATTTATATAGAACTAATATGGGCACAAATCATAGGACGCCGCTCGAAACAATAACTATTCCCCTTTTACGGCAAACAAGATGTTAGATTTATTAAAAAATGCATGTGCGGATGTTACTTGGCATTCGATAATGTAGATGTACAGGAACTTATAATAAATGTTGGAGAGAGCTCATCGAGTGACAGTGAGGATTTGTCAGATTTTGATTAAAATAAATAAATAAAGATTACCTGTCATTATACTTATTTTGTTACATGGTCGAGTACCTACCTACCTATACCTACTTATTTTACAAACGCTTCGAAAATTTAAGAGAAGTTGGCATTATCAATCAAAAATTAACACGTGTAACGTCTTGTACTGAAATATAATATCTACTAGTTAGTAAATTTGTACAAAAGTATCCGGCAGTAGGTAAGTAGTTTAGTTTCTTTCATTTTGTAAAAAAATATCGAATCTGTTATCGTGTTATGTTTATCGATAGCTCAATCCCTATCAGTTTCTTAGAGTCAGGTATAACCTTGTACCTGCGTAAATGTCATGTTTTTATAAAATAATGCATACATAATGTAAAAAAGACGCTCGTTCAAGTTTTCACAGATACTATCATGGACCTGTCATCGAGAAAATAAAGAAATGGAAAGACTATAATGCATGCCAAGCCTACCAATACTTTGTGAAACCTATTTAAGCTGTAACTTGAAATTATTGAAGTCTCTTATGAGCAATGAATATCAATATGAACTTTGTTATAAAAATATTGCATTTTCTACACTTACACTTCATTCCTTCCTCACTCCTGACCTAAACTCCCACCTAGACTACCTACCAACGACTAAAAAATCAGATTTTTAATTTTTAAAATAATTTCCCTGTTGTCAGGTGGCAACATCTTCCTGACGAACGAGGGCCACTGCCTGAAGCTGGGCGACTTCGGCTGCGCCGTGAAGATCCGCGCCAACACCACGGCGCCCGGCGAGCTGCAGGGCTTCGTGGGCACGCAGGGTACGCGCATTATATGTACTTCACTGACTAGAGAGGGTGTAGGGTTTTCTCGCATAATCTGCATTTTCTTGTGCTTTATAAACTAAAGAGATTGACTGATTTTAAAGTTTGGGAATGTCCTATAGAAATACAATATTATAAAAAGAATTCGCGAAGTATTTAGGTTCATCATCACGCCTTTATTCCCGAAGGGGTAGGCAGAGGCATATTATATATCCACATTTCACCTTTTTATAATTTGTCCCACGTAATACGTTGTGAGCCGTATTGCCGTGTTTAAATGGACAGGCGCAGGTTGTGACTGCCTGCTGTTGAAAAATAAAGCCTTCAACTTGGCTTAACGACTGCCATTTTACTGGCAACCGGGACCAACGGCTTAACGTGCCTTCCGAAGCACGGAAACGCTAAAATAAATGTCACAAAGTGATCACATGGATGGTCACCCATCCATGGACCGGCCATAGTGCAAGTTGCATACTGCAGTGATCGTTTACAGAACACTGAGTCCGCGGCGCCACGAGCGCTACAAACGCGAAGTATTATGCCACTTTTAATTGTTTAAAATATTAGCGACATTTTCTTTTATTATATTTGACCTTATTAGCATCAACAGCGTTTAGTTAATGACGTTTGAGATTGCAAAGAGTTGACGAAATTATCCTTAATTCTATACGCATAGCTAGCGGAAAGGGTGCTTATATGCGCTACAATTACGCTATAACTTATTTTCATCTTGTATACATGTGTGGATACTCATTCTCTCATGTTCAGCAAATAAATTATCTTAACTTATCGCTCGTGAACTGCTCTTAGTCCCGCGGATTCACTTTTCTATAAAGTATCACTGTAGTAAGCAATATTTACTGTAGCCGGTTATGGATGGGTGAAAATTTTCAACAGGCGGCATTCACAATCTGCGCCTGTCCATATCAACACTGCAATACGGCTCACCACCTATCACGTGGGACAAAAACCTGTGAAATGTAGGCACATAATATACCTATGGGGATACAAGGCGTAATAATATGTATTATCTCTTGACTAATCATAATAAATAAGCGAGTTAGTTTGTATGTTCAGTGCAGGTGGATGCAATATAAAGTGGTAGTATTTTGCAGTTGCAGTAGTTTATTCTTTACATTTTAGTTTTGATTGTTACAATAAGTGATCTATATTGCAGCGTACATGGCGCCCGAGGTGTTCATGAAGACGTCCGGCCACGGACGCGCCGCCGACATCTGGTCGCTCGGCTGCGTCGTCACCGAGATGGCGTCCGGCAAGGTAACCACTCGTATACCGTTGTTCTACAATGTGATTGTCTATAGTAAATAAAGAACTTACTTACCGCGCTGCAACGTGCCCAAAACGTCGGTGTATGTATTTTCTAAATGTATCCCGAGTTCTATATATATACAGATATGAGTGTAAAAAAACCGCGATAGTTTAAAAATAAACAAAGTTTTTTTTTTTTAATAAATAAATATTCACAACTTACAAGATCTTAGATATCTTGACTTACGTATGTCGCTGTTTCTAATAGGGTTCCTAGAAACGGATCCTATTCATGAGACTTTGCCCCCGGTCTATCTGTCCGTCACGAGACTGTATCTCAGGAAGCGTGATAACTAGAAAGCTGAATTTTCTACAGATAATGTATTTCTGTTGCCGCTAAAGCAAAAAATACTAAAATCATCAAAGCCAACTACGTGCGATTAGGACTTGTGCACGGAAGGTTCCATACCAAAAAACGGAAAACATCACGTTTTTTGTATGTAAGCCCCCTTATTTATTATTATTTTTCTGATTTTACTGTAATTGTATTTGTTGTTATAGCGGCAACAGAATTACATCTTCTGTGAAAATTTCAGCTCTCTAGCTGTCACGATTCCTGAGATACAGCCTCGTGACGGACAAACAGACAGACGGACCCTGAAGTCTCATAAATAGGGTCCCGCTTTTACCCTTTGGCTCCTATACAACAAACGTGAAGCTTTTACCGTTTTATTGCTCCGAAACCCTCCGTGCGCCAGTCCCACTCGCAATTAACCGGTTTTAGTAGAGTACGCTCCATAATAGTACATTATGACACAAGTTCGGTAAGTTGATAATTACAGCCGAGGCAATATTGCTAGCCCGAGCCGTAGGCGAGGGCTACAAGAAAGCAGAGGCTGTAATTATCAACGCGAACGTGTGTCATACGACGTTTTATAACACATTTGCGAGGAAACAAGGAAATAAATAAAACGGGGACATTCATAAATTAACAAAAAAACGTAGGTAGCAAAAATTAGCGATAATAAGGCGCGCGGAATTTTACTTGTTCACAAATTAGCGATGCGCGCATCAGCGCTTACTTTTTTTCTTACTTCTTAAGGCAAAGGCACAAAAATAGCCAGTATTACTAATAAATGAAATTAATATTGTTTGCTTTGGTTTCATATAAATGGTTGTAATTTATTAAATTAAACAATTAAATGTTTACTTTACTATATATTTTATCTCCGAAAGTTAATTTTATTCATAAAATGTTGACCACTTTTCAGACATAAAAACTTTTTGCTAAGATTTAAAAAAGGAACCGTTCGTTTTAGACGCAATCGTCCGTTTTACTTTACATTACCGGACTAGGCCGTAATGAGATACATTACGTTAGTGAAATTGGTCAAATAAGAGACCCTTTACGAGCAAATGTGTTATAAATATAATTATTTAGGAAAAATATCAATTTCTTTAAAACCTACAATAAAAACACGAATAAGTGACGCGTCCTCCGAAGTTTTCTTTAAGCCTAGAAAGGGAGGTATTAATTCTTATTTCTTTACGTTCCCAGCGGCCATTCTACCAATACGACAGCAACTTCCAAATAATGTTCCTGGTGGGCAGTGGCGGCCGGCCCGAGATCCCCGCTACGTTATCGGACGAGGGCCAGCAGTTCTGCATGTCGTGTCTGACGCACGACTCGGAAGTGAGGCCTCGGGCGGAAGATCTTACTCCACATCATTTTCTTATGGTAAGTATTTAAGTTGTGTTCTGAGCTTCGCCGTATTTTTATCGTAGTTAACTAATGGAATCAGGCTTTACATGGCGGAAATTCATACTAGAACGATAATAGAGGAGGGGAGGGAGAAGACCTCAATCACACCCTCGATTCGTCAATCTTAACGACTCATTCAACTATTAACTAACGAAGGAGTGGTGCTTATCTTTACGAATATTATAAAGAGGAAAGATTTGTTTTTTTGTTTGTTTGTAACGAATTGGCTCCGGAACTACTAGACCGATTTGAAAAATTCTTTCACTGTTGGGAAGCTACCCTCTTTGCGGTGAACGTAGGCTATATTTTATTTCCGTATTCCCACGGGAACGGGAACTACGCGGGTGAAACCGCGTAACATCCGCTAGTTATTAACAATCTGGAGGGTACAGGTAACGTTCCTATACAACATCCAAAATCCCTTTCCTGAGGAGTTCGGTTCTTTATTCCTCCCATACAATTAGTTGTGGTTATCGTTAAGTACCTGTTGTACGTTAGGCTTGACGAATCGAGGGTGTGAGGCGGGTTCCTCTCCCTCCCCTCCTTTATTATCGCTTATCGTAGTTGCTCAAGAGATGGTTGTACCCTTCTGGAATGGTTGTCTATAGTTATATTGAAGAAATTCTGGTTGTCGTTCGATGTCCCTCCAACCCCAAGCCTGTAATGGGCGAAATGCGCTGGTAAAAAAAGAATTGTGTCGAAATTTTTATAATATTGTTTTTTTCCTTTCCAGATTAAAAACGATGACGACTGCAAGTGCGAGACCGGTTTCCTAATGACGTAAAGAGTGACGTCACATCTACGTAATCGTTATTGCGTCATAATAATTCGTGTTACATACATACGTAATTTGTTATGCTCAAAGTGAGGCATATATAAATGACATGAGAGATTATAGCTTGGCAAAATAGTAGTGAAACGGAGGATACATTCGTAGCTCCGTTAATTCAGTGTTATCGTTGTGTTAAGCATTGTCCGCTACGGTCAGTCTTGAGATGGGTAACCATTTGTGGCATTAACATTTTCAAGTGTTCTGTGCTTCCGACCCGTTTTAGCTATTGGTCCCGGGTGTCAATAACACGACAATCTTTAAGCCAAATTCGAGGACTTATGGGCGTCTTAAGAAATTTCAACGGTGGGTAATCGCCACCTGAAAAGATAGGCGTCTTGTATGCCTCTGCATACCACTTTAGGGAAAAGTCTTACCTATAAGTATGACTATAGTGATGTTCTATAAAAATCTTATAATTTCTATTGGGGTGCCATAACAATCTACACCCGTTGCTACTAATAAACTGTTTACCAGAATATACTGCCGATTTTACATACATACAGTCACGCATACATCTCCGAAGGGGGTAGACAGAGGCTTAGTATACGCCTACATTTCACGTTGTAGTTTTATATCCCACGTAATAGGATTTTACCCGACTACTATATTTGAAAGTACAGGGGCGCCCCTGTTGTACTCTTATGTTGAATTGTATTCAAAAGATTTTGCTATTTTATACCTTAAAGGGATAAGCAGATATAAATATAGAGATAATTTTGAAAAGCAATTGGTAAGTAAGTAAGTAAAACTTTATTGTACACCAAACATGAAATTGACAACAAAAATATATATAGTTTATATAATGTACAAATGGCGGCCTTATCGCTAAGAGCAATATCTTACAGGCAACCGTTAGTATGCTACTTAACTAAGTTTCCGGTAGATGGTGCCTACGTCGCCCCAAAACGTAATAAGGTGAAAGAATTGACGGTCTAGAGCAGTGTCTCGGTGGTCCAACGGTTAGGGCGTCTGGTCCGGCAAACCAGAAGACGCAGGTTCGAATCTTGCTCGAGACCAAAATTTTTTCACATGAAATTTGCGATATAAATATCATGTAGACGACTGTGTTTAATGTGTGTAAGTAATAAAATTAGGGTAATATTAGCTTGTACTACATTGTATTTATCCAATGAGATCTAGATAACTGATAAACATATGCTAAATACCATTTGCTAAATACTGTATATTTTTAGAAATATTAGAGATGGATGGATAATCAATTTTAGAGTATGTCATTAGTATTCAAAAGCATTGTTAAAGACCAGGTCAGAACTAAGTTGTTCTTTATTTATGTCAAAAGTTACTTCTTACAAACCGACTGCATTGCAACTGCCTTCCAAACGTCAGGGTGGCTGGTAAAAAAATATTCATATTTCTCAGAATGTATTTTTTTTATCCTTCATTCCCAGTTGTTCCGCGGCAGTAGTTCCGCGACGGAACTAGTGAAATGTAGAATTTCCTGAAGACATGTAGCAAATATAAGCAATTATGTAGTAATTTTTTAATATACTTTGGAACTCGTTTGTCACAGGCAACCAGTCATTCTGATAGTGGCTTAAGTGCTCGTAAAATAACCAAAAGTATGTGTACCTACCTATATTGGTAGATATCAAGCAACTATTTAGTAGTGCTATAAATATGTATGTACAAATGTGTGGCCTTGTCTCTGAAAGCAATTTATTACAAACTTTGAATGTAAAACGATATAAACATGTAAAGCGGTAGCTATTTATTGGTGTTATAGAGATAAGAAATACGTTTTTAAAACTAAAGTTAATTTTATAGAACTTGTGGAGGAAGGTTTGTATGTTTGTGAAGGTTAAACTATGCAAATACTGAACTAATGTTAATATTATTTTTATCTTCATTGACATTCATTTTACAATAGAAGAAATGTGTTCCTTACTTAATGTTGTTGCTTTTAATAATGTTCATAATGTTTTTAAACTACCACGACTGTATAATTAAATCGTTGTAGTTTTCAGATCTTTTGCGTCTTATTGATTTTTTTTTAAATATTTATGCCGAGCCTTAATATTTATGCCAGATGTTAAGACTACATTTAGCGATTGGGGCCAGTCTCACATTCCGCAAGACTTCAGACAGTGGTCCTCAAGTTGGCGGCCCTGTGATGTGCCTCTTCACGCTCCTCTTGAACAACCAGGGATTGTAATATGAGGGAAACACGTGTGCGGGCAGGTCGTTCAATGTTTTGATCACTACCCGACGTTTCGGTTTGATCTACCCGTATTACGGGCTATTCCATTACAGCCAAAACATCGAGAGGTGGACAAAATTTCAAGAATAAAAATAAGATGTGAAAAGACTCTAAAACTTCAATGGATTTAAGTTTTATATCTAAGAATTCAATGAAAACCGAATATAAAACTATTTTTTAGTGTTTTTTAAGATTTAACCTAGAGTTAGAACTACGTAGATCAGAACAACTTTAAAAATGTATGTAGATAATATTAATTTACAAAGAAATATCTGTATATAGGCTTTTAGAATAGTAAATTCTATACATTATATTATGATTGAATTAGAATTATGTATATATACGATATTGACGAAATATTAGTGTGATAAACATTTGTAGCATATACAGATAAGTCCGTCCCGGGATTCAAACCCAGGACTTCACCGAGGCAGTCGGCAAACTACCGACTGCGCCGCCGAGGCAGTCTTATTAGATTTGACTACGAACCCTGTATATGTGTATTTTACAAGTGGATTAGACTATTTTGAGGAAAAGCCAATAGTTATAAAAAGTAGTCTAGCCCGATTTTGAAATAAGCTAAAATGGCATTATTAGACTTTAAAAGTTAAAATATTCTTAAGAAGAAATTGATCCTTTGTACTCAGATAATAGAATTGAAGGCAAGTGACGCTTACCGAATAAGAAAGTGAGGCAAAGAAAGCAAATACTACCATCAAAAAGTGAATACTATGACGCGGCAGTGCTAACTAAGCGTTGTACTTTCACGCGTAACGAGTGATTTCTCATTTATCGCGAACTAGCGGACGTCACGCGGTTTACCCGCGTAGCTCCCGTTTCCGTGGGAATATGGGAATAAAATATAGCCTATGTACACCGGGAATAGCGTAGCTTCCCAACAGTGAAAGAATTTTTCAAATCGGTTCATTAGTTTCGGAGCCTATTCGATGCAAACAAACAAACAAATATTTCCTCTTTATAATATTAGTATATAGTAGATAATGTCGTCATAATACGACGGTTTTATTCACGTATTCACTTCTAGGGAGTCTCGGCAGTATTTACTTTTGTATTTAGTATTTGCTTTCGGGACGTCACTTTCTTGTTCGGTAAGAGTCATCTACCTTTAGTTATTTAATAATCTGAGTGTGTGTATATAATATAAAACAAAGATTGTATACCATAATTATAGAGTTGGTAACTAGCGTTCTAAAAATGACGTATAGTGTGATAAAATGTTTTAAATGTTTGAAAAAAGGAATAAAACTATTTTGCAGTTAATATTTTATTATTTAAGGTGGATGCTATACGTATATGGAATAGGCATGTAATGCTGTAGACGTAGTATCTAGGTACTACATTCCGATTTAAATAATGCATTTAGAAATCGTTTAAGAGGTTGGATAGTAACTTATTAGTATGGGCCGGTGATACATAGTCAAGTTTATATTCTTGTATTCAGTTATAGACTTTTGCCCTATCTAATTTAAACAAGCACATGTTCATTATTCGTAATCAGTGATGATCTTGGATAGGAAGGAAATGCGGAGGAAAACTACGGTAACCACTTTTTGTCAGGTGGACCGTGAGCTTGTCTGCCACCTTAGTGGTATGAAAAAACAAACTTGGGCTATTGGTACTCACTTGTTATATAAACCCTTCCAGACCATAGCATCAATCACGCCAATGTCCCCGAGGGGATAGGCACAGGTAAACTACATACCTACTCTATTCATATTAAGTATGCCATTATTTGCAAAAGCAAAGCAAAGGCAAGCTTATTGCCGTCATCATCCACATTTTTTTACAGATCCCTAAAAAGACCTTCAATCCTCTAAAATGTAAAAATAATCTGTGGTATTATAGGAAAAAATTGAAAATGAAAAAAGAGTAGGTACCTACATAATTATGAATTTTATTCAAATTATTTGTTAAATATATATATCCTGAGTTGATGTAAAAACATGATTTATTGTCAATATTGTAGTAGGAAAATTGAAATAAATTGATGTCAATTTAAATCTGATATTTTGTTTTATTACGTACTTACCTCCTACTACTCCACACAACTTTTGTTGTGGACAGGCTAAGTGTCCTGAAGTTAGATGAGCTGTGGTTATTGTCAACATTAGGGTTGTAAGCACGGAACAAAAATACATATAACTACAAAAAACAATAAACACATTGTCTAAAAAAAAATTTTATATTTTATAACTTCTTTACATAAGAACTTTATTATAACTAGCTGATGCTCGCAGCTTAGCCCGCGTAAAAGTTTGTCTCTTTTCCCGCTTCCAATGGGAACTTATTCCCGGGATAGAAAGTAACTTATGTGTTATTCCAAACTACAATCTATCCCTGTATCAAATTTCAGCTAGATCCGTTGAGCCGTTGGAGCTTGAAAGAGTAACAAACATCCACACATCTACACATCCACACTCAAACACTTTCGCATTTAATTTAAGAATATTAGTAAGAAGTAAGATGAAAAAAAAAAGCAACACTAAATAAAGCGAAATATAATTTTACGCGGGCTGTGCGCACTTCGCTCGGTCTGACGTGTGGCAGCCCTCTGCCGGTCGGCCACGTTAGTTCTGCTACGTTATACTTAGGAGTAGGTGCTTATAACACGACTTTTAGCGAGTGACGGAGGCCTGCCTATAGGCCTTTTTAGCCAGGCCTATATAGCTTTGATGAGAAAAAGCTTGATCTGGCGCCTGAGTAATATGAAATCTTGTGAACCACTGACCGACTAACTCCTCTCTGCAGACTAAATTTCTGCGTCTTGAATAAAAGTACGCGGAACGAGTTAAAGTATAGGTAAAGATAATAATAATATCTAGTATTACATACAGATAGGCAACTCCCTGCCCCCCACTGAGTAAGCTTCCCCACCCCGTCACGGCGCGGTCATTATAGTTGGAGGGTATATTTACGGAACGTTTGCTTAGCCTTAGTGGTCTCGCACACCGGTCTCAAGCTCTGAATAAAAAATGGGTGCGTGTGAGAAGTTATACTTCTTAAAAAAAAAAAAAAAACTTGAGAGGTGTCAAGGGACACCCGGATGGAACGAAGTTCCTTTCGATTAATTAGTGAAGGAATTGTAATATTTTTTTTTTTTTAATTAATAATAATATTTTTTTATTATTAACCCCCATTTTATTACCCCCCCCTTCCCCCCCATTTCCACCCCCTCCCTCTCCCCCTCCCCCTTCTCCCCCCCCCCCTCTCGGTCGCTACCTCTACCCTCCATACTATAGCTATAAGGAACTTCGTTCCAAAAAAGTGTCGTTACAACTTTTCGTGAGAATTTTTTCCGTCTAGCCCCCTTTCACAACGCGCGATAAGGAACTTCGTTCCAAAAAAAAAACAAATTAGAAATATGAAAACAGTGATCAGAGGTGACGAGCGTACCAACATGCGCGACTAATATCGAGGTTCAATTTCTATTAATTTGACTGTACCGTTATTCGAAGCTTATTTAATTGAGATAGGCACTTCCGTTTCCGCCTAACTATATCTTTCCTTTTCCAATGTTCCTGTCTCTTTCTGACACGTCACTTCCGCCTGGCAGTGGTGGGGTAAGTACCCGATCGCCATTTTAACTTCATTGGCGTCTTGTCTCAGTATATTAAATGTACTCTGTGGCGTCCTGGCGTCTTGTTTCCCGCCGTGAACGGTCGTGTGACTCTTGGCCACAAGACCATACCTAGACCTTAATTTATTAACTATATCATTTTATTCAATTTTTTTTATTTTTTACAAGTACCTACACTAAAGAAACGGTTTTTCCGTGTGTGAACAAAGTTTAATAACTTTCGAAATTTAATATGTAAGAATCGTGAAATAATGCCTATAAGGTTGTTAGAAATGTGCTCCCGGATCCTCCAGCGCCGCGTATGCAGCGAGCTCGGTCGAGCAGCTCTAGTTCTTTTAGTTCTAGTAGCCCAAGCTCTAAAAGTAGCTCCTCGTCTAGCGGAGGTAACCCGTATAGGAGTCATCGCAGGAAAATAGTGACAATCGTAAGCATGTTTCTAATCGTATTTACGTATTTCTTTCGTTCATTTCAAATACGTGACTTTCGCTTGCAAATAAATAATAAGGAATAAGACATCATGTGAGTACAAATTTTGATTACGATTCTATTTCGTTATTGCCGGGTCGGGTATTAGTGAAAATAACTACGATATTCTGAACGTTGCAAATATAATACTTAGTTGTTCTCATATCGATCAAGGATTGGGCTTAACATTAGAAACTAAACTAAAGGAGCCCTCAATGCCTAAAACTTCCGAAAAATATTTGGAGGTTGTGTAATGTGCAATAATTAAAAGCCAGTGCAGCAGCGGAAGCGGCTGAAAATATTAAAATTAATAAATATAAGGGTCTCGACTCATCGTATCGTTTTTGTCCAGTCGGTGTCGAGACCCTAGGTCCATGGGGTCCCAATGCGCAAAAATTTTTCAAGAATTTGAAAAAGCGCCTTGTGGAGTCAACTGGTGACCCAAGGGCTGGCAGTTTTCTCGCTCAACGAATAGGCATTGCTATTCAAAGGGGGAATGCTGCTAGTCTTTTGGGCACAATGCCACGGGGGCCTTATTTAGGTTTAGTTTAGATAGTAATAATGTAAATATAGATATGTAATAATTATGTTTCTCTGTAATAAGAGTGACTGGGATCAGGTTAGGTATTCCGATACTTAAAAAATGTTTAACCTTTCACCAGGTTATACATTTTATACATAAGGTTTACATATCAAAACAGATGGAGAAGTTAAGACATACAATCCTCCTTGTTTATGCTGATAAAGCGTTTGCAGCCCTGACCATGTGTGTACTCAAACAACCGTATGGGTTACAAGGGTTATAAGAAACCCTTGCGGACCTATTTCTGTGGGCAACGCATTTTGAGTCGCTTGATTCTAATGCCCTGCAGCAAATAGTTGATGATATTTTTTCCACAGGATATTTTAACAATTATTCCTCAGATTTAATACGGATGGTTTGTAGACATCGTGCTGAAATTATACAGACACGTAAAGACTGTGTCACCAAATAGGCAAAGGACCCTATGTTAAAGGCCAGCTTAAAGAGAATTTCACCAACTTGTACCAACTTATTTAGTGCGGAGAAATTTACTGCTGCAGTTGAGAAAGCTGGTGGAATTAGGAAATGTTTTGGCTAAAGGCTGACACGTCTTCTGCCTCGCAGGCTGAAGCGAAAAAGTCTCGTGGTCCCTCGCAGGGATCCAGGTTTCCTCACAAGAGTTCGCAGGGTTATTCTCATCTAGTTTCGGCTTGTCGACACAGTAGCGCACAGGTGCATTGTGTTGGAAAAATTCCGCCTTCGCAAAGTGGACACAACTGCTGTAAACCACCCTCGCAGGGTGTTCATGATATTTATACACAATCAGTTCAGTACAGTTCAGTCGCACCGAAAAGTCGCAATTTTCGAGGCTGTTCAGGTGCAAAACAAAATAATCAGCCAAAGTACGGGCAAAAGTGTGCATCTTCACCTACCCATAGGAATGACGGAAAACGACGTAAGTATTGTCCCGTTTCGAGCAGGTCGTCTCCTTTCACAACCCATGGGAACAAATGAATGCACCAGATTATATCTTAAACATTATAACCGGGTATCGCATGCCCTGTTTGTCGGTACCCACTACTTGGTCACCCAGGTGTTATGAGCTCAAATCTAAATATCCCAGAATCTGTTGCAATGACGTCTATTATAGATATCATGAGGGAGTTCTAGAACGAGCTGTGGCCTCGCCAAGCTTCCTCTCATCGATGTTTCTTGTTCTGAAAGGCAACGGTTCGGCCCGTTCGATATTATACTGGAAAGGATTAAACCAGTAAAAATCAAAACAGATCGATTCAAACTAATAAATGCACATCGAATACCAGATTTTGTGCAACCTCAGGATTGGCTATGCAATGCATGCTACGCCTCGTCTATAGAAACCAATTGCTCGAAATGGCTTGTTTACCTTTTGGTCTAAGCACAGCCTAGACCTTCGCTACGCTAACAAATTGGATAGCTCAGACTCGGGCAACGAGGCATCTGAATAATAGTCTATCTCGGCGATTTTTTGATAGAAATCAGGACCTGTCAGTGTTTCTAGGAATTTATTGGGATCCATGGTTGAAACGTAAGCGTCTTCTCGACGAAAAAATAACAGACCTGTTGGACATAATAAGTCACAGGCTGCGGAGGCAACGAACAACTCTCAAAGAACTTCAAAGCCTCGCAGGCTTTCTCAATTTTGCGAGCCATGTAGTTCCCAAAGGGAGGCTCAAGTTTCGAGCGCTTTTGAACTTCGTAAACCAAGGGTTGAGGTCAGACTTCAGGATCATGCACACTCTGCCCCTCGTAGCTCTAGACGACTGGGTGTGGTGGCATCAGAATTGCCAGAACCCGTCGGCTATACATAATATGCCACCTCCTTCGCACAACCTGTCTCTCTCGGGTCTGTGGTCAGAGGGGAGAAAAACCTCCAGGGCAACTAAAAGGAGATGTTGGCAATACTAAAAGTGTTCCAAAATTATTACGGTATTAATTCAATGCGACAGCAAGTCTGTAGTCGCATACCTTCGTTACGGAGGAGGTACCAAATCAGTACCTCTCCTAGAACTGACCAACAAACTGTTTGAATAGCAGAGTTAATTGTCACATATGAATGCCTTCTATATATCCGGCATGTACAACAGCCACTCGGATCATCTGTCCAGGTTTCGTGTCCAATTCAAATGACTTTATTGTGGAATCATAGGTAGGTATACAAGATCTTGTTCGTAGAAGATACAATAATGTGTCCAACTATGTCCAGCCGCAGAGGCGGTGTGGCGCCGGAGTGGCATCTGACTCCAGAATCTACGAATAAAGTTTTTTCCAGATGGGGAGTTCCACTAGTTAAGTGATTCTGGATCAGCTCGACGACAAAGCCCAGTTTCATGATGCTTTCTCCCAGAGGTGGGTACTATACTACAACCTAGCGTGGGTGTTTCCTCCACCATACCTAATTCCCAAAGTGTTGAGTTATCTCAATTAAGCTCAGGGAACGTACCTTCTTGTAGGTCCACGATGGGAACGTGTGTTCTGGCGTCCCGATATCAAATCGGGATACTCTGGCAGCTCCATTCACACTTACCTTTACCATCTAGAAAAAGTCCTGATCGACATAATGACAGGACTACCACCACCGAATGTTCTAGACATGACTCTAGAGGCATGGAAATATAGGTGCGGACTGGGTCTCTAACAGACTGAAATGATAGCCAACTCCAACTTCTGGAGAAGTCTAGGCGTCCATCGACTCATAAACTGTATAGTGCAGCGTGGACTGATGTCGTAAATGATGGGTTTTTTGGTCTCAAACTGTCTCAAAGTCACCAAGTTATCCCTTCAACTCCAACAGATAGTAATTTGGCAAGTTTTTTGACAGATTTACATTTAATTCACAAATTTATCATTTAATACTATCTTGTTACACAATGTATCAACCGTTTGCAATCCCGAATTAATTGCAAATAAAGAATATTCTATTCTAGCGTTACAGAAGCCGGTATCTCGTGCAAAGCCCCCCATTTAGAACATTAACGATTTGGCTAGTTACTTATAAAATAATCGTATTGATGAAGCTATTTTTTTTCGAAGTGCAGAGGCATACTGCCACTCTACTTCTTCTATGCCTTAGGAGAAGGATACATGATTCTACTTTGCTAAGTAATAGTTCAACAAACTACTTGATTCAAAATAATGCGCTAGTTTTTGGCCAATTTGCGTTTCTAAAACCGATTCTGTGGATTATAAGCAATCTGGCTGAAGTAATTTAGTAATCTAGAAAATAAAAACTTGAACCTAGTTTATTGGGTTAATCAAATGATCTCCCTTTTAGAGAATCGTAGTATTTCAGCAAAATCCAGTAATTTGTTCATAAATATTAGAGGTGAACCAAGACCTGCCTCAAAAGCCCTAGTGGCAGGCTGGATCTAATCCTTATTCGTGGAAGCTGGTATAAAGGTCTCTCCTGGGAGTTGTAGATCAGCTGTGGCTTCAAAAATTGGGTTGATTAATAATTATCCTATTGAAGATATAATAGGTACTAGCAAGAGGAAATTGGAGATAGCAAAATACTTTTTTGCAAATTCCATAGACGTGAAGTTATGCCCAGCGTTAATCAATCTTCAATAACCATATTATTTAATCCAGTTGATTAGATGTTTATATGATTTATTGATTCTTATCTATATATATAAAAATCAATGCCACTTTTCGTTGTAATTTTATAACTCAAGAACGGGCTGACCTATCCAAACCAAATTTTTAGGCTTTGTTCGGACTATTTAGTAGATGGTTTATGTGAAGTTTGCACAAAATCGGTCGAGCGGTTCTTCATTTATCACGCAAACGAAGTTGCGCGGGTCAGCTAGTTATTCATATGATCTACTGATCACTCAGTCTCACTCGTCCTGGGACATATGTACGTATGGAATGGTTTACTTTAATTAATAGGTATCTGATCCTTTTCTGCGCAGCATCATATCATTTTTTTCTAAGCCTATTAGCTTACCTTATTACCTATCTTACATAGGTAATTTCTCTTTTGTATTACTAATATTACTTTACAGCAAATATATTTTCTATTATATTATTAAGTCACATTGGCGTCCTCCGTCACTTCCACCAGGCGATAACAAACACGTCTCAATTAAATAAGCTTCGAATAACGGTACAGTCAAATTAATAGCAGCGTTTTACCTGAAAATAAAACGCATGTTAATTTACTTACCTTATTCGAAGCTTATGAATCATTTCTTAATGAAGTTAAAATGGCGATCGGGTACTTACCCCACCACTGCCAGGCGGAAGTGACGTGTCAGAAAGAGACAGGAACATTGGAAAAGGAAAGATATAGTTAGGCGGAAACGGAAGTGCCTATCTCAATTAAATAAGCTTCGAATAAGGTAAGTAAATTAACATGCGTTTTATTTTCAGGTAAAACGCTGCTATTTTGTTGGTAGCTTTTTTTTCGAGACTTAATGAGCGGTTAAGCAGACAACTTCATACTGTTAATTTTGTGTCACAGATCTTAAAATTTCACTCTCATCATTTTTTCATAACGCGCCTAAAGAAGTATAACTTCAAAAACATAATTAACTTGTTTTTACGATAGGTGAACGAATAATTAGTATGGAGTTTCCGCACTGTGGTATAGGTACAATAAAAATGCAATAAAGAACAAAATTATAAATATTTAATCCCAATAAAGTCTACACTCAATAATTAATAGGTATGTTATTAGTTAATAGAAATATTGTAATGAAAATGTTGTAAGATTAAGTTCAAGGCCTCTGTGAGGGTAGTTTCAACTGATCTGGTGAAATCGGCTTGTAGCACTTATTAGCATATCGGTGACATTTGTAGTCCGTACAGCATTGAGTGTCGGAGACGCACTGAAACAAAATTAACATCATAAAAAACCAGTCAAGTGCGAGTGGCCCCGCGCACGGAGGGCTCTGTACCAAAGTAAACATGGGAAAAAAATCACTTTTGGGACTTCTGTGACAGACAGACAGACGTCCACGCCACTAATAAAGCACCACCCACCTATAGGTAGGTACCTACTCTGCAATTATGTAGACTAGGTACAAACTGCAATAAGTAATTTTGCTTCATGCTAGGTAAGTACTTATTGCACCGATAGGTATAAGGGGTCGTCCACTAATCACGTGAGGCTCGAATGGGGGGGAGGGGTCTGACAAAAATCACGAAACATCACCAGGGGGGGTGGGGGGTGTAGTGAGATATCACGTGTATTTATTTCGAACAGCAACGTTACAACCCTGAATTTGAGATCACTGTAATTTCTGAACAACTAAACCTATAATATTAACACTTGCATGGAATAATTCATAAAGCACTTAATTCGGAATCGGAATACAAAAATCATTTTGTTTTTCATCGTGTCTCCCAAAGGAAACGCGCAGAATATCGGCATCAATCCGATCAATAAGAATCTCAAAATATCTCAGTATTATTTAGAAAGGTACTATCCATAGTTTTGGCGTGATACAGAAAGACATACAAAAAAAAATGTAGCTTCAGTGTCGTATGTAATGGAAGTAGTTACATAGATAGAATGTCTAGTAGAAAAAAATATTTTGGTAAATAATTACCAAATATATTTGACGTACAGATTTTCAACTCTCTATAGCTTTATGATAAATTATATATATTAGACTAGCCGATGCACGCAGCTATGACCCCGTCCACCGATGATCATTTGGGAGAAGACCCCTATCCTTGTTCCGGAGATGCCTTCAGAGCCCACCCGCTCACCGCTCTCTACTTCCAGAGAAGCGCTCGAGAGCGGTGCGATGCGGGCGAGAACCCCGAAGTGTTGGGGGCCCCCGGCCGGGCCGGGCCGATGTGAATAATCTTTGGATATCAATGCCGGCTGTAGGATGAGGAGGGACACCGCGGGGTTTAGTGGATAGGTGCTGCCCCCGCAGCTAGGATGATGGTGCTAAACCGCGTTCCCGCCGTAACAAAAAGAAACGCAGCTCAGTCCACGTGGATATCGATAGTCGTGACCAAAAGCATAACGATCGTATGGAAATTCAACCTTGATTATTGTACTTTTGTTCATAACTTCGCTTCTATTTAGCCAACTGCGATCAAACCAACGTAAGATTTTAAGCTTGATAAACTGACACCTTCTTTATTAGCTCCAAAATAATGAATATTATATAAAAACACGACGGGAGTAAATGCAACGGGAAATATATTAAAATATTAATACCATATCTGTCTCTATTATGTGACGCAAACGAAGTTGCGCGGATTAGCTAGAAGTTTGGATAGATAAAAACAATAGAGACTTCTATGTATAAAATTAAAAAAAAAAAACTTTGTAGTTACTGAAAATACACGTGAATCGGCCCAGGGGGGGAGGGGTAATCTGAAACCTCACCGAATATCATCAAGGGGGAGGGGGGGTCAAAAAAATGCCTAAAAACACCTCACGCGATTAATGGACGGCCCCTAAGAACTTTAAATACCTACGCTTGCATTCAAATTCATGCATTACCATACTAAATTATTATAATAGGAAAGTATGTATATGTAAATTTTTCCTTCAATCATACGTAACCTAAGCAAAGGTTTGATATAGTTTTGTATAAGTAATAATAATAATAAATAATAAAATATTCTTTATTGTACACCATAAAGGAACATATTCAAAGAAGAAGATCTTAATCTACGTATGTACAATAGGCGGCCTTATCGCTAAAAGCAATCTCTGCCAGGCAACCTTTGGATGGATAGAAAACATGAAGCTGATAGGGGCAGTGTACAAATTTTAGAAGCAAACATATACCAACAACATAGGTAACTATAATTATATACTTACATATAAATAAACATACATAAATACACATACATATCATAATAATATATACAATACATAAACATACATACAGACACGATATACTTTATCATATATACTCGTATTTAGAGACATATACATACTAAGAAGATAACACGAAGTAGGTACTAGTCGGAAATAGACAAAAAGTGATTCATTAGCATACTCTTGAAAGATACTATTGACTGTGCTCGCCTTATAGATACTGGCAAAGCATTCCACAGGCGAATCGCTTGTACAGTGAAGGATTTGTCCACGAAATTTGTTGAGTGCTGTGGCATCCAAAGAGTCAAATTTTCTGATGACCTTAAAAATCTCGAATGTTTGTCATGAAGGAACGTGAAACGTTCTTTGAGATATCGGGGAGTACAAGGATTGAACAGTATATTGTTTAGTAAAGCTAATATGTGAGTATTCCGTCGAAAGCGAATTGGGAGCCACTTGAGCTTTTTTCTGAATTCAGATACGTGGTCATATTTGCGTAGTCCAAATATGAATCTAATACAAACATTTTGAAGGCGCTCAAGCCTGTCAAATTGCTCCTCTGTGAGATCAAGATAGCTGACATCTGCATAATCAAGGATTGGGAGCAAAATAGAGTGGGCAAGCGCAATTTTAGTGGCTGTGGGGAGAAAACTACGTAATCTACGTAGTGATCCTGCAGATGCAAACAGTTTGCGCCCGACCTCCTGCAGCTGATGATCCCAGGACAATGTGCTATCGATATGCACTCCCAAGTTTTTGACCACATCGCTTATACCAATAGGAGTACCATTAAAAATAATTTGTGGCAAAATTGTGTAGTCGATACGTGACGTTATCCAAGAACTCCCGACTATAATGACCTGGGTCTTTGAGGGATTAACTTGAAGTCCATGATTAATGCTCCATTCACATATGCGATCCAAATCCGTGTTCATTGCAGCAATTGCTTCGTGCAACTGGTTTAACGGCGCCTGTGTATATATTTGTAAGTCATCTGCATAAAGGTAAGTACTCTATTTTGTCTATACCTACTAATATTTTAAAAAGGAAAGATTTGTTTGCTTGTTTGCATCGAATAGGCTCCAAAACTACTGAACCGATTTGAAAATTATTTCACTGTTGGGAAGCTACACTGTCCCCGGGTGATATAGGCTATATTTTATGCCCAAGGGAACGGGAACTACGCGGGTGAAACTGCGTGACGTCCGCAAGTCCTAAATTTGTCGAAGGCGGAGCCGTGAATGTAATCTAAGTCTTATGTATTTTCATAAACTTCAAAACTGGTTAAGAACAGTAAAGTCATCATCAATTTTAAATTAATATCGTATTAGACGTTAGGTACATAACATTTCATTTAGTACTAGTGAAGTTCCAATTCAATTAAGGCAGGAACAATCAGATTGCCTCAGTGGTAAATATAAAGGTCATAGCCCACTTTAACGACCCCGCTCCAACACCGCTCCCACCCAACACTGCCCTAAAAGAAGACTACTGCTCGCAGTCTACGCGGCGACAGCTAGCACGCATCCAGCAGTCCACGCGGCGACAGCTAGCAGACCGCCAGCTGTCCACCCGCCGACCGCTCTCGCCTTTCGCAATAGACACAGTTCGCGATCGGTGCCGGTGCGGCGACTGCTAGCAGTAAGCGCGCGGGCACCGCGCCGACCGCTCGTCTACAACGCAGCCCAGCGAGGCGTCCACTCCCGAGCAGTCTGACGGCGGTAAGCTCGCTGAAAGCGAGCTGTCTGCTAATTGATGATGGCAATGTAAAATATATCTAAAGAGCAATGCTTAAAGCCTATATTTGAATTATATTATTTTTGCCGGGTGGGAGCGGAGTCGTTAAAGTGGGCTTTGACCTTTAAGTGTGTACGTCCCGGGTTCGATATCCCGGTAGAATCAACTGCAAGTCGAAGTAGGATGTCCAAAGTAGGAAGGTACTACTAAGGTGGCAGAAAGCTTACGGCCCACTTGATGGAAAGTGCCTTTGGACGTTTGCAACACCAGAGGCGCTACACACGCGCTGCTGACCCAGGTGCCGGTTGTGACCTCAACTTGGCTTAACGACTTAACTCATGTTACTGACAACAGGAACCAACTTCTCAATGTGTCTTCCGGAGCACGATAACAATCGCAAATAGATAAATGTGACAAAGTGGTCACGTGCTACCTATGCTCACGTCACCCATCCAAGGACCGGCCATAGCAATGTTGTTTACGTCAGACTGCAGTAAATAGGTATTCGTTAAGAGAACACTGCGTCAGCGAAGCCACAGAGCGCTCCAAAAAAACTTACCTACTAACTGATTTATAGTATCGTATGTTGGAGACCTAAGCAAATTTTCGGAATACAAACCCTACCCGCCGGAAGTAAACGCCAACTTATGTAGGTATTTTTGATCATATGCTTATCGAACAACCTCATAACTCTGTGATTCGTATTATACGATTATTAAGCTAAAGTACCTCCTACTTCGGCGTACCTTTTCGGGTAATATGAACCGAAGAGTCGAAATCAACGGTCTTGGGTACAAAACTGTGATTAAGGCATTGCGAATGAGCCACATCTTTTATCAAATACCTAAATAGTGAACTAGAAGAATAAGTTTTGCTGCTCAATAATCCCACAGTCATCACAGAATTGACGTGACAGTAGTCACAGATCACTGTGAAGATTTCCTTTGAAGATGGAGTAAATGAAAATATAAAAGAAAACTTATAATACTTACAGAATCGCCGTGATGGCCACAGACACTTCCCGCGCCATTTACACTAATCAAACAAAGGGCAAGCACGGTGAGTAAAACAATAGTGCTTAGACGACTCATTGTGGAAACGTTTCGACGTAAACTGTGGAGAAGGCCTGAGAATACAGTCCGGCTATAACAGCGAGTTAGCACTAACTTGATATGGAAGGTCATTAAAACAAATAATATTATAGACTCGTCAGGGTGATCGACCACTGGTAAAGATGCTATGTATAAGCTATACTTGATTGAAACGATTGCATCGAAATAAAAGTTATCTACTAGGGGTCTAGTAGATGCTCTCATTATCTCAGCTTGAGTCAGACTCTTTTTCTACTCTCCGCACATTTGAGAAGCGGTTGTTTATTCCCTGACGGTGGATAAAATCTATTAGGTATTTAGTGAGTAGGTACTTTCACACCTGCATTTCACTTATCAGGTCTATAGGCTATAGGTACTTACTATACTTACGCACGGCGCACGCTTTGAGTCCTTGGGAGACCGTTGAACCAATCTTTACACCGAGTTGATACGAAACATTTAAATGCCGATGTAGGTACCTAGATGAAAATAAATACCGCGCCCTGTGATTCAAGTAAAAATATGATTACACGAGGTAGTTGCTGCGTAGATTTCAGTAGTGGACAAGCCTTACATTGCATACAGCGCACACATTAATGATCTTACTCATAACCATTGACGCAGACTAAGTATCAAATGTTATCAACCCGGTATCGCTAGACGTTCTAGGAATTGTAATTATTGTACCTACCTAAATACTAACTCAACAACAAAAACAACTCAAACTAAAATAAAGCAATTATCCTCATCTGCTTCATACATTGAAAACTACTTTTTCTACCAGTTTTAAGTACACATAATATGTATTGTCTACGAAACTGAAGCGGCCAATTAGCTTGTAATCAGCTGTTATGCGGCAGGCAAGCACGGGACTCCGACAAACCGAACTCCGAAAGTGGTTTTAGCAAACCTTCTCGATATCGTCATCCAATGTTAACGAGTACCTACTTACATAATAAAGAAAAAAGTAAAACTTAGGAGAAACTGTTCACCATTCGTACGCGGGGCACATTCATACAGTGAGTATAACAAAAATACTAACCGACACACAAACACGCCTTTGCCTGTGTACATAGACATACCGACTGCCATGTTGCTAGCGAAGTATCGTGCCAATCGCGCCACTCTGTGTGAGGTAATAAGACGTAACGTGTTTTCGCTATAGGTAAGCAAAATTTTTTACTGAAGTTTAAATCTTACTGGCAAGTAAATTTACTATCTATACATATAATAAAATGATAGAAAAGTCAAAACCGTACATTGGAAATATTAAAAAAAAATACTCGCTGGGTGTTCAACATAAGATACCGAAGCCGAAAATATAGTTAGAAATTTTTTTGTCTGTTTGTCGGTTTGTCTGTTTGTCTGTTTGTCTGTTTGCTTTGCTTTGTCCGGAAGGATCTCGAAAAGTACAGAATGGATTTGGTTCAAATTTTGAACAAATATTAGCTAGGGGTATGGTCTTAAAATAGGCTATATATTATCACGCTACATATCCTAGGGGCTAAGCAGAGAGCAATCAAATTGGTATTATAAAATAATTTTCACGCGTACGAAGTCGCGGGCAACAGCTAGTGTTTTTATAAAAATAGTCTGGATTCATTAAGGTTCACATGAGTTTAATTACGAGTTTTCATCGTTATATTTCTTTTACTAACGTTTATTTTGTATAAACTGTAATTTAAATTTGGTCAAGGCCTGGGGCACATTCGGACATTTCTATAGGGGCGCAATTTCTACAGGGGCGCATTTGTACGCGTTCGAATGCTCCCCTTTAGATCATAATTGCCACAAATACTCACATAAATTTTATTTTTCAATAAATTTGATAGGTACCTTCTGTATTTTTTTCAATTATGATACGCTACAATAATTCAGCATTTTTATGTATAACGATCGGCAATATACTTTTTATTAAGTAAATATTATAGTTGAGATCAAATCGCAGGTTCGTGGTACAGATAATAAGAAAAGATTAGGCACGCCTAATCTTTTATTCGTTCGTAACATTTATTCGTTCTGCATTCATTTTTTAGCTACGGCTAAAAAAATGGATGAAGAACAAATAAATGATTTAAATTTATATAGATTCCATATACCTTGAAAACAGAAAACTCAACAGAGAAGAAAAATCAAATGAATTCCGTATATGCAGAGAGCCAGCAAAAAAATGAATTAAGAAACAAAAATCTAATCTTTTAATTGATAAAATACATTAAAAATATGAATAGTAGGTATAGGCACTTAATTACTAACCAATAATAAAAAAAAATTAAAATACTGTTCAATGCACTACTAATTTAAATGTGATATCAGGAAATTAAAGATAATAGTCATGTTTTGATGAAATTTGAAACAGGTCGCTGTTATTTAATTATCAAAAAAGTACACTCAGTTATGAAATTAGGCGAACAGGACCGAAAGTGTTTTATCTTCGGAAGAAACTGGGATCATCATGATAATTTCTTTTTCTGATATAGAAAGCGTACACATTTTGTTAATTAGACTATGTCCCCAGGTCTTCCCTAACCGCTCGGCACATCAAGAACGAGTAGAATTTATAATCTTTTCAATTATTTAAAATAATTTAATTAGCATTAAGGTCGAAGGTGACAACCAAAATGTCTAATTACTAACTTACAGTTTAAACCGATTTTTTCTGTTATTTTTCCCAAGAACAAATATTGATTAGGAGTAAAGTTAAATATGATTAAGATAGTTCTGTGATAAACAAATTTTCTTATCAATTTAATACATTTTTGGGCGATTAATAGGCTTTTTAATTACCATACATGAATCTACCCCACGCGTATGGAAGTACCCCACCTACTGTACGGAAGTACCCCACCCATGGGGCGCGTTCGTACAAATATCTTATCGTCAAAAAATTGCTATAGTCCTCTTACCGTTCGGCATAATAGTTTCAGAAAATTTGGTCACTAACTATAATATATTTTCTACGTTTAGGGATATAAACGAGGTAGGTAATTTTGACTAATAATCGTGGAGAAAAAAAATAAAAACTAAATATTGTACGAATGGTGAACAGCTTCCCCAACCATTAGGAAGAAAGGAATTTTCAACAATAAAGATTTTCTATTTTTTTTTTGGCGTGACTATCTTACTTCTTACTAATACTATTATCATAAATGTGAAGTTCGTGAGTGCGGATGTTTGTTACTCTTTACGCTCCAATGACTGAACGGATCTGCTTAAAATTAAGTTCAGAGATAGATTATTGTCTGAAATAACACGTAGGCTACTGTTTATCCCGGGAATATGTTCCCATGAGAACGGGAACAAAATTTTACGCGGGCCAAGTTGCGGAGTATCGGCTAGTTTGTGGACACTTAGGTACATGTCAAATTACAGCTGTCTAGTACTATGAGGTAGACTGCTGACAGACAGACAGACGGATGGATGGACTGGAAGGTATGACGAAACTATAAATTGTAGTACTTTATAGGTACTTTCGCCTACATAATGTGCATCAGTAGGCGCGTTTGCACAATTCTAAAAATATCTTCTATGTATTGATATTCGACCTCAGTTTTATTATAAACTTGCTGTGCTGTCGTGTTACATACGACCCTGCTCGTAACATCTATATAACATAGACACCTACTATACCATGAGTGTATTATAATCAAAATACCTATGGCACATACAAATTTGAACTAAAATAGGTTCATTAGGTTCTGAATTAATCGATTACAAACAAATCAATCTTTACACCTAGTATAGAAATAGATAGCGTATCTTTGAGTACGTCGTAAGGTTTCTATAACCTCAAGATGTTAATGTACCGTCACACGCACAAACTTACTATTGCTATACCTACTAAGTCTATTGTCATACCTCAGAGATTCCAGTCACGTGCTAACCGGTTTCCCACGAACAACTTCCTTCTTGTATATATTTAGTAAAGGTTTACCTTATTCTATTGTTATATCTATACATAATAAAAAATAAAGTGTCTGTTTGTGATTTTAAATTGACAGCTTTTCACGAACGCGCATCAGAGTAGGTATAGGTTTTTTATTTTCGTGAGGAAAATCCTAAATGGATGCTAATCACACATCCCCACATAATGCCTATGGTTGGGAGCCCCGGGTAAACTCTCGGAAGGATGTCCCCAGAAGCCCAGGATTCCCGGCATCCTGACAGACCTTGGCAGCCACTGCGGCTACTCTAGGTAGTTCGGGTGCTATCCCGCGTCTTTTGAGAGTTGTTCGGGTGTTAACCCGCTTCTAGGGCGTGTCCCGTGCGTGAATCTTTCACGTCACGCTGTTGGTATGAGCCTGCTTCTGTAAAGACCGTAAACAGTCCCCTCAACGGCTTCAGGCCCCCGGTCATGGAGGCCGATAGTATTGGGCGACAGCAAGTCTGCGGCGCGGCGACCTAGCCGCAGATTGCGAAACTCGGGTGGGAGATTTCTCTCCCGCCCTCTCCCCGGCCGCCTCTTTCACGAGCATGACCTGCTCGCAGAAAGACGCAGCGGTGTCCCACTTACTCCCACTGGAATTGGCAGCATGGTCCACGTTCGTTAGAGAATGTCCACGTTCAGACCTGCCACGGGAACCTGGTGCCCACGCTGTGCAATCCACCAATGTGAGGAGCGCTGTGTCCTCTCATTGGTCGATTGCACTTCACAGATACTTACCGAAGCTCCCGTGCCCGGTAAGTATCTGTGAACCGGTAGGAGAGAGCGCCGTGGCTTCTCTTTAGCCACTTATCCATGACCGGTCTGATCGCCTCGATTGTGGTGTTTCCCCACCGTGGTTGCTTAAGTCGCACCTTCCAAGTCTTCATGATTTTCTGGTGGAGCTGGGACCGCTGAGCCTCAATTTCTCGAGGCGCAGGCCTATTTCCCGCTCCAGGCGCCTCCTTGCGCCATTTGAAAAACGACGCAAGGGCCCTCACTTCCAAGTTCCATGGAGGGGTCCTAGCTCTGAGACATGCCACCTCAAAGGAGATCGTGTGGTATCCTCTTACCATCCTGACAGACATCGCCTTCTGCGGGCTATGTAATCTAGCCATATTGCGGGCACTGGAATCCCAAGGTACAGTTTCCTGCAGTGAGCGTTGGGTCCTCTAATGTTGGCAACAACTGCGAGAGTGTGGCTGCTGCCCCCCTCAATTTTGGGACCAAACTTCAGAAATGGTGTCCAAAGCTACATCGGCTATCGACTACGAGCCCCAGATACTTCACCGAGGTTTCGATGCCGATGCTAACACCCCCTAATTGTATGCTAGATCCATTAGGCGGCCCCTTCTGAGGTCCGTGAAAGCACACAGCCTCGGATTTGTGAAGGGTGACCTCCAGACTGTCAAGAGACACCGCGATCACCACCTCGCCCCGCGATATTACTTCCTCCGTAGACCCTTGACGCGCATGATCGCGTCTACGGTGGAGCGCCCCTGTCGGAAACCAAACTGAATATCCGCAATATCTTGCCCTACGCGTGTGATTTGCATGACGGAGGCGCTCTGCAATAATACGCTCTTTCAAAGAGTTTGCACACTTCGTCGAGCAACACGATCAGCCGGTACCCGGACGGTGAGTCCGCCCGGCCGCCCCGCCTTTAGTAGGTACAGGTAGGTTCGGTACTTACATAAGAATCAATCTAAGTATAGTATAATATCACGAAAAGGAAAGATTTCATCCCCTCCATGGGACCTGGAAGCGAGAGTCCGTGCGTCACTGTTCAGATGGCGCAAGGAGGCGCTGGAGTGGGGCCAAAGGCCTGCGTCTCGAGAAATCGAAGCCAAGCGGTCCCTGCTCCACCAGGAAACCATGGAGACATGGAAGGTGCGACTTGAGCAACCAAAGGCGGGAGTAAGTGGGACTCCGCCGCCTCTTTCAGCGAGCAGGTCATTCTCGTGAAGGAGGCGGCGCGGCGGGTGCGGGAGAGAGCTCTTTGTTTGTTTGCATCGAATACCTAGGTTCCGAAACTACTGAACCGATATGAAAAATTCTTTCACTGTTGCGAGGCTACACTATCCCCGGTGAACATAGGCTATATTTTATTCCCATATTCCCACGGGAACGGGCGCTACGCGGGTGAAACCGCGTGACGTTCGCTAGTCTATATTAATATTATAAAGAGGAAAGATTTGATTGTTTGTTTGTTTGCATCGATTTGGCTCCGGAACAACTAGAATAATTTTAAAAATTCTTTCACTGTTGGGAAGCTACCCTCTTTGCGGTGAACATAGGCTATATTTTATTCCCGTATTCTCACGGGAACGGGGTGAAACCACAGATTAGGTACTAAATAGTTACTACGTAAAACACAGATTACTAAATAGTTACTACGTGAAACCGCGTGAAGTCCGCTAGTAAGTAATATAATGATATCTTTCTGTCTGTTCTGACTAATCTCTGTTACTGCCAGAGCGATTAGGAAGCATTGACATCGATCTATATTCTACCGAGTACATATAGATCGATGTTAGGGAGAATCATTTCTCGCACGGACTCGTCCAAAAGAGAGATGCAAGAAAATTGCATCTCTCTTTTGGACGAGTCCGTGCTACACAATTGTGTAATGGTAATGTTTGGATAATAAAATGGTGGACAAGGAAAACAGTTTGTAGGTTAGACTCAGAGATATCAAACTACTTCCTCCGATGATTTTCCAGAATTACATCACCCGGCTGGTGGAAAACTTTAGCTGCGTCAACGAATTTAGACGTGCATAGAATTACAATTCTTAGAGCCGTTCTGGAAGCAAACTTTCTGCCACTCAGATTGTCCACTTGGCGGCGTGGCAGTCGCAGTGCAGCAGCCATCTTTAGCTTACCCATTAAACATGACATTGGGAAAAAGAGCGAGCATATCCGGAAACTACGTTATCTGGGGAGATTATTTTTCTGCCTATTATTTTGCCTATTGCGAAAAAGGCAGAAAAAAATCTTAAGAATCTAAACTGGCTAAAATCTAAATCTAATACGAGTTAATTATCCCTACTTCCCTACTAATATTATATTTGCAAAGTAACTCTGTCTGTTATTTTTTCACGCCTATACCGCTGAACCGATTTTCATAAAATTTGGTATAGAGATAGCTTGAGTCCAAGGGAAGGACATAGGCTACTTTTTAATTGACTGCGCAAAAGGAGGGTAATGATTTTAGGTACGCGATAACGAATTCTACGTGGACGAAGTCGCGGGGAACAGCTAGTAACGATTGATATGAGTTAATTATAACTAAATGCATTGAACTAATAGATATTACATTAGGTAGTAATATTAGTTCAATGTTAAAAACTGTCCTTCTATGTAATTATATACATAACTAGCTGATGCCCGCAGCTTCGCCCGCGATGGCGCTGTATGTGAAATTTTGCTGAATTTTCTTTGCTATAAACCTCACGGAGCCCGAGACCTTTCCAACAAATGCAAAACCGTGGAAATCGGTTCGTGCGTTCTGGAGTTATAGCGTCAGGAAGGAAAACCCGACTTATTTTTATATAATAGATATCAATTCGTTAGCGTTCAGAGATAGACGGAAAAATAGTAGTCATCAAGTTAGTAATTCTCGATCTTCGGGGCCTGAAGTTTTTAATTAACCTGAAGTTATTAAAAATGCTATTTCAACACCTTAAATTTTTATGCAGGTTGTAATGTTCCGAACCCACAGGATAAAAACGGGACCCTGTTATTGAGACATCGCTGTCGGTTTGTATGTCTGTCTGTCTTCAGGCTGTATCTCAAGAACCGTGGTAGCTAGCTACAGTTGAAATTTTCATACATGTATTCTATTATCTGTTTCTCCTATAACAGCAAATAGGTACTAAAACCATGGAAATTAAAATTTATATTTTGGGGGCTTTCATACAACAAACGTTTCCAAGTATTTTTACCGTTTCTCGCTACGGAACCCTCTGTGTGCGAATATGGCTCGCCTTCGCCGGTTTTTATGCGTACCTTATATGCCTCAGCGTAATCACGCGACCACTCATTGTTAATATGAGTATCTGCATCTTATCTTTCTTGTGTAATGGCGGTGGTTTGACACAGTTTTTGTATCTATGTTAGATTAAGCGCTTTTTTTTTTTTTTTTTTTTTTTTGTTTAACGTGAGGGAAAATCCTCATGGATGCTATGCCGGACTCCTACCGACTAAAAAACCTCACGTCACGCCCAACAGCCTGTGGTTGGGAGCCCCGGGGAAGCCCTCGGAAGGATGTCCCTTGGAAGATTAAGCGCTTATAAAACAGTTGTCTTGTAAATAACATTTCAACTATTAGGTACAAATACAGTATTTCCAAACGAGTAGCTTATAGGAAAAGGTTAATTTTAAAAAAACGTACGTTTTTTTCCTATTTAACCTGAGGAAAATCCTACACAGATGCTATGCCAGACTCCTACCGACGTTTCCTACCCACGTTTGGGAGCCCCGGGTAAGCCCTCGGAAGGATACCCCAGGACTCCCAATAGACCTACGGCTACCACTGCGGCCTCACCTAGGGGGGGAAGGGGGTGGTCGGGTGTTATCCTGCTTCTTGGGCGGGGGGGGGGAGTTCCTCCCGTCACCGCTGTCGTCTATCTAGGGCCTGCTTCTGTAAGGACGGTGAGCAGTCCCCTCACCGTCTTCAGGCTGACTTCGCTCAATCGCACTTCGCACCTATATTTACTTACTAGCTGATGCCCGCAGCTTCGTCCGCGTGAAATTTGTTCCCGTTCCCGATTCCCGTATTTTATCCCCTTGGGGGTAGAATATATCAAAATCCTTTCTTAGCGGATGCCTACGTCATAACATCTACCTGCATGCCAAATTTCAGCCCGATCCGTCCAGTGGTTTGGGCTGTGCGTTGATAGATCACTATGTCAGTCAGTCAGTCACCTTTGAGTTATATATATTTAGATAAGATTTAGATTCTTTAAAATTCAGATGAATCAGTAGTTACTAGGTAGGATATAGGTATACACATGGAATAGGAATTAAACCAGACTCGTAGCTTTCTCTGACACGCTTCCCCCGATATATATTTCTAAATACATAGGTACAATAGATAAATTACACCCAGACACAGAATATATCAATATGCTCATCACATGAACAGATTTATCCTGGGTGGGAATCGAACCCACGACCTCCGATTCCGTAGTCAGGTACTCTAACCACTGGACCACGAGGCCTGTCAAAAAATGTAGTTGACTGTGTTATTAGTCGTAAACTAGTTGAATGTCGCCTAGGGTTTCTAGGCATCAGGCAGGGCGGCGGGCGCGCTGTGTAAATTTTTCTAGCTAAATATTTTCACAGAGGCTATCTAATTTTAAAAAAAGCAAGTGCGAGACGGACTCGCGCACGGAGGGTTCCGTACCACAAAGCGACAAAATCACGTTTGTTATATGGGAATACCCCTTAAATGTCCATTTTGAAAAAATCAGGTTTGTTGTATGGGGACCCCCCTTAAATGTCTATTTTGTTTCAATTGAATTATTTATCTTACTTCTTACTAATATTATAAATGCGAAAGTTTGTGAGTGTGGATGTTTGTTACTCTTTCACGCTGGCTGAAATTTGGTACACGGATACATTATAGTCTGGAATAACACATAGGCTACTTTTTATCCTGGGAATAAGTTCCCACGGGAAGCGGAATTTTACGCGGGCGAAGCTGCGGGCATCAGCTAGTAGGTATTTAATGAAAATAAACAGCTCGATATTCTGTGAGTATTTCAAGCGCCTAAGGAACGTGAGGAACCCTAAAAACATGATGCCTATTTCCACCGAAATGTATCTAGTCCAAGGTTTTCACATCGCATTATCTAGTTCCTTGAATACACATTGGTATTATAGACTTTATGGTTATGGATTGCTCAAAAACAGTGTTATCATTACTTAGAACACACTGCCTATTAATGAAATAATCTAAACCATGTTAATAGCAAATAACATTGAAAAGAATTACAAATAGTTTATGCGCTTATCCGTTATCTACTTATGCGGGTCCGGTGCAATGTTGCCAGGTAAAAACAGTTCGCATACAATAGGGGAGATTTACTTTATTGGAGTAAGTGTTTACCATTATGTCCTGGGACATCCTTCCGAGGGCTTACCCGGGACTCCCAACCGTAGGCTGTTGGGCGTTACGTGAGGTTTTTAGTCGGCAGGAGTCCGGCATAACATCCATGAGGACTTTCGCTCACGTTGAAAAAAATGTGTTTACCATTATTGAGTATTTTGATGTAGGTTTAAATATTATGTTATATAACTACACTAGTTAGGGATGACTTTAAAATGTTTTTATAGAGTGAAACTTTAAAAAATAAGTATGTTAATTTTGTTTATTCTCTTTAGAAATCTTTGTGTAATAATATTTTTTGTTTAGAAGACTATGTCATGAGCCATGGCTTGATTAGATTTAGTACTTGATTTTATTTATCCATCTAGAAGTACTAAGCTGCAACAAATATAATAAAATTATGGTACGAACAATCTCCACCACTACTTTGGAGTGAATCGCCAGTGAATATACAAAATCCCTAGCAATCTTCAAAAACATTACTAAAAACCACTTTCTGGCCATAAGTAAGTATCTATTAGATTTTAAGTCTTTTCTGTTCCTACATACTGCACGCAGTGCGTGCCACATAGAAAAATTACTATCTTTATTTATTTTATAAAATATCTGTCTTCATACCGTAAAACTTTTTTCGTTAGCGCCATCTACTACGTTTATTTTCTCATCAGAGTTTTGCATAGGTTTTAATTTTTGACCTCATACAATAACAAGTCACCGGAAAATTGACAAGGGTATTTAAAATGTGTAGATGGGAACACTGAAATGTGATTGGAGCATTAGTTTGAACCCATATTTAAAAGCCAGACAACAGCCAAGTTCTTTAGTGTTATTTTCCTGTTACAACAATGAGTCGTGTTTGTGCAGCCGTTTTGTTCCTAGCCTTAGTTCAGTATGCTCTGTGTAACGTAATATCGGTAGAACAGGATGCTGCTAAGGCTCCGACAGAGAATGATATAGTTGCGCCTATAGAGAAAATAGAAACTTTGGATGAGGGCGTGGGATGTGCAAAAATTGGAGAATTCGTAAGTCTTTTCTGAAAATAGTCAATTCTTTTTTTGAATTTGTGTAGTATGTTTTGCTAATTTTTAACTGTTTTCGTAGTGAACTGTTTAGTTACGTTTTTTATTTGTCAGCAGCTTTAAAAGCCATAGATGTTTTTAGACTTTCACTTTTAAGTATTCTGGGGGTCAGTACCAAATACCAAGCTATAATTATGCATGGGTCTACAAATGATAAAATAAAGTCTTTGAAAACAGTCTTTAATGTTTATTTACAGGGGGGGTACCTGAACATCTTTGCAAAAATTGCCAAGAATTAGCGTACCTATATTGGTTTGTGAAATGTTGAACTATAAAGTTTCTCCACCCCCCTTCTTCTACACACTTCACAGTTTCATTTTTTCTTTATTTATTATTTCTCATCCCATTTACTCTTTTGACTCCAGTGTGCGGTATAGCGGAGTCAAAAAATTTCTTGGTCAAGGACTTTGTAGGGTCCCTCAAAAAGTGCCTGGTAACTAATTTAAAGTTCAGCTACCTTGTTAGTACTATACTATATCAGAAATATGTCGTTATAATGCAGTATTTACAGAATGTACCTTATTTGAAGAATTTATATTATAGAATGTGATATTTTCTTAAACATTCTAGGCAGATATTTAGTTATCAAAACAGCTTTTGCATCGTCTGTATGCAAACAACTTATTTATTTTAGGTATTTATAACGGTATCAGATGACTCGAATGACCACAATAACAAGTTTACAATAACAAGCATAAATTACGATTTGTAGACTTTGTTTATTTTGCAAAAGTACATCTTTACTAATATTATAAACGCGAAAGTTTGTATGTATGTTTGTTACTGTTTCACGCTCTAATAGTACAGAGATCGGCGGCTTGGGCGCCGTCGACCTGTCTTCGCCGAGGGCTATCGGCTTCCATGACCGGGGGCCTGAGAACGGTGAGAGGGTCGCTCGCCGTCCTTACAGAAGCAGGCCCATGACGGCAGCGTGACGTCAGGAACTCACGCACCCCTTAGAAGCGGGATCACACCCGAAACCCCCCAAAGACGCGGGATAGCACCCGAACCACCCACTGGGCGAGGCTGCAGTGGCGGCCGTGGGTCTGTTGGAAGTCCTGGGTCATCCTTCCGAGGGCTTACCTGGGGCTCCCAACCGTAGGCTGTTCGGCGCAACGTGAGGTTTTTTAGTCGGCAGAAGTCATAACATCCATGAGGATTTTCCCTCACATTAAAAAAGGAAAAAAAATAGTACAGTGGATTTTGCTGAAATTTGGTAAACCTGTAGATTATAGTCCGGAATAACACATAGTCTTATCTAACGGTTTAGTTGTTGTCGGGATGGTTCGTGTCATCCAGGGGCGTGAAGCGTGCGTGAAACATCCATGCTACTCGGCTGTCTTGGACCAATTATAGTTTACAGTAATGCTTACTTTATGAGGATAATTTATTAAAATACAATTTATTTTCGTTTTCAGTGTAATAGCCATGGCGACTGCTGCACGAAAAATTGCATGTTTTATCTAAAGAGGTGTGTCTCGTGAATCAAACCCACACTGCGTCGTTGAATACATTTAAGTACTTATTGAATTATAAGATTGAGTATGAATATGACAGAGATTTTATGTAATGCTGAGATTGATTTTGTCTTGTATTTATTAAAATTTGGTTAATTTACAGAGCAGTTTTTTTATTTTAAGTTCAAAACCTTATATTACCTACCAAAATAAAATATGTAAAGAAAGTAGGCTAGTGCTTTCACATCTAATTAGGTAAGTTTGAAATATGCAAATGGCAACACTAAGCCGTGATTGGGGTCAACTCAGATATACGTTTAAGTATTTAAAAAGCCATTCAAGAGATTTTGTTAGTATTCTACACTATCTATCACCATGAGTCGCTTGTGTTTAACTATTTTAGTTATCTTCTTTGCTCAGCATGTTGTGTGTCACGTGATATCAGCGGATAAAGGTTCTCCAACGTTGGAGAATGAAAGCAATGTGCCTGTGGCGAATGAAGCGAGGTTACCTCAAGCGAATGTAGTAGATAGTAAAACTTGTGCGCAAATCGGAGAATATGTAAGTATTGTACGATGGTTTACTTTTTTACCACCGCCGAAAAACGAGGGTTGTTGAAAGTTTGACCAGTGTGTTTGCCTGTGGCATCTTAACTCCTGAACATAAAATCCATTTCAATATTTATTAGTAGTTCATTCTATTAATACTGATGTGGATTTTAGGTAATTAGGTACTTAAATATTCAGGTCTGAGTGATCTGAAATTTGACATACAATTACTTTAATGGTATTTCTGAGTATAGTTTAACTATGTAATATTATAGATACTGGAACTAACTGCTGCATCAAGTAGTCTGTGGTATACACTCCCAACTCCTCGAAAAATTACCGATTCTTCCATATTTAGGCTTTTAAGAACAGTCTCAGAGCCGAAAACACGTTAATTTTTAGGGTTCCGTGCTTCAAAGGAAAAAAAAGAACCTTTATAGGTTCTCTTTGTCGTCCGTCTGCCCATCTGTGTGTCAAGAGCAATTATCTCGTAAACGCGTAGAGGTATCGAGTTCAATTTAACATCATAGATTTAGGTCTATGGTCCACTGAAACCACAAATAGTAGGTACCTAGTAGGCCTTTGTTGTTATAATAATAAATTCTTTATTTTTTAATTGTTATAAAAGCAACAGAAATACAACATGTGTGATTATTTCAGCTGTCTAGCTGTCACGGTTCCTAAGATACAGCCTGTAGACAGACGGATGATGTTAGCCCCCCCCCCCCCCCCCCGTTTTTTCACTTAGGATACGGAACTCTAAAATCGTTCCTAAATGTTACTTTGTGATCTACACGAATGAAGATATTTTGCGTACATTTTGCTGTCATCCTACTTCCTACTATAATATAAATGTGAAAGTTTGGATGTCTCAATCACGCTCTAACGGCTGAACGGATTGGGCTGAAATTTGATACAGGGATAGATAATAGCCTGGAATAGCACATTTTATCCCGGGAATTTATTCCTATGGGAAGCGGGAACGAGTAGGTACCGGATACCACGCGGGCGAAGCATTTATCTATAAATTGTGTGTGTTGCAGTGCGTATTCCACAACGATTGCTGCTCCAGGTCTTGCCTGGGCTTCATGAAGAGATGCGTCTCATGAGCTGGGCGCCTCCTGCAAACTTGTTGAGAATGATGATATAATATTTATGTTGAACTACGACTGATCTTGTCTATTTAGATATAAGTGTTTGTTGATTAAAGCTGTTGTAAGATTATTGTCCATTTTATTCCTTTACTGACTGATGATATCATACCCAAGGCACGCCTTTATCCCCAAACACATTTCACATTTTAGCCTTTTATCTATTTCCCTATTTTGCCTATTGCCGTGTTAAAATGAACAGGCGCCGGTTGCACTTAACTGCCCACTGTTGGAAATTTTCAAGGCCAATTGCCTCCAATCGCACTGTTGCCTTGCGAAACACGTAGAAATATCTCAAAGTGATAACCCATCTGAACATGAGCTAAAGATGCCTTTGTCCCCGAATGGATAAGCAGAGGCATACTAGGTACATTTCACCTTTATAGAATTTGTTCCACGTAATACGCGGTGAGCCGTATTGCCGTGTTGAATTGGATAGGCGCAGGTTGTGACTGCCTGCTGTAGATATTTTTTAAGCAGCCAATTTTTTTTTTTAATACCACTAAGGTGGCAGACAAGCATACGGCCCACCAGAAGGACCGGTGGTCACCGCTGCCTATGAACGTTTGCAACACCAGAGGCGCCACACTCGCGCTGCCGACCCTGTAAAAACCTTCCAAGACCCCTTTTGAAGAACCCCATACTGTAGGCGTTTGGGAAAACCGAGGCAGGGAGATCATTCCACAACCTAAGCGTGCGCGGAAAAAACCCCTATCGGATCTAACCGTGCTGGAACGCTCCGGACGCAGAGTGTGAGGATGAACTCCCTGTCTGTGGCGAGCGGTGCGGTGATAGAACGTAGCCGTGGGCATCATGTCAAACAATTCCTCAGAGCACATACCATTGTACAGGCGGTAGAACACGCTTATGGAGGCAAAGTCTCTCCTGTCGCGAAGAGGTTCCACACCACCTGTAAGTATAGGATCGTTGACAACTCTTACCGACCTGTTAATGACAACCGGGAATAACAGTGTAACGTGCATTCCCAAGTACGCAAACGACTTTCTTCTTAATTGTGGAACACCCACATTTCATGAAACGAACTGTTAGGTAGGTAGGTAGAGGTACTGTACACAGTGTACACTTCTGTAAGCAAATTTTTATGACTTAATAAAGCGAAAATTAAATGAATGAGATTGTGGAATGATCACCTTGCCTCGGTTCTCTCAAACTCCTACAGTTCGGGGTTCTTTAAAAGGGGTCGTCGAAGATTTAATCAGGGTCGACAGCGCGAGTGTAGCGCCTCTGGTGTTGCACACGTCCATATTCTACGTTGACCATGTTCGACGTAGTACAACTGGTGGCCCATATGCTTGTCTGCTACCTTAGTGGTATCAAAAAAATCCAGAAACACTCATACCTAAATGGAAATGATCTTATCACCTATAGATCTGATCACCAGTCACAGCAAAAGTGTATTTTAACGGTTCTTTTAATAAATAAATAAGAAACGCTGAATTACACACATACTTACTTAAGGGGAGTGGTTGACAAAGTTTGCGAAAAAGAGGTGCAAATAAAGACGTTCTTCTCGGTATTAGTATACGAAAAATGACAGCCAAAAGTAGATTTGAAATCTACAAGATGTGTTCCAGAAAATGGTTTCATCAGAAATTGTGTATTTATTATAAATAACTAGTAAAACATCTCTGAAATAGCCCATAATTTTTTAGAAGAAGTCGTTGTATGACATCTATTTATTAATAAATGATAATAAAATTTATATCAGAGACTAAAGAAAACATAGACCTCTAAAATGGTTTTCTTCAATTTTGAATTAGTATAAGTTTTAACTAATTATAACTAATAATGTATTCAAAGCATACATCACGTTGCTTGCTTCCCCGCGCTCGCCCGAAACTCTAGTGCGGGGGGAGTCGTGTTGCTAGACGGACGTGTGTCGCTCTGGTCTGCAAAATATTCTCGTAAAATGTTATATTTTCATTCATGTACAGAGTAATGCGTGCAACAGAGCCAGAGCCCGAGTTACACAATGCATGCTGCATTACATGAGAATATAATGCATTTCAACTTATTTTTCGTATTGTTTAATTAAATTACTTCGAAAGGTAATCATACTTATATTGTAAGCGGTACTTAATCATTTCAATATAAATAAATGAAGAAATATTTGTGGACATTCGCATACAACTTAAGCTAATATAACCTTGTGCTAAGGGATACTATAATATCCCTTAGCACAAGGTTATACTAGCTTTAGTAGGGTAGACAACTGATGAAAATACTTACATTATAGTTATTATTAACACACTGCTTTTTTGAGACACTGCTCTCAACCTAAGCTGAAAGATTTGACTCTTTTAGCTTATTACGTCTTGTGGGTCGCCACAAGTAGGCACCATCTACCGGCAAATTGGTTAAGGTATAAAAGTGAATAAAGTGAGTGCCCGCCGAGTTTCTTGCTAGTCTATATCTATACATAATAATAAAACTGTTGAGGGTCGAAAGTCTGAATATGGAAGCTACACTCGAGAGCAATGAATCCGGGTCACTTAAAGAATGTTAAAAATCTCGGAAACTAAAAATGATAGGTTAATGCAATAAATTGTATTTAATAGACAATGTAATACTCCTTAAATGAAAGTAAAAAAAATATGAGTCACCATACATTTTATTCACACAAAATTACATAAAGAAAAAACTGCCGATCTCTCCTTAAAACAAAAATAGGAAACATGAAATTTTTGAACTTTATTACGATTTTCTTGAATTTTAATACTTCGTATTGCCTCCTCGTGCTTCCATTACTGCGTTTACGCGGTTTGGCATGCTGTACACCAAGTTCCTTATACGATTTTGGGGAATATTCTCCCATTCCTCTGTGAGAGCAATTTTGAGCTCACGAAGCGTGATTGGGGGAGGGTTTCGTTGTTTTACGCATCTGCCTAGCTCGTCCCAAGCATGCTCGATCGGGTTGATATCCGGGCTGCGCGCTGGCCACTCCATACGAGTAATGTTCATCTCTTGAAGGTAGTCATTCACAATCCTACCTGTATGAGGTCGGGCATTGTCATGCATAAATATAGCATCCTCACCTAAATTGACCATAAATGGACCAACGTGATCATTGAGGATTTCTTCCACATATCTTACGCTAGTTAAAGAGCCGTTTTCTATGATCACCAGCTCTGTGCGACTTTCAGAAGAAATTCCGGCCCACACAAGTACAGACCCACCACCGTAGGCTACTTTTTCTTCGATGCATGCTTGCTTGAATCTTTCCCCTGGTCTTCGATACACTCTGTGTCTTCCATCGTGCTTGTAGAGCATAAATTTTGATTCGTCGGAGAACATAACTTTTGACCAATCTTCAATACTCCAATTTACGTGGCTCTGGGCATACCTTAGTCTCGAAATACGATGCCCACGCTCCAGTTTAGGGCCGTTTGCAGGTCTAAGGGGTTTTAAGTTAGATTCAGCAAGCCGACGTCTTACTGTCCATGCACTTGGGTTACTTCCTCCGAGGCGTCGAAACTGATTGGTGAGTTCAGTTCCTGTGAGAAAGCGATTTCGAAGCATGGTGTTCACCAAGTATCGGTCTTCTCGTGCTGTGGTACACCTGGTTCTGCCCGTTCCTGGTCTGCGTAGGTTAGAACCAGTTTCTTCGTAACGTCGGAGAACTCTTTGTACTGTTGACAGCGACACACCGACAGTCCTGGCTGTATCGCGCTGACTCAGGCCGTTTTCCAGCATTGTAAGTATTCTGGTGCATTCTTCAGGCGTAAGCGACATAATTTCAGCTTGATTAATGAATATAGAGCACTATCAACATGGTTTATGTACCCACATAAATGACAGATTACAAACAAAAGCAACACCAAATGCTGTAATTTCGTAGTTCCATCTTCGAAAGTGGCCCTTTTTCAAATTTGATTTTTTTATGATATAACTTTACAATAACTAAGAAGTTTTAATACCTTCATTTAAGGAGTATTACATTGTCTATTAAATACAATTTATTGCATTAACCTAGCATTTTTAGTTTCCGAGATTTTTAGGATTCTTTAAGTGACCCGGATTCATTGCTCTCGAGTACATATATAATCACACCTTTATCCCCGAAGAGGTAGGCAAAGGCATAGTATACGCCTACATTTCACCCAATAGTTTTATGTCCCACGTAATAGGTAGTGAGCCTATTGTCGTGATGAAATGGTCGCCGCGACCCGCAGTTGAGTTTTTTCAAGCCGCCCATACGGCCTTCAATTTGACTTAATGATTGTCATTTTACTGATAACGGGGTTTGATTTCGAGTTTTCCTTCTCTACGCAATGAATCTTTTTGCGAAAGTGTTCCCTTAGTCGCCTCTACTTAAATATAGTCACGCCTTTAACCTCGAAGACAGAGGTATAGGTAAGTCCAAATTTGTATTTTGTATTTTGTCCTGTAATAGCTGGTTAGCCTCTTGCCGTGTTGAAAGGGACAGGCGCAGGTTCTGATTACCTTCCACTGATGACTCAGTGCTACGCCTTGGCTAACGACTGCCTTATCTATACATTTAATAAAATGATAGAAAAGTCAAAACACAAAGTCGTTGGAAATATTTAAAAAAACAACTCGCTGGGTGCTCAACCCACGACTCGGAAGCTTAAAATATCGTTAAAATTTTTTTTTCTGTTTGTCTGTTGCTTTGCTTTGTCCGGAAGGATCTCGAAAAGTACTAAATAGATTTGATTCAAATTTTGCACAAATATTAACTAGGGGTAGGGTCTTAAAATAGGCTATATATTATCACGCTACATATCCTACAGGTTAAGCAGAGAGCAATCAAATTGGCATTATAACATAATTTTCACGCGTACGATATCGCGTGCAACAGCTAGTTACTGATAACCGGAACCATCAGTTTAACGTAGCTTCCGAAGCACGGAAACGCTGGGAAATGAAAAGTCACTAAGTGGTCAACTAGCTGAGGACAAACCATAGCGAAAGATGATTAATGATGGCTACGAGTGCATGGATGGGTCCACACTATTTAGTAAGTAGGTGAGGAATGTCCTACAGGGATGCTATGCTGGACTCCTACAGACTAAAAACCACACGTATCCTACCTAACAGCCTGCGGTTGGGAGCCGCGAATAAGCCCTCGGAAGAATACCCCAGGGCTCCTAACACACTGAATCTCCCTGGCCCCGCCGACTCAGTGTTCTGTAAGCAATCACTGCACTCTGCAGTAAGCAAATTTACCTATGGCCTGGCCTTGGATGGTTGACCACTATAAGGTAAGACCATAAGACACCTTATAGGTATCCTTTATACTTTTGATTGTTGACACTTGATGGATTTTGTTATAATACATTATGAAAACATACTTATTTGTACTAATCCACAACTTTTATTTTAATTTTAACAATAGATACCTGTCTGGTTTTGCTATTATAGCATTCTCAAAATTGTTTAGACAAATTTTTGTCATAAGTAATGATGCCTTTTAAACATTTGTGCATGTAGGTATGCAAAATAATAGTTGTGGAACAGTACAAGTACCTATGAGTTTTTACCGTTAGACCCCGTTGTCAGTAAAACGGCAGTCGTTAGAACAAATTCTCAAAAGGTGAAATGTGGACACATAATAAATGCCTCTGCCTACCCGAGGTGCAAAATTCCTAATGATGTCAAATACGGCGAAGTCAGTGTAGGAGGTGAATGATGTCAAGTGCAACGTAAATAATGACAATAATATTGATGCCATTATTAGTTAGGTATAAGTAGTTAAGTACACTCGAGAGCAATGAATCCGGGTCACTTAAAGAATCCTAAAAATCTCGGAAACTAAAAATGCTAGGTTAATGCAATAAATTGTATTTAATAGACAATGTAATACTCCTTAAATGAAGGTATTAAAACTTCTTAGTTATTGTAAAGTTATATCATAAAAAAATCAAATTTGAAAAAGGGCCACTTTCGAAGATGGAACTACGAAATTACAGCATTTGGTGTTGCTTTTGTTTGTAATCTGTCATTTATGTGGGTACATAAACCATGTTGATAGTGCTCTATATTCATTAATCAAGCTGAAATTATGTCGCTTACGCCTGAAGAATGCACCAGAATACTTACAATGCTGGAAACCGGCCGGAGTCAGCGCGATACAGCCAGGACTGTCGGTGTGTCGCTGTCAACAGTACAAAGAGTTCTCCGACGTTACGAAGAAACTGGTTCTAACCTACGCAGACCAGGAACGGGCAGAACCAGGTGTACCACAGCACGAGAAGACCGATACTTGGTGAACACCATGCTTCGAAATCGCTTTCTCACAGGAACTGAACTCACCAATCAGTTTCTACGCCTCGGAGGAAGTAACCCAAGTGCATGGACAGTAAGACGTCGGCTTGCTGAATCTAACTTAAAACCCCTTAGACCTGCAAACGGCCCTAAACTGGAGCGTGGGCATCGTATTTCGAGACTAAGGTATGCCCAGAGCCACGTAAATTGGAGTATTGAAGATTGGTCAAAAGTTATGTTCTCCGACGAATCAAAATTTATGCTCTACAAGCACGATGGAAGACACAGAGTGTATCGAAGACCAGGGGAAAGATTCAAGCAAGCATGCATCGAAGAAAAAGTAGCCTACGGTGGTGGGTCTGTACTTGTGTGGGCCGGAATTTCTTCTGAAAGTCGCACAGAGCTGGTGATCATAGAAAACGGCTCTTTAACTAGCGTAAGATATGTGGAAGAAATCCTCAATGATCACGTTGGTCCATTTATGGTCAATTTAGGTGAGGATGCTATATTTATGCATGACAATGCCCGACCTCATACAGGTAGGATTGTGAATGACTACCTTCAAGAGATGAACATTACTCGTATGGAGTGGCCAGCGCGCAGCCCGGATATCAACCCGATCGAGCATGCTTGGGACGAGCTAGGCAGATGCGTAAAACAACGAAACCCTCCCCCAATCACGCTTCGTGAGCTCAAAATTGCTCTCACAGAGGAATGGGAGAATATTCCCCAAAATCGTATAAGGAACTTGGTGTACAGCATGCCAAACCGCGTAAACGCAGTAATGGAAGCACGAGGAGGCAATACGAAGTATTAAAATTCAAGAAAATCGTAATAAAGTTCAAAAATTTCATGTTTCCTATTTTTGTTTTAAGGAGAGATCGGCAGTTTTTTCTTTATGTAATTTTGTGTGAATAAAATGTATGGTGACTCATATTTTTTTTACTTTCATTTAAGGAGTATTACATTGTCTATTAAATACAATTTATTGCATTAACCTATCATTTTTAGTTTCCGAGATTTTTAACATTCTTTAAGTGACCCGGATTCATTGCTCTCGAGTGTAGTTTAACTACTATTTGATAATGTGATAAGTAAACCCACCTACAGTGACCGGAAGGTATAGGTACCTACTAATATTATTAAGAGGAAAGATTTAATTGTTTGTTTGTTTGTTTGCATCGAATAGACTCCGAAACTACTGAACCGACTTGAAAAATTCTTTCACTGTTGAGAAGCTACACTATACCTGGTGAACATAGACTATATTTTATTCCCGTTTTCCTACGGGAACGGGAGCTACGCGGGTGAAACCGCGCGACATCTGCTAGTACCTACTAATCTTATAAAGAGGATAGATTTAATTGTTTGTTTGCATCGAATAGGCTTCGAAACTACTAAACCGTATTGAAAAATTCTTTCGCAGTTGAGAAGCAACACTATCCACGGATGACATGGGCTATATTTTATTCCCGTATTCCCGCGGGAACGGGAGCTACGCGGGTGAAACGACGTGTCGTCTGCTAGTGCTTAATAATTATGTACCGTTTATGTATAATAGTTTCGTATGAACAATGTAATAGATGTTTTGTCTACATTAGCAACGGTGTATAATTAAGTACTAAAACAATTACTGAGAATTCTTAAATCGTGCTTACATAGGCATCATTACATTTCGTATGGTTAAGTGCACATTTATCAGTAAAGCAGTGTTTCCCACTTAAATAATTCCTCAAAATATGGGACTTTTTTTATATTATATACCTAGGCATGGTACTAGTAGCTACCTAATCATGAATTGGTACCGAATAGAAAAAATCCATGTCTCAAAATCTGCATGTTTTGCCAGTACCTACCTATGTCCCCAAAAAGGCGGTAGGGATTTTCTTACGATCTTTTGATAAAAATACCGGTTATCTTCGTAAGAAAACGAAAAAGATACTCGAGATAGTCAAAATAATTGACCGAGTGAGCGAGGCGAGCGAGCAAGTCCGTGATTACGGTATGGACGATTTTGCTGTCGTCCGTATGTCGGTCGGTAGTCACGGTCTAGTGGACGCATTTCGTAACCGATTATCACAAAACTTGGCACACATGTTCTTTGATTTAAAATACAGTTTTTGTTGAAAGGCTTTTCTGATAGGGGGAAAATGGGGGATGAAAGGGATGAAGATTTGAAAGATATTGAAAGGATCTTGACGATTTTTGGTTGAAACGTAAAGGATATTTGATTTCTCACAGGTTATTCTTTGTCCTGGGTGCTCGCGAGGTCTACCCTTTGCAAAAATTCGGATAAAAACATTAATATCAATCATTGTCAGACATGAACACGTCGAATGAATTTAAAAACCAAATCAAAACGTTTTAAGGGAGATTTGTGATTTTCAAATGGCAACACCAAGATGTCCTCAACGCCTACATCTCTTAATATCTAACCAATGCATATAAACCAGTGCACTGGCCACTCCTTAACTGTTCCTAGCACTTCACCACTATGCATTCTATATGCAAGATTTTTGTAGTAGTCCTGGCTATCCACTCCACGGTATGTGGTGTGATAGGAGAAGAAGCTGCAGCGTCTGTCCTGCCGCTGGTGAAGACGGTTGAAAGTGTAGTTCAACCAATCACTTTGATTGACAAGAAGGCGGTTACCAAAGTTGAAGAAATTGTAAGTTTTTTTTTTTAACAATTTTTTATTTTTTTTATTTACGATAACAATATTTTTTATAACTTAGCATAAAAACTATATCTAATATATAAGTACTAATATCTAAGGGTAAGCTTTATAACTACGAATGGATGAGACTCGGAATATTTTTTTAATATTTAGCTCGCCTATGATGCTTCGCCCGTGATGGCAAGCCTATTGACAGTGGTCCTTAAGTTGACGCCCCTATGATATGCGCCTTTACGCTCCGCTTAAATAACAATACGAGTATGTACTTCTTCTGTATCTAGATCTCAATATTTATATTTGGGTGGAGGTGGGTGGAGGGTGTTCATCCTCACACATTGCGTCCGGACCGGAGCGTTCGAGCACTGTTAGATCCACAGATATCAGAAAAAAAATTCTGATTTCTGTGGTTAGATTTTTCTGATTTCTGTGGTTAGATCCGATAGAGGCTTTCTCGCACGCACGCTTAGGTTGTGGAATGACCTCCCTGTCCCGATTTTCAAAAAACCTACAGCATGGGGTTCTTCAAGGGGGGTCTTAAAAGGCTTTAAAAGGGTCCGGCGCGCGAAACAGTAGGCTGCGGTGACCACTAGTAGGTACATCTGGTGGGCCGTACCTATGCTAGTCTGCCACCTTAGTGGTATAAAAAAATCAATAGGACTAAATCTATATCTCGATTGAACTAAGTGTAAAAATTTTAAATGAAATAAGTTGCAGTTAAGAGTCTTGTAGAACTGCAGCAACAATAATTTATGTTTATTCGCGGTTTCTTTATTTTAATATCTAACTTGATTTTCTAATGGTTTACATTCAAACTTTAAATTGAGTCGTTAAATATCAAAAAGCCGCATGTCCATTCTAAGTGATTTTTGGGAATCATGGCACATTTATTATCACCTAAAATAAGCAAGTAATATATTTCTTATTTATAATACCTTACGACATACTCAGTTAAAACGTTATTAAAGCAAAACAACTAGGTTTAAATAGTTAATTAAGTCACAAAATAGGAATTAAGTTTGGACATATAGGAGTTTGATATTTACCAGCGAAACTTACCGTCGTTTGAAAAAATACCCTTGGAGTTGCCGGACTTTGAAATGTCAGTTATGGACTTGCGTCACAAAACTTATTGGAAATGGCGGCCATCTTAGACTCATGCTCCGTTCTGATTGGTCAATATGGACATGCGCGACTTTGATATGTCACAGTCATGGGACGTACAGAAGTTTGAAAAAAATCATAGAGTTTGACCCGTATTTTGTACGAGATATGACTGACTTACCTTAAGTTGAAAGAGATGAAATTAATAATTTTTAATTTTTGAATTTGGCGCCATTCATAGGTCAGTTTGGGATGTGCATGGACTTACGCGAGTTTGATATTTAACGACTCAATTATTATTATTACAGCAGCTGTACGTCAAAGTTGTCAAAAGTTGAAAGATATGGCGGGCACGTGTGGTTTTAGTTGATAAAGGCATTATTAATACAGCTAAATATTATTTTTACATTGTTATTTTTCGAAACTGTTATACATTTATTAATACATTTTTGTTTATTACTGTTAACCCTATGTACTCTTTCTCTTTCCAGCCTGTGACCACTACGCATAAAGTTGAACAACTCGTAAGTACATCAAATCTTTGATTATTTACACTCACTCTCAGTGTTCTTTAAACAACAGCATTAAGCTACATTTACTATGGCCGGTCCCTGGATGGGTGACCACAACGCTGAAGGCCTCGTTTTGCATGCCGCCCTTGAGGGCGTCATGAAAATTTTCTACAACAGGCAGTCACAACTTGCGCCTGTCTATTTCAATACGGCAACACAGCTCACCATCTATTTGGTGGGACAAATTCTAAAAAGGCAATGTGAGCATAATAAGATTCCTCAGCCTACCCCTTTCAGGATAGAAACATGACCATGTATATGTGTTCTGATATAAATAAAGAAAACCGACTCTCTCTTTCCAGCCTGTGAGCCATAAGAATCAAGACTGTCCCCAATTCTGTCTCGACTTCTTCAAACAGATCTTCTCCGGGTTCCAGTCTAGCGAGGAAGACTCCGATGAATACGACTACAACTACGACTATGAAGAGGACTATGAGTACACGTGGTGGTGACATTGCCACTTTTCTACGTTAAATATCTGATAGTAAAAATATGTTTTAATCGTTGTAATATATCTAGTACTTATTGATAAGTGTACTCGCAATGTAAAAATAAAAGATTAATTAATAAACGTTATGCAAATGACTTCTGTCTTTTTTAATAATTGGCAGATTCTTAAAGTTAGATAATGTTAACCTGCTTGTATCAGGAACCGAAGCGTGATCAGCAGTCACAATATACGACTAAGTAAGGGTCCTTCGCTGTTTGACACCACGAATTATTTACACCACGGTGTCAATCGCAGAAGAACATTTTTTGAATTGACTGTTTGGGACCATTTTCATAAGTGTCAATAATTCGTGGTGTCAAATAGCGAAGGACCCGTGATGTGTGGTTTAAAACACCCTTACTTGGGGCTAGTAACTACCCACACCAAGAATAACTATTATACTTACTGCGTAATCCCCACACTATCATACTATGCTGTCACTCTGTTTAGGATTGGTGTCTCCAGATCTTCACGAGACTCTGATCACGGTTCATTACTACTCGATTGGTGAGTTTATTGGAACTGATGATTATTGGTAATTAATTTGTAACCACTGTCATAATGTCCTGGGGGCTCATTCACCGAGTTCCCATGGCATCCCCAGGAGTATCTTTTAGAGGTGTCCATATTGGTTTAGAATGTAATGAGTTTAGAGGTGCGGTCTGATGTCTACATGCCTGACCATTTCAACACTGCAATATATTACGATGAACATAAAACTATAAGGTGAAATGTAAGGCGTATACTATGCCTCTGCCTGACTATATGTATATATGTATTTCTACATTGGCCATGTAACGTTTGAACGCTGTGTAGGATCTTTCTTTCAATAAGGATCCATCAGACCATTGGCTCTAGACAGTAGTGTAAAGTGGATCTGATAAGACTATAATGTCTCATAATTGTTCATTGATCTTATAAGAGATCAATAAATAATCCTAATATTATATATCTACTAGCTGTTGCCCTCGACTTTATACGCGTGAAAATTATGTTATAATGCCAATTTGATTGCTCTCTGCTTAGTCCCTAGGATATGTAGCGTGATAATATATGGCATATTTGAAGACCCTACCCCTAGGTAAAATTTGTGCAAAATTTTTTAACTATATTTTCGGCTTCGGTATCTTATGTTGAACACCCAGCGAGTATTTTTTTTATATTTCCAATGTACAATTTTGACTTTTCTATCATTTTATTATATTATGTACCTATAGATGTCGAACCTGCTGTTAGAGCGTGAATGAGTAACAACCATGCAAACATCTTCAGACGCTTTGACAGGTATGACATTAGTAGGATAACAGAGATAGGAAAGCAACTGTCGAAAGATATTGCAGTGACTCAAAATGCAGCAAGAGTGAGCAAGAGATATAAAATAGTACAAACATCACGGGCGACAGCTATATATATGTGATTATTATGTAGGTTCTCGCCGATGCCCGCAGCTTCGCCTGGGTTAAATTTGTTTCCGTTCCCGCTTCCCGTAGGAACTTATTCCCGCGATGAAAAGGCCTATGTGTTATTTCAGACTATAAGCTATCACTAAACAGAATTTCAGCCCAATACAATCAGCCGTTAGAGCGTGATTGAGTAACAAACATCCAAACATCTTCACAAACTCTCACATTTATAATATTACTAGGATTAGTAAGATTTAAATAAAACGCATAAAACAGTTCTTTTAGAGAACATTTATTGAGAGCAACATTCAATTGACACAGACACCTACTTCTAAACGTGTATTCTCTTGACACAGTATAAATAATAGCAGTAAGACTAGCGTTAGAGAGATTTTTCAGTTAGTTTTTACAGAGATTCTTTTAATAATTTAACCGGATGTAAAGGTTCTAATAAAAATGCATTCGGGAGAATATTATTGGAAAGTGTACGACTTCAAAATTGAATTAAATATCAGATAAAATAAAATAAAATTTCTTTAATACTTTCACTTTCATTGAACTTTTATGTTATACTAGCTGATGCGATCATCTTCGCCCGCGTGAAATTTGTTCCCGTTCCCGCTTCCCGTAGGAATTTATTCCCGGGATAAAAGTGGCCTAAGTTACTCCTTATTACATAAGCTATCTGCCAGTGAAAGTCCCGTCCAAATCGGACCAGCCGTTCCAGAGATTAGCCGGAACAAACAGACAGACAGACAGACAAAAAATTTAAAAATATATATTTTGGTATGTGTACCGTATAAACATTCATATGCATGTAGTAGAAATCGGTTATTTTAATATTACAAACAGACACTCCAATTTTATTTATTTGTATAGATATGAAGATGTACGAGTATTGAGATTTACTGCCATTTTTAAACTGTGTCCTAACATACAGGTACAGGTGACAGCTAGTAACATTTGTCTAACGTACACGATACATACAATTTACATTCACATAAGCCAATTACAATAAGCAAGTATAACAGTTGAGTTAGCAATTTACATTGATATGATTCAATAACAATTTCTTGTATACTACTGAGATGGCAAACAAGTATGCGGTCTATCTGATTGAAAGTTGCTACCGTAGCCTATGGACGATTACAACACGATTATAAAACTTTTCAACCCTTAGGTACAGACTACATAGGTAGATACTAATAATAAAATGAATGCGTTATAGAAAAAAAAACGATTAGGATTTAACCAGATGTATATGAACTATTAATATTTTTTTTCTATAATTTTGGCATAAATTAGATTATTAGTTGATTTATATTTAAAATTTCATTAATACTTGCCAAAAATGTAATATTTAATTTGCGATAAACGACGGAATGAAATAATTTATTTTAAATATAATAAATATATCAATATCATGACCATAATAACTTTAAATTGGTAATATTTTTTATATACGAAAGTGTCATCACCGGTAAATCCTATGTAGGATATTAGAAACAATGGTTAGGAACTCACCAACCAAACAATAAAATATAAAATGTATCGGGTGTAACATTTGATTACAACATCGTTCTGCTAACATCGAAAATACACAGATAGTCTATTTAATTTTACTATTACGTCCTATTATCGTCTAAAACTACAAAGAGTACATTTGGCTATGAATTGTTCAATTAAATACAACAAATAGTTTTACTACATAATAATTATATTCGTAAACACGATCAACATTCAGTTACTTACTAGTTAAATGATAATTTCTGGTTTTAACAAAGTTACATTCAACCAACCACATTCTTTCAATAGTTTTCCACAAAAATTGGGGGTTTTTTGGATCACCATACCTAATGGAACTAAAAAGGACCAAAATCGATTCCCAAGGAAAACACAAAGGAAATAGGTATTAAAATTGAATTTAACTTCCCTATTTAAAGTTGACTAATATACCATAGTAGTGGTTTGAACTAATTAAATTAAAATTAAGTATATTATATTCAAATTTGTACAGATATTCATCATACGTCAATGGTTTTATCCCTATTTACATAGAATTTTTATTTAAAACATCTAATCCAATAATAATAATAAATATTAGTATATAGAAAAAAAAAAACACTCAAATATAAAATATTAACAATGTAGAATAGTTAAGAATAACAAAAAAAAAATAGAATAAAATTAATAACAGAGTACCTACCGAGTTAATATTTATTTTTTAAATTAATTTAATACAAAATATTACTTAAAGTTAATTTTTGTTATATTTTACAATTCGTTTTAACATTAACAATAAGTATACATATAGTGTGATAATTTAATGTATATTTTACAACAAGAGTATTTGTTATTGTAAATCAATTTGAAAGAATGCATTATTGTTTTGATAATAATATTAATATAACTTTAATAATGATTAAGTAGGTTTATATATTTTCATCAAAATGACAGATTACCCAATTCACTGGTATTTTTTTAATATATTGTAGGTAATATATAATATTCTATAGAAATGCAGTTTTTTGTGTTTAAATATATTTATATATATATATTCATATTCTATTCGTTGTAAATACATATACCCATAATTAATTTTTGCTTCTTTCGATATCTCGGAGTCGAAGGTTCTTATAAAAATGCTAGTGTATTTTTTTGTCATGGACAGAAATGAATGAATACACTAGTGTTTAAATACAAGTGATATGTATCTAATATTTTATTTTAGTGTAATAATATAATAGACAACTTTGATATGTAATTCGATATAATAAATGTTACAAGGTATATTAAATAGTTAAAAATATAAAATATAGCACAATAAATACTGGCAAGATATAATTTGTAAATCGTATATTTAACACCTACAGTATGATATATGTATCGATATGTTTTTTGTTACAACCCTAAACTTAATTCTAATTTTTGATATGTTTTTGATATTCCTGGTCATGTCTAACATGATCGTTGACATTATGATATGTTTACATTACACTAATCACTTTATTATACTTAACATCTATATAAAATCTAACAAAATTATCACAACAATCGTAAAAATATGAATTTTACAAAAAATAAGGAAACAGCAGATACTTTTAACAAAGGTTTATGAGTAAAAGTCAAATTTTAGCGAAAAGTTAAACAATACTATCTACTACTTACACATTTTAATATTTTACAAATCTAAGTATTATGATATCACCACAGCATTGACATTTTAATCACTTATCACTAACACCTATAATAAGCAGTTTATTTTACGTAATACATTCTAATTAAATAAGTTCTCACGTGCTCGAAAATCTTGCTCAATTGCTTGTAAAATTTATTTTTCACGCTGGTTATAAAAGACATGAAACTAGTTACAAATACTCGACTAAGCGTTCTAGATCAACGCGAGGAATGGCCCTTACTGCCTGCAGCCTACCTTAGGTACCGGAATCGCCCTAGTACCAGTACCGTCCGTAATCATGCAGACTGCGCTCATTTATTTGTTTTCGTAAATTTTGTAAAAATAAATTTGCAACCATAATTCTGCAATGCAATACTTATAAATCTAATGTTAAATTTTGTGTATAAATTTTGTGCATTGGGTAAATTACCGCTATATACAAATAGATACAAGAATTATGAAAATGCATTATGTTTTAAAATTTTTGTAATCTGTATACTTTTCTCATTTCATTTGATATGTTTATGATAAACATCTAAGAGTTCAAGGGTTTAAGTCTTTGATGAGTAGTTTGAATTAAAATCGTGAAGGTTTGGATTTGTTTTCAGAAGATTCCCTGTCTACAAGTTGGAAATCATTAATACTATCAACTTAAGTTTGTAGCAATTGCAATAGGAATCATTTTAATATGAAATAATTTTCTTGCCTTTAATACCTAAGGACTCCGGTATACAAAAATATTTATTGGAAAATACTCTCAATATTATTATGCGAGAGCTGCCGTTTTTGTTACATGTTTTAATATTTAAATATTTAGACATGGATTGACATGTTCAATAATTTTGTTTTCATCTTTTAAAAATCAAACATTTCATTTTACAACATTATATGTTTCCGCATATATATTTTTTTAGCTTATATTTTACTGATTGCTTGGGCATTATAAGTCAATACACAGTACAGCATATATCTAAGTAAATATTGCGAACTGTATTACAGTTTAACGAGTCACGCATTTACTGATTTTTAATGGACGTGTTTAAAGTTTCGGGTAAATGTATTTAATTTTAATTAAGTGCTTGATTAGGGTACCCTTTGTTGATTTCATGCGACTTAACTACTATTAAAATTCTTAATTGACTCTAAATGTCATTTTTGACTAGCTTCAATATTAACTTAATATAATTTAAATAAATTATAATTTAATCATTAACATTTTCATATTACCTTGTAACATACACAAACAACGCAACTACTAATAATTTAATTATTATCAGTTATGTTAAACTATGGAATAGCGACCAAGTCACCTCTAACAGGCATAAGACATAGAACGGCAATATTTGATAAAATTATGATTAGAATAATATTATTAATAATTAAATACTTGACCTTAATAGCTTTAGTTGATTTTTAAATACGAAGCTTTTAATATGAATTAATAATTTAATTAAAATTCTATGACATATAATTTATTAATTAATATTTGTGTAGCACACAATTACTTTCCATTTATTAATAAATACACGTTCCTTATATTTATAAAAATCTAGTCCACCCATGATATGTTTTCGTTTCCTTACCCAATGTGCGTTAACTTACTAAAGATATTGATTATTAGTAATGTTTTCTTAAATATGTATAAACAGTTTAGAGTTTGACGACATTAGTTACCACCTAACCAATTAGTTGATTGTAACATTTCAGATTCAATCTGTTGCTATAAGCCAAAAATACAATTAAATTGACTATAGGTATTAATGATATTAAATATTAGTAACATTGATGTAACGATTTAGGATTAGACAACATTGTAAAATTAATAATTTTCAATAATTCATTATATCAGATCAAATCTGCAGCTTTAAGCTAAGTACCTAATTAAAAAGATATGACATAATATTAAGGTGATAATATTTCAAATATTAGTAAATAATAAGTAGTGATAATATTATGCATAACGATTCAGAGATTAGACAAAGTATAAAATTAATTATTTTGTAATGTCCCAATTAGATTAAATTTTAGTCAAATTATATGGTAATAGTACGTAATATTTTAATTCATTTTCAAAATTGATTCGTGTTTGCATAATATTTTTACTGATTCTTAATATTTTTGGGTATTCTATATTTTTAATTACATTCAGAATTTCTTAATTTCATAAATACCTCCATTCAGCGCCAATTTTTTTTGAATTTATAGGCCAAAAATGTAAATAATACAGATAGGTATTCTCTCTGGCTATGACTCAAATATTTGATACTTCGCCGGAACGCTAAAAGTATCTAAAAGGTTTACGTTGACAAATAACCCGAACATGAGTCAATGTTTTTTAAAGATCCGACTGGTTTTCGGACAATATTGTAAAAAGGGCAATCTCCAAAAATTAAAACACGTGTCTACAATAATATCATCGTCCGCTTACCAACTCTAACTTTTAGAATTATAATCCGCTTACGTTTCTTTTTTATAATTATTTTGACTAGTATATTTACCGCGATAGCATCATACCACAATCATTTCATACGCTTGACAACCCTAACCTTACTCAAATTTTGATTATAGCTTGCGTTTCATTTCTTGTAGTACTGATAATTTTATGCTTAGCATATTTTTCAATTTTCAACTTTTCGTGCCTGAAACATTAACTTCATGGAATCCAAAGCTTCCTCCAGCGATTGCCTGAAGGCTTCTGTGTTGGTGACGCTGGAGGATGTGAAGGAAGAGATGCAGAAGATAATGGAGTCCGTCTTGGGGTTGTAGCAGCACCCGTACCCGTCGGGGCAGACGGCGCCGTACCCCATGTAGGTACCTTCAGTAGTTGTTGTCACCTGTGGGGGTAGATATTGTAGATATTTTGGAAAGGCAACCCTGCGGACCATTTCACAGGGTCGTTTGTACCAATAGAATTATGGTTATGATCAGATGGCAACCCTGCGGACCATTTCACAGGGTCGTTTGTACCAATAGTTATGATCAGATTATGCCTCTGCCTACCCCTTCGGATATAAAGGCGTGATTATATGTATGTATGTTATTTTTAAATTATCGCGGTTTTTTACACTCATACTTATAGAACTCGGGACTTCACGCAAAATACATTTACTTACATTTTATACACTGACGGCGATGTTTCGGGCACTTCGAGTTCTATAAGTATGAGTGTATGTATGTATGTTTGTACCAATCTATTTTGGTGAAGTTGTCATTTAAAAATTATCAAGCTATTTGACTATTGTCGCCGGTCGATATAAAACGCAATAGATAAGATTAACGATTATTTATAAAAACGAGATGAACGATGCTGAAAATAATGGGTCCCACATTGAACATGTAGCTTATTAATATATAATAAAAAATATATGTAATAAAAAAAAGAACATGAAATACAATGCACTTTATTAATTTTAGATTTCATGTTTAATAGTAACATTTACTGCTTATGACCTACAAAATCGATATTCAAATAGAAATAATGTCAGATTTAATTTTCAAAGCGACCGGGTTCGATTCCGGAACTGTGCAATAGTTTTATTTGAAATCTATGTATGCAGTTTTTCTTTTCTATAAAATCGATGATATGGTTCCTAAGAACAGATCATTGTATGTCTTATATTTACAGACTTGTAGTCTTTACACGTATGCCCATACTGACCGCTTCGATGTTATACCCTGTTACTTTTTCACGCAAAAACTGCACATAGATTATACTAAAACTTTAATATATTTTACAGTAATAGCTTATCCATCAAATTAAAACACGGCTTCTTTTTATATCAGCCAAAAGTTTCTGACACCAGGATCCACCGGAGGCGTCGCCCCCCAGACGATGCGGCAGCCCGAGAGACGGAGCTCTACGATGGGTATAAGGAGGCCAAGAGGGCCAGACGGCCATCAAACCCCCCAAAGACGCGGGATAGCACCCGAACCACCCCTAGGCGAGGCCGCGGTGGTGGCCGTAGGTCTGTTGGGAGTCCTGGGACATCCTTCCGAGGGCTTACCCGGGGCTCCCAACCGTAGGCTGTTGGGCGTTACGTGAGGTTTTTTAGTCGGTAGGAGTCCGGCATAGCATGCAAGATGAATTTTCCCTCACATTAAAAAAAAGGCTAAAAGTTTCTGTGGGAATGGATACGAAAAAATTTCATCACTCAGGCAGAGCACGGACTTTAACTAGTGTTTTAATAATTATTTTAATAGCCCAACTAGTCGATTACAAATGCTACCTTCATATAACGACCCAGCCTTTCTTTGCATGTGAAAAGTAACCAAAATCAACGTAGCCCCTTACCTGACTGGTACTCATCTTGAACTCAAACATGCGCCTGTGCGCCTCGTCACAGAACACGGGGGGCAGCTCCCCCAGCGTCTCGCGCGCCATCTCGCGGAGCCCCAGCAGGTGGTTGTCGATGCCCTTGCCCAGGATGTTGGCCTCCATGATCGAGGTCTGCTTGCGAGCCGCTTCTTCGAACAGTTCTAGCTTCTTTTGTTCCTGTGGGGTTTTTGAAATTTTGTAACATAGGAAACGTTTGAAAATTGATTCTAAAGGGGAATGGGTACTACAAAATGTCGTCTTTGAAATTTGTGAGATTAATTTTAGCATCGGAAAATAGATTAAAAAATAATAAAAACACAAGTTATATGGTGATAATGGAGAGAACGGAGTAGGAAATCCATAACACCTCGAGTTGCCAATCACAGAGTCGATTTTATGTCACAGATAATAACAGGAAAATGGTTCACAACACAAATTTTTAATTTCACAATAATAAAGTGCAAATAATCAAGCACCTATTTCTTAAAAAATATATAAAGCGGTGTGACAATTGCAACGTGAAAACATAATATTATCATCTTCTGCTCTTGTGGTCGTCGTAACTAAATAACCAAGTCTATTAACAATTACTTGAAAGCATATTTACAAAGCTTTTTAATATTAGCGAAATTAACTAACAGAGACAACGGGTTTACGGATTCTACGTATAGCTAGCAGCGTAGCGTAGCTATATCCATAGAATCCGAAGAGTAAAGATTAGGCGGCAATCACTGTACACTCGTAATAATTCGTAACTGAAGAAGGCGACTGCTCTTTGACCTACCGCTTGACCACCTTATTAACTACCTTACCCTTTGACCACGCTGTTATTTGACCACCAATATACCCCCAACTTCATTCGTTAGTCTGAACCGACACTCATCAGTTTAGACAGAAGTTGCTGGATGGATTGTTAGCAGGTGGCGTTGTGGCCTCTCTGCTTTTATATTTGACTAGCGGACGTCACGTGGTTTAACCCGCGTAGCTCCCGTTCCCGTGGGTTTATGGGAATAAAAGATAGCTATGCCTATGCTACTATATAGCCTATGCTACTCAGCGTGAATGTAGCTTTGCCATACTGAAAGAATTTTTGAAATCGGCACAGTAGTTTTTGAGTTTATTCATTATAAACATGCACAAACACAAAAATGCAAATTTTTCCTCTTTTTAACATTAGTAAATGTAGCTATTCACTACTGAGTAATATTGTACTAAACTGTTGCTTTTCAGAGATAGTATAGTTTTTAGCAATAAGACAGCGTTCTGTACATTTATAAAACTCTATAAACGAATATGCATATTGAAGTGCAATAAAGCTATTCTATTCTACTACCCATACACAACAATCCACCCAGCTCCATCTACCACAACAAGTCCTCACCCCATACAAATTGAACGAGACCTTCTTCTGTCCGTCCTCTGTGGTATCATTGAGGGGTGAAGTCTCGGCGGTGCACATGGCGGCGGCCCACGCGAGGGCAGCTCCGTGGGCTGAGCGGATGTTGTCGACTCGGCCTTGACGGAAGCGGCGGAGGGAGGCAGACTCGTATGTGGTCACTAGGTAGCCGTACATCCTGGATAGGTAAAAGAAATTTACATACATATATGGTCACGCCTTTGTCCCCAAAGGGGTAGGCAGAGTCATTGAATAGGCTGAAATTCACTTTCAGATTTTTGTCCCACGTTATAGGTGGTAGTCCTATTGTCGTGTTGAAATGGACAGGCGCAGGTCGCCGCGACCCGCAGTTGAAATTTTTCAAGCCGCCCATAAGACCTTCAACTTGGCTTAACGATTGTCATTTTACTGACAATCGGGTTTCATTTCGAGTTTTCCTTCTCTACGCAATGGATCTTTTTGTGAAAGTGTCCCCTTAGTCGCCTCTTACGACACCGTCGCCACACCTTTATCCCTAAAGGGGTAAGTAGAGGCATATTTCACGTTATAGTTTTTTGTCTCCTTTAATTGTGATGTACAGCTGTTGTGTAAGCAACTGCAATTCACCGAATAGGGTCTTCCAATTGGCCTAACGACGACCATGTTACTGACTACCGGGAATCAATTAACGACTTAACGTGCCTTCCGAAGCACAGAAAGGCTCGCAAATCAAAATGTCCAAAGTAGTCACCCATCCGAGGACCAGTCACAGCGTATATCGCTTATTGTCCATATAGAGCACTTGAGTCAGCGGTGCTATAATGAGAAGTGTAAGTACTCACTTGTAATACGCGTACTGGATAGCGAGTTGGATGTACACGTCGGGGCTGGTGCGGCAAGTCTTCATGAACTCCCGCCCGTAGCCGCGGTACGTGTATATCTTGAAGTCTAGGTCCGCAATCGCTCTGGGGAGAATGTTGTGGCATTATAGTTGAAAAATCCCAGTGTAGAGGAACGGGTGAGAGAGATGTTCCTCCAACAAAGGGAGGATCCTCCGACCAGGCAAGGTGACTTGGCGGGCCGAAGTCCAATGGTCGATATTGGACTGTTGTATAAACAGGGCGTCCCACGGCTATGCCACATTATGGAGGGAAAGTACCTTGAATATTGTAGATGGAACAATTTACTAAAAGAAGACATTATTTTAATTTAAAAAACAATACACTATGTTACTTAGCAAACAATAATCCTTATAATGAAGCATTTCGATCGGTATGATAAAGCTACAGGATAATTACTTTTTCGTCGGGTTGAGCGGGTTCGGTTCCCGGCTGAACCATGTAATTATTTAAAAATCTATGAATGCTGTTTAAATTGTTTTTTTTTTTATTAAAATAATGTATTCTTTCAGTAAAATGTTCCATCTACAATATTTAAGGTACTTTCCCTCCGAGTTGCATGCGTGGGACACCCTGTATAGTTATCAGCGGCCGCATTGTACATTATCGCGATTATCGAACTTCAATTATGTCTTCTTCTTGACAAATGTGTCGGTCCCCACACTAATACTAGTATGACTCCATGGAAATAGAACTTTATTGAACTACTACCCCAGGACATCAATGTAGCGATGACTCTAGTGCAGAGAAAGAATTCATTATTCCAACAGACTCACCTATCAAGATCTCTTGCAGCCTGATCAATGCTCCTGTTCAAATCCGGAGTAAGGTTCCACGTCATAGCACTCGGGGCAGGCAACAACGCAGGCGGGGGCGCGGGTCGGTCTGCCACCTCAGCTCTGGCTAAGGCTCGTTCAGCCAGACGCACTACTGCAACACCTTCGGCTGCGCTGTGCTCATAGCACATGCCAACCGTACCGTCGGAAGATATTATCAGCTGTGGATCGTAAAATGTGAGTTAGGATAAGATGATCACTTTATTTATACTGTTGATTGATGGCACTTGGTGGAACTTGCTTCACATTATGAAAACGACACTTGTACTGTTACACGACATTTATTATTATTAACCTGGACGGTTTCGCCTCACGGAATTTCAAAGGTCTTGATGAAAGGACAAGGTATTACTGTCTCGAAAACACTCTCACAAAAATGATGGAGTGTTTTCGAGGCAGTGCCTTGTCTTTCATTTAGACCTTTGAAAATGCCGTGAGGCAAAACCGGTCATGTTTATAATAATAATTGTCGTGGAACAGTATAAGTGTCGTTTTTAATATGATCAGTTTGGTCGAGTTGTGTGCCTGTAGACTGAGAGCTGCCCCAATCTATACTAATATTATAAAGAAGTAAAGTTTGTGTGTTTGTTAAATTGTAAGGGGTAATCTCGGGATCTACTGAACCGATTTTAAAAATTCTTTCACCAATAGAAAGCTACGTTATTATGGAGTGTCATAGGCTATACAGCATCACGCTACAACGAATAGGAGCGGAGCAGTAATAGTAAATGTTTCAAAAACGGGGGAAAAGTTATTCCTTTTGAGAGCTTCGTTGCGTGTGCTGCGTAAATATTTATAGTTATGTATTGAATATTAACGAGGAGACGCTACGGGAGTAAACGCAACGCGACGGGAGTAAATGCGACGGGAACAGGTAATATTCTCTCTTATGTGGCGCAAACGAAGTTGCGCGGGTCAGCTAGTTTCTAATAAAATTAAATTTGGGGCTTTAGATACAGAGCGTTATCCCACCTGCACAGTCTTATCGAACCAGCGGTTGGCGGAGTGGTGGCGCGTGCCGGCGCCGTGCATGGCGCGCAGCATGGCGTTGGTCTCGGGGTCCAGCTCGGGCCGGTCCCCGCCGCCCTCGTCCACGCACAGCAGGCACAGCGCGCGGGAGATCAGCTCCAGATTCGCGCGATTCATGTCATCTGTGAGGAGTGGCTACTATTAGAGTTAACAGAATATTGACCATGTATTTTTGAGCATTATGCACAGGGCGTAAACTCCATATAAATGACTAGCGGACGTCACGCGGTTTCACCCGCGTAGTTCCCGTTCCCGTGGGAATACGGGAATAAAATATAGCCTATGTTCACCGCAAAGAGTGTAGCTTCCCAACAGTGAAAGAATTTATGAAATCGGTCCAGTAGTTCTGGAGTCTATTCGTTACAAACAAACAAACTAAAAAAACAGAAAAACAAATCTTTCCTCTATATAATATTAGTATAGAAGTATAGATTCATTTTCAATTCTTGAATGGGTGTGTGACCAATAAGGCTTAGCAAATCTTCCCTCAAAATACCCGCCAACTATAATGACGACTGTGGCGGGACTGGCGGGGGTGGGGAAGCTTGGTCAGTGAGGGGCAGGAAGTTGCTTATCTGTATGATATTATTGGGGACCGTACAACGTGAAAGGAGTTTATTCGACGTCCATGCGAGAACCTACCTTTGAGAAGATGTTCTCTAGCCCTGGCCCACTGGTCTCTGTTCATCGACGTCAACAGCCCGACTCTAGGAGCCGGCGGGGCCCCAGCAGCGTCCACCATGGCGTGGAGCAGCTGAGCTTGAATCTCTCCTGGTGTGAGTCTTCCGCGATCTGCTGCCTTTACAGGGATCGGATAGAACTGCAAAAAAGAGATCCATGATTTTTTATGTTTCGTGATTACGCTTTAGGTTTAGGTTCGGATGTAGGTCTGTATGTGTCTACTTCTAGCGGGCGTCACGCGGTTTCATCCGCGTGCCTCCCGTTTCTTTGGGAATATGGGAATTAAATATAGCCTCTCTTACTTAGGGTGAATGTAGTTTTTCAATTGTGAAATAATTTTTGAAATCGTGAAATCGGCACAGTGGTTTTTGAGATTATTTATTACAAAAATACAAAATTTTCCTCTTTATAATACTTATTAGTGTAGAAGTGTAGATAGAGTCTTTGAACTTTATTTTCGAGCAATTTATAACGTCAAATCACAGAGCATCGCGCGCCTTTACAGAGTTAGCGTTGCTCTATGCGTCAAATTATAGTAATTTTAATTTTGTAAATAGGAAGAAAATTAAAGTCTATTTAAGGCGCATGCATACATAATGTGTAATACAATTTACTTAGCCTGATTTATAATGTTAGTCGACACAGTAGTGAACAGTGACAGTGGCTAAATATTACAGAGTTAAACCCAACCATGCCACTGGCACAGAAATTACCTAACCCTTTGTGTTGACAATCCAACTTAAGTTATTTATACAAGTACAATACAGTCTGTTTATTATGTGACTTACATCACAGTAACAACAAAAGACATAGAGTTCTCTGCTCACTTTAATAATTAAGTTTTATTGTTAGTTGCTTGTTTTGTTTTTACCCGAATGTGCGACGCAATGGAGTGTTTGTGTGAATGTGTTTATCCGCCGGTGTATGTATGTACGTGTCACTCTAAAGACCAAACGCGTGGGCCGAGTTTATTGGTCATTGTGTAATAGATCCAGTCTACATTTTTGCATACTGCTGGACTGGTTAGGGCCTAAGCTTTAGTGAATGGGAGTGGTTTTGTGGGTTTCAACCTAGCGCATCTGCAATCTCATGCATAATTTTAACTTCGAAAACAGAAGGAAACAAGGTGAGAAGAGACTTCAAAAACAGAAGGAAACAAAGTACTTACATAGTTCCTGCAAGCGACCACGATGAGCTCTTCCTGTTCTTCATTACCAGTCTTGAAACGCGGCAGCTCCAGCCGGTCTTTACCCACTTCAGGGATACGGCACACACCCAACAAACGATAGAATTGTTCCATGCACAGCGGTTGACCTTTTTCGCGACTGGTAGCTCGTTCTAATGGAAGCTCTCCCCTGAAATGAAAATGTAGATGAGAAACCAAAACCTGGGTGCTAATGGTAAGAAAAATTAAAAATCTATATTCATATAGACCACAATGTTCCGCTTATGAACGTCTAAATAATTGCTTATCTTATTTATATCTTCGTATTTACTGCCAGATTCGCTACGCAATAGGTAGAGCCGGAGAAAAAGGAACCTGGCAATAAAACTCACGGCCAGTTAGGTAAGGACAAAAATCATGTTCGGAAATTGCTGGATACGGGCAATGCAAGACCGAATGTCAAACAATATTCATTATGGCAATTGGCTGAGTCGTTGAAAATAACTCACCTGTCCAGCATCTCCTTATAATCGAGAATGTCATCGATGAACAAGGCACCCAGATCAGCTACCTCTTCCATCTTTGCGAAATGTCGACGAGGGAACACCATGCCCGGGTTGGAGTTGATTGGAAGCGGTAGCCGGACCTTCAGGTACATATCATCGAGCCACCAATTTGTGACCTAAGATAATAAGAGAAACATGAACCAGGACTCTGATTGATAAAGAAAATCAAATCATTATGTAGGTACATTAACACTTACGAATATTTTGAAAATGTAAAATCCTGTTGTGGTTCAGAGCAGAACAGGTAAATAATAAAACAGAATACTAAACTACTATTTACTTTATGTCAAAAATCATCATAATGTTCGAAACTATAAGATACAGTAGGACTTAAGAAAAATATTGTTCTTCTACGGCGAGATGTTCTTGGAGGTTTAACAGTTATAAGTTTAGTTGTATGGGTTACAGCTGGATGATTTCTTCTGTACTGTAATTGTAGAGGGTTGTGTCGAAAAGGAGTTACAGGCTGTGGTAAATTGATGTTAATATTCGAAGGTGTTACAGCTTTCGCAAAATCAGGTGGACCCCACATCTTTCTATTTCCCAATTCAATTTTTTCTTTAAGAATATTTCTATCATATCCTGTTTTTGTGTGTGTGAGAGGTCGATCCATAACATTGTTAACTATCATCTTCATTTGTCTCTGTATTGAGTCGAGGGGGTTGTTTTGCAGTGCAGCATGTACTGCACCAATGCTTTGTTTCCAATTCGACATTTTATCATAACTAATCAATTTATGCACTTCAGGATCCACTTCTTGAATATTTTTAGGAGAAAGGAAAAATTTCCTAGGTTTATTAATAGGCCAGGATGATTGTAAGGTATCAAATTTCGGCCTCAAAACGGAATGTCTGGGTTTTGAGGTAAATGGTGTCCTAAAATATTGATTTTTAGGAGGCTGTCTAATGTAATCATTTAAGTTGCCTGGATGCTGTAACCGGTGTTGTGAGAAAAAGGCGTGTGTATTCATGGTCATGATTTCTTTTCGTCTCCCTATATTGATTCTTTTTAGTACTCCTGGTGGCAGTTTTAGATGATGTTTTTTAACTCCATTTACAGGAAGTAAATTAGTTTTTTCAAGTGTGTGCATTAGTGATTCTGAAGATCGTAATTTAGTGTAAACCTTTTTTGATAGCCTCATGTTCGTGTGTTCATTTTTAAAATGATGACTATTTTTCATTTTATTGATTTCCTTTGGTTTGATAGGTAAATGGGTAAATCTATCATTTTTAACATTTAAATGTATTGTTAGATTATTATTGAAAGTGCAATTCGATGCTTTTAAAAATTGTGTAAATTCAAAAGTTGATTTAAATTTATGCCTCATGGTTTTTAGCACGGCACAAGGTATTTTCGGACTTTGACTTAGTTTTGGTGTAGGTTTTGAACTTTCAAAATCGTCTTTAATAAGAGGCTGATATGTATTATATTTTATATTTTTGGCAGTTATGGTTGTAGGATATTTTAAGAAATGCAGTCTATTTAGTCTTGGGCCGAGGATATTTACAACTTTTTCTTGTATGGATTTGGAATCTATAAACGTAGTGAAGTTTGTTAAAATATATTCTAAGGTATTGTTAGCAGTCGGTGTTGGTAAAATTTGATTATTTTGTTGGTCAATGATAGGGGTAGTTGATTCATTTGTTTCTATCCATTTCTTAGTACTAGTATTATTTGGATATTGTTGTGTAGGAGTTTGTGCAGAAGGTGCGGTATAATTCCAATTTTGATTAGCTAAACTGTTCATAATTGTTACATTTGGATTGAGTTTGTATTGAACTTTACGTAAAATGTGAAAATCTTTAATGGAGGGCGTGGTATAAAATGTGGTAGATTTATTCTTCAGCATAACAATATCTTTTAGCGTCATGTTTGTTTCTGGATAGATTATATCAGTGCTTATTTGCAACTCCAGTATGGGATTAAGCATAGCTACAGGAGATTTTTCTTCAATTCTATTGGAACTCTCAGGTTTTAGGTTTAGTTTACTTTGACTTGTCATTATTGAAGATTTTGTAGCATAATGGTTGTTTAAAGGCATTTTGTTTACATCGGAGATACTAAAAGAGGGAATATTGTTAATCAATCCTCGCCTTGAATGACGATCCCAAATAGTATTATTACTTTTCGAGTCAAAAAGATGAAGTTGTGAAGTAACAGGGCTATTTGTTACACTGCTAACAGACCAGTGCATGTGAGATGTGTCATTATTTATCTCTGTAACATTTTTGGGATTTACTTCGTTTGTTTTATAGATAATATTTGATGTTTTATTATCTTGACGTTTATAGGCTAATGAAAAAAGTTCTTTTACATTTTTTATTAATGTTCTTCGTATTTTATCTCCTGAATCTATTTCCAAACTGTTCTTAACTGTTGGCAATGAAGAAAATACCTTAGTATTTGAATAGGTAGTGCAGTTAAAATTCGAATTTCTTTGTGTAGTAATCTCATCTACGGCTATTTTACTAACAGCCTGAGAAGTAGATTTCTTTAAAAGAACTAAAACATTCTGAGTTGGTGTCTCAAAAAAATCATATTTAGATCTCTTTTTATACTGCTTTTTCAATATTTCTGTTCTGGCTGAGGTCGTTATTTTATTATCTGTGATATTGTAATATTGAAAAGTATTGGTAAATAAAGCTTGTTGCTTTTCTGAAAAGTTAGTGTGCGTTGTGCTTTCAATACTTTTCTTAGGAGATTGTTTAAATTTGTATACAGTAAGTGACTTATTTCTATGTGTAACGTGCTTATTTATTCCTGTTACTGTAAAAGGAGATATTTGATTTTCGTTCAGTAATAAATTTTGTTTATTTGTATACATAACACTATTTACAATATCATACGGTTGGTAGGTAGTCGATTCAATTCGTACACTAGTAAGAGGAAAAATATGAGTTGTTTTCATCCCTTTTAAAATACTGTAATTTGAAGATTTAGAGATACCTGGAACAAAATTTGACATATTTTTTTCACGTAAATCATTATATTTAGTATTTTTAAATTGATATTCCTTCTTTAGAATTGAATCATATGATAGTGTTATGTTGCCTATTATATTTTCCATTTCAACGTTTTCTGTTATATTACTGACGATTTCATTGCGAGTTTCTTTGATTGCTGATTTTGGTGGTGTAGTTATTTGTCCAATTTGGAGAATAATATATTTACTGCTTATAATTGACGAATTAGTTGCATCTTTTATTTTGACATTGTTATTGGATGTGCTTACATCGAAAAGTCCTTGGCTTGAGTTAACATGTGATATGTTATTATATACGAATTTGTTTGTTGATTGGTCATGTACTTTGAAATTACTTATAGCCGTTGAAGATGGTATACTGGGCAGTTTGTTTATGTTTGGGGAGAGAGATTTACTGGTTTCTTTGTAATGCGAGCTATAGTCATGATCAAAAATCTTATGAAATAGTTTGGGATTTCTGGTAAATATTGTCCCAGTTATATACAAATATTTATTTTTTGTTGTTGTATGGATATTATTCTTTAATTTGTGTTCTGTATCATTATTATCAATGATATGTAATTCATTAGTTATTGGAAATAGCTCTATGTGTTGTGGAAGAGTAACTGTGGTCAGTAACCATTCTGAGTTGTTATGTCCATAGCTGGTTATGCTATTTTTATAGTTATTTTCATTTGAACTAGTTCTTAAAAACCTGTTTATATTTCCTTCTTTCGATGGGCTTGAAATTGCTGGAATTTTTGTAGTAATTTCAACTGTATATGGCTCTAAAACGTCGGTGTGCAAATTAGGATTAATGTTTAATAGAGGATGATTTATAGTAACATAGCGTCTTAAATTATAAGATGTTCGTTTATTTTGAGATGTATCAAAATTATCAGATGCACTATTAGTTTCTTTCAACGGTGATGGCGTTAACCCTCCTAATGATTTCGTTATCGCAGACTGAATAGACCTACTGTTTAATTGAGGATGATTTATACTAACATAGCGTCCTAAATTATTAGAAGATGTTCGTTTATTTTGAGATGTCTCAAAATTATCAGATGCACTATTAGTTTCTTTCAACGGTGATGGCGTTAACCCTCCTAATGATTTCGTTATCGTATAATGAATAGAATTACTGTTTAATTGAGGATGATTTACAGTAACATAGCGTCTTAAACTATAAGAAGATGTTCGTTTATTTTGGGATGTATCTAAAATATCAGACGCACTATTATTTTCTTTCAACGGTGATGGCGTTAACCCTCCTAATGATTTCGTTATCGCAGAATGAATAGAAAAACTGTTTAATTGAGGATGATTTATAGTATCATAGCGTCCTAAATTATAAGAAGATGTTCGTTTATTTTGAGATGTATCAAAAATATCAGATGCACTATTAGTTTCTTTCAACGGTGATGGCGTTAACCCTCCTAATGATTTCGTTATCGCAGACTGAATAGACCTACTGTTTAATTGAGGATGATTTATACTAACATAGCGTCCTAAATTATTAGAAGATGTTCGTTTATTTTGAGATGTATAAAAATTATCAAATGCACTATTAGTTTCTTTTAACGGTGATGGTGTTAACCCTCCTAATGATTTTGTTATCGCAGACTGAATAGACCTACTGTTTAATTGAGGATGATTTATAGTAACATGGCTTCCTAAATTATTAAAAGATGTTTGTTTATTTTGAGATGTATCAAAATTGTCAAATGCACTATTAGTTTCTTTCAACGGTGATGGCGTTAACCCTCCTAATGATTTCGTTATCGCAGAATGAATAGAATTACTGTTTAATTGAGGATGATTTAAAGTAACATAGCGTCCTAAATTATTAGAAGATGTTCGTTTATTTCGGGATGTATCAAAAATATCAGACGCACTATTAGTTTCTTTCAACGGTGATGGCGTTAACCCTCCTAATGATTTCGCTAACGCAGAATGAATATCATTAGTGATATTTGATAGCAGAAAATAAGTCGATGTAGAAAGAGATCTTTCTTTGATAAGTACAGAATTATTTCTTTGGAAAATAGTATTAGGAATCCTTTGTTTTTGTGATTTATTTGGTTTGTGAGCGGTTTCCTTAGTTAAATCATGAAGAAATGAATTTGGAATATTAATATTAATGGTTATATAATGTTTATCGTTTTGAGGCTTAGTTTTTGCTGTACTTAATATATCTGAATTAGAATTTAATTTCTTATTTGCGTCTATAATATTTTTGGTAAATTCAGTCCCATTGTCAGTTTTCTTTTTTAATATTGGAGTGGAGTTGAAAGTAACGGAATTCATAAATTTTGCCAAATTATTTTTACTATATTTTGGTTTCAGACTGATAAGTTTGGTAATTTGGTCCCTAATTCCAATTTGATCAAAAGTAGACTCAGAAATACGATGAGAGATATTTTTTTTAACATGCTGAAAGTGCTTTGCTAAATTTAATGTTTCTTTTAATATTATATCCTGATCAACTGATTGAGTTGATTTTATAGTCGATATGACCGAAATGTGTCCAGAATTAAAAGGACTTGTGCTTGTACTCATTTCAATACTGTTTGTTCTATCTGAAATAACGTGTATAGGCTTAAGTAATATATCTTGTAGTGGGCTTTTTTCCGGACTGTGCTCGTGATCTAGAAAAGATTTTCTTGTTGGTTTGTCTATCTGTGTTTTATAGCTTTCTGTCATATTGTTTTGGAAGATGGCTGTAGTTGATATGGTACTAAGTTTGTTTTGACTGTGAGTAACATTAATATGTATGGTTGGTTTACGAATTTTTGACAGTAGGTAATTGAGTGCTTGCTTTTTATTTGTTACGTTAAGTTTCTTGAGGTCGAGTTTTTTTGCTTTAACTAATTTTCTGAGGATACTAGTTATATTTGTTTTATATTTTAAAGCATCAACAAGCTTTTTTCGTTTTAAACCTTTATATTTTTTCCTTTTCTTCTTAGGTTGTTTTGTTACCCCCATTAATTTCGTGTATTTTCCTGAAATTGTTTCTTTTGTTTTGTCACCTTCTTTGTTATGTTGGATAGGACTAGAAGCCATTCTATTTTCCGCAGTTATTGAATTGTTTGTGTCCCGACTATATTCAGAAGTGAGCTTAATCAATATATTTTCAGTAATTATTGAATTATTTGTGCCACTACCATATTTACTAGAAATATTAGACTTTAATAATTCGTGTTGAGATTCAATACATTTATTTTTCTTACATATTTCTAGTAATACGGCATTCTTGTCGTTATATTGGTCGTAAATAATATTTGTAGCATTTGTATTATACTCATTAGTTAAGGTGTCATACGGTTCCACCGTTGAAACATTATTGTTTGAAGTGGTATCAGAAAAAAAACTACTTAGCATAAATTGATTGTTAATTGTTGTAGTACTTAGCATTTTGTTATCTTCTAAACGATTATATGGATCATTTTCAATGGTTGTAAAGTTATGTATAGATTGCTCATTATAAGAATAATTTAGTTTAGTGTTATTCTGAATCGATATTTTTTTTGCAGAATTGTGAGTCGTATTAAGAATTTTATTTTCATTATAATTGTATTGATGATTTTCGGAATTATTACCAGCATATTTCATTTGATTCTTTTGGTTGTCATACCCGACAAATGTCGACGTATCATCGTCTTGAGAAACTGAAGAGAAGTCAATCGAAGAAACATTATGTTGCATTTTTGAGTCTGGATTTTTTGATAACAATGGTTTATTTTTAAAGACATTTCTTTGACTTACATTTGGTCTTCCTATTGAATCATTGAATTTCAGCTTTTGAAACTGCTCTTTGTACATTCGCTTTAAGGTTTCCATTGAAAATTGTTCGGTTAGACTAGCTGGTTTAATAATAATTTTTTTATGTTTCCTTTTTGTGGGTTGTGCTGTACTGCTGACATGAGCGTATTCTGATGTATTTGTAGTATGTGCTGTACCACCTTCATTCGGGAATTGAGAGCTTTCTTCATAATTTGTAGGAAATATATCATCTTTGGAAAAATTTGTAACATTGTTTTTCTTCTGATTGATACGTATCGTTGTTTTACGTGAACTCATGTTCTCAAAATCTTTATTTTTAACAATTATTCCTGGTATGTTATTTATTTGATTAGCTCTCCTAGTTAAATTTTTATGCGATAAGATATTATTTTCAAGTCGTTTACCTAAGTTATCTGTACTGGACGTGACTAGTTTTACACGGTTTATATTTATAGGTAGGGTAGATGACATTAGAGCTTTTTTTACTAGTTTTGGTTTTAATAGTTGACTAATATTGTCTGGATTTTGGTCTATACTAATTAATGAAAATTGTATTTGATCTTTAGTCTTTTCTATCCCTACATGAATACTTAGTTGGAACGCACTAGGTTCAGTCATTTTCAAAGTGTTGTTTCTTGTTTGATGTGGTGTCGGCACTAGTATTGTGTGTTTGTTTTTATATTTACTAGAGAACGCGATTTCATTTAGTCTAGGTAATAATTTGATAGTTTCCTTATTTATATGTTTAGAAATATTTTGGTTGTGAATCATATTTGGTATATTACTATATACATATTTGTCAGAAGATAAAACATTAGTTGTAACTTCATATTTTTTTACATTTGTGGTTTTCTGATTAAATAATGACCTAGTGGTTGCTTCATATGTTACGGTCTCCTTTCGTGGTGATTTCGTTTTTTCAAGGGTTCGATTTCCAAATAAGTGCAGTTCATCCGTAATGTTATTTAAATCGTTTTTAAGTGTATGGTAAGTAAAAGTTGAATTCAAAATATTTTGAGCAAATTCTAAATCATTTTGAAGTTCATAATTTAATTTAACTTTTTGAGGTAATGCTTGCAACTTAATGCTATTTTTATTTGAGGCTGAAGGAGCAAAATGCGTTGCTAAATTCATTATTTTATTATTTTTTATCTCTACTTGAGGTTTCCATAAAGACAGTTTTATTTTTTCAGTCGTTTGTAATAACTTGGAAGTAGTTTCGAGATTTTTCATTGAATTAGAATGATCAAAATACTGTCCGATTGTTTGGGTGTTTTTTACTGGTAAAGTTTTAGTAACAGAATTCTTCAGGTTATCTGTTATTTCTGATAATGTATAGAGCTTTTGTCCAGACAGTGTAACATAATTGGGAAATTTAGTTTTAATTTCATCTTCATTTGACGTATAAAAAGTCCTGTTATTATACTTTGTATAAAGTGTGTCATAACTAGGAAGAGTTGGGTTCAAAGAAATAGGATTTACGCTACCGTGTGAGCTACGCTCGTATGATAAATATGGTGATAAAGTTTGTTTATGCTTTGTACTTTTATCGGTTGCTAATAGTACGGTTGACACGGGTTTTATAGTCTTAAATGTAATGATTGGTATGTTTTCAAGCCCAGTAGGTTTCAAATTTGTTTTGAGATTTAATTTTACAGGAGGATAAGATAATATTTTTTTTGTATTTGTATTAGGCAAATATTCACTAAAAGATTTATTTAGGGTAGTAAAATCTTTGTGTATGTTTAATGATAATATGTTTGTACTATTTGTAATAGTTCCCTTTGAAATATCTTCGCGCTCAGTTAACGTTGAATTATTGTAAAACGCTGTTGATTGTATTTTTTCCGTTAACATACTTTGTGTGGCAGTACGAGGGGTGCTTTTGGGTACAAGATAAGACGTCCAAGTATTATATTTTCCAATATTTATCATTTCATTATCTGAAAAGACTAGAGTGGGCAAAATAGTATTGAAGATACCATTATGTGAAGTCATGTTGAATTTTATTGAGTTTACATGCGGTGTATTTTTAGTTATTGTAAAAGAATCTGGTACAGTCCTTTTTACATCCACGGCATTGACATCGTTCTCAGGTTTTATTCTTTTTGTATTTGGTACTGAGTACTTTACGAATCTTTCGGAAGTAGGGTTTGAGACTATACGTTGTAATGTGTGTAAATTAAGATTACTGTGAATTTTATTGTTGTTATAATTATTATTTATATTATTTAGGTTCAATATTATTTTCTCATTATTTGTTGGTTTTGATGTTACATTAATATGTAGGTGACTGATATTTCTTATGTTATCAATGCTATTGGTATTATATACGGCAGGCATTGAGCCTGTTAAAAATATTTTAGTGGAACCAAGGTCTGTTGTTGAATCTGGGTCAGAACTTAACTTCACACCATCTGCCAAGTCATAAGAATTTAAATGTTTTGTTATTTTTTGATTTGGTAACATGCGCGTTAAACTGTTTTCACTTGTCTGTGTAATATTATTCTTTACATTTTTAAGGTTTATAATAATTGGAGTATTTCTATCTTTTAAGGGTTTTACATCATTTTTCAGTTTAAAAGTAGCAGTTAGTATATTCTTTTCTAAGTTTTCGACGTTGTAAAGGACTGCAGAAGTATTAATTTGTACTATGGGTAAAGTATATTTCGAGATGCGATTAGACAGTTCTTTACTATTTTTATTATAGAAATAAGGTCTAACAAAATAACTGTTAATTTTGCCTTCATCGTTATTGATATTTCTAGTTGAAAGAGACTTATCTTCATTTTTTATTGATGGTACGTTTTCTGTGTAATTGAAATCGTAAGATATATCAGAATTGGTTTCTTTTTGTACAGCATATTTTATTGTTTTGAGCATTACATCATTGAAGGCTTTTTGTGAAGAAAATGGTATGTTGGTAATTTTGCGAATATTTTTTGTATTTGTGATATTTCTACTATCATAATTCGTAATTTTATCTTTTTTTGTAACATTTAACTTATCTCTTAACACTGGCGTAGAATTGAATACATAATTTGCTGTATTATCATACTGGTGTAATTCTTCAAATACAGGATTATTTGTATACAAAATAATTTCTTCTGAAGTTATGTCATTTGGGTTATTTGTGACTATATCTTGTACGTGATTAACTGTATTTAATTTTTTGGGTAACAAGGTATAAGTTGTTGGACTTTCAGTTTTTTTTAATTCATGTAGTTGTTGAAATAGTGTAAATTTTGTGCTGGGTGCTGTCACATTTGTTATTGTGTATTGTACTCTACTTAAATTTTTATCATTAGTAGAGATAGTGCTCGGATTTTTCAAATAATTTGTATTTTCTGATGTATAGTTTTCAATGTAATATACATTTTCCGTAACATCATTATTATAAACCTTTGGCTTAGAATTCGTACTTTGTACAAAATTTCGACTTAACAAGTTTGCAGTGCCTTTGTTTTCATGAGAGCTATAATTTTTATTGCTTAGATATAAACGTTGATTTACGTTGTTTATTGATTTTAACGTATTATTGAAAATATATTTTGTTTTATCAAAAATTGAAGGTTTTTGTAATTTTATAGGAATTGTCTCACGGACTGGCTCTGGCTGACTCATTGAATAAATTAGCCTTTCTTCGTCTGTTGACATTTTATTGAATTTTTCTTTCGTAGTTGCTATGTTTAATCCTGTATTTATCATTGATGGCCTGTAATTTACTGAATCTGTTGACGAGTTTCTGGTTTGTACAGCAGGGTTCGTGATTGGAATTTGTACTTTATTTTCACCCAGCTGATTCATCGAGCCAACGTCACTTTTGTTTATTTCTGTCACTAAATCAGTTAATAAAATTAGGTTATTTTCGGTTGAGGATTCTGTTCTATGTCTGAATAATACAAACGGGTTTGTTGATAAAATCTGTTTTACATTTTCACTTCTAGTATGACTCAATATATCAAATTTGATGTTTTTTGTGCGTTGTTTTTTAAATATAGCTTCTGTACTGTCTGTTCTTGATTTAGTTCTAATTTTGGGTAGTATAACAGCGTTTGTAAGTACGTCCGGTATTTCATTTTCACTCACGTTTCTCGTTAAATAAATGTCACTCTTGTATTTTTCTATTACACTTGTTAACATTGGATAGTTCATTTGTGTAGTAGTTGATATAGTAAGACTTGCATCTGTAATTGATGACGTGTCTTTCATAGAATTCGTTGATGATGTAGTACTGTTTCTATATAGTATTGATGGGTATGTAATGATATCCTGAATTTCATTTTCACTCATAATATAACTCAATGGATCAGTAATGCTTTCCTTATTTTCAGTTAGTACATTGTCTAGTATAGAACTATACTTTTCTATATTTGTTGATATAGTAGGATTTGTATATTTCGATGATGGTGTGGGCTTATCTAAATACGGCAGTGAATTTGTAATATTTTTGGAAATATTTAGATTTGTAATGACATCTTGTTCGTTATAGTCGATCATAATTGAAGTTTTTGAGTGTGTATTATTTTCAGTTGGAGAATTGAAAAATTTCGTATCATTTCTTATTGTTGAAGTTGATATAATAGAATTTTTTTTTGAAACTAACGGCGGTATTTTTACGGAATTTTTCAATGATATGGTACTATTTCTTTGTAGTATAATTGGCTTTGTAATTACTTCCTGAATGTCTTTTTCACTCATATAATAATCTAATGTAATATTTGATATATTAGGTCTTCTGTTTTTCATTGTAGGTGTGTATTTATTTGAAAATGTCAATAATTTTGTAATGTTGCTGGGGAGTATATTTGGGTTTGTAATAACGTTGTGCTTTTTATTTTCGTTTGTAATAGTAAAGTCTGTCATTGGATGCGTATTTTTCACGAAATTTGTAGGTGAACTTATACTGTTACGGTGTCGCATAGTTGAGTTTGTAATTGTATCTTGAATCTCGTTTACACTCATATTATGTTTGAATGAATCAGTGTTACTTTCTGTTAATAACTCAGACAGTAATGTATCAAAATTTTCTGTTGTAGTTAATGTATCTGCGATAGTAGTTTCAGATATATTATAGTCATAGTGATTGTCGATGTCTGCAACAATTTTATTAGTCATGGCGTCTATACGATTATTTAATATTTTCGTTATGGGCATTAAACTTTCTTGATTTATTTCATAGTATTTTGCATCGGTTAATCTTGGAGTGAGAGCTGTTGATACTTGTGTAAATTCTTCATGCAAATTATCTGCAATATTTAACTGTTTACTAAGTTGTTCAATGTTTGATGATGGCGTTATACGTACAGATTTTTTTATATTTTCTTCGTGTGGAGTTAAATTTAAGGTATTATTTAATATGTTAAGATACTGCTTTTCATAAGTTGTAATGTACGGAATAAGCAGATTAGTTCCAAGTTTAGTGGATCTCTTAGTAGTAAAAGAATTTGTAATATTTTTTAGTAGCGATTCTTGTTCAGTTATAACTCTTATTTTTTTATATGGTGTTAAAGAAATAATCTCATTGGGAAATAATTCAGTTGCTTTGATGCTTACGCCTATCGTGGTAGATGTCTCCAGTGATTCGTTTGATATACTATTTTGCTCATTACCACTCGCAGTTGAAGGTGTCAAATTTGATGACATACTTGTATTACTGGACATATCAGGGTAAGTATGTTGCTTTTTGTCGTTCGTTACGATAAGTGTGGAATCCACATCATATTTATCAATTTTCCTTTCTTGTACAGAGTCACCGTCATCTCTTAACCGTTGATCATCGTCTGTTAATACTCCAGCTGTTGTTTTAACAGTGCTATTATGTGTCCTTGTTTTATTTATTAGTTTATTTGTATGCATTTGAAATACAGAATTAAGCAATGCTTTTTTCAGTTCAATTTTTACATGACGCTGAAATAATTTAGAGCAATTTGAGGGAAAAATGGTAGTATTTGGCTCAAATAGCGTCATATTGTCCGCTTTTATCGGATGTGATCTGTTGGAGAGAACTAAATCGTAAATATTTTCGGACATTGAAGTTGAAAAACTAGATGCCTTTGTCTTTATAGTCTGAGCTCCAGTAAGTTCGATATCTTTCCAATTTGGCACGTTTTTAACAGTTTCACTATCGTTATTTGTTGTGTACATATCTTCATCTTGTTGTTTGGTTGATAGATCAAAGTTTTTGTATAAATTTTGTTGTTGTATTATTGATGACATAGTTGAGAAATATTTTAAGCTATTCGTTTTCTGATAATTCATATTGTAAATATTTTTCTCAGAACTGGACATAGAATTTCGTGGCAAGTGGTCAGGTTGTTTTTTGAGTTTGTTAGCATGTGATACATTCGTGACGTGGGTTATTAAATCATGTGTAAGTGTTTCACTATCCACATCTGTCAAAGTGAAGTTCAATGAAGGACTGTTATGAACCGTATCTTTTGTTGCTTTTAATGATGTGGCAGTTTTATAACTCTTTGTTAATTTAGTTATATCATTATACTGTACAGTTGTGTTTTCACTAAAAATATTACCATATTGCGCCGTCTTTTTTTTCTTATTGATAGAATCTTGAAATTTATGAAACACATTTTTTGTCGCATTTACAACAAGTGCTTGTAAGTACAATGTATTAACTACTTTTTCGATTGGAGCTTCAGTGTTTTCAACAGTGTACGTCTGATTTCTATGGGGAGAATTCGTTGTGGTTTGTTTTGACATAAAGTCGTTTAATAAAATAATAGCACGTGACACGTCTTGTAGTTTAAGTGGATGTGTTAAGTTTCCTACCAAATTCGGTATGCTATTTGCCTTAAATCCAAGTTCAGGATCAATGATTGCACTTCTTTCTTTTAACGATGATAATACATATTTCATATTCTCGGTTTTTATTCCAATTTCATTCGTAACATAAGTGTCGTTAATACCCAAGCTGCTACTTGTATTGCTAACTGATTTTTTGTTCAGTTTTGCTACTAAGGTTTTCAATTTTGAAATAGTATTCTTAAAGTTAGTGTGCAATGCTTTCGATTTTTCATTATCGAGTGTTTTGTTTGAGACAGTTGCTTCTTCAGAGGTAAGGCTTTTTATCAAACCCTTTTTACACGATGAAGTGATCGTTCCATTCTCACAGCAAATATTAATATAATCAGAATGGTTTCTTCCAGTAAAGACTTCAATATATATTTTAATAGTGTCACGTCTTCGAAGAAATCTAAAAACTTTTGTTAAGTTTTTCTTCTCACTTTCTGTTAAATAAGTATAAAGGGACTGTAAATGACAATCAGAATAAATTTCAGGCTTTTGAGTCTCTTCACTTTCGTTTTCTTTTTGATCATACCTTGTATCTATAATATCTATTTCTATTGTAGAATTTTTATGAAGTATTTTGTGAAGATCTTCCTCAATGACGTTATATTTTCTCAAATCTTTGCGTGCGGGATGTAATGTTAATATGACAATCAAGGTATGTTTTGGTGAACCTTTTATTCTAGACTTAGCTTTGCCAAATAAATTATATTTTTTAATTTTGTACTTATGATGATGTCGTGTTTGCACTAATGCTCTATATAAAATATGCTCAAGTTTATATCGTAATACCTTTTTGACATTTCGAATATTGTCTTCTTCTACCGTTTTGCTTGATTTATCTCTACCGCAGTTAGAGTGATTCCAACTTTCACCAGATCTATTATTACGTTTGGAAAAATCTTCTTTTAAATTGAAACATGTCTTATTATAAATTTTCTTGTATAGATCTAGTACTTTACCTTCAGTATTGATTGACTTACTGAGTCCAAACAAATTTTTGTCACTATTATATCTGTCTTCTTTGGCTTTAAGAGTATCACGCATACAAACACACAAGCTTTTCAAAAGCTTTACTGTTACTTCAATTAAATGTTCATCACTAGTAGCCGCATCGATCGACTGCAGTATTTTTGTTAAAAGTGGGTTGTCACTACTTGCTAAAGATGTTCTAAGTTGCAGTAATCCATGAATTTGCACCACTTTTAATATGACACATAAAATTACAGTTCGAATGTTCATTTTAGGTAGGCAGTTGTACTGACGTCATGTTGGCAGTCACAAATGAGGTCGAATGTAGAACAATCATGTTCACGTAACGATATTTTGAGTTGCAGAGGAAAACGGTACGCGATAAGGAGGGTGATGTTTTGCTTTCTTTTGTTTGTCGACTCGAACGCATTATGGCGGCTCCAGACTTGTGCCGTGAAGCCCCGTGAAGAGGCGTGAACGTGAATGTGGATGGTTTTCACGGGCTTCGCGCGCGTTCGCGCCTGTTTCACGGTCGGAGTCGGTATTTTGTGCCGCGACAAAGGGTTCGCGCCTCGTTCGCGCGTAGTTCACGCGTACACATCCACATTCACGGCCACTTGCCAGTTTGCTCCTGGCAGCAAGCGTGTACGGACGTGTGCAAAGCGCATTCTCTGTGCGCGCTAAAATGGAATCGTTTATGAACTGGAGCAATGAGATGGAAATGCTATTTTTAGAATACTATCACAATGAAAACATACTGTGGGATGCGAACAACCTGCATCACAAAAATAAAACTCTGGTACATGATGCCTGGAAGAGGATCAGTACACAAATGGACATAATTATAAAAGATTTAAAAAAGAAAAAAGACTCTTTATTGTCCAGTTATCGCCATTATCGAAAAAAGGTTTGTTATTTTGTATAAAATAAATAAATAGTCTATACAACGCAGTCTAGCTAGACCATACTAGAATGTTTTTTATTATAGAATACTGATAAACATACTTAGATACTTTTTTTAAACAAAGTTATTGCAGCAGCAACTTCTACGTCCATTTCGCGGCACGGCTCACGTACGAATGAGAGCATCCCGTGAATGTGGAGGGCACGGCGCAGCCGTGAATTCACGGCGCGAATACACGCCGTGAATTCACGGCACAAGTCTGGAGCCGCCATTAGGAAATTATTTTTGATTGTTACGATATATGAATAAGTTACATAACAGTTATGTTAGAGAAGGAGGATTATAGTATTAGATAACACGGTTTTATTATTTTTGATGTACCTATAGCTCCTTTATATTTTGTTATGTTTACTTTAGTCATAATCCTGTCACAGGTACCTACCTATTTATTGATGAATATAATTTATTTTCATTAGAATTTATAGTCTAAAAGAAATTTTAGATATGGTGAAGTAATCGTAACGACCAATAATATTAAAACCACTATTATTTGCTAATTGCTGGGCAGGAGGCACAAAACTTCGTTTATACATACATCGGGGTTCACCAGTGGTTCAAACTACTACTACCAAAGTGTCAATGTGAATACAATATTTTTTCTTAAATACTAGTATTAACAGCTACTAAAAGTTGTACTGCCCAAAATAATTCGTAACATCAAAACTCACCCAATTATCCATCTCCTTCTGCCTATCCAGGAGCATCTCTTGCAGCCGGGGCCCCAACTCTTCCATGAAGCCCCGAGCCAAACCGCGGGAGTGTTCTAACGCTTGCTGGCTCACCACCACCGAAGCGAATTCCAGGTATACCTCCATGGTAGTCTCCAGCTCTGGTACTGGCAGCTTCGGTAGCTGGACATTCTGTCAATTGAGTATTAAGATTATAACCAAGTCCAAGAGGTATAATGTACATGTTTAGGATGACACGTTGCGGAATATGCGTAAGATCAGAAATAAAATAAGAATAGTTTGAAAAAGTGACAAATAACGCGAAGAGTGGAGATAGATAGATATTTGTACTGCCACAGTCTTCAAAGGCGAAAGCAATAGTAAGATGGTGAAGATGATTACGCTCGATTTCACCCGTCGAAGTGCAAAACTCAAATTTATTTCAATTCCGACGCCAAAAAATCTCTAGTTCTCTACGTGAACTAGATCTTAAGCATTTCGTAATACATGTAAGTGAATAACGGTTATACCTAGTACTACAAAATATTATCGTCGCAATCTAAAAGACATTGACATAAACACGACTCACTTTTGAAAGCAAAGCACCCATGGCTTTGTGTGGTTCTCTTCATTTTTGTATCATCCCACTGCAGTACTAATTAAGGCAGTGGATATACTTATTTACATTTATAAAAATTGGTGTTCGGTCATGTTAAGTCGTTATCATTTAGTTTTGTCCTGTCCATACTTGAAAATTCGATTTCAAATGTATGTCTATGTGTTATAATATTCAGTCTCAGTTTCAGATGCCTCTGCACCAATTAGAAGGTTCACATGAATGGAAATGAATAGATATCATCTGCTATCTTTCAATTTCATCATTCTTAAGGCACATGAAATTCCACCTTTCACACATTGTTGAACAATATTTCCAATGAAGAATGAGAGAGATTTTTCAATAAAGATTAAAATAATAGGTAGGTTTGGAGAGCATATAACAAAGACAATATAAATAACAAAGACCAGTGCCACTTTTCTACTGGTTTCACAGCTACAAAGTAATTTAAAGAATAGTTATTTGTTTTGATTGAATATTTTGCACCAAATTCTTGTTTACTTGATAATTTGTCAACGATTGACAAGACTTGTCCTGAAGGTTTATTTTGAAGATTTGCCATAATAAAAAAAATAAAGACCCATCGGGCGTTTGTAGACCAATTATTTACTGTTATGTAGGTATTAGATTAGTTAATAGCTTATTGAAGTACCCACAAAGACATTTAAAGGCATTTCAAATATCGTACAAAACTGGCTTTACAATAATCGCTGTTTCGGTGATGAGAAATTACTTTAATACAAATTATTTTTATTTTCCTTTAAAAAAAATACTGTATTATTTCACAAAGTTTCTTCAAAAAATGTCTCCCAATGTCATTAGTGTTTACTCTATTCTGTTGTGAATTTTGTATGAGTTCCATTGAATTGGTAAAAATCATTTCGAGTTTGATTTTCTCATGATACATTACCTGGAAGTCTTCGTCTTCTGAGCCGTAGACCTGTGTGCTCAGCCACCGCTTCGGCAGCGCCAGGAGGGACTCGCCCCATGCTGCAACAACGAGAAAATAACAGGGGTTTCAATATGATTTTAAAATCGATCAATTACGGTGAAAGGTCTAGTAAGTATGTGAACAGTTATGAAATAAACCGAATATACTTAATCATTTTTTAATACCACTAAGGTGGCAGACAAGCATAATACGACCCTCCAGTTGAACTGGTGGTCACTGGAGCTTATGGACGCTTGCAATACCAGAGGCGCTGCCAACCTTAAAACCTTTGAGAAAAACGAGGCAGTTATGACTTTGAGTTATGACTATTGCATAGTTTTCAGTGTTTGAAGTAAAACTTCTTTAGACGCGACTAGGTAGTAACTAAGATTTTTTTTCTGACGGAAGTAACGCTTACTATTTGAATTTTGAATAGCGGAAACGTAGTTTTCTCTATTCAAAATTCGAATGATTGATATTAATATAACATTTGATGCCGTCAATGGCAAAGAAGTTTTACCTCAATCGCGCATAAAGGTTACACGCACACACTTTTTATTGTTTCTTAGGTAGTACCACCGATTATATAATATAGTAGTACCCTTAAGAGTACCCTTAACCGGCGAGCGCGTATGAAGACAGTTATGAAAGTAGAAGAAGCGAAAGGTGTATGCCAGGATCGTAGCAAGTGGAAAGCCATAGTCTCTGCTTACCCCGATGGGAGACAAGCGTGATTATACGTATGTATGTATGTTAGGATCATTTTCCATCTTCGATTAAATTAATTCTATATACTTACTAATTTCATGGAAGTCTTCTATAGTTTAATAGGCTTTATATTGGCGTGTATTGGCCTAACTGGTGTCTCTGTTAACGAACTCGGGGATTTGTGGTTGTAAGTAGGTACCTATTTGGGTCCATTATTTGCGATCACGTTCGAGTAGAGCACTTACTGCCAGACCCAGGATATTGCCACAAAGCCCCGTCGACGCTCAAGCACCAATCAGACTGAGTCTTTGTAAATACACTCGAGAGCAATGAATCCGGGTCACTTAAAGAATCCTAAAAATCTCGGAAACTAAAAATGCTAGGTTAATGCAATAAATTGTATTTAATAGACAATGTAATACTCCTTAAATGAAGGTATTAAAACTTCTTAGTTATTGTAAAGTTATATCATAAAAAAATCAAATTTGAAAAAGGGCCACTTTCGAAGATGGAACTACGAAATTACAGCATTTGGTGTTGCTTTTGTTTGTAATCTGTCATTTATGTGGGTACATAAACCATGTTGATAGTGCTCTATATTCATTAATCAAGCTGAAATTATGTCGCTTACGCCTGAAGAATGCACCAGAATACTTACAATGCTGGAAACCGGCCGGAGTCAGCGCGATACAGCCAGGACTGTCGGTGTGTCGCTGTCAACAGTACAAAGAGTTCTCCGACGTTACGAAGAAACTGGTTCTAACCTACGCAGACCAGGAACGGGCAGAACCAGGTGTACCACAGCACGAGAAGACCGATACTTGGTGAACACCATGCTTCGAAATCGCTTTCTCACAGGAACTGAACTCACCAATCAGTTTCGACGCCTCGGAGGAAGTAACCCAAGTGCATGGACAGTAAGACGTCGGCTTGCTGAATCTAACTTAAAACCCCTTAGACCTGCAAACGGCCCTAAACTGGAGCGTGGGCATCGTATTTCGAGACTAAGGTATGCCCAGAGCCACGTAAATTGGAGTATTGAAGATTGGTCAAAAGTTATGTTCTCCGACGAATCAAAATTTATGCTCTACAAGCACGATGGAAGACACAGAGTGTATCGAAGACCAGGGGAAAGATTCAAGCAAGCATGCATCGAAGAAAAAGTAGCCTACGGTGGTGGGTCTGTACTTGTGTGGGCCGGAATTTCTTCTGAAAGTCGCACAGAGCTGGTGATCATAGAAAACGGCTCTTTAACTAGCGTAAGAAATGTGGAAGAAATCCTCAATGATCACGTTGGTCCATTTATGGTCAATTTAGGTGAGGATGCTATATTTATGCATGACAATGCCCGACCTCATACAGGTAGGATTGTGAATGACTACCTTCAAGAGATGAACATTACTCGTATGGAGTGGCCAGCGCGCAGCCTGGATATCAACCCGATCGAGCATGCTTGGGACGAGCTAGGCAGATGCGTAAAACAACGAAACCCTCCCCCAATCACGCTTCGTGAGCTCAAAATTGCTCTCACAGAGGAATGGGAGAATATTCCCCAAAATCGTATAAGGAACTTGGTGTACAGCATGCCAAACCGCGTAAACGCAGTAATGGAAGCACGAGGAGGCAATACGAAGTATTAAAATTCAAGAAAATCGTAATAAAGTTCAAAAATTTCATGTTTCCTATTTTTGTTTTAAGGAGAGATCAGCAGTTTTTTCTTTATGTAATTTTGTGTTAATAAAATGTACGGTGACTCATATTTTTTTTACTTTCATTTAAGGAGTATTACATTGTCTATTAAATACAATTTATTGCATTAACCTATCATTTTTAGTTTCCGAGATTTTTAACATTCTTTAAGTGACCCGGATTCATTGCTCTCGAGTGTAGTAACATTTATTATAACAACAGACGTTTGACTTTGACATGTCAATAATCCTAAAAACCTTTTCTGAGAAATAATTTCTTAGTCGATTTTGATAGTGTCGATAGATATCAGACCGTTGACCCTATTCAATCATACCGAACATAAAATAAATGAAAAAAATACATACTGAAAATAATAAAAATACAAATATTCACGGACATTTTCCGACAACGCTATTTGATCCCAAAGTAAGCTAGGAATAACATGTTTCTGTTATGGGTATCAGACCACGGATATTAATACTGATATACTTTTAAATACATACTTATCTTACAAATAAACACATACTCTCAAGACAAACATTTGTGAATCAGAAAATGTTTTGTCTCCGGTGGGAATCGAACGACATCGTGATCCGCAGACATTTCAACCTCCAGACCAACGAGGCAGTCATCAAAACCATAAATGAATAAAATGATTGTTTCATTTATGCCGTTCGATGAGACATAGTAATTTTATTGTTCTTTGTTTCGAGATTCCAATAGTTTTAGAGTTTTTAGAGTTCCGTACCCAAAGGGTAAAAAACGGGATACTAATCATGAGACTTCGCCATCCTTCTCTCTGTCTGTCTGTATGTCTGTCCATCACGAGGCTGTATCTCAAGAACCGTGAAAACTAGAGAGCTGAAATTTTACAGATGATGTATTTCTGTTCTCGCTTTATCAATAAAAAAACTTATAGCAGAAAAAGGGGGGGGATTATGGGTACAGTAAACGTGACTTTTTGCCTTTTTTGGGGGTCACCCTCAGGATGAATTGGTGCGGTGACATTTTGTACTCTTTCCCGTCGCCACAGGGGCGGGCATGATGATTTGATATGAAGATTTTGACAATATCAGAGCATTGAACCCATTCATTCATTATTCAAAAGGTGAAATGTGGGCATAGGTATAATGCCTCTGCCTACATAAAAATAAAAGGGTAACAGGTGTGATCATGTAAAAAAAAACTTAAACGCATAAAAAAACGAAGAGGTTTCATTTCATTTCATTTTTATTTCATTTCATTTATTCATTCATATTAACAATTTACATTGTATTTGAACTACTACCACTACTACTAACTATGTAACAATAACTCATTATTAAATTTCACATTATGCCATTAAACACCTTTATAATAATGTTATGTGTATGTAAAATTTATCCTATTTATATTTTGTCACAATTACTTTCATATAAGCAGTTAGCCGAGACATAGTAATTTTATTCTATTCTCTTTCCTCCGAGATTCCATTAATGAAGCGGTCACAGTGACAGCGTGACAGATAGTGCCATCAGCGGTGTGGCGAAGCGCTAAATTAGAACGGGGACATGTATTGGCTCACTCACCCTCCTCGCACTGAGACGAAAGCAGAGGGTCAGGTTTTATAGTTTTTGTAAATAGTTTCATTAGCCGTGGGTTCCGAACATGACCGTAGATTAACGTGAGTAGAAGATTTTTTGTGTACCGTCTTGAGGTTTTGTAATTAGGTGAAATTGGTTACAAAAATGAGGGAGGAGGAAAAAGAAGGGAAGTAACTAGTAAAGGTAGCTATTTTATCTTCAAGTGGAGAATTATTGATTGCAGTGCAATTGCATCATATTATTTATAGATTCGGCAATAGGCTTACCACCTATTACGTGGGACATAAAACTATAATGTGAAATGTGGGCGTGTACTATGCCTCTGTCTACTCCTTCGGGGATAAAGGCGTGACTATATGTATGTATGCATTTAAAGATTTAAATTATCTGTTGTAATTGTCATCGAAAAACGTGTTGATCAGTTTATAGTTGTAGAGTGATACAGCCATAGAGCAACACGATCTCCATGAAAGTCATAGGTCATGTTGCTCTATGGATACCAGCCCTTTCAAAATCTAAAATATTAATTGCCCTACATATAAAAACTAATCCCATTCATATTCTTGCCACCCAAGACTATAATTTCTAATACATACATATAGTCACGCCTTTATCCCCGAGGGGGTAGGCAGTGGCATAGTATACGGCCACTTTTCACTTTATAGTTCAATATCCCACGTGACAGGTGGTGAGCCTACTGCCGTGTTAATTACAAAAATTAAAAAAAAAATACTTATGTGCAATAATGTAATTCAAGAATCCCTTTTATTGATATTCCTGCGATAATAATACAGCTACGAATTTTCGTTTTACATCCTATATAGTACAATGTTGTATGCAAATGTGATACTTTGTAGGGGTGGGGGGTTCTATTCCGAACATTCTAAGGCAGGTGCACATTTCCCACGGAGCTCGACACCTTGTTACTGCGGAGATCGATACGAATTTAGAAATACCTGCGTTTTGAACACTTTAGTTTTACTGCATCTGAATCTGGGTACTGCGTTATTGTTTGAATGTTGTCTAGGATACATTGTAAGCGGGAAAGAAATCTTCGCATAGACGACACTATCGGTAGAGGTTTGTCGTTGTATGCTTTTGTTATAGCAAAGCAATAGTTCCTTTGATGTAGCTGACATGATTATTAGAAGTTTGAAGGGTTTAGTAAAATCCATACATCCTTAACACTGTTCCGGGCTGGTAAAGTAACTTTTTACTATGAATACCCCAAGACCAAACCAAAGGCTTTCTTAACCATAAAAGTTTCAACGGGTCCTAAGATGTTGACTCAAAAAGTCCTTTTAGAACTTTTTGAGTCAACGAGGATTATTTATGACCCAAAGTCCAGATACAAATAGGACCGGAACGGAGCTTCGAAACACGAGTGTTAGATGCAATTACGACAATCCCTTTAATTAATATTAGCTACTTTTGTAAACAAATTTTGTTAAGTATAGCTTACATAGTATGCAACCGAAGTAGAACAAAGTTGTACCTAATTGAGATACAGGGCGCTGTTCCTACGAGACTCGTAACATCAACGAACCGACTATACTCGTACCTGACTAAATTTGTAAGTCGTTCGTCGCTTGTTTGTGGTTGCAAACTTGCAACTATGACTGTTGTAAAGTTCCTGAGCACATTTCTGGCAACAGTGTTGTTACGTTAGCGAACTTTTATAATTGACGGAATTCTAGTTGTTAAAGTGTCGTGATTTTGATTCCTGGCCATTATACGTCTAACTTTTAAGTAAAAACGAAGACGACGTGATATTGGGAACTACAGTTGCTTTGGTGGTGCTACCTTTGCTTTGTATTACTGACGTTTCGTAAGTGCCCTAGTGCCTATGTATTAAAATTTCGCGAATTTTTTTTTTACTTTCTCTCAAAGTTCTTCTAAATCTGTAGCATTTATGAACTTACAGTTGAGTCACAACAATTTTGACTAAACTATTTTTTTTTATTTTAAAAGAGAATTTAATTTTATTCTATTTATTGAACAAAAATATTTTCATTAGAATTTTCAATTGTTGCATATATCAGCAACATCTCATTAATCTTATTGTGTCCAAAATGTATTGATTACGCTTAAAGAGACGTTGCTGATATTTTTCGTAAGGCGTTTGAGAGTTGCACTTAGTTAAAGCGGTGGCTTTGACTTGCTGAAAGCGGCATGACTAGACGCTTATTTTTACGTACGTAACCTAACCTAACCATAACTATGAAGGTGACTCTTCTCTAGTGAACTTTATTATTTATCTTAGTTGTATATTGAAAATTCCAACTTAAATATAAATATAATGTAGTAAATTTCCTTTAAGAATTGTTATGAGAAAACGTGTAGGTGCCCAGAATCCCTCCGGCCACATTGGCAACTGAGATTCGCAACCAGTGGTTAAAAAATAAGAAATAATATTGCTACGCAACTAGTTGCTCAAAAAGAATATCTATTCATGTTTGGAAACCAGCGTAGATGAGAGTTTAGTTTCGCAACCAAATGACTTTAAATAGTGAAAAAAATTACTTTACTCTATTGCTAATGTGGCGCCATCTTCTATTCCTGCATTTTGACAGACATTGTTTTGTATTCAAGGCTATTGTCCTGTTCTCTTGTATCCATAGTTTTATGCCTCTTATAATAAAGAAAAAGAAGTATACAACTAACTTACTTAATATTAGTCACAGAGCTTTGATTGTCGCTTGCCGTGTTGAGGTGCGAGGGTAGGTAGTGTGTAATCACGAGAAGGGCCCATTTAGATTGTATCGACGTACTTAACATCAACAACATGGACTTATGTGAACAGTTGGTTTGAGAAACTATTACTAATGGTGGTTGTTCAAGGGTGCACTAGATGAATATCATTTAATCTGAACGTAAAATCCAGGTTGTTATATTTATGCTTAGTTGCTTAATTTTCAGCAATATTCAAGCATCTTTGTGTATCACCTGCAGATCACTTAAGTTGGATTTGATTTCGGGGTTTTTGATGGGACCTTTTTGCATCCATATGTATTTATGCATTAAAAGAAAACTGTGCCAAGTGCGAGCCGGACTCGCGCACTGAAGGTTTCGTACCCAAAAACGGCAAATAATAACGTTTGTTGAATGGGAGCCCCCCTTTTATTCCTCCTTTTTTTCTGGTTTTACCACAGAAATACATAATCTTTGAAATTATCAGCTCTCTAGCTATCACGGTTCCTGAGAACGGACGGGCAGACAGATGGATAACTAATTCTAATGATTATTCCGTTCTTACCCTTTGGGTACGGAACCTAAAAAATGCTCTGTGATCACGTGGCTCTGCTGCATTATTCAATGCTACACTAGGTACCTACATATTTCAATCATTTTGATATTAAACCCATTCCCGTTTGAAACACGAACATTTGACAACATAAAACGCCACAAAGAACATAATACTCATATAACATCTTCGTAGCTTTGTACAACAGCGCTAACCACGCCCTTCCATCACTCTTTACAGTTAAAAGTGTCATCCACAACATATCTAGCGTAACTATCAGTACAGAGCTCTTGACAGGTCGTGTTTAGTGCCACTTGGCCCATTTCCAACATTTTTATGTGCCAAGTTGGCGCTAATGGGGGAATATGGCCTCTCTGGACTATTCTTGGCCGTATTTATTTTAATTTAGAAGTACTTAGACGACGCGACGGTAGATGTGTTGTTTCGTACGTTTTAATCCCTTGTAATGTGGTTTATGTTTCATGATAAAAAGGTACCTACATTAAAACCTTCGTAAAAATGGTTAACACTGCTCGGTCTGAAACTTCATAAATGCGGCTAAGTGCGAGTCAGACTCGGGCACTAAAGATTTCGTACTTTAAAAATGACAAAAGAATAACGTTTGTTTTAAGGGATACAAAAAATAAAAAAAGTTACTTAGGGACTTTCATAATTTGAAAGTAACTCACATTCTTTTTTTAGTATATGTTAACAATGTATAGAGGATTACGAAAAAGTAAATAATGTGAGAGATAACAAAAAAAGTATATAAAAAGAATAGCTTTTAAGTGTAATGAAATAAGAGGCCTTTATCACAGTGTATGGTGGTGCAGTAATATAATAAAAAACGTCTGTCCATTCGTCCGACAGCTAAAACTTAGTTACGTGTCTCGTGTGATGTGTTCAGTCTACCCTCGGGGCTACGGCGAGGCGGTACTGCCGGCGGGTAGCGGTAAACTTGTATTTTATCCGTATGAGAACAATGTAAGGAAATCCTTTAAAATTAACGGGGCTGATTTTAATTTTAGGCTTACCTAGCCGTTGAACTAGCATCCCTACTTTCTTTGGGTTATAATATTTCGGCTGCCGCTTAAGACCAAATGAAAATGGTTAAACTGGAATTAGATACCTGTAAATAATTTATAGGCCAAGATATGTAGAAATAACGTATTTACGTAAGTGGGATAATAATGAATAAATTTCTGTTCCTTATTTTATATGGATAGAAAAAAACATTTCCTACAAACAAGGATGCTTTGCCGGACTCCTACCGAATAACTGCCAAAACTCTCCACCAATGTGTGGAGCGCTGTGTCCTCGCACTTAGCCGTGTTTTCCCTGTGTATTCGCCACAGATACTTACCGAAGCTCACGTTCCAAGTAAGCATCTGTGACAACCGCAGGAGAGAGCATCGTGGTTCCTCTCCAGCCACTTGTCCATGACTGGTCGGAGCACCGCAATTGTGGCGATCCCTCCCCCCATAGTTATTTAAGTCACACCAGTCACACACACGGTTTCATGGTGAAGTTGGGACCACCGAGCCTCGATTTCTCGAAACGCAGTCCTATGGCCCAGTTTCAGAAAGGATTAGTCTACAAGAACCCCATATTGCCTTAGTTCAGACATCATGATTATATCTGGAACTATTATATACATAGAGAATCTATTCCTACTACTCTCTATAACTATGATTTTTTTTCGAGTCAGTAAAATGACATTTTCAGTGTTGCGGGATTTTTGTAACAAATAAATAGTGATGTGGTTGAATCGAGTTTTACAATTAAAAGTTAGTCGAGATTATATTTTTTAATTCCATATCAAACAGTAATTAAATATAACATTAAACCTATACCGTATTTTAACTCATTCAAATAATGCAGTAAACAAACAATTTGGATCTCGATTGCTCCATAATTATTTCCCTACATTTAAATATAATCACTTTTCTAGGAACCATTGTTTGTTTTATACAAACATTTCACACCAATTTACCTTGAAAATATTTTCATGAAAAGTACTTTGATGACAAAAATTTAAAACTGTCATTTTTGCTTGTCCTTAAATTATTTTTTCATCCCATCTATTCGAAAAGCAACACTTTGCACCACGATAACAGGCCGCAAAATATAAATAATCTTTTCTGTTAAGAGCTTTTTAGCGGGCGGCAAAGTGATTTGAATTTGGAACTTGGAACTGAATTTATAACATTCATAGAAATCGAACGCAAATAGTAGGTATACTACATAACTATAACGTAATCAGTATACCTACATAATTTTATTGTATTCTGCAAATATAATGAGTTCTACGTCGAATTATGACAGTGACCATGCATTAACTCCTGAATGACTATTAGAAGCTAACTACGTCGTACAAATCTCATTTTTTCTTATAGAAAGTGGATGAAAAGTAGAATATATTACATAAGAGCAAATTATTTTGCCCTCGGGCGGTGTACTTTGAATCCCTCACAGCGCACAGGATTCTACGTTAGAATCCCTCGCTGAGCTCGGGATTCTATTCGAGAATCCTTCGCTTCTCTCCGTGATTCAAAGTAGCAAACCGTCGCCGTCAAAATACTATTTTGCTCCCTTGTTATACAACCTACTATTTTCTACGACCATTTGGTAATTTGCATACTACATAACCGCAAGTCATATCTCAAGAGTACTCATTCTTGCCAAGTCGTATTACAATGACTATTTCCACACGGGTAAACCGTTCTACAATGAAAATTTTTTTTTTTAATGGTTTGGCATCTAAAAATCAACATAATGATTATGCCAAAAAGCGCGCGTATTTACGTCACGATTAAACATCGCATGTAATTAGGCTGTATGGATGAATTGCCTTTACATTTCACTTGTGGGATTATAACAACAAAACAACTTGTATGAGACTGTATTTGGGGATCGTGCGAAGTATGGCCCCATACGGGGCCCCCGTATGGACGGAGACCCTGATGGTCAGCAATGTGGCTAGATTGCTGAGCCCGCAGAGGGCGATGGCCGTTAGGATTATAAGGGGATACCGCACGATCTCAGGTGAGGCGGCATGCCTCCTAGCTGGGACCCCTCCATGGGACCTGGAAGCAAAAGCCAAGGGTCTGCGTCTCGAGAAATCGAGGCCCAGCGGTCCCTGCTTCACCAGGAAAACGTGGAGATATGAAAGGTGCGACTTCAGCAACCAAAGGGGGGATTCGCAATAATCGCGGCCGTCAGACCGGTCATGGAGACGGTGCTCTCTCCTACCGGTTGCCACAGATACCGGGCACGGTAGCATCGGTAAGTATCTGTGGCGAAGACACCGGGAATCCACAGCACTGCGAGGACCGCAGCGATGACACAGCGCTGCGGTCCTCGCAATGTTGTGCACGGCAAGATTAAGTCTATTATAAAAAAAATCAGTCCAGTCAACTCAATTATTAAGTCAATTATTTTAGAATAGCCTTAATCATTAATCTCTTTTATGATTAAGCCAACACGCCATTTAAGATTTACCATCACATTCAAAGAAACCCCTACAAATAAAATTTTCAAAATATCTTAGATGTAATAAATTCTTAAAAGTGTTTACTTTACTTGTTGTGTGTGTTTACTTTTTTATTTATCAACCGATTGACATGAAATAAACACTAAATGTTAAGTAAAGCAAACCTCAACACAATAAAGAAAACCGCATTGTAATCGGTTAAGCGGGTACTGAGATTAGCGCTCACAAACGTACAGACAAACAGACAAAGAATCTAAAAATCATTGTTTTGGGTTCTATTGCTTTCATAAAGCCCCCTTATAATATTTTATCTTATTTATCTTCCATGTACAGACAGCGACCTGTTACGATTTTATTATATGTATTGATGATATGTAATAGATAGATATTATATATTTACAATATAAAATTTAAAATACAATACAAAAACACCTTTACACCTAATAAAATAAAGAATGACTAAAATGTCTAAGTCTATTGATTGTCGAACATCACTATTGTAGCGGGTCACCCTTTTTTGTATCAGTGACAGTTGCACTTGTCATTTTACTGACTGAGATTAATAATCCGACTTTTAAATGAATTTCTCTTAACTTAAAAGTCCACTGATATCCCGCTCTCGCTGAACGCTGGCAGTGCGACTTGTGGCGATAAAAAGACCGTTGTCATGACAACGCAGGTGCGATCGATCGCAGGTGCGACGCGCCACGCCGCACCTTGCCACATTAGAGTGTGTATGTGGGAGTATGTGAGAGTATGTTAGTTTTTAGAACACACACGGACACACACATGTGTTATTTTGAGTAGACTGCTGTTTTGAAAACCTTGTGAGGTTTTTGTACTACCTATTCTGATAATGGTAGTTATTTAGGCTTCAATAGAGGCTGAAATATCCGTAGTCACAATTGTTCCTAGGTGATAGGCAGAACTTTACTACCTTGGATCAAAGTTAATGTACTTTAGTTTTAATTCTTGATTGCACACAGAAACAAAATACATTGACATTATTAACTAGGAGCAAAGATGTACAAAGGCGATCTTAACTCAACATTGAGTTTCTCGTAGCAAATCTTAGGGTGAGAGGACATGTAACAGAAGTACTTACAATAAATGTTAGGATATGGGCTGCTGGTGCATCGCGATATAGGCATGTGTTAATATGATTTAATCGAGTGTTTTTGGATCTAAACAATATGTATTACAACACACTGTATAGACACCAAATTGTAACAACCTGCATTCTTTACAAATAAATAAATATTATTATTATTATTACTATGTTTCTGTCTTTACTCGGGTATCTTCTTTTTTTTCTTATGAAGATACCCGGACGTTTGGTAGGCTTACATGGCGACATATTGGTCCAACAAGCAGAGGCCCTTTGAGATTTTAAATGTAATGGGAAATGGGACCCCCACTGCAGACAATTCACGTCCATCTTATGTAGAAGAACGGCAATGGACTGCCTACAATGGGAGCTAACCTATTGTAAAATATGATAACTACAAAATGGGCTATTGCGTTGGGGGTTAAATTATTATTATTATGCAATATACCTAAGTGGTTTAATGTCTTAAGGTTACAATATCTAGTCTATACTAATATTATAAAGAGGAAAGATTTGTTTGTTTGCATCGAATAGGCTCCGAAACTACTGAACCGATTTGAAAATTTCTTTCACTGTTGGGAAACTAAACTATCCTCTGGTGACGCAGGCTCTATTTTATTTCCATATTCCCACGGGAACGGGAGCTTGAAACCGCGTGACGTCCGCTTGTTATTCATACGATTGTCGTTCAATGCACCAACAAACTTTATGTGCTGAGTATGTTGTAAAAGCTATACAGACAAAATGGCTCCCTCTAGCGCAGTTTCGTTAGCAATAACACAGAAATTTGCACTCAACAGTTATATATTTTGTTTCAGCAAGTTAAATGAGGGTACATGCATGGTAGAGGTGCCACCCACCAGCATGTACTTAAGTTAACAGAATTATACAACGAAAAGAACTGTTTAAAAGTGTTTAATTGCTTCTAAAGTAACTTAGAGTTACACCAGCCTATATTAGAAGAACCGGTTTTACCCTTTGGGCACGGAACCATAACAAATACGTAAAGTTAAAAAAAACATATATGCGGTCGAATTGAGTATCCTCCTCCTTTTTTAAAGTCGGTTAAAAAAAGAGAAAATCAATTTTAAGACACATTATTTTTTGCTGAATGCGTGTGTGTGTGTGTGTGTGTGTGTGTGTGTGTGTGTGTGTGTGTGTTTGTGTGTGTGTGCTATCGTTAGTGTTCTGACACACAAATTTTCAAAATCAATATGTCTAGTGAAACATACATGCCAAAATCATTAGGTACCACTCCTTAGACAAAGTCGGTTAACAAGATAAGTATCATGCATGTCTCAAACTATTCCAAGTTATAAAAGAGCTGGACAAAAAGGCTATACTTTCCACAAAGGTCAAGCTAGAAGGTTAATAAAAGAAAATAAATAAAATATGCTTTACAGCTTTTCGTAGCAAATCGTCCGCGTCACGCAATTTGCTACGCCGCCGCCGCTACGAAGGTGACGTAGCGTTTTGCTACGACATTTTGTGCTACGAAGTAGGGTACGGTAGGGTTTTAACGAAGGTAAATTATGATCGTTGTACTTTTTATAGTGCTGCTAAGGGCCAGCTATAAAAAAAACTTATTAATAAACTGCATAGTAAATTATAAAGAATAGAACTTTGATATAAAGCATTAATCGGATACTTATTTCGATAGAGTTTATAAACTGAAACGAAGTTAAGGCAGGGGGCTCCAGGGGGTAAAGGCATAGAGCTGTGCGTCGCCACCAGCCTGATGGAAAGCCGTGGCGCATCTAGCGATTGGGGGCCACTTCTGACAGTAATAATGATAATAATAATAATGTTTATTTCAAAATAATTGATTGTAGTTACATATCAAAACATAACACGGTAGATCTTACAACTATTTTGTTTACAATCTAGTGGGTGAAGTTCTGTTTCCCTTGATAGGTTAGATATTAACCTGTAGTAAGGGAAAACAGTCCCTTTCCCGTGGTTTAATTAAACTATATAAAATTGTTTAACAAAGTGTTTAGGTTGGTACATGTTTTAAACTACAATATCCAAATAAAAGCGAGCACAATTGCATGCAGTGAATAATTAACAACAGTGTGTGTGTTTGTGTGTGTGTGTGTGTGTGTGTGTGTGTGTGTGTGTGTGTGTGTGTGTGTGTGGCATGTGTATGACTAAGTGTGTGTATTTGTATGCAAACGTTTGTGATAATTATAGTGTGTCACTAAAAGTAACATTATTAGTTGGTACATTCAATCTACTCCTACGTTAAGATCAGTCAGAAATATCCGAAGAACTCAATACCATACTCGGTAAATTTCTCGTTAAATCTAATACCAATGTAATGTAGTGACCATGAGAGTTTAAATACCTATAAAGTGCTTCGAATTCAAAATGAGAACAGTGGTAAATGTATGTGGGTAGATACCTTTATATTTCTTTCACCAATGATAATGTATTACATAATTTTACTCAATTTCACCCATCTCACTATATTATTTGTATCAAGAATTCTTCGGTTTCATCAAACGATTTACTTCGCAAAAAGGTTTTAACAATCCTTTTGCAACCAAACAGTGTCGAACCGTATACCGGACATGTAACATTAATTTTGTTATATAGGTACGGGCCTAAGTAATAAGCGAAACGCTTAGTAAAAGCTTTCCGCGGTTTAGGAATAGTGCAAATGTTATGCTTACGTCGTTTTGTTATTTTTTTATATGCCGTAAGTCTGTGCTGTAGGAGGATTGTATGGTATATAAATAATTGCCGGACATTTAGTACATCATTGATTTCGTACAATAAGCTCGTCGAGAACATAATGGGTCTAAATGTTGCTACTTTTAAAATGGCTCTGTGTGCTACTTCCAACGGCATGAGTATCGTTTTGGCCGCACCACCCCAGCAGGAAATGCAATACGTTAAGATAGACATGCATAGGGCGTAGTATACTTTAAATATAATTACTTTATTTGCGATGTGACGTAAGGTTTTAAAGACGTACATTAGTTTTCGGACTCTGATTACTAGAGCATTTATATGTTGTTTATAATTCAGGACTTTGTCCAAGACCACCCCCAAATATTTAATACTATCAGTGTGAGACAAGGTTGGACAACTGCACAGTGGTGTAGTCGTAGTCTTGCAGGAGTGCGCTTTTAGAGTAAGGGGAAATCGTGGTTGTGAAATTGTACTAATGGAAAAGGTGACATATTTAGTTTTCTGTGTGTTTAGGGTCAAAATATGCGATGAGAGCCAGTCCAATGCCAAGTTAAGACCAGACTGTGCCCTATGTTCCAGTTCCGACCACGTATCTCCCATAAATGCTAGCGCTGTGTCATCTGCGTAACAAACAGTTTTTGAGTAAGGTATATTTAAATCGCACAGGTCGTTAATAAATACGAGGAACAAAGTAGGTCCAAGTATGCTACCCTGCGGTACACCGTAGTGGATAGGTAGTTCCTTGCTAGAATGACCATCAATTCTCACTAACTGGGAGCGATTTGTGAGATAGCTAGTAAACAAATCCAATTGCTGTCCTCTGACACCCAGTGACCACAGTGGTCCACAAGTTAGCGGCCCTGTGATGTGCCTCTTCACCCTCCTCTTGAAGAACCCGGGATCGTAAGATGAGGAGGACGTGTGCGGGCAGGTCGTTCCTTGTTTTTATAGTTCGACAGAGGAACGATCTTTTGAAACGCTCAGTTCTGGCGAAAATTCTCTCCACTGTGTATGAGTTGCACCTCTGCCCGGCACGCGTTGTTCTGGATCGGAATGGAGAGGATGGGATCAGGTTGAAGAGCTCTTCAGAAAATTCAACGTGAAACATTCGGTAGAAGGCAGCCAAGGACGCTATGGTTCTTCGCTGCGCTAATGGTTCGAGGCCTCCCGTCACCTCAGGACAACCAAATATTCGGATAACTCGTCTCTTACGTCTTAGTTCAAAGTTGCTCTGCTTCAAGAACCCGAGATTGTAAGGTCATTTCAAATTTACACAGTTCGACAGAGAACCGATCTTTTTAAACGCTCAGTTCTGGCGAAGATTTTCTGCACTGTGTATGAGTGGCACCTCTGCCCGACAGGCGTTGTTGAAAGTGCGGGATCAGGTTGAAGTGCTCTATTTAGAACTCTCTCCGTCTTTGGTCTCTACCGAATCTAGGTAGAAGGCAGCCAAAGACGTAATGGTTCTTCTTTACTCCAACGGGTCGAAGCTACCCGCTTCACAAAAACTAATAATTAAATGTGGAACTACAAGCGCTTTTACTATAATTTGAAGTAAAAAACTTTCTTTTGTTTTAAACTAACACGCGTTTAACACATAGTTTTGTAAAGAACGGGATTTCACGTGGCACTATTCTATTATAGTATCCGCAATACGAACTGGCACGTTGGGCCATAAATCATCGGATTCGTGCTATCTCTTTCGCACCTACACAGTCTTATGGACCGGAACTAACACGCATAGTGCTGTGCAGGTAATCTATCGTATTCCGTAATAGTATCGACAAAAGTAATGTAATGAATGTTTTTTGTATATGATTTATTTATTTTTATATCAGCATTGATTTATTAAGACAAATGTATTAAATTAAATAAAAAAATAAATAAATAAAGAAATAAATATATTAAAATAAATAGGTTGAGTAGGTGAATTACTAACTAAAATAAATTTCAAATTTACAGGACTTTCATCAAAATAATATTAAAACTTAAAAAAAAAATCAATAAATTATTGGGAACGCCATTAATACTCGTCTTCACTATCACTGTCGTCTTGTAGATTTATAACAAGACGGTGGGTGTCAATGAAGTGAGCTTTAGCTAGGTCTTCATTCTGGAGATTTTCAGCGTGGCGAACACATTTAACCCAGTCTTCTGTTGTCACGTGGTCGATAGCTTCATGCAGCAACTTCTCAACATCTGCCATTTTAAAGGTGGAATTTTTTGTAGAAACTTCTCCTTTGATTTGAGCCCATATTAACTCTATAGGGTTATACTGGCAGTGGTAGGGGGGAAGTCGAATCACTTCATGACCGTGTTCATTTGCCAGTTGATCGACTGCGTATATTTTTTTTGGGTTACTTAATCCTTGGTCCTGGGTTCGACTCCTGGGTCGGTCCAAATATTTGTGTGATCCACAAATGTTTGTTTCGGAGTTTGGGTGTTTTCTAAGTATAATATGTATGTATTTAAAAAAATATAAGTATTATTATTCTCTTTATTTAATTAATTAACTTACAAATTACATTTTTAAATATAGATATAACAAACAAGTGCATTTAAAAATATAAGATATAGTATCCCACCGGCATCGGGTACAGGGACCAAGCTACCAGTCGTCATTATTATTATTATTATTACATAATAATATGTCCGCTTAATCTGGCCACTACAGGAATGACCACAGCTGCAATTATTTTACTTGACTGCACTTACGAGGAATTTAATTAATTTCCCGCTATCAGTTTATGTAAAATCTTATTTGCTATTAATTTCATATTTATAACTAAAAGCAAATTACCCACTTAATATCAGATTACGACATATCGACAAATTCTTAAATATTTTATCGACATGGTTCAACCCCTACAGAAAGTGACATTTATGGCCCCAAGTGCCAGTTCGTATTGCGGATACTATAATAATACAAGGTCTCGGTACCTTTTCGTTCTTTACAAAATTAAAAAGCTTTCTAATAAACATTTAAAAAAATGTACTTATACTTAAAAAATCGAACCAATATTTGTTCAAGCCTCCATGAAGTTATTACACAGCCAAGCTTGAATAAAACACTTGAACTTGTAAATTCAATAGTCGATTGAGGGCCCCTTGTTAAATTTTCACGGTTCCATGTGTACGGAACCCTCGTCCTACGACCCTCGCTGTAATCACTACCGGGTTTTTGTCCGAATAATAATATTGTAATGACGGAATGATTTATTGATAGGAAACACTCATTTGAGTCGATAAGGGGCTAATAAAATAATTGATATTGTTGTCGGTTTATTTGTATTTTAATCGTAGGTAGGCAGAGGCATAGTATGCGCTCACATTTTGACTTATAGTTTTATGTCCGACGTAATAGGTGGTGAGCTTGCTACCTACTTCAACAGGGGTAGGAATGGCAGCGCGAGTGAAGCAACTCAGGTAACTGTATGTCAACGTAATATTGTATAAAACCGTGAAACGTTACGTAGATTACAATACCACTAGGTATACTACAATCAAAAATCGGTTGTCTGTAAAGTCGGTTTACTGACGATAGTTGAACGTGACAACTCAACCTTGAATGGACTGCCTCAGAGCGAGGTAACGCCGCATACTAACGGCTCCATCGAATTATAAGACGTCACGTTAAAAATATTATAATGGTATTACATACAGATAGGCAACTCCCTGCCCCCACTGAGCAAGCTTCCCCACCCCCGCCACAACTGTCATATAGTAGGAGGGTATTTTGCCGGAACATTTTCTTTACCTTAGTGGTTACACACACATTCAAGCTCTGTACAAACAACGTGTTTTAGTGTAGGTGACAGAATTGTAAAGTAATCATTTGTATGGATTTTCCACCCTTAATAGTCAGTGTGTTCAGTGTTCCAATCTAACCTAATCAGCTTTAAGGTTATCATTATAACAGTTCCCAATATCTCGACAGTTTTCAATCTCGCTAGGTCAGTGTTAGGTAGTTTACAATTTAACGGTATTTTTACAATTTTACGGTGAAATATACCTAGTCTATTTATTTATTTTTTAATTTTTTGACGTTTTCAAAACCAAAGACGCCACACTCGCGCTCCCTTCCCTGCAAAAACCTTCTAAGACCCCTTTTGAAGAACCTCATGCTGTAGGCGTTTGATAAAACCGAGGCAGGGAGATCATTCCACAACCTAAGCGTACGCGAAAGAAAGCCTCTATCGGATCTCACCGTGCTCGAGCGCTCAGGACACAACGTGTGAGGATGAACACCTTGTCTGTGGCTAGCGGTGCGATGATAGAATGTAGCCGTAGGCATCACATCAAATAATTCCTCATTACACAAACCGTTGTACAGGCGGTAGAACACACACAGAGAGGGAAAGTCTCTCCTGTCACTAAAAGGTTCCACACCACCTGCAAGTATGGGATCGTTGAAAATTCTCATAGCTCGCCTTTGCACCGAGTCAAATGGACAAAGCCCATTCAGGTGCCCCCGCCCAGAGGTGATAGCAGTACTCCATATGCGGCCGCACTTGCGATTTATCATTTAATTCACCGAGTCGCTACTAAGACAATAAATTCAAAGCCACAGTAAAGAACTGCACGCCAGCTTAGAACATAAATAAGAATGAGCGAGGACACCTCTTCCTTGTAATTATTGCACCATTGTGTTTAAAAAGAAAATAAATTTCAACGCCCATTGCAGCCAGGGCAATTAATACTGTGTAAAACATTTTCTTCATCAGTCCCTGTCCGACAGTATAATTTAATTAGGTACCCGTGCTACCTATTTCTTTTTAGAAAATACCGCTTTAATTGCAATGTTGTTACATAGCCTGAACAGATTTGCTATTAATCCTAAAAAGTACAGGCTTAGCAGGACATAGGTAAACCTACTGTAAACAATCACTGTGGTAGGCGTTGTAGGCTAAAATCAATCTTGCGATGGGTCATCGATAGTGGCATTTTCATTTATGAGCATTTGTTTGCATGCTATGTTACGTGAGCCCAAATTTCAAGAGCAGGTAGTTACAGTCAACATAACATTTAGTATGTTAATAGTGTCACCACGTACGACCAAATATTTATCTCATGATGTTTGTTTATGTTGAAAATACTGCTTCCTATCCAGTCGGGGTAAAAATTCTTACGTAGCCTGAATTTACCCACCACGATTTTGAAGAAGTGGACACTCTTAGAGCCTTAGAAATATAGTACCTGGTAATTTTCAATTCTGAAAACGTTAATAAAGTTATTGTTTGGACGAATAGTGGTTCGCATCGGTTTACGCAATCAAGAACTAGTGGTCTGCATCGGTTTACGCAAGCAAGAACTAGTGGTCTGCATCGGTTTACGCAATCAAGAACTAGTAGTCTGCATCGGTTTACGCAATCAAGAACTAACACAGCGGCAATCATACCTAGTAATGATAATTACATCCAACTTCAGCCATGATCACTTAAATTACGTAGCTACTCTTACTTTAGCAGATTTTTTTTTCGCTATCAGTTACTTTCCTCTTCTTTTTATGTGTACTACAGATATTTGCAGTCGTCTATTATTTAGATAAAGTTTTGAAATCGCTAAATTTAAGTAAAAGAACCGAAGCCCATAGCTTCAGGCAGATATAAAATTGTTCCATTAACTAAAACTAAATTAAGTGATCAAATGCTTTCAATTTCTAATTGATCCCTCGTTTCAAATTTCCGCTGCCGCGATTCCCGCCTCAATCTAAATGTACAAATACAAACATGTTTGTATCACCGGAATGCCATCACATTCATCCCTCTTGATTCCCCCCCCCCCCTCTCCTTCCTACCCTCAAATTTATACAAAGCACGTACCTCCGACTAATTTGACTAATTACTAAAGATAACAACATCACCGCGCCCTGTACTAACATTTTTCCTCTCTTGTCAAATTAAACTTCAACCGAATTTTTAACGGAATAAGACTCAAAATCCTACAAATTTGGTTAACTAATATCCAATTACAGGCAACATGAATCTTATAATTCAGGTATTAGGTTTGAAAATTGAATGAGATTCACTAAATTTTACTCCTGTAACGGGCTGTATTGGTTATATTCCGATATCAATCAAGGCGAGTGTACCATTTGAAATACCATTGAATTTTTTTACTTGTATATCATGTGATAAGGCTGAATAATTCCGATTTTAATTAAGATTATCGTAGTTGAGTTTAGATAGATTCACATAAATTATTACCTATTACCTGAAACTATCCTTCCCTTATTGTTACCATATAAATAGTTAGGTAGACAATAAATTATAAACGTGCATCGTTCACACAGAAAGCCTTCCCAATTTTAAACTAAATCAAATAAGCAAATTGTTTTTTGGAATTTGTCTAAGAATCTCGTGTAGTAAAAGTGGAGCAATATACTCATACCTAAAAAGTTTTTAATCTTATATGATTAGTGGGTACTGAAAACGCAAAATCACCAAAATAAAAACAAAGTATTTTGTCGTAACAATTTTATTCGATCACTGAATTAAGTTTGACCACTTTACATACAACTAGAACAGAATATGTACGGTTATAATATATTTACTAATAATTAATAATTTACCACTGACTAGAAAATACGAGATACATTTATCTCAACTAATACAATGATAAATATGATACAGTGATTCGATTATACAAGCTGCAACATGTTTGACAGTGCATTCATTTTAATTCAAATTTAAGAAATGAAAATTTATATTGCACTGGTTATCACCATTGTCACTACCTTCAACCCCTAGGTTTTATTATGAAAATTGTTTAACTTGAATGAAATTTATCATAACAATATTACAATGATTTTCAAATAGAGAGTTTGTATCATATTTTTCATTGTATTTTAACTATTTAAACGATCAACCAGATATATTACATAGCTATTCAATAAGCCATAACGTATAAGTTTCAAATAACAAAACATATTTTTAATTGATAATTAATTTTAAATCTACGATAAGTATTTCACATTTCAAAGTGTTCAACTAATATTCGTACTAATATCTAACAGTAATATTAATAATCCTCACTATTTTCGTATGATTACATGTAATGATGAAATACATCTAGCTATGGAATCTTAATAAATACATAATTAATTGAATAATTATGTAGGTAAACCAAATAATTATTCTACATAATTGTTTTCTTATAATTAATTCAAATATTTTTTTTATGTACGTGAATTTATAAGTAGGTACTTAAATTTTATATGACGTTTTACTATCTGTAAGTTTGGTTGCAGTAAAATATCAAATTAATAATGTAGTTTTGATATTTAACTGTTAACGCAAATATTTTTTAAATAAGTGATGATTATTAAAATAATCAATTGTTCGAAAATTCTCGATAATTATTGAGAAGTGGTTTATAATACCTATTTAATATACTTAGCCCTATTTAAATGATCTAAACTATATTATATGATTTAATAGTACTTAATGAATTATAATTTATGACTTTATTTACAGAGGCAAAGTAAATTTAGGTACGGTCTAAAATACAAGCAATTTATTAGTTGAAAAAAATGTCTATTTTTACAATTATATCATGATAATTATTGAAATAATAATAAAAATTACAGTTTTATTACACCTAGTTATACTACAAGACTCTTGTATAATGAATAGAAATGAAACAATAAATGAATGAATTCTTATTTAATAGTCACCTACATCGAAAGCCAAATTGAGTGAGGTATTTTATCCGTATTAAATATTTACACATAAATATTAGTAATTTAAATGTTTTTATTTTATTATAATATGAATATATTATTATCGATTAATGATAAATATTGCTATAATTCACTGGTTTATATCCACAAGCAATACTAAATTGCGTAATCGTGAATGTTGTAGGTATTCTAATCAGCTGTACCGCTGGTTTCTATACTTAGGTAAGGTATATTAAGAAAATAAAAAGGATACTATAACAATGGCGCACCTTTTAATATGTCACAAGCACGATCTTCATCATTAATTTTGTATAATTAATGAGTTATTAATAATTAATTAATTATCAATTATTATTAAATAATTATAAAAGTACTATTAAGTATATTAATCTGTATCTATCACTCATACCTTTGTGGGTGTCAAACAGCTATAAGTTAAGCTTCTATTTTTTATAACTATACCTACCTTAGAAATCATTATATAAAACGATCAAATTATAAATTTATGATAATCGTTGATGTTATTACGTATCTGTATCAGTATCATTAATTTATATTTTTAAATGATATTTATGATACTACTAAAGAAAGCCCGCGGCTTTGTCTACGTGAAATATATAAGTTACCGCAAAAATGCGTTTTTCCTGTGGGAATAAAATATCTACACTAATATTAAAAAGAGGAAAAATTTGTATTTTAGTGTGTGTGTGTATGTTTGTAACGAGTAAACTCAAAAACTGCCGAGCCAATTTCAAAAATTCTTTTTTCTATTAAAAAAGCTACTTCCACCCTGAGTAACATAGGCTATATTTTATTTCCATATTTCTACGGGAACAGGAGCTAAGCGGGTGAAAACGGGGGACTTCCGTTCTTACTTCAAAAAAAGCACAGTTTAGTAAAAAAGTTTTAAATGGAAGTTTGATAATATTTTTCATGGTGGTTTCGGCATTGAATTGTCAATTTTGATAATAATATTGTACTCAGTTATAGCCTGCCAACTTTTTTTGAGTTCTTATGACTTGTCATTATAGTATGTACATTGTACTATTGTACCTATTATGTTTTTAAAATATAATGAAAAGAGTTTTAATTTTAATTCTCTATTCAAATCCACTGCATACTATTGCACTGATGAAATACGTATTAATTTTATGTTTGCTATTTCATGTTTTTATGGAATTTGGTTCGTTTCGAATCATTTTCTCATTTTTGTAATGTGGGACTCATTTGGGCAATTACAATCGTTTTATATTATTTCTAAGAAGTACGAGTATGGCGCCCTCCATACTTAATATATTTCAAAAATCAAGTTATTCTATATAATTTTTGCACCATGATGAACAAACATACACACGTTTACATTTATAATTACTTTGGGACCCTTCTACACAGCGCCATGTAGCACAAACTATACTTAAGACAGTATATTATAATAGCTTGTGCTAAAGATAAGGAGTCTTAACAACGATGTCTAGACACATTTCTAAATACGTTGATTTTATAAATAAATTCACATACAGGCACAGAACTAATCAATGTGTTCATCACACTCACACAGAAATTTGTCCCCAATGGAAATTGAACCGACGACCTCCAATTTCGTAATTAGTTACTCTAACTCTAGTCCGATAAAGATCTGATCAAACTATTAAATTCTTGCACCAAAAGTACCAACACACACATTTCTACATTAGATTTGTCATAGGATATACAAATTTTGAGACTATTTTACTAAGAAAAACTACAAGAAGAGAAAGGGTAGAATTTTCAAAACAAATTGGAATTTTCAATAACATTAATATGCCTATGGCATTAAGTCCACCTTTGTACGAATTTGTTCATAAAGTTTTAAATAAATAAATAAATATTGAAGAATAGGCTATTGTAAATGACAAAGCTTCTATGTTTGATATTATTATAGAAAGTGAAGCGAAGCCTACTAATAGATTAAAGATAGTTAAGATCTAACGGACGGGTATTGATCTAAATAGGAGTAATTACTGTACGCCTGATAGCGTTCATGAAAAGGACCAAAAACCTAACTTATTATTCTAAGCGAATAACAAGGAGGTTACCAAGATTCATGTACAATGAAGTTATCAAGTTCACAGTAACATTCACACCAACCATGATAGACTATAAGGAATTTTATTATTTAGACATGATTGACAAAAAGATAGTTAAAAATAACACGTACAGTCACGAGCTTTAATTTGGGACCCACCTAAGTTTGAATATCGTGTAGCAAACTTACGCTATTTAGAGCTAATATTTTAACGTAATATCAATGTCATAATGTTTACCATTGAAAACTTTACGTTTCTAGGGGCAACCATGCAATTACGTCAACTGGAAATAAACTGAAAAATAAATTTGGACCTTATTTCATTATGAATGTTCTAACAACATTTAATGGAAATGGGTCCAAAATTAAAGCTCATGACTGTACAATAAGAATGTTAAATTTCTGTACGTATTATTAAGACAAGTGACATGGGATAATATGACTACATACATACGCAAATAGTGGTAAGGTAATTTTTTATTGTTTATTCGATAAATTATTTAATAATTATTTATCTTCGTGATAAATTCAAGGTCAATCATAAGCTGTTATTTCTTTAATTATAATTAATATTTAATACTTCACACCGTATTACCGTAAATACTTACAATTACAGGATTAAAATATTGAACAGGGTAGACAAGTACTAATAAGGATATTCTATCCATACTACGAGACGAGGAATCTACAAATAAATTATTAAATAAAAGAACTATTTCGTTAATAAAAGGTAGGCATCTATAGATGCAGATATGTATACTAAAATCATGTGACTAGTCCATCGAAAAGTCTATCCAGACGCAGAAGTAAGAGCATGCAGTAAAACTTTAAGTATAACCTCAAAAGATCAACCTATAAGAAATAACAGTAGTGATAAAATATAACCAAATTATAACAAAAGAATAAGCTCATAAACTATTTGATAAATCGTTTATATTCTATATCAAAAAACGTTTTATGAATAAATACGTGTATAAACTAATTTTATATATCAAAAAATATCACTATATAAAACTATCGCTATGATGTATGTATAATCCTTACGCTAGTGATATGTCTGCGATATTGGCGGTATTTACTGATATAATATAGTATAGTACATTAGTACAGTTACAGATCTAAGAATATTACAATGCTAAATACATAAAAGAACACTTTTATTTTCACTCGTGTGTTCTGGTATTAAACAATTTACATAGGTAATATTTTTGTATTTCATTAGATGATACTCGTCTATACTGTGACATAATATATATATGTATATTTCTTTTTGTTAAAGAGTGTCCCAAGTTTCCATCGAAATTTGAAAATTATGTTTCTTCAGTTATTGTTCATCCAACGAGTTTCAGAGAAATTGCCAGAACACACGCAGCAAGATTAATACGTACTTAAATATACAACGAATATTACTTCTTTGTGCTCACAATCTACTAATTAATTGAATTTCGGGAGAATTTGACACGAAAATTGACTCTAAACTTACAAATATTAGAACGAGAGAGTGCCTTTGATCTCGTTCCACTTAAAACGATATTTTAGCATAGCAAGAAATCATTAAATACTAAACATTTCACATAAATAGTTGCTCATATGAATGTAATAAATATTCAAACTAAACGTTATTTCTAAAAATAGTTCTTTTAATTCTAATGGTTGAAAGTGTAAAGAAGTTTTTGTGCGAGAAAATTAAGTTTTGTGAGGCTCACTACCAATGCTATTGTACTTTGCAGGCTAGGTACTAATTATAAATTAATTATTTAATGAAAGTACCATTCGTTATTTAAAATTATTCCAGAGACGTATTAATGCGACGAGCGACAAATAATTAATCGTATTAATTTTATGATAATAATAGTTTTAACAAATATTATTCACAATAATCATTTTTTTACTTTATACACACATTCAATTGACATATGGGCGCGTCCCTTTTTCTTGTACAATTATTTTTAGTTTAATTTTGACTTTTGTTGTTCAGGAAAAATAAATATTATATCGTTGACCAAGGGCCGGTTCAGTGTGATGGAACTTTTTCAATTTAATTTTTAAAAACATTTTAATAATTGTTTTCATTTTCTTCACTGATACTTTCATTTTTTCAAGCAAGTTTTGCATATCCCATTTTTAAATTTTTTAACTCTTTTGTCCACGTACATTTTCAATTTTTCAATTTCAATTTTAATTTCCCATTTATATCAATTTTCATTTTTGTCGACTTTGTACATTAGTGTACATTTTAAAGTCATGTAAGTAATCTCAAAATTTCAATTTCACTAACATGTACCTACTTACATTTTTGTTTTAGTAATTGAAGTTTGTCAATAGAAGAATTGGGTACTTACCTACAATAATTTCAATTCAAATTTATGGCAAAAGTTGTACATATTAAAGAATACGTAGTACAATTATCTTTTATAAAATATGTTATCCGGTCCTGGCCACCCAATACAGACGTGCTATGTTTTCGTTAGTACAAGCACGTTCCTACCCAGTAAAGACAGCGATAGGAACACATACATAGATAATAAATACGTCAGATATTGGCTATGTACACTTATGTACAAAAAGTACTCAAAATAATACATTACTTATAATAAATACTAATCTACTAATTTTATTACACTAACTTACTCTAAATGAATCAAAAGATTCTGATATGTTTCGTTACTTGGTTGCAACTTATCACAAGTTGACTTAGTCTAATTGATATTTTAATTGATATTTTATAATTAATTGATATTCTTATTATAAGCGAGATATTAAGAATCACTTATACTAATATTGCTGATTTAGCTGACAGATATATTATTAATTCTAAAAATATATTAAGTTACAATAAGACTATGTACAATTACATATAATTCGTAACAGCATCATATAATAGTTACGATTTCTTACATACACTAGTATGCTGTAAAAAGATTTTTGTTATAATATAACAATCTTAAAATAATGTACTAAAAGTACTGGAGATAGTAAGTGCCAGAATTTAATATATCGATATTTTAGGCCCTTACATACTGTGCTGTTTGTTATACTTGTGCATTGTCTTCGAAATATCTACCTTATTCATCTATGATAATCTGCTGATATTATGTATAGTTTCACATATAATGTTAATTTGCTTGATCGTGAGTTAATAACTAAATAAGCATAGAAACATGTAAAATTACCAAGGACAAGAGATTCAATGTTTACCTTAAATCTTTTAGATAAGGATAACTCTCAAAGTATAGTTGCATCTGTACAAAATGTTAGAATCTCCTTCCAGTTTTTGACATGTTTTCATACTTCAACTTGTTACAATACATGTAGTACGTAGCTTTTAAATTTTAGATATTTTTCTATACATATACTATAAGAAGGCATAACAGTTGTATTATATAAGAACAATACAAGATCAACAAGAAAACAATGACTGCTAGTAATAACGCTTTTGGTCTTTGCTCTGAAACTATCTTGCACATTGCACATGGATTTTTGTTAGTCATCATTCATTTTAGGTAGGTGTTTAAATTTTCTGCAATTAGACCTGAAATGCAATTGTAGTACCTATTTAGTTTTCAAATTCATTTAAGGCCTCACCTGTTCAAACCATATTTGAAATTTCATTAGCTATAATCTTCATAAATTCATCCATTTTTTTAAAATTTTAACAAAAATGTTATTACTAGAGTCGATTGGTAGTCTACATTACAAGCACAGCTAGTTAATAGACATCTATCTGATATGAAATAACGCGGTACCGATACAATACGGCTCAGTGATCGAAATACTAAAATACACTGTAATATTACACTCATTCCAATGTATTCAATTTAAAAATTTAGATTTTTTGTTATACAGATACTGAAATTTAACAATGTAAAACATTTTATGGTAATACAAATAAAAATAAATGTAATATTACCGCGAGAGTTCTATCGAAATAGGACATTTATAATTACACAACAAGTAAATTCAAAAATATCGACAACCACACTGATTTAGAAACCTTGCCGGAAGGGGTTCTTAATGGTGGGCTGTGGCGCTGATGTGGGAGCTGACGTGGCAGCAGCACCAGCACCACCTGCCCGGAATGGATTGCTGGCTGTTGGCTGAGGCTGTGCCGGCAACTGTCGCGGCTGGCTGTGCGGTTCCTGGTACCCCTGCTGCTGATAGCCCTGCTGTTGCTGCTGATCATACCCTTGCTGACTATAGTTCTGATAGCCTCCTTGATAAGACTGATCGTACGAGTATCCACCAGCAGAGTCCACATTAGATTCTTGAGTTTCAGAACCCTCTTGCCCAGACACATTGGAATATTCCAAGTGGTTTTTATAGTCTCCATTCACTGGTCTTTGCTCTTGTAAACTATACGTCTGATATTCCTTTTCTGGTGGATCGGCCATTAAGATATTTGCCTCATCTTGGAATGGCTTAAAGTCATAAATATGCCGAAGATACATTAAGACTGGAGCATACAGCAGGTTGCTGAAGGCTATCAATAGATTCAATGCTGTAAATCCTATTGCTTCAACGATTTCTCCAGCAATGATGGGACCAACGGCATATGCGAAGGAATAAGAAATATCAGCAATTGCATATATGCTGCCATAGACTGACACATACCGCACGTCGACAAGGTATCCTAATGTTGGTAGTAGTGCTGTATCAATGAGGGCGATTCCAAAACAAATCCCACATATAGGTATCATCAACATTTTATAAGAGGTTGCAAATGGTATAATAAAACAACACAAACCCTCTAGAGCTAAACCTCCAGCGGCCATAAGCCACTGGTGTTGGGGATACTTTCTTGCCATTTTCACCGTTATGATTACACCAAGAACATGAGGGAAGAAGGCAGGTAACCAGATCATACCAATCTTCCAATTATCTTTAGTAAGATTATCCTCCATCCAGAGTGATATTGTGGGTTCTAAAAAGGCTAAAGCCACGTTCGACATCATGAGAGCACCTGCACAGACAGCGATATATGGATCCATTAGGAGCTTCCAAATTGGTGTACCAGCTGGTTTAGGCTGTTGAGCTTCTTTCAATTGTGTTTTTAAGGGTTTCATTACTAGGAGCAACATGAAACCATCCAAGAGTGATATTAGAGCAAGAATTAAAAATGGAACCTCTTTGCCAGCAAACTGATATAGGGCACCCCCGAAAGGTGGCGCAACTAAACAGCCAAAACTTATAAATGCTAGCGCAATACCCAACGCTTTAGATCTCTCTGATTCCTCAGTGAATCTGTCTGCAATCATAGCTAATCCTGAAGTATCTGCAAATGCGGATCCAACTCCTTGTAAACTTCTGGCGAAAAACAGCATACCGTAACTGCGACCGCATGCAAATACAGATGTAGATAGGAACATTATGACGAGTCCGAACATCATAGGTATGTCGTATCCAATGCGGTCAATTAAGGCACCAGAAAATGGGTTGATCATGAGTTGAACAATAGCTTTTGAAGCAAACAGAACACCAGTAGCTGACTCTTGGCCCTCATGAGATGCAGGAATTATCATAGTTGGTGTTATGGTTTTATTTCCTTCTTTGTAGGGTTCTAAAGTTACTACACGGTCGTAGCTATCTTCACCCCATGCACCGATATACCGCAGGTAGTCGGGGATTATGGGCACTATTACCATATACAGCATGTTGTCCAGAAGTAACGCTATAGACACTATAACTAAAATAATCTTCCTCTGCGATGTAGGCTCCTGTATCTTCTCCCATAGTATCTCCCGTACCTCGCGCACCTCGAGGTTCACCACCGGGATGACCGAGTTGTCGATCCTCTTCCATATCGATTGTGGTCCCTCCGCCATCTTGAACTAACTCTTTTACCGTTTTAAAACGATTCTATCTAGGAAGGAATCCCAATTTCATCTTCTACGGAGGGCTAAGATTCCCCTCACGTTGTGTCTTGCGGGTTACACATTTACGCGTGGTCCATCGGCGTGAGTCGCTTATGGGAGTTCGGAACCTGACAACAAACAGAAATGATCATTTTATTATCATTTCATGGAAATGGGGGGGCTCGGGTATTAGCACGGAATGGGGGCGCGTATGTTTCAAAAGGATTGTGAGTCGATCTTTGTTTCTGTTAGTTGTCGTTCCTCTGTCCCGAGTGGTTAAACACAATTAGACGCCGATTTCCAAAGACGATTCAGAGTCCTTTTGAACATAAATGACGAGATTATTATTAGTAAAGACTTTCACACATTACATAAAACACAATATACAATGAAATATCTTTAAGTATAAAATACACAGAGCTTAGTTAATTTAAGTTCGCTTTTGATCGTGATAAAATTTACTGTTTGTAGTATCATAAAATATTTGCACCTTACTGAATTTTTGGTTTGGTATAACAAGACTCAAAGTCGCGTCGGGTCTCATTTTCGTAAGGCTCTTAAATATATTTCATTTTATATCCAACTAGCTGATGCCCGCAGCTTCGCCCGCGATGGCGCTGTATGTGAAAAATGATTTTCCCGCTTTTCTGTTGAAAGTTTTCCTAAATTTTCTTTGCTATAAACCTCACGGAGCCCGAGACCTTTCCAACGAATGCAAAACCGTGAAAATCGGTTCGTGAATTCTGAAGTTATAGCGTCAGGAAGGAAAACCCGACTTATTTTTATATAATAGATAAATCGTTGAATTGTAGTAACTTCATAAGGATAAAATAGCCAATACAATGGTAACGAGGAATATTAATTTTGACAGTCGCAGAAGTCAGTCATTATACTTGTAGTTAAATTAATCAGGTTCATAAACTTTATGTACTTATTGTTATGAATGTCAAAATTTACAATAATTTCATAAATTAAATTATTTATGTGATTCATTTTCAATTTGAAGTTACGTAGGTAATTAATTGTAGCGTTTCACATTTAAACATAATGATGACGCACAATGATGATGGAGTGTGTGCCCCTATATGTATTTGTGTCTGTATGTACTGTACTTGTGTATAAATCTATGAGCTTGTGTTTACTCTGTGTGTTTAAAACTGTAGGATGTGCTAATGCCCAACATCACTGGGTTGACCTGTTCTTGGGTCTCCAATAGTCCTTTTGTATTATCAGATTTTGACCTCTAGGAGCCGCGGAAATAATAATAATAGTTAGTAGTAAAACTCTATCAATCTTCTAGCTTCATGGCAAATTTAATTGTTGCAACTTAATCAGTCAAAAATATTATACCAAATTAACACAGCACTACATAAACTTCCCAGCACACAGCGAAACGAAATTATTGACATTTTCGTTTCGCTTTAGTTCCCAGCAGTAATTGTAACGAGTTGTTTAGCCCAAATCCAATTTGTTTGGGGCCCGACGTCGTTACCGAAGGGGACTTATGCGGGTCTTGTCATTTGTTTACTTGAGTTAGGGTACCCTATTAGGATTGACACGTTTTCTTTTAATATTTTCTGATATCGATGGAATTTGAAGCCTATTACGGTAAGATCAAAAAAAGTGGTTACTGCAGGTAGGTAGTCATTTAATAATATGACATTATGAGTATTACTTATACCTTATTTTCCAACCTGATCTGATGAAATTCTTGTAGTCGAAAATATTAGTTTATATTCAGGCTGTAAGTCGTTACTTTTTTCCACTCGGTTTCAGTCAAAAGAATGGTCATTACTTAGATGGCCTCTAGAAATTCCTTATTAAAATTTCAAACGCAAAGCGTTAAGGGTTTTAATATCCAAAAAGAAACGAGTGAGAGTGACTTAAGTAAAAACTTTGGTATCAGCTTCATGTAGCATGAATAAATTCCGAGCGTAATATTCACTTAGTGCCAAAGAGGGTTTTTATACGTACGCCACATTTTATACAGAGAATGTTAAATAAGTGTGCCTGAATGTAAGTTTGTGTTAGCTAACCGCAATGTCAGTTTTGATGTTGTCTTTTTCAGGTTCGTTTTAGGTGGTCTCTCAATTTGAGTAGTCGATCAATACCAATCAATTCGTTACCTGATGTAGGCACTTCAGGTAACGCATTAGGATTGCCTGCCATGACGTTTTTAAAACCTATATTTTGTAGCGTCTTATCAATGAGACCATTGACACGCATATCATCCTCTACGATATCAAGACTTGAACTTTTACGACTATTAATCTCAATTTCAAAATGTTAATCTTAAGATAATACGACAACTTTTACTTGAAACACGAACGCGCCTTGTTTTACTAACAAAGCCAATCTTGCATGTATAATTTGATAGAAAATGTCTTACAAAGTTCTCATTGAAATTCAGCATACACCGGGATGGCTTACCGCGGGAAGATTTTCCGCCCTTTGCGTCCCTAACGAGCCTGTCAATAAAGGGAAAAAAGAAAGGAGGTATTAGCAAGGTTTCTTTAGATTACTTTCCCGATAGCCTGATGGATTTAGGGCTTTGTGGTTACAAAGGGATCGGAAGCCTTTAAAATCAGTAATGTCATCTTCTTAAATATTGAGATTTTTTCATGGAATAATATAATGTTATAGAAATATTTAGTATCCAAAAATATAAGAATATGAGATAATTACTTGTCTTTAAGTACAGCCAACGTGAATCCTACATCCTACTATTAAGTAGGATTGACGTTTAATGCACTCGGAGTGTATCGATTTTCACTTATAATTCTAGTAAATTTGAAAATTGAACGGTACCTATCTCATTTTTAACCGACTTCAAAAAAAGGAGGAGGTTCTCAATTCGTCTGTGTGTTTGTTTTTTTTTAATACAGTTCATATCAGAATGACAGCAGCTGTCGTACCTTTGTATGTTCTAAAATATGTATAACTAGCTGACCCTTGCAACTTCGTTTACGTCACATAATGTGCACGAAAAGATAGGTAATTCTTCATCAGACTCGTCAAGCACCGTGTGAAACGGCCCTGTTTGCTTAATTATAAAAGAGCTTAAAGATTAAGGCCATTCTAAAACAAATTAGTCCACGCCGAATTATTTTACAACAGCCTTAATAATTAAGCTCTTTTATGATTAAGCCAACACGCCCGTTTAGATTTACCCTCTCATTCAAAGGAACCCTTGAATTCTAAGCTTGGCGAAAGTTGATATGCCTCTAATTTCTGAACTACAAACCCCCAATCTTGATATCCCCCAATACTAAAAAAACTTTTGAATTCGCATCACGCGTTGAGAAATAACAACTGAAAAACCATTTTATCTTTCATCCCCTCTCCCGCAGGAACCGCACAATACTTCGGGATCAAAAGTATCCTAGAACCTTCCTCGGACTATAAGCTCAGAATGTACCAAGTATCATTCAATTCGGTTCAGTAGTTTCAGCGTGATACTTATTCGGGATACAGACAGACAGACATGAAAAGTTTAAATTACATTTTCGGCTTCAGTATCGATTAGAGAACGCCCTCCAATTAAAATTTTCAAAACATCTTCAATGTACAGACTCGCGACTCTCTACAGTTTTATTATATGTATAGATAACATCAAGCATTTAATGTTTAAAATATTAGCTTGTCTCGACGCTTATTCACTATTTCTTTGCGTAATGTTAATAATCCAGCTTTTGCAGTAAATTATTTCATATCACATTGTCGTGACAATGTTACCTATAAATATACTAAACCCTTAATTAAAAATACCCTTCCTTACGTCGCACAGTCGGGTAAAAACTCGACAAAAGATTGTCTGTCGCAGTCAGAACTAGCGAAGACGGTTTGCGATAGTTAAGCGATATTAGCTTAAGTTAATAACTACAGAATAATTTACAAAATCGATTTTCGATTTACTACTTTGATAAAACTAACCTAGTAATCAAACTAATACTAGGAATTTATAAATAGAATGAAAGTAGTTAAACACTAGAATAAATAAGTATGTTCCTCGGAACTTACAGGCCAAGGTTGTGTCGACAACGTTCATGGTAACATATGTAGTGCAATGCAGCTAGTGGCGTGCCAGTTATTGGGGTTAAGCGATTTGTATTCGAGCACACAGTTTAATAAAATTTTGCGTTCCATGTTTAGGTTGCAGGGAAATTTTACGGAAGAGATTATTATCTCTTTATCCTTCAAAAGGGTGGGCACATATTATTCGGACCTATTTGGTCGGATCTGTAGCAGATGTAGCACCTCTGGTGTTGCAAATGTTCATAGGCACAGTACAATTACAATGTACAGTAAACAATTTTTTTTCCAATTTATTTATTTATTGTTTGTCACAGGTTTGTTACATAGATGTTATTAAATATATGAGTCCTTCCGTAACATGCCTTACTGGCGTAGTAATGAAAGAGCCATTGAGAGTTGTGTTTCTGTGAATGTTGTGTACTGTTTGTGCTGCCAAGCAGTCATGAGGATTCCTCTTGTATACCTAGGTGACCCTTAGCGACGTAATTTATCATGTAGCGCTGTAAAGCAGAACAGAAAGATGCAGAAGGCGCAGGATCGTGTGTTGTGCCGTCTATTGGAAGAGGCCTACGTGTAGCAGTTGATTTGATTGCTGTTAAGCAGAGTATTGTCCATTACCAATCATCTGGAGCCCTCACATCCCTTTCTTTGCGGAGTTCTAATTGTCTGAGTTTCTTGCCAGTTCTTCTCAGGACGCGTTGTGAACAGGTGAAAATTTTTGAAGTAAATTTTCTTTAGGTGCGACTAGGCAGTAACTCAGATTTTTTTCTGACGAAAGTAACGTAGTTTCCGCTTTTCAAAATTCAAATGAATGATTAAATATAACATTTGATGCCGTCAATAGCAAAGAAGTTTTACTTCAATAGCGGGTAAAGGCACACACGCACACACTTTTTTTGATTTATATTCATGACGTTTTACAAGTGTATCTGTATTTGCCTAAGTGAAATAAGATTATTTTTATTTCTTCGTTTGTTTTGTCGTTCCTCCATTAAGTATATCTACTTGATTGTATCCTTGGCTCATGTGCCTGTGGATTGACAGGAAGAATTTTCTATAAGTCAGTAAATGCTCTTGAATCTCAAAATAAGTTCTCGATTCGACCATGAGTCACCAACATAAGTCAAAAGCTTCACCCCGTGCGTTGTGAGAGAGCGTGTAGCGTGACTCGCCACCCGAGCCCAACACGCAGCGCAACTTGCCTGCCTCCCCTCTTACATAAGACTCATTGCTTTAAGTTTTGTTTTTAATGAGCAATAACAAGGTTGATAGTTTTGAGTAGCTACATTGGCATGTTCGTATGAGAAATATCTATTTTTACAGGATCGATATCCTATTCATTTAACATACTAAAGAACCCCTTGGTCATCGAAATTCGTCAGCAATAAATTACCAATCTAGCGGACTCCACGTGGTGTCACCCGCGTAGTTCCCGTTGCTGTGGGAATACGGAAGTAAAATGTAGCTTATGTCACCCGCAGAGCTTCCCAACAGTGATTTTTTTTTTAAAATCGGTTTAGTACTTTCGGAGCCTATTCGATGCAAACAAAAAATCAATCAAAAATTGTTTCTTTATAATATTAGTATAGAAAACTTTATTTACATTTTCTCTGTATAGTTAAGTTACATTTCACGTTCAGCCGTTCGCATAAACATCTAAGAGGGCTATAAAGCATTCGCTTTGCGTTATAATATTTAGGTATAATATAATTATAAGGTATTTACTTGTATTTATTTGTATTTCCAAATATTGAAAATTCTCTTGCCTATATGCATCAATTACCTGGGGACTGGGGATCACGACGGCAACCCTGTCAAAATGTCGAGGGTAAAAAAGCCACCTTTACTTATATATTGCGGCTGAGTGAAATACCATTCTATGCAAGGTGACAATTTATTGGGCTCAAAGATAAAACTCATATTTCGAAGGCATAAAGACGTAGTCAGTTGCTAAGACGTTTTTACTTTAAACATTATCCATAAACTTCGATAAAAAGTGAACCCTGCCAATTGAGCGTTAATAAAGCCTACCAAATACAATAGCAAACCATAACAATTAATGTACGCATTCGCTCCGTTATCCTCAGTCATTATTTCATTAAGTCCCACCATGGCGGCCAAAGTCTATAAATTCTAATAGCACAGACAATAGCAGGCTGTTCAATAGAAACCCTAAGTCATCCACTTGCTTTAAAAAAGAAAATGTTGTTTTAAAAAAAAAGGAAATTGGGGGAACTGCTCATACTATGTTCATTTTTACTAACTCGATTTAATGAAAAACATTGGTGACGGATGAGGGGTGTTATCTCTGCTATATTTGCGTTGCTTTTTTGTGCGTTTATTTCATTTATCTCGGTAATACTCGACTCGCTCGTTGGATAATCATGACGAATATCCCTGATTTTCTGTGGAACTATTAACGTCTCCGCCAGGTCATTTTGTTTATATTTCTGTATTGCTTGTTATCACAAATAATTTTGAAAGGCAATATGTATGCTAACTCAATCATAAATTTTAAATAAAAAAGGGTCGCACCAAGACGTATATAAGATGGGAAAAATTGTCAGTTCCGAGTAGGTTTCAGCGGGCGAATGGTTAAAGGCGCTTCGCACGGTATGCGAGAAGACGTACGGGTTCGAAACCTGCTCGAAACCGATTTTTCTCCATATTTAAAATTAAAACTGTTATCCCTTTATGTAAATTCAATACTCCAAAGCACGACAATGCAAAAATACCACATAAGATCCCTCATTTCAGAAAAAAACATGACAGTGCTAACGCAGTGATCGTATACGCTCGACCTAGCGGGTCTACGAGTGTTTGTAGCATAATGTAAACTCTACAATTAAATATGCTACAAGCGTATGCTACGTTGTTGTAGAGATTGAGACTCGATGCGGGTTCGAGTCCCTCTCGAGTGTGATTGACCTATTCCACATTAAGAGCCTACCAGACGCCAAATTGTTGAAAGAAGATAGAAGATATACATTTTAGCGTGCAAGAAAGAGAGAGATGCGATCAGTTTTTGGGTGTTTTTAACTAAATAAATTAATTATAAAAAAACTATGACTAATATTAAAAAAGTCCCACAAAGAAAGATTTTACTATTTTATTTCTTATAAATATTTTATATTATAAAAAACCTTAAAACTTATGAGATCTAGGTTAAAATTTCAAGAAATCGAGGTATTTTCAATACAAAAATCTATTGAGGATTTTATCAGCAATCGTGTTTCTAGCCTTGAGCGTTTTTAGTTCATGAACTGAAGTTGTCTGTGTTAAAATTTTAATTCATGAAACCTCACGAGTCCTAAAATCAAGAAAAGGTAATAGTATATTTGGCGTCAGACGGACTTTTAAGTTATAGTATAGTTAGCATATTATTGTTTTTCAAAATTATGTTGTTGAAAAGGTTTTAAGCTTCTAATTTTCATCTACATAAACAGTCCTCAAGCATAAATCCTTTAAAACTAAAATCTACATCAATTTAATACAAATAACCTTGCAAAAGAGAGCTATTAATCATAATTTATGTAGCACCTGACCTTTATAACCAAGAGGTGGTATAAGCCCGCTATAATGATTGATTTCAACACGGTGGCTTTCCACACAAACGCGTCAATTATTTGCCCTATTTTTCAGTATAATATCAGCTTATGTATGACTAGCGGACGTCCCGCGGTTTCACCTGCGTAGCTCCCGTTCCCTCGGGAATATGGGAATAAAATATAGCCCATGTTCACTGGGGATAGTGTATCTTCCCAACAGTGAAAGAATTATTTAAATTGGTTCAGTAGTTTTGGAGCCTATTCGATGTCAAAAACATACAAACAATCAAATCTTTCCTCTTTATAATATTAGCATACTAGTAAATTTAAGATTATGGTTGTCTGTAAATAAAGTTTTTTAATAACTTTTTTTGAACTGAACCTTTGCCTTGGGAAGTCCGTAGTCTATGCGCGTTAGCTTCACAAGAGAGGTGTCGTAAATTATGCTGACAATGAGGTAGGAATATCTAATACTGATATTTTTCATAGCAGCCCATAAGGCTTGAAAAAATATTAACAGTGACTATAATTAAGGCTTCATTTCGCTTAATGACTCCCATATTACTGGCACTTAGGACCAACACGTGGCTATTGAAGCACTAAAAAATTTGTAAATGGAATCACCACAGTCGGTTACCCATCTTAGAATCGTCTCTCTATCGTCTCCCATCGGGGTAGAACAGTAATATTATAAAAAGATATAATACTGGGATAGTAGGTTACGAGTGTTTCAAATACGTATGGTCAGCGAATAAAGTCTCTTTCATCTGTATTTTTCAACTAAGCGTTCGTTTTCACACTGTAACAGCTGTTAAAATACAAACTCGTGTTTATAATACTTGATATTGTAGCCTCCCGGTGCACTTCCCTAACAAGATTATATTGAAGGTAAACACTCGCATTAAAACGAAATGAAATTGCTATTTCTATGGTGGCCGACTCCCCGTAGAGCGCACACCTACATGGCAAACTGGCATGCTAATGCTATTGATATCTAAGTAAAATCAGTGTCATATTTTTCTATATCGTTGGTTTTAGCGTACGTTTACCGTTTCTTTATATTTTTTTTGTTAGTAATAAAATTAAAGGGATGAGGAATATGCTCACTTTTTCAAATAATGTTTATATTTTCAAGAGAGAAAGACAACTTGGTTCACAAGAGTTCAAAAGGTCACGGGTTCAAATCCAGCCTCGACCATGGAGTCTTTTTTCACTTTAAAGTACTATTTTGAATTAGCAAAATGGTGAAATGTGGCTGTATAAATATCAACATCATGTACCCCTTTTTTTTTTTAAGTGAGCGAAAAGTCTCATGGATGTTATGCCGGACTCCTACCGACTAAAAAACCTCACCGTAACGCCCAACAGCCTATGGTCGTGAGCCCCGGGTAATCCCTCGAAAGGATGTCCCAGGACACATCATGTACCCCTACCTCATTTTCAGCACAATTTATAACAACTCTCTTGTGCAGCTAACGCGCATAGACTAGGGACTTCCCAAGGCAGGGGTTCAGTTAAAAAAAATAATAATTTAAAAGCCTTTAACTACAGGCAACCATAGTCTTAAATTAACCGGTAGTCTATACTAATAATATAAAGAGGAAAGATTTGATTGTTGTATCGAATAGCTCCGAAACTTACCTCTACGTGCCTTACAATGCAAGTAAACGCTCGCAAATGGAATATCACAAAGTGGTCACGCATCCGAGGAATGGAAGAAAGTTACTTACTGTAGTGATCGTTTACAGGACACTGAGTCAGCGGAGCTTCGTATACGTATAAAAGCTAGCGTTTGCATAAACCCAATATAAGGATTGCAAAAACAGCGTTCCGATAAAAATGTTTGCTTGATATTTGTTCAAATTCTCAACAAATATTTTTGGGAGCCATTCTCGTTATTGTGCCAAGCTCTCAACGTTGGCGTAAGCATTTTCCTGTGTTTATTTTATTCTGTGAAAACAAGAGAAAATTTTGGATATTTTTGCACAGTTTCATTGTTAGTTCTTTTATAAGATTTGCGACTTAAATAATAATATCACCCAATTGTTGCGTAGTATTTGTAAGTTTGGAACCAAATTAAACAATAATTTAGCCTTGAAACGGAATTTATAATAATGACTAAGGAATTCGATTACAGTTGAATGAAATCAATTGTATATAATGATTGCTGTTATCATGTGGATTGGATATATATAGAACTATAGTACACTACAAACTCCTGATAGGTAATTAACTTGAGAGTAAGTGAAAATGACACACAATTTAATGAAAATGTAAAAATATAGCACCTTAGGTATTACTTTAACCAATAAAAATATGCTTAAAAATATTGTTTTATAAAAACAATAAACTCTTTAGTTATTTTGTACTCACTAAAGTATGCGTTAATTCTTTGCAATATGTGTCCAGTTTAAAAATTTTCTACTCCAAAATCTTTGTAAGATTCCTTTTGAATATCCCCATAATGTGGACATTTCACAAAACTGAAATTAAACAACAGCTTACAAAATAATTCATTTTTAACATTTTATAGCTCGACTTCTAACCTACGGGTCCAATTACAAGAGGCCTGCTAATAAAATAACCATAAAACTATTAGTGTCCAAAACGGCGTTGAGGTGTGCAGTCGGCTCCTTCAAAGGGCAGGTGAGTAGGGCGAGTTAATTTTGCAGGGGTGGCGCCCTCTCCCGCGGGACGGGGGACAGCATGCCCCGGAGGTGCGCGGGGAGTGCGAAGGGGGAGGGGGAGTGACCTGCCTCAGTCTAGGGGAGAACCTTTGAATTTTTTATATGCTTTTTTGAGCACTTTGTGAATGTATTTTTGTCCAGTTGTATTTTAGGATTTGGGATGATATAATTGTATTTACTTATGGATGGTAGTTTGTTTAGATGTTTTGATGATTTTTATATTTGCTATATTTCAAGGGTATTGTTTTGAATTTTCCTTTTCGTTGCCATGACCTTGCCCCTTAGTCAACGAACACACTAAATTGATTCCTGAACGATTTAGTTGTTTAAAAACCATTTCTCTTTGTGCCCTCCCATGTGACGCTCACAGAGGTATCTGTCAGCCACAACGCCGCTCCACTGTGAGAGCACAAAGGGCGGGAAGCCCCGCAGAGCCCTTTGATAGAATCGCGACTGACGACCAAATATGCTTCCAGCTGTGTAGCGTAATTATTGTTTTTGGAAAAGATAGATACCTGCTTGTGTGAGATACATATGTAGCTTTTGTAGTACTTTAAAAAAAATAGTCACACGTACCCCAATGGGGTAGATTATGGGCATAGGTACTATACGCCTTTTTTGTCGTGTGGAAATCCGTCATGAATGCTCGATACCACAGCCTATGTTTGGGAGCCCTGGGTAAGCCCTCGGATGGATGTCTCAGGATTCCCGACCGACTTTGACTGCCACTCACAATCTCAACTAGGGGTTCGGGTACCACTCAGCCTCTTTGGGCATTGGTTTGGGTATTATTACGCTTCTTGGGGCGTGAGGCGTCTATGAAACTTTTAGATACTAAACGCCTACATTTCTCAATTAATATTTTGTCCCGTGGTAATAGGTAGTGAGCAGAAGTAATTAACTATTGTATTATAAATACAAAACACGGTATGTTTTGTATTTGTATTATACTAGTTAATCCCTTCTGCTGAGCTAAATTGGAAATGTTTGGCATGGGATAACGTTGGTTATGAATAGTGGCCTGGCATTGAACTCTGTGAATATTTCAGATATCTTTCAAGTCTGACTTAACCTAAATTACAAAATGGCCGCACACCTGGACAGAACGCCGCTCCGAAAACTAAAAACAATTTAGCTTAGCTTGAGGTTTCCTTTTCATTTCAATGTATGTTTAAAGAACCCGTGTGGCGACGGGGCCCCGCGTGGCAACGGTAAAGAGTACAAAATGTCGCCACCCAATTCATTTCAAGGGTGTCGTAAGAGGCGACTAAGGGTCTAACCACATTTATCGACGCGGAATCGGCTTAAGCCGAGTGCGTATCACCACACTACTCGGCTTATCGTCGATCAGCTGTTGCGACGGCTGTTGACATGCGATCGGCAGTCGATTACTCCGAACGTAAGTGAACAGCCGTCGTGACGTCTGTTCACTTACGTTCGGCAGTCAACTCCTCCGGATAGCCGTCGCGAGGGGCAGGTTGTCGTGTCATGACCTCGAAAATATCAAATGCTTTCAGGCCTTTCAGCACAGATTTAACGTGCGCTCTGAGCTGTACAGACGTTTTGGCCTATCATTTTAGTTTTTTTTAGCATTGCTCATGAATGGAGTAGACGTAGAAGTAGTACATCCTTGTGAAAGCAATGTACTTTCAGCATTCTCTACTACATCAAAAATTTGCTTCCTTACTTGAAGTTACTTACCATTCAGTCCACGCCTTCGGCGCGGTCTGAATTATTTTAGAATAGCCTTAATCATTAAGCTCTTTTATGACTAAGCCAACACGCCTGTTTAGATTTACCCTCACAGTCAAAAGAACCCTTGAATTCTAGGTTTACCGAAAGTTGAGATGCCCCTAATTTCTGAACTACATAACCCTCAGTATCGAAACTTGTGTGAAATGATCCTTTAAGTACCGCCTTTCCAATACTAAAACAATATTTGAAATCAGACCACGCGTTGAGAAATTACAACTGAAAAACTATTTGGTCTTTCATCCCCTCTCGCGCAAGAACCACGCAAAATATCGGGATCAAAAGTATCCTAGAACCTTCCTCGGACTATAAGCTCAGAATGTACCAAGTATCATTTAATTCGGTTCAGTAGTTTCGGCGTGATACTTATTCGGGATACAGACAGACAGACAGGCATGAAAAATTTAAATTACATTTCCGGCTTCAGTATCGATAATAGAACACCCTCCAATTAAAATTTTCAAAATATCTTTCATGTACAGATTCTCGACCCTTAACAGTTTTATTATAAGTATAGATAAAACAATTTTTTGTCCTTAAGTTGACCCCCCTCACCATATATTTCTTCTTTTAGTACTGAAATCAAAAGAAAATACTGAAATCAATATTTTCCTATTAATTATCATTTGTTCGATCCTTATTGAAGTTTGATCGATTACAAATTAGCAATAATTATTATATTAATTTATCGAGCGCCTGTGCCACCGCCATAGGTACTCGGCCGTCTCCGGCGCCGTTCGGCTGCCATCGGAGATGAAGGCGTGCGGATCATACGACTGCTACCCAACGCCGATCGGCCGTCTTCGGAGACGAAGACATGTGAGCGGATTATTCAACTGCCGTTCGACCGTGTCCGGCGCTGTCCCAGTGCCGTACGGATGCGATCAGCTAACCGGTAAACGGCTAGATTCGCCGTCGGCCGGTGTCGCGTCGCGTCGTCCGCGCCGAGCCGACGCGAATGGTATTAGTAACACCCTTATTGCGTAGACATAAAGGCTTTTTTGACCGGCATTAGCCGATTCCGCGTCGATAAATGTGGTTACACCCTAAGGGAACGCTTTCGCAAAACGATCCATAGTGTAGAGCTGGGTTTCATTTCGAATGTTCCTACACTCGAAATGAAACCCGGTTGTCAGTAAAATGACAATCGTTAAGCCAAGCTGAAGGCCATAAGGGCGGCTTGAAAAATTTCAACTGCGAGTCTTCACGACCTGCGCCTATCCATTTCAACTATATGTATGTCTGTATGTTTAAAGACTGAAAATGCTACGACAACTTACTTATGGATAATGATTAGCAGCAAAAAGTCACGAATTTCGACAGGGGCCGTCTTACAAGTAACGAACGTTCAGACACACAATTTTTTCAATTGTTTCCAATCAGTTTTTGTCTCATGTCTGTGTTACCGATCTATTTATCGATGTTATTACGACCATAGAGCAACACGATCTATGACTGTTGTTGCGTTGCTCTATGACTACGACACAGTACATTCAGCCACGTCCGAGGGTACGGCTGAAGAATTTAACAATTGGCTGGCGATTCGCAAAGTATGCGTCAAATTGAAACACACATTACTATGTTACAAAGATTCTACAGCGAATTTTATGCTTAATCTATTAATTATAAAAATCTAGTATTACTAAATGAGAGCCATAAGCTTTCAAACAACAAGAGTTAATATTAAACTTTAAAAATCTCTGATCTTTCTTAGGAGTTGAGTTTCCTGCAGACAACTTGCTTTATCAGTCAGTTACCAAGATACTGTGTCCTGAAAATACCATCAAAATTACAGTACCTACATTTCTGATGAATAGGACCTTTATTTGAATTGGAATTTTATTAAAATCCGACCTTTTTTTACGTGTGGGAAAATCCTTATGGATGCTATGCTGGACTTCTACCAACTAAAGAACCTCACGTATCCTGCCTAACAGCCTACGGTTGGGAGCCCGGGTAAGCCCTCGGAGGAAATCCCAAGACTCCCAACAGACCTACGGCCTACCATTGCGGCTTCGCCTAGGGGGGATTCATTCAAATCCAACCTATCAGAAAGTTACCTGATGATCTTCAAAATTGCTTGCTATAAACCATCCTGGTTACATCAGCGTTTAAACAAAAAATGAGATAAAAATTAGTCTATTTGTCAGACCGCTACCAAGCGAAAGACACACGTTAAACTTGTAAGACTCCTTGTTTTTGTAGGAGATTAAACAAGGAATGTAAATACGATCTAGTCATTCTATCACTAATAGAAAAACTAAGTAACATTTTTGTCGCAACATTGCTGCATTGTGACGAATAAAATATTTGTAAAGTCTCGTTTCAATCTTCAAAATTGTATGCTCTCATTCACATTGAATGAGCATGAAATCAATTAGAAGGTAGGTAAAATCGTAACATGAAGTACTGAATCAGTTCAAGAGGTCGAGTGGGCTCGCTCGTGCCGTATCGCTGCTGGCCCCCCGTCGACACTTGAGCGTGAGGGTACCAGGGGTGCAGCCCGGAATTGTTGGCTACGTGCCTACATAGACTTGGCACATTTATTACATTTCATTATTCATATTGAATGGTAAAAAAAAAAATGTTTTTTATACCACCACAGTGGCACAGTGGTCACCGCAGCCTATGGACGTTTGCAACACCAGAGGTGCTACATTCGCGCTGCCGACTCTGCAAGACCCTTCTAAGGCCCCTTTTGAAGAACGCCATACTGTAGACGTTTGGGAAAACCAAGGCAGAGAGATCATTCCACAACCTAAGCGCGCGCGGAAAAAAGCCTCTATCGAATCTTACCGTATTCAGACACTTCGAACGCAGAGTGTGAGAATGAACTCACTATTTCATTTCAATAATTCGACAAAAGCTTTTCCTCAAATATCTTTTCCCAAGTTTAAATTAAAATCAACAAAATGCAACTCCGATAATCCAATGTCAACCTAATTCTACAATAGACAACACAATAGAAGCACTTTAAATAGCTCAGCATTTCTCGTCGCGTTCCATTTTAAGAGTAGAATGGGGCAAACTGGATTACCCCGGGATGTCTCCCGGGGGACACGACTTCGACGGGGGGCCGGGAAAGGCGAGAGAAGTTTACGTAAGTTAGCTGTAATCCTGTTTGAGTGGAAAGGGTTCGAGTTTTATTTGTTTAAGCCTAGGCCTTACAATTGTGATGTTATCCGTATGAAGGACTTTGGGAGAAAATATTTGTGTTAGCACTAAATCTTGATCAATGGCGACTAAAACCATTTGTTTTTTCACGCAAGGTCTAGCTTGACAATTGACCGCTATCATTTTTGTAAGGTTTCGAAGTCGATATTAATAAGAGATCTTTACATTTCCGATTGCTGTCATTTGTATTGTTTATTTTAGGAGCTTGCAAAATGACAGTTTTACCACTTGGTACAGTTACTTTGAACTTTTTAGTTTACTTAGCATAGTTTAAACTGTACTCAATACTAATAAAACAAATTGTTTTACAAATCCGAAGTCTGATCTTGCCTAAAGTGCCAAGCTCACGCTGCCAACCCTCCAAATACTGACTAAGATCCTTTTAAACAATTCCGTAGTCTTTCGGGTCAGCCAAGGTGAAATAGTATAAAATATAAGATATTAAATATCAACTTTTAATGTATTCAAAACACCGAAGTTAGCATATAACTGGAGGAATGAGGAGGGTTGAACTTCGCTTCCGTTTTGAATTATCAAATTATAATATTAAATTCAAACCTCAATATTTCAAATCATTTGGACAGTTAAAATTTAGTACGACTCTGTGAATTATTGCCAAGTCAAATTTCTTAGCTCTGCATAGATTTTCATAACTTTTAGATAAGAAATCTTTTCATTACTTCTATATTAAAATTAAACGGCACATTCATATACCTGATTATTATTTCAGCAGCTAGGATGTCACCGATACATAATACAGGGACACTCAAGTTCCCCCTCTTTGAGCAACAGGGGTTAAAAATGAAATGAAAACACTTGATCACTTGATACACAAAGTACAGACTCCACTTAGCCCGCTCTCCCCTTTGGGATCAAAGAGCTACTTCATAAAAAATTGATAGCTATAGGTATGTATCTAGATATAGGTCGAAGTGAGAAGTTGTATTCAAAGGTGTAATAAAATTAGAATGAGACCTTATTTTGTGTTTTCGTGCTTGTTTAGAACAAAAGCAACAGTAGTTACCGTAGATCGTAACTTATGACGTGGCACATTACAATAGGTTAGTTGTGATATACCTCTTGCTTTCATACTCAATCTGTAGTCGGGTGATAGCCTTTATTATATTCGGTTTGACCAAACATGAGTCTTCGTATTTTGGTGAGCATTAGGAGTAGGTACCTATAGTCAACTAAGAAATCAAGTAAACTAGCAAGTTTACTTGATTTCTTAGTTGACTATGGTTCGAACACTTGAAACACTTTTTACACCGTTATATAGTCTATTTATTTCTCAGAATTAAATTATTCATATTGGTCCACAATAACGTTTTCTTAGTTAATCAGTAAACAATACTTCGTTTATTGCTCAACTATCCAAAACTGAACTACTTAAATACTTTTATTTGAAATTAGCTATCAAAATTAGAACTATCCTCAAAAATATAGCACGTTATTAACGCGGTTGTTCTGTTCACTTATATTAACTTCTTTATGAATATACCAGCTAAGTAATAAACTGAATTCAGTAACAGCTAAGTACATTTGACCTCAGTACAATAAAGTTTCACTTTACTATCAAACACGTACAAACTACCTCTGTAACCATACTCTCAATACACTTGATAGAAGCTATCCTATACAGGTATAGGTCTCACCTGCCTCCCCTATACCCTCAGGACCTCCGACCTCCGACCTCCTCGACATAAGTTGTTGACGTATTAAGTGCCTCCTCTGTGGAGCGTGATACTTCAGTGGAACGAAATACAATATCAAAAGTGTATTAGACAATAAGTAGAATTGAATTCCAGATAACATTTTATTGGGAATCATATCATATATAATAGGTACTAACGGAAATGTCAGTATTCTATGGCAAATATGTTCTGTTAGAGTTCAATAAATAGAATTTATTACACATATTAGTGGACAGTAATAATGACAAAATTATTTTTCTAAGATCTATTCTGATTCTTATTATACAAGACTTTCTAGGCAAAAATTGACATAAGTTACATTACATCTTGTATTATTTAAAGATCTACCCAACTGATAATATTTTCAATTTATATGCATAGGTACTTACTGCAAAAAATGTAGAATTACATATTACTAAAAATGGCAAAAAATCCCGTTTGCGGTATGGGAGCCCCCCCACGTATCGTAATGTTATGGATTTTAGTATATTCTAACGAAAGTCAAAGCTAGACAAAATATTATACCTAATGAAACTGACTGATGTGACATTACACCTTCAAAATAAATATGAACTGTAAATAATAATAAAGGATCTAAAAATAGTAGCCAACAATGTAACACGTGGCCATTAAATTTGCACGGTAGCGTAACAAGACACCGCAGTAATTGCCGCACGTTGTAAAACAGACCAGGGGAGGCTGGGGCAAATGAAGCCATTTCTCTCTTAGGGAAAAGTTTCGCAAGCTTTTTCCTCAATGAACCAAACGAAAATAAACCTTATCAACTAGAAACTAAGGTTGAATAAAAGTACAAAAAAAACAGCAGAACACATTTATTTTTGTAGTTTTTTATGCGAAAATAGATTCAGTGTGGTTGGGTTAAGGTTTAGAAGGAGAGAAGAGGGGGTTGTGGAGATAAAATGAGATGTAGCGTCTGGTTTCAAGAGATGTGTAGTTTGGTGTAAATAATGATTGCGTAGTAAGCTGATGCTCTGTGGTGAGAGTTCGTTGTTTTACTTTGCAAATTGAACTTGGCATAATACCCGGGATACACTGCTCGCGATATCATGTACTTTGTGTACTTTTGTGAAAACGTTAACAAGTATGTATGTGGCATAGATAGCCCGAATAACTTTCTAGGAGTACCTACTTATATTAAATGTTTTTTAAAATTAGATTTATTGTTGATAGTTTGCACGAGCCCTCTATTAAGAAGACCTTTAACACAAAAACATACTGTCTACTCAATTTAAAGGTGTTTTGAAAATAAAAATATAATTTTCGAATCAAACGCCATTGCTGAATCAAGGAACGTAAGGTAAGTCGGCTAAGCCACCATCCTGTCTAAATTACGGTTTTATATTTCTATATACGATGAATAAATCCTGTCTTGCAGAATCTAAAACTAGACAATATGTTATATAGAAGAAAAGTTCAAATGGAACTCGTAAATCCAAAGCGGACAGAACCCCTCCGTGCCCATAACGAGGTACCCGCAGGCAATAAAGCCGTTACAGCACGGACCCATCCGAATACGCTCGGGCATTTCCGCCGAACGTCTGCCATTTTGCAATTTGAATTGAAATGTCAAGTGGGGAGAAAGGGCATGATGGGACCAGTAAGTGTTATTGGAATTATTTTTATCCAAATACGTTGTATCATATTATCAATCTAAAAAATAATTTATGGTAAAGATTCTAAGTTATAAATTCAGCTTAATTTTCTTTAATATTTTCATACTTACTGCAGTCACATATTTACTATAACCTGCACTTACCTATGCTGCATAAATATACTTACATAAATAATATCAACATGAATCTAATATCAATCTACCAAAGATAACTTACAAACATATACAACTAGCAGAAAACCTTTTAAAGTGGCAATTTCTTTCGCAATTCTCCTTTTTCGTTTAAATCAGCCCCTATCTTGTACGCCGGGTTCCGTGCAAGGAACTATTAGTACTGTCGTTATCGGAAGCGAACGCCACAAATCATTCCACCACCGACGTATTACTGACGCTTAATTTAACAAGGGTATAGGGAAGGCCGGTTGGTCCACTAATACTATCGCCATATTGCGAAGCGAGCTGTAAAATTTTATGATTATAGGTTTCCTCTTTGAAGGTTTTTCAAACAGAAGATACAAAAGACGTTTTAATAGTAAATACAAAGTTAGTGAAATATTTACAGTGTGTGATCATGGCTCGTAGACGGAGAAAACTACTTTTTTTCTCTAAGTCATAGCTACTTTTTATGTCTAAAAAGATGAATATTTTATATCAAGTATTTTCCCAGTAAAACAAAAATAATTTAAATAAAACTACAATACGTTAACAAAGAAGGGCAGGACAAAATAAGTTATGTAAATGAGTCAAATTAAATTCAAGTAACAGTAACCTTGTTCAAGTGTTCCTAGTAGTAACGAGCAAGTTTAATTAAAATATAGACAAAGAAAATTATACACCTAGAAAAAACCTGACTAAAAGAAATCATGCGACAAAACAGTCGCAGTTCCCCAGTTTTCTTTTGTTATGATAAACGAGGAGGGACTAACAAGGGGAGGTCGCCATCTTGCAAATATTATTGCCTTATAATAGTTCGACATCTCGCTAATATTTCACGGTAGCTGTCAAAATAATAGACTGTCATGGCATTTAGTGTTATTGTTCATGGTTCATTTCGTACCGTTTTGTGGGATAGTTTTCATAAGCGGTGATCGTTTATTTATGAAATGTTAGTTTTTATGGACCATCATGTACCAACTTAAATGTAAACTGAGTAAGAATTGAGGACGCTTTTTGTAAGGACAGGTTAAACTTACTTTACTTTCATGTGTCTGTCGGTGTTCTTTTAAAAAAAACATATTTTTATTTCTTTTTTCTATCAATTTTGACGAAACTTCGCCAATGTCGTGTTTCTCACGTGTCCTTGATTTATTGATTTTTTATTTTTAGAAGAAAATATTGGCTGTTTACTAATACCAGTTAAACATACCTTTTTTTTTTGTTTAACGTGAGGGAAAATCCTCATAGGATGATATGCCGGACTCTTACCGACTAAAAAACCTCACGCCACGCCTAGCAGCCTATGGTTGAGAGCCCCGGGTAAGCCCTCAGGAAGGATGTCCCGTGACTCCCAACAGACCTACGGCCGCCAATGCGGCCTCGCCCAGGGGGTGGTTCGGGTGCAATCCCGCGTCTATGGGGGGTTTCGGGTGTGACCCCGCTTCTAAGGGGGGGGGGGGGGCGTGCGTGAGTTGCTCACGTCACGCTGCCGTCATGGGCCTGCTTCTGTAAGGACGGTGAGCGGCCCTCTCACCGTCCTCAGACCCCCGGTCATGGAGGCCGATAGTCCTCGGGGAAGACACGTCGGCGGCGCCCATGGCGCCGACTGCGGAACTCGGGTGGGAGAGTTCTCTCCCGCACCCGGCCCGCCGCCTCCTTCGCGAGCATGACCTGCTCGCAGAAAGAGGCGGCGCAGTCCCACTTACTCCCGCTGGAGAGCATGGCTCGCACCATGGCCTCGAGCGAGAGAGTGTCCACGCCCAGACCCACTACGAGGACCTGGCGCTGTTGTGCCCACGCCGTGCACTCCACCAGAGTGTGGAGCGCCGTGTCATCGCAGCGGTCCTCGCAGTGATGACACTCGGCCGTGGTTTCCCGGTGTTTTCGCCACAGATACCTACCGAAGCTACCGTGCCCGGCAAGTATCTGTGTCAACCGGTAGGAGAGAGCACCGTGTCTTCTCTCCAGCCACTCGTCCATGACCGGTCTGACGGCCGCGATTGTGGCGAATCCCCCCTTTGGTTGCTCAAGTCGCACCTTCCATGTCTCCATGGTTTCCTGGTGGAGCAGGGTCCGCTGGGCCTCGATTTCTCGAGACGCAGGCCTTTGGCCCCGCTCCAGCACCTCCTTGCGCCATCTGAACAGTGACGCAAGGGCTCTCGCTTCCAGGTCCCATGGAGGGGTCCCGGCTAGGAGACATGCCACCTCACCGGAGATCGTGCGGTATCCTCTTATCACCCTGACGGCCATCACTCTCTGCGGGCTCATCAGTCTAGCCTCATTGCTGGCCGTCAGGGTCGCCGCCCATACAGGAGCCCCGTACAAGGCCATGCTTCGCACGATCCCCAGGTACAGTCTCCTGTGACCCAGTTAAACATACCTAATTATTCATATTATGTTATAATAAAATGTTAGAATCTAAAGCTGAAGTAGCTTTACTGCATTTACATTCTTGAAGAATATACAGGTACATTTCCGTAACAAATAAAGCCACCTAAATATATAAGAAAATGGCTCTTGTTATCATAGTAAATGTTTAAAAGCAAAAAAACTTAGATATTTGTATTACTTCGCATAATATCAAAGACGTCAGCTGTCTTTTCCCAGGGGTGTTGTTCACCCGACACGGTGTTGGCCAAGACTGGATTGTAAGCCAGATGTGTATTTTGTTACAAAAGAAAAACACAAGCTATATTTTTTACTTAAAGAAGTGGCATTTATGGCTAAAGCAGTCAAATGAATTGTAACTTAAATGTTGGTTGCAATAAATCAGCCAGAGTAACAAATATTTTTCAGATTATGTGGTTCCAATTTATAGACAATGTGCGTATTTCGAATACGAAGAAAAGTTGAAAATAAATAAATTTAGTTTTTTTTTGTAATACTGACTAATCGTCATTACTACAAAAACAAATAATATTTACCTATTAACACTATATTATTACACGAGTGGAAAATATACATCAAATTTACATCAAAGGACATCACTTCAGCCCCATTAACCTAACAATAAGAGAACCACAAAGGAACCTGTTCCAGTCCGATGCTCATTTGACACACGAGCGTGTAAAACACGAAACAATGACGTCAGAAACAAACCTAATCCTAGTTGTAATGAACGGAACCCCTCGCGTACCCCATCCGCATGTATAAATATTGCCCAACTCACCCTGGCTTACATTTATTGGCAGTGTACCCGCAACAATGCGGATGCGAGGATTCTCGGATTCTCGGGGTGATAAGGAAAGGGTGTTAAATTGCAAGTGTGATTTTTTCGCTAACGATTAAGTTATTGTTTAGAGCGGGTGGTTAATTGGTGGTGGTGTTTGTAAAACTTTGAAATACTATTGGTAGTTTCGTACGTTAATTTACATAGGTCAAAATTTAATGTGAAACAAAACAGTCTTTTCGAAATAAATTAATTAGATAGGTAGAATTGAGAAAGGGCTAAAAGTCCTTTAACACGTCACTCTTCAAATCTCATATTATTTCTAATCCAATCACAGTGAAAATTGGTATTGGCAGAAAAATGATGCCGCTCACGTCTAAACTAGTGAGGCACGTATTTGAGGGGAGAGTGGGGTAACACGTACCAGGAAGCTCGTAGTTACAAGCGAGATAAATGGCGAGCGAGATTACTTGAGTAGCTGACGGAAATACAAAGCGGGAGATACGTATTGTGATATCGGGAAATCGTGAAACAGATTATAGCTTATTACATACTCGTACATTCACGTGTTTTGTATTCATGACTTAATACCTATTACAAATGTAAAATGCGTTGAATTTATATCTTTATGTGAGTTACAAAAAGTATCTAGGTGATTCCTGATCATTTTGTCTCATATTTCAAAAAGATAATAGAAAAGAAATCCAAAGGTTGTGTGGAAGAAACCGCACATAGCGATAAGGCTATCCATCGTGCATTTTAAACCCTGTATTTTATATTCATGTAAATATTAATTAGTGTTGGTACAATAAAGCATAATTATTCTATTTTATTCTAAACTGGAAAAGACAAAACACGTTTCAACCGGAAACTTTTATCAACTCTTTCAAGTCGTACGATTAAGAATGGCGCCGCGGTGTTTTAAATCATTTCCTACATTTTCATATCACTAAAGAGGTAAAGAAGAATATGTTTATGAGCTGAAGAGTGGTCAAAGATGTTTGCAACGTACGAAATTTTAACCCTTTTAAAAAAAGGCTGTACTCAGGAAGCTATGTACTTCAAGAAATTTGCAGCACGGCTCAATCCAACCAGTGCATAAATGAATTAATATTTTCTTGTAGTCATTATTTTAGGAACAACCAATTCATAATGTCATGATCCCATCAGCTATGGTTTCCCATTGCACCCGCTACGCGGCGCCCTTCTAGATCAGTTATCAAGCATTTGTCACGCGTTGTCAAAGCAAGTGGGCTGGGTAGTGAGGGCAAGGTTACCCCTCGGTGTAAGGGCTCGTTAATAGTTTATGATTATTGAGATTTTAGATACGGTTATGGGTGCCGTGAAAGAAATTATTATTGAAGTTATCTCCGATTCTTTATAGTGGATTAAGCACTAACAAATGATGGCAGGTTGTAGAAAATGGAGGACTGTTTGTCATGTCGCAAATAGAAAGAGGCTTATGACCAGCAGTGGGCTACGACTGATTAGATTGCTGGCTCCGTAGCTGTCGAAACGAGTTTTGAATCAAATTGACAGGTTTTATTTAGTGTATATTTACAAGTAATCTGTTTTTAGGGTATGAAAATCCCAGCTTTGTCATGACTAAAATTGTTACGTACGTATCTTACTAGTTTGTGACACCCTGAGTATCACCTAGGAAGGATGTTCCAGGATAACTTAATCAGAAAACTTTATGGGTGCATATATTCAAGTATTATGAATGAAGTTATCTATACTAATATTATAAAGTGGAAAGATTTGTTTTTTGTTTGTTTGTTTGTAACGAATAGGCTCCGGAACTGCTAGACCGATTTGAAAAATTCTTTCACTGTTGGGAAGCTACACTCTTTGCGGTGAACATAGGCTATATTTTATTCCCGTATTCCCACGGTAACGGTAACTACGCGGGTGAAACCGCGTGACGTCCGCTAGTTATTTTATAATTACTTACATTACATTAGACCGTTAATGTGATATTACTCTTTTAGTAAGTAGTGGTAAAGTATAACGTAAACACAACTCAAAACTAAATGTATATTTCACTAAAACACAACTCTCCGTGTTAGGTAACCTACATAAAGAAATGCCCTTCAGAGAAATGAGATCGATATTTTCCATTACAATGAATTCAGAGGCTTTGCGGCGTGTTCGCGGAGTAGGTATAAATATTAAATAACACTGTTACGTACTCCTACCTAATTCTAAGAAGTAAATCAAGTATTCTCTCAGTAATATTACCAAGTAATACTTGTACTTGAGCTAAGTGATTGCTTAGGTTTGATTACAAAGGAACAAAAATATTTTAATACAATTTATTTATACACGTACAGTTTGAGAGATTTGCCGGGTTCTTGTTAAGTCGTAATAAGTAAAACAAACACTAGATTTAACTAATATTGTTAAGATGAAAGATTGAGAGCGAAGCGGATTGATTGTTTGTTTGTTTGATTGCATCGAATAGGGTCCAAAACTACTGAACTGATATGAAAAATTCTTTCACTTTTGGAAAAATATTCAATTCCCGGGTAATATAGTGTATATTTTATTCCTTTCGGGATTCCCATTTGACCTCCGCTAGTTATCAAATAAAATAGGTCGTACACAATTTTAAAAAAATATGAAAATAAGATTTTATTCCAATTTTTGTCAATACGGAATCGCATTTTGTTTCACATAAGTTACTCAGAAATTGCGTTGCTAAGGGCAAGGAATATAGTGAGACTGCCACAAGGATTGATCGTAGAATATTTGACAACTAGGTACCGCAGTACGTACAGTATTTGCATAGTACAAGGGTTTGGACTCGCGCCCGCGGCTTTTTATCAAATATTCATAAGCCAGGGGGTGCCATTGCTCCCCAGTCTCCCCTCGATGTTACTGTTGTGAGTTTTGGTGTACAAGTTTCGTAGGATTATACCTATGTGTGGTGTGAATAGAGAAGTAAAGATTGTAAGCACCATCTGAATGTGCGTGATGATTTTAATTAGTTTTAGTCTTGTGATCTACACAATATGATTATTGGTCTACAGAAAGAGGTTGCTGTAAATCAGTAAAACTGGTCAAACAAAAAACAGACAGGCAAAAAACAACTAGGCAGTCCACTGTAAGAAAACCTTTCTACCTAAAGCTGGTCTCAGAACATTCAAAATAATCTATAGCTGGTAGCTATTGTCAATGATACTTGGAGTATATATTTAAATAGATAGACGACTCCGCTTAAGTGAATTTAATTAAGATAATAACTTAACTGCAAATATAAGGGTTAACGTAAACCAAAATTACTGACAATCAATGTTTTTCGATAATACAAATGAAGCGTTCAAAATTTAAACACGAAACTCAGACAAATTCAATTTAATCTCAGGAGAAGATAAGTATTAAACGACAACCTACATCACAACATCTTTGAAGTTTTTTACTCGTGTGTAACCACAGTCATACTTACTCAGTAATGTACATAACGCAAAATCTAATTTTCTTATATTTTCCACGGTATTGGAATGGTGGTACGTCAATATTGGATTTATGAAATCGGTTTAGCAAGATTTTTGATGGCAAAGATGGTTTTGTCTTTCATCTTTACTTCAAAAGAACGATTAATAGAAATAAGGTTTAATGAAAAAGACGGTTATTATCAGCAGACAAATTTGTAAATAAGTTCTATTGCTTCAAACGTCAAAGATTGAAATATTCTCAGCATTGAGTTGAGATTTAAAATGCGACAAGATTAAACTTATTTTCTTTATTCGATCTTTTACATATTATACATAAGGTAGCATTCAAACTCCTAAATAAACATTGATTATTATATCGTTCAAAAATTATAAATATTGCGATCCGAGAAACAAACACCAAACCTTATACTCATATATACAAGTGAACGAGGCAGCCTCAATTCACCCATAACTTCTACTCAACTAAATCCAATTTATCTCACACGAGGATAAAGATTAAACGCCGACCTACATTGCTGATTTTTGTTGTAGCCCCAAACTCGACAAGCATTAAACTACCTACTGACTTCACAATGTATATAAGACAAATCTCATTTATATTTTGAACGATATTGACGTAGGCGATGGAGGAGCGTGATTGAAGAAAATAGGATTAGAATGAAGGAAGGTTTGATATCGATAATGGTTTGTATTATCTTTCACTCTTGTGGGAAACGATTAATATTTTAGAAGATATCAATGACTTTTGTTAAATTCCAGAATTTTTGTATCATATTACCAACTAGATGATGCTCGCGGCTTTGACCGCGTGAAATTCGGTACCCGTTCCCGCTTCCCAATATTCGCTTCGCAATAAGTGTAATTTTAACTGTTATGCTCAAATGTTATTTCTGGTGTACAATAAAGAGTTTTTTACTTTTACTTTAGTTTAATTCCCGTGGGAACATTTTCCCGGAATGAAATGTGTTATACCTATCTCTGTAACAAATTTCAGCACGATCCGTTCAGCCGTTAGAGCGTGATTGAGTAACAAACATCTTCACAAACTTTCACATTTATAATATTAAGTAGGATAGATACGAGCACACACGATTTTCCCCCGAATTAGACAGGCGGAGGTTTACTATTCATCTAAATATCAGCAGTTATATTATTTTAGTCCAACCAAATAGGTATAATGGTCGTGGTTACCTGCACTGTTGTTGAAACTATTAATGTAAAACCAAGCCACAGGCCAAGACTTCGACCCGGCTTTTTTTTTTAATGACAGTCAAGATTGCCCGTTATGTTCCGAATCTATACATATAATAAAACTGTAGAGGGTCGAGAGTTGTAGGACGTTCTCTAATCGATACTGAAGCCAAAAATGTAATATAATTTTTTTATGTCTGTATCCCGAATAAGTATCACGCCGAAACTGCTAAATCGATTAAAAAAAATTGGTACAATTAGAGCTTATAATCCGAGGAAGGTTCTAGGATACTTTTCATCCCGATATTTTACGGGGTTCTTTTGAGAGAGGGGATGAAAGATGAAATGGGTTTCCAGCTGTAATTTCTCACTGAAAGGTCCGTAAGCATTGTTCCACACAAGTTTCAATATTAAGAGGTTTTGTAGTTCAGAAATCAGAGACATCTCAACTTTCACAAACCTAGAATTCAAGGGTTCCTTTAAATGTGATTGTAAATCTAAACTGGCGTGTTGGCTTAATCATGAAAGAGTATAATGATTAAGGCTAATGTAAAATAATGGAGTTGTTTTAGAATGGACTTAATCTTTAAACAGGGCAGTTTCTCACGCTCCTAGGAGTCTGATGAAGAAATACTTCTCCTTTTATAGACCTTAAGTGACGTAAACAAAGTTGCGAGGGTCAGCTAGTCACTTTATAATATAAATATGTATATTAGAAAACATTGTTATTTTCTTATTAGTCTTTTATTACAAAGGTCGATGGTATCTGCTTGTGTTTCATTTTTTTGAAGTTGCGTAGGTACCTAATAACCAACCCTATAATTCACGTAATTACTTCTAATTGAAGCAGAATTTTATACACTTGCAACATTTACTATTAGCTGTAATTAGTGGCAACCCCAATGACGGCGTCTTGTGGGTTGCGAGGGAAAAATAATCGGTGTGTCAGGTTGCAGGGGAATAAAGAAAAGAGGGATTGAAATAATTATTACCTAATAGCAACTAGATAAATAAAACTGCTAACCGATGGGGTTAAAAAGCCTGTTCAACATACGCTGAGTCAGTGCCCAATTGTCTAGCGTAGTCTACAAATTAATAATGAGCGGAGGTTTATTATTTAATTTAGGGGGGATAAAAGCGTTCACAGGTTGACTAAGCTGGTGCAACATAGTCGATATTTCAGAAAAAAAGTATTTATTATTACAACAAAATATTATAAACAACCCGCATTTGTCACATTTCTATAAATTGTTTAAAAAGAGAGTTCGTTCGCCTTCCTTGCATTCAGATTTATTAGGCTAATTTTGCATGTTACTAAAGGTGTATGTATATCTGTCCCACGATCTTCATATTTGTTTTTGTTCATATCTTTTACCTAATCATTTAATTTCATTTCATTGTATAAGCTATATTTTACAAGCCTTCCATAGTAATATGTAATTTCATTTTATACTTACTATCCAATACACAGTACAATGTAAATCGTTACCGCATTAAGCCATTACGTTACCGCGTTTGAATATTACATTACCGCGTTAAGCCATTACGTTCCTGCGTTTGAATATTACATTACCGCGTTTCGCCATTACGTTACCGGTTACTCTGTTTCTTCACGATATTGAAATGCTTTTATTTTTGAATTCAATATAACACCTTTTACTTTCAAGAAAATTTTGCTGGTCATGAAAATAAAGCGGTACTATCTACCTCAAAGCCGTGTTCCAAGGCACCCTACCCCGGCATCGAACCTGCAGTACCTCGTCGCAGTAATTGATACAATTAGTGCCTGAGGGCGCAACGAAATTGGGAAACGAGGGGTGGTTTTGTGGCGGCGAGGGCAAATATCTACAGCTGGCGATTTTGGTAGACAAAGAATCGTTTTCTGGTATAACATGTTTTAGGACCCCTGTCTTATCTTAGTATAGATTCTCTGTTGTAACCAAATTCCTTCTTTAGATTTGGCGAAAACAGGGATAGGGCTTGCTAGCGACATTATATCTATACGATAGCTCAGATGGCGGTATTATTAGAAGAACTACACATACAAAAGTAAGTTCATAATACTTCTACCTACATTTCTAACTACATTTGAAAAATAAACAAATAACAATTGTATTATCACAGGAACTCAATAGGAGCCTAGCTGCATAGCAAACGGTTAATCAGACACCCCCTAGGCGAGGTCGCAGTGGTAGTCGCAGGTCTGTTGGGAGTCGTAGGACATCCTTCCGAGGGCTTACCCGGGGCTCCCAACCGTAGGCTGTTGGGCGTTACGTGAGGTTTTTTTAGTCGGTAGGAGTCCGGCATAGCATCCATGAAGAATTTTCCGTCACGTTAAAAAAAACGGTTTAACAGAAGTAGCTGTAAATTTTGTGGCAACAATTAAAGCATATTTATTTAAGGAACTAAGCTATTTATCAGTTACAATAATAATTACCTAAAATGTAATGACTAGTGAAATTTAAGCTTAAGTACGTATAGTAAATAATTACTTCTGTCTACCCTATCGGGTAAAGCGCGACGTTATTTATGTAAAATTAGGCTAAAACGCTAACATTTAGATTCAGTGATTCGTAGCAAATAAATGCAATTAGGGCCTAAAGTTTAATCAAAACAGTTTGAAAGGTATAATTATTTAAGGTTCATTCCCGTTCGAACAGTGATTGCCACCCGCGGACTAATTGGATTGCGTTGATTTGAGTTTGTTTAGGCGTATATATTCATTAAAGTTTTATCAAAAGATTATAATTATAATTAATTTTGATGAATAGGTCTTATAAGATGTTACGTAATATCTAAAACGATAAGACCAGACGACATGGATTTAATGAAAAATTAATATATTTTCATTTCTCTAGTGACCCTCACCCATCACTCAGTGTTCTGTAAACGAACAGTACGTTAAGCGTCATAGGCTACGAACAGTCCCGAGATGGGTGCCCGTTTGTGATAAGTATTTACGACGCTACAGTTTTACGATTTATAAACATTTCCGTGGTTCTGAAGGCACATGAAACTATTGGTTTATGTTGTCAGATACATGGTAGGTTATTTGAAAAAAATCAAGTGTCACAGTCTGTCCGTTTCAAAACGGCAATAGTGTTAGCGACACGGGTCGAAGTTGCAAAAGTACCTTTACCATCAGCATCATAGATCTCCCCCAAAGATAGTCTCAATATTCGGTTTAATACATTTACGTCCAGCAGACTCCCGCGACCTCTACCTCAGAATAGAAGAAACCGGCCAAGTGTGAGTCGGAATCGCTTACAGAGGGTTCCTATCAAAAAAATCAAGATTTTCGCATGGGAGCTCCCATTAATTAGTTGCTATAGCGGAAACAGAAATACATCATTTGGTAAAATTAAGTTTTCTTTAGATACAGCCTCATGACAGACAGACATACATTTGGAAAGCGGAGTTTCAGTAATAGGGTCCCGTTTTTGAAATATTAAAAAGTGGGGTAGAATGACATTATATGTAGGTATTTTCCGTAACACGTGATCAATTTCTATCACTACACGACTGCTCCTTTGTTTGTATGACGTCTCCCCTAATTTACTTTACAACGTCCTTCCCTAAATATTTGCTTATCGTTAGAACAACATTTATGACGAATATAAACCTTATAACTGTACCATAAAGTCTTTATTTCCTTGGAAGATAAGAGGAAATCATTGCGTTCTGTTTGCAGTATCGCCCTTAGCGAGGTCTTATTGTTGTGGATAATAATACCGTTGTTTTTTGCTTGTACTATGGTTTAAGAGTGTTTGTTAAGTTATTGGGGATCCGTATCTTGAATGATAAAACAGAAACCCACCAAGGGTTGTCAGATCTGTTGGAAACTTGGTTCGATAGTGTACGTAGTGGTCTAGTTTCCATGATGTGTCCGTGGAACACTACGTGGACTAATGTGACAGAAGTTAACCCTGGAACACCTACGTGAAAATATTTTTTTCCTTCTTTACGTGAACCAGGGGTGCAAAGATAACCATGAAACACCCACGTGAACTAAAGTGACAGCAATTAATAGTGGAACACCTAGGTGGTCTAAAGAGGTAGACCTCAGGTCAGAAAGGGGTATTTTGTCTCCCGTATCAGATGATGAACCTATTGCCATGTAGATATGGATAGGCGCAGGATGTGGCTTTGTTTTGTCAATATGCAAACAATGTATTGATTCAATCGAAGCTTTTGTTAAACCTTCAGTTGCTAGATGCTAAAATAATCATGGTCACTTTAAAAGTAACAAAATATATTTGCAAAGATCGACACGTGTCAATATAAATTAGTATGAATCATGGAGCACACTTTCTCCGCTTTCATACTAATTCACATTAAATATAATGTCAGAAAAGTCAAGCCTATGAACCAAATTACCCTGTAAAATGTTCCAGCGTGAGTTATAGTTTGAATGCTACTTGTATGGCTACTTGTATGTCTGAAAATAACGAATTGTAGACGCTGTTAACTCTCAGGAAAACTGAGTTTATTCCACAATCAAAGCGTGCATGGAAGGAAGCCTCTTACGGACCTTGTGCACCATGCAGTAGCGCTCCGGACGCAAGGTTTGAGGATGAACACCCTTTCTGTGGCGAGCGTTGCGGTGTTAGAAAGTAGCCGTCGACATATAGCCGTTTATTCTTTACAGGGTAATTTTGCTCATTGGCTTGTTGGCATATATTTAACAAACATACTCTTACCTGTGTCTCTCAGCTGCAGCGATCCAACCTTGTTGGAGAGGTAGCCCCTGATGGAGCTGGCGACGCGAGAGGGCGAGGCGGCGGCGGCGCCTCCACGCAGAGCGCCCCCCAGCCGCCCGAACAGGGCTGCCCCTTCCGTCTCCACGGTCAAAACTTCCCCCACGCCCTTCAAAACGAACCTACAAAAAGCCTTTTGATTCCTAACCCCAAATGCCAGAGTTATACTAAGCTATATAACTTTAGTACTAAATAGCCTTATTTTTGTATAAACGCAAGCGCGATTAGTAAGTAGATAGGTATATAGTAAATGTAATGCTAAGTCAGTGCGGTGATTGATATGTATCGGTTGGGGGCTAGGTCGCCATGGTGTGCCTTCTGCCTGCAACAAGGAGACATTCACATTAGGGTCTTATATTCAGTGATATGGTTTTAATGTCTGTCTATGTATACTCCGACATATTTTATGCAAAATTTCTAAGATAATGTAGGAAACCAAGTGCCTGGTCATGTCGCCTCCACGAGGACTAGACCGGAGACGACACTCCCAAAATGTTTTCTGGCTAATACTATAAGAGTCTGACATAAATCCTAATAATCTTATTTCCAAGCGTATTAAAGACTAGCGGACGTCACGCGGTTTCACCCGCGTAGTTCCCGTTCCCATGAGAATACGGGAATAAAATATAGCCTATGTTCACCGCAAAGAGTGTAGCTTCCCAACTGTGAAAGAATTTTTCAAATCGGTCCAGTAGTTCCGGAGCCTATTCGTTACAAACAAAAAAACAAAAAAACAAAAAACAAATCTTTCCTCTTTATAATATTAGTATAGACAAAACAAAACGAACTCGCGATCAACGAGTGCAACCTGGAAGCCTCCCTGATGGCGATGAGATATCTTACTTCCAACTAATATTATAAATGTGAAAGTTTCTGAAGATGTTTGGATGTTTGTTACTCAATCACGCTGTAACGGCTAAACGTATCACGCTGATATTTGGTACCGGAGTAGATTATAGTCTGAAATAACCTTCATTCCCAGTAGTTACGCGGCAGTAGTTCCGCGACGGAACTAGTGAGACTTTTAAATAACACCTAGGCTACTTTTGATCCCGGAAATATGTTCCCATGGGAAGCGGAAATGGGCACCAAATTATACGCGGGCGTAGCCGGGAGCATCAGCTAGTTTTTCATAATTACACTATTGTAATGCAGCTCCCATGCATAAAGTGCCATGCCTTACAATTATATTTTACAACTATATTGAAGTGCGAAAGTGTAGGCTTCAAAAAAAAAACTATATTTAACAGATGCATACACCTTCACACTTTTATTCTAACCACCTTCACACTATACACAACTTTCAAATTAAATACACACCTACTAAAAATCTATATCATATCCTTGTTTATGTTTTGTATGCAATTCTAACACTGTCATAAGCTGAATAAATTTAATGTGACTTTATCGACATAAAACTTACAAGATGTTAAGTACATAGTTGAAAACACTGATAATTTTATTTATTTTTCATTAAACATATTCAACCGACCGTGGAGCACAAGAAATATTTTTGTGTGACAACAATGACAGCTAATTCATTTACAATTACCCTCTTCCGAAACATTCACACTACCCTCAAATTATTGTTACTGTTCCTAAGCCGAGTCTCCCGCACCAGTTTTCTATCATAACATGATTCATGAAAAAATATAGATTGAACATTGATCATCAAATAATTAAAGAAGCAGTTAAATTGGATAAAAGAAGAGAAAAACATCCAAGTAATTGCAAAGTACGTCAAGTCGTATTTACAGCATAGTCTTTACTTCATAAACAATGTTCGCTCCTAGTTTAGGTTACTTACTTAGCTTGAATCTTAGCATGTTGTGACGGGGCCCAGTGTGGTTACGGTAAAGGGTACAAAATGTCGCCACTCCAATTCATCCCGAGGGAGTTGTAAGAGGCAACTAAGGGACCACATTCGCAAAACGATCGAGAAGGTAAACTAGAAATGAAACCTAGTTGTCAGTAAAATGATAATCGTTAAGCCAAGTTGATGGCCTTATGGGCGGCTTTAGAAATTTCAACTGTGAGCCTTCCCGACCTGCACCTGTCCATTTCAACACAGCAATATACACACCACCTATTACGTGGGACATAAAACTATAAGGTGAAATGTTGGCGTATACTATGCCTCTGCCTACCCCTTCGGGGATAAAAGCGTGACTATATTATGTATGTAAGAAATAGCTTAGAATATAAAATAAATGTATGTTCTATATTCTACTTAAGCCTAACACAATGCTTTTTTTTAACACCGGCGCAGTAGACGCGGCTTTTTTTAGGCCTAATTCAGGGGCAACCTTGCAAACATTTTGCTCGGTACAAGATGAATGTGAACCATGAATTACTAATATTCGACCGTGGTGGGTTGACCCCGACCCGCTGTGGCCCGGGAGGGTCATTTGACTGAAATTCGTTACTCTTTTATTTGATCAATGCCACGTACGCGATTGTATGCTCAAAAGGCCTAACAATAAAATAAATGTGCTAAAGTGGCGTCAATTTAATAATGTAACATTTTGACGTCTGTCAGTTTTATCTTCATAATGAGAATGATGAATGAGAGAGTGAATGAATCGATACGTACTTGAAAGATATGTGAATTTTAAAAATCATCAGGCTAATCCCTGTCCATTATTATCTTTTCTTTCGTAAATTTAAGGAGCAAAATTAGGCAAGTAGGTACACAATTTGATTGTCAAATGATTGTGAAATTGAATTGTCAAAATTTATTTGTCAAATGTTACCTTTTAGAATGACTCCACTTTAGTATCTCTGTCCTGTGGATCACGAGGTTGTGGATTCGATTCCCACCGGATAAAAACATTTGTGTGATCGATAAATGTTTATATCGATAGTCTGGGTGTTTCTATGTATGATAAAGTATGTATTTAAAAGTAGGTACTACACGTATTCATATTCGTGGTCAGATACTCAGGCCATAACACAATCGGGTTATTTCTAGCCTACTTTGGGATCAGATAGCGTTGTGTAAACCCGTCTGTTACCTGAACATTACTGAACTGCTGATCAGATTGTGACAATGAACCATGAACTAAGAGGAAAGGCATAAGTTACTCTTGATCCACATAGCCACCATTGAAAACCAAATCGTAAGTAATTATTAGTGACCGACCGAAGTTTCGGTTTCGGTTTCGGTTTAGGCCAGTTTCGGCCAAAAAATCGAGTTTCGGCCGCAGTTTCGGTTTCGGCTAAAATGGGCCGAAACTTTCGGCCCGGCCGAAACTCACGTGTTCGTGAATTTTGAGTGCCTGGCTCGGCTTGTGACGAAGTTGGGGTCAGCCCAACCAGTTAATATGTTACTAACCTAAGATTTAGAGACTTACAAACGAATTCCAATCAATAGTTACAATAATACAATTTTATTCAAACCACAAGCAATTACAACCATTGACAAGTATTAGACAATTACCCCTGTGTTATGGCTTTGACCACCTTTTTAAGGTCCCGTCCTTACTTTTTGGTTACGGAATCCTAAAAGGTGATCTAGCACATTACATGAACCTACCCCTTAGTAGTCGGTTCCGTATAAAAAGAGTAAAAGCAGGGCCCCATTCCTAAGACTTCGTTGGTCGTCTGTCTGTCAGCAGGCTGTAAACTCATGCACCATGATAGTAAAACAGTTAAAATTTGTCACAAATGATGTATTTCAGTTGCTGCTATAGCAACAAATAATAGAAACGGACAAAATAATATTATTAAAAACTATACAACAAACGTGATTTATTGCCGATTTTCTTGTATTGAACCCTACTTGCGCGATAGCATCTATGAGTAATTCCACATCTAATAGAAAGAAACCCATCTTTAGGTGGAAATATTTCTAAAATGAACACTTGAGAAGATTTATGCCGTTGCTTGATAGCACTTGGTGGAACTTGCTGCACCTATTGAAGAATAAAAACCAGCTAAGTGCGAGTCGGACTCACGCACGGAGGGGTAAAAACGGAACCCTATGAACGCGACATGAGACTTAGCGGTCCATCTGTATATTAGTAAAGAGGTTTTATCGCTGGAATCGTGACAGATAGAGACCAAAATTTTCAGAGATAATGTTTTTCTGTTCCTGTCTTATTAACGTGAGGAAAATCCTACAGGGATCCTACCTAAAAGACTAGGGTTGGGGGCCCTGGGTGTGCAATCGCAAGAATGTCCAGAGGATTCCGAACAGACCTATGACTACCACTGTGCCTCACCTGTAGGGCGGGGGGGGGTTCGGGTACTATCCTTATCATTGTTCAAGAGTTATCTCGCTTTTTGGGGGAGCGTGCGTGAATCTCACGTCACACTGTCGCTCACAGGAAGAGGCAGTGGACCCCCACTTACTCAAACTGGAGATCATGGCTCGCACCATAGTTTTCAGCGAGAGAATGTCCACGTCCAGACCTGCCACGAGGACCTGGCGCTGCCGCGCCCACACTGTGCACTCCACCAATGTGTGGAGCACTGTGCTCCCGCTTCGTTCCTCGCAGTGCTGGCACTCAGCCGTGGTTTCCCGGTGTATTCGCCACAGATAATTAACAAAGCTTCCGTGCCCGGCAAGCATCTGTGACAACCGGTAAGAGAGAGCGCCGTGGCTCTACTCCAACCACTCGTCCATAACCGGTCTGACCGCCTCAATTGTGGCGATTCCACCTCTTGGTAGCTCGAGTCGCACCTTCCTGGTCTCCTTGGTTTTTTTGACTCGATTTCCCGAGACGCAGGCCTATGGCCCCACTCCAGTTAAGTCAAGTTATTACTCGGTTATTAATAATTGCTATCCGGGTGCTTCATTAAGTGGTATTATGCAAAAGATATTAGAATATAAATTTGAAGCTAACAGTAAAATAATAATTTTCTGTGCAAACAGGGGGAAAATTAGCAATGATGATTTGTCCCTATACATGAATTACATCTTAAACTTAAATGTCATACAAGTTGTAATGTTCACACTTCCATTTATAAAAGGTGTGCCAGATTCGGAAAATTCATTTAGATATAAGATGAATTTGCGTTTAAATTTAATAAGTCAGTATAATAATAAATTTAATATAATTGACTTTAATTCTGTATTTAACACAAATTTGTCACATAGTAAGTTTATAGTCTATAATAATCACAAGGGTAGGTATTGTCTACCCAAATATTATAAAAGACAAATAGCAAGTTTGCTATTTAATTATTTTTATTCTGTAGCCAAAAACTTGGCTGACAAAACTGCTTTATTTGAGCAGAGTAGATTTAGGACTTTGGAATCTGTTCCAAGTAATTTAAATTAACTGCTGGGACAACAGAGGAATTACCCTCTAGCCAAATTTGTAAATTAATGGAGTTAAATTTAATTGCAAACCGTAATTTTATCGGAAACTGTCCTCCGAACAAAACTAAATTAAAAAATGTAGATTACATCAGCCTGGTGCATTATAATATTGCAACATTAACACAGGTCAAAGAGTTTGAATTGGAGCTGTTCATGAGCTCAGAAAATATTGAAATTGTTTGTCTTACAGAACATATGCGTAAGGAGTATGAGCTCATGTTCAGTTTCAGTAGTCACCGGGTTGGTAGTGCGTTCTGCAGGGTCAACACAACACGGGGGGGTTCGTTGATTTTATTAAATAAGAAATTAAAATATAAGGAACGGAAAGATGTTGTGTCCCTCTCTGTAGAGTGTACAGTTGAAATATCGTGCGTAGAATTGGAGCAATTCATAGTAGTATGCGTATATAAACCTGGAGTCTCACCCTTTTGTGAGTTTGAGGAAGTAATGGATAAAGTGCTATTTAAACTTGGAAAAACTAATAAACACCTAATAGTGTGCGGTGATTTTAATGTTAATATACTTATAAATACGCGTCAGACCAATGATATCTTAAATTTATTTAAATCACACAATCTCACTAACTTATTTTTAGAGCCTACTAGATATTGTGATACAACAGCTACTTGTCTGGACAATATATACAGTGATATGTTGCCAGAAAGTAAGAGTATTATAAATAAGATAAAATCAGATCATACTGGGCAAATAGCATCTTTCAAGATCACAAGAGAAAAAGTTAAAAGACGTAAAATATTATGTAGACCAGTAACTAGTGACCGCTTGGAACGTATGCGAGTTGGACTTTGCAATAAACTTCCATTTTTAGACACTGGCTTAGATCCAAATGTAATGTATAAGTTATTTTTTGATTCCTTTTACAATGAGTTCAACTCCGTATTCAAGTCTAAGGAAGTCACAATCGGTGATAGGCCAGCCTTCAGTGAATGGGCCACTGAGGATATACATAAAAGTAGACAAAAACTGTATGAACTATACTCAGAAAGACAGCTTAATAGAACAGATGAATTTCTAAATTATGTTAAAACTTATTCAAAAAAGTTTAAAGCAGACTGCTTAGCAGCCAAAAGAAAGTATATAAGTAATAAAATTCTCAATAGTGTAGACAAAGTTAAATCTACTTGGAAAATAATTAACGCAGAAAGAGGCCAAGCAAAATCGAATGATAATAATTTTAAACTTAAAGTAAATGGTAACATAATTACAACAGATGCCGAAGTCGCTAACGAATTTGAACAATTTTTTTCTCGAATTCCAGTAGATTTGACCAGAGCCCTAGGTTCTTCTACCCCAATAGCAGAATCCTTGTTAAAAGCAAATGTTCCTTGCTGTAATGAAATATTCAAATTCAGTAAAATTAGTATACACACTGTCATAAAAACTTTTAAATCTTTAAATATTAAGAAAACTGCTGACCTCTGGGGAATTTCTGTACATTTAGTTAATTCGTTAATTGAAATGGTTGCCCCTGAATTATCAATAATATTTAATAATTGTGTTGATAGTGGTGTGTTTCCTGACTTAATGAAGTTTAGTAAAATAACTCCTCTGTTTAAATCGGGTAGCACCTCAGATCCGTCCAATTTTCGTCCTATTTCTGTACTACCCACGTTTAGTAAAATCTTTGAAAAGGTAATGCTTAATCAAATGCAAAATCATTTTAATACAAATAAACTATTCCATACTAAACAATTCGGTTTCACGCGCGGTCGGTCTACCACGGATGCTGGAATCAAATTGTTAGAGTGTATATATGAGGCCTGGGAGGAGTCGTATGATGCTTATGGTGTATTCTGCGACTTATCTAAGGCCTTCGATTGCGTCCAGCATCAGACTTTAATTCAAAAACTTGATCATTATGGAATCCGGGGGACGGCCTTGGATTTAATTAGTTCTTACCTTAGAGATAGAGTACAGAGAGTAGTTATAAATGGTAAACAGTCAAATGGTTCTGCTGTAACAATGGGGGTGCCTCAGGGTTCAATTCTGGGACCTTTTCTATTTTTAGTGTACATAAATGATCTCCCTCACCTTATAAGAGACGATCACGAGGTAGTTTTGTTTGCTGATGACACATCTTTAATATTTAAAGTTGAACGTGGACAACGCGATCTTGACGAAGTAAACAATGCCCTCTCTAGGGTAGTCCACTGGTTTAACGCTAATAATTTATTGTTAAACGAAACTAAAACAAAATGTATTAGATTCACCTTGCCAAATGTTAGGCTCGTTAACACCAGTATTAAGATTAGGGATGATCAAGTAGAATTGGTCGATGAAACTGTCTTTCTGGGCATAAAGTTAGACTCCAACTTGCAGTGGGGGCCTCATATCGGGAGAGTCTCGGGCAGACTGAGCTCTGCAGCCTATGCCGTTAAAAAGATCCGACAACTGACAGACATTAGAACAGCGCGTCTTGTCTACTTTAGCTACTTCCACAGTGTCATGACCTATGGCATACTATTATGGGGTAACGCTGCCGACATCGAATGTATCTTTGTGTTGCAGAAAAGGGCTGTCCGGGCTATCTATGGTATGGGGTTTCGGGAGTCATTAAGAGAAAAGTTTAAGGATATCAACATCCTTACTGTGTATTCACAGTACATATATGAAAACTTATTATATACTCATAAAAATAACAGTAAATTTATTAAAAATAGTGATATCCATAACCTAAACTTAAGAAATAAGAATAAATTGGCTGTACCTAGATTTAGGCTTAATAAAATAAGCAATTCTTTTGCGGGCAATTGTATTCGAATGTACAATACATTGCCGACAGCCATAACAGGTTTGTCAGTTAATAAATTTAAAAAACTAGTAAAACTTAAATTGTACCAGAAAGCTTATTATAGCATTAAAGACTTTCTAGAAGACAAGACTGCCTGGCAGTGACACGAATTGCTCCTTTCTACATTTAAAAAACAAAACTGTATTAGATACTAAGATGAATAAGAGGGACCGGACTGAGTTTCTTGGGGTGTTCTTCTCAGTCTGTAGCATTTCCGAACCCCCGGTAGAGTCACAAAAATTTTGACAAACCTAAATAATTTTTTAAAAATTTCAAAGGGAATAAATTTTATTTTATTTTATTTTATTTTATTTTTATTTTCCAGCTCCTTCTGGCGCCATTTAAACAATGACGCAAGGGCTCTCGCTTTCAGGTCCCATGGTGGAGTCATTGGTAGGAGACATACCGCCCCAACTGAGATCGTAAGGTATCCCCTTATCACCCTGACGGCCATTGCCTTCTGCGGGCTAAGCAATCTAGCCGCGTTGCTAGCTGTCGGAATCTCCGCCCATACGGGGGCCCCGTATAGGGCCATGCACCGCACTATCCCAAGGTACAATTTTTTGACAATATCACTGACATTTGCAAAATAATTGATATTTTAAATCTTTGTTGCCAGTGGTCCTATTATGCAGACTCCGGTGTGTCATAATAGGACTGATTCCAAGACGTAAAGTCGTAGGACTGGCCAAAAAGCCATTGCATGAAGAAATGGCGGTGGTTGGTTCCTCCTCTCTCCTATGTTGCCGTGCCCGACAGGGTCCATATTGTACTCTAACCAAATTTTGTGACATCTTTAATTTTGACATGTGGTGTGCAATAAATGAATATGAATATGAACAATCTCCGCTCAGACGTCAGACGCTCCCTGCAGGAGACTCAAGCGTTGGGTCTTCTGATGTTGAGCAACAACCGCAAGAATGCGACTGATGCCCTCCCTCAGTTTTGGGACCAAACTTCGGAACTGGTATCCAAAGTTTCACCGTCTACGAGTACGAGCCCCAGATACGGCATCGAGGGTTTAATGCCGATGCTGACGCCCCCTACATGTAAGCTAGATCCGACAGGTGGCCCCTTCCAAGGTTCCAAAGCACATAGCCTCGGACCACAGGGCTGCATCGCGATGTTATGCTCCTCGCTCTGTAATGAGGGTGTCGTCGGCGTAACACGTTACGCCGAAAAATTTGAGCAACGAACCACACAGCGCCAATCGTAACCGATGTTCCACAGAAGCGGTCCTAAGACCGATCTCTGTAGAACACCAAACGACACATATCGCCAGCTCGGCTAAGTTATGGCCCTCTCGGAAAGATAGGCCCAAACAATTCGACGGAGGTAGGAAGGCATACCATGGTGAATAAGCGCCTCCCATAACACAGCTCCAGGGCAAGGTGTTGAAGGCGTTGGTGATGTCAAGACACAGTCACCCACCACCTCACCCTGTTATGTTGCCGCTATAACAAAAAATACCTGTAGGGTAAAACCAGAAAAGAACATCCACACACAACGTAATTTTTGTAACGGAACCCTCTGTGCGGGAATCCGACTCGCACTTGGCTGGTTTTTTTATTTCAATATGAACACGTAAGTTTCGGTTTCGGTTTCGGCCGAAACTGACCCTGAGGCCGAAAGTTCGGTTTCGGTTTCGGTTTCGGCTGGAAAACCAGTTTCGGTCGGACACTAGTAATTATTGTCACGAAATACCTACGTAGTCAAAGAATTAATTTCATACATTGTCATGGATAAGACTTAATTTTAGCACCTTTCTATAAAATAGAGTACAGAGGAGCTTATGTTGAGAGTTTGTCTGTAGTCTGTGACTCTGTTGCATTAAACTATGTCACTAGGTCACGTGGATCATCTGTTCAAAGTTTGAAATAAAACAAAAATGACAACCTCAATCGGATTGAACTTTCACAATAAACGTGTTAGAGAGGGGCAGTCTGGTGAGAACGATCTCACGGCTTCTTGTTTAAACATGACGTAATGAATACAATCTGAGAAAAAACCCGAAATTATTATAGTCATTACAAATATCACTTGATAGTTCGAAGGGAAGCTTTGAAACCATTGATTAACGAAAATCGTTGTTTGAAACGATCGATTTGAACGATCAATGTTTGAAACGCAAAAATAAATAAGTCACATTTATGGTATATCGATAAAACTTATTGTTTTTAGGGTTCCGTACCCAAAGGGTAAAAACAAGCAGACAGACGGATAGCGAAGTCTCATGACCTATTCATGAGACTTCGCTGTCCGTGCGTCTGTCTGTCTCCCTGTCCGTCTGTCTGCCTGTCTATCTGTCTGTGTGCCTGTCTGTCTGTCAGTCTGTCCGTCACAAGGCTGTATCTCAGCAACCGTAATAGCTAGAGAGAAATATAATAATAACTAAGGTGGGCTCCCAAACAACAAACGTTTTTCTCTTTTTCTTTTTCGGTACGCGAATCACCGCGCGGGAGTCCAACTCGCTTTTGAAAAATAAACAATGTAGGACAGGCAAGGTACATAGGAAACGCGTATTAAAATCATAGTTTTTTTTACGGGTGTTTCCATAGAATTATAATGCAATAAGTCTATGGGTGTTTCGGTAAGTATCTGTGGCGCATACATACTAAAAATCATAGTACTGATTTCCACGACATCATAAACTTTGCAAGTTCACAAAGGTCGTCACAAAAATCACATTCGCTAATCTCAAGCATACAGCCTCCGCGGATGTGTACCGGAAGCCGCCACTCGAACCACATCCGGCCGCCATCTTGTGGCCGGAAACAGACGCGGTTTACGACTTCCGCCCTCATTGTGAGATGAAAATGTAACTTTTGTGAATTTGGCTTTTTGTTAAGTAATTTATTGTATTACGGTCCGTTTGAGAGAGTGTTTTGGGTGTAGTGGCGACATCCGTTTGTTGTTGAAAAGCTTCATGAATTTCAACCAACTTCAAAACAGAGGTTAACAAATGTTTGCCATAATTTAAAATGCCATAATTTCATATGCCATACTGGTATTTGCCATAATTTCATTAGACATAACGCTTAAGTTGCCATAATCGTGAAATGACATAAAATGACTTTCACTAATTCCATTGGTCATAATCGATCAAGTGTTCATAATAATTTAAATCCATAAATGTATTTGCCATAATTTTCGTTTTCAATAATGCCATTTTCCATAACTTTTATTGACCATAATATAAATAAAGATAATTTATACGACACAGATAATGTATTCACAATTAAACCTAAAACTAAACCTCATATGGCGTCTACTAACTAAGCTCGACGGTCTAGTCTTCTAACCTAACCTATCCGAGTCGGATTGCACTGAGTCGGGGTGTTAACGATAATTAATTTTGACCTAACAATATTATTTTCATAATTATATCAAATTTTAATTATCTCAAGAGTCGATTATGAGATGTGTTACTTATGAAAACTAATTATTATGATATTTGTTGTTATAGAAAGTCATTTTGTGGCATATAAAAGTTATGACTGTTGAGTGGTTAAGGCAAACGTTATTAGTATAAATGATAATAGTGCAAGTAAATATTATGATCGGGGATGATGATGGCAAACAATATTAGTGCAAATGAATTTATGGAAAACGAGAGAAGACCCAAAACAGAAGGTATAGTTGACTGTATATATTTTTTTCATTTGTCTGCCTTTTATATCTTCGAAAAATACGTCTTGGTTTGTTATCTTTTAACCTCATTTTAACTTTATGATAATCGGTTGACAAGTTAATCATTACACTCGATTATAAAACTTTTAAGGAAATTACAATCTTTATCAAAGTGGCAGGTAGCATTGTATTTAAACTATGATGCTGAAGCAGACAGGATGGAGCGCAGCAGACGTGACTAGTAAAGCTACTTATTGTACTAGACAGATTTTTTTTTTAAATGAATAAGTCAATATATTGACTTAATAAAGAAAAAAATTCTTACAGATTTAAGACCACGTCTCATTTGTAAAGGCTAATACCTATGTTATACATTATACACATACATATGGGCACGCCTTTATCCCCGAAGGGATTTATTATATGCCCACATTTCACCGTTTTAGAATTTGTCCCACATAATAGGCGGTGACCCGTATTGCCGTGTTGAGAAGGACAGGCGCAGGTTGTGACTGCCCGCTGTTGAAATTCTTCAAGCTGCCCATAAAGGCCTCCAACTAGACTTAACGACTGCCATTTTACTGGCAACCGGGTCCAACGGCTTAACGTGCCATCCGAAGCACGGAAACACTCAAATAAATGTTACAAAATGGTTATGTGGTGGTCACCCATCCATGACCGGCCACAGTATAATGTTGCTTACTACAGTGATCGTTTACAGGACAATGAATCCTTGGGGCCACGAGCGCTTCAATACATAATATATTATATTAGTCGGAAATTGCAAGTTTCTTTCTGTCTACGGTGGTGGAAGGACAGTCCCGCTCGGTTTGTTCATGTTTTGATTCTGCTTTTTTTATACCACTAAGGTGGCAGACGAGCATACGGCCCACCAGAAAGACTGGTGGTCACCGCAGCCTATGAACGTTTGCAACACCAGAGGCGCCACTCTCGCGCTGCCGACCCCATAAATCTGCTGTACTACGAATAATTATGCTGAAGTAAATATGAAGTTACATAGTCAAAGGTGCAACATAAGCTTATCCTTGTCAATTGTCAATGGTCAAAAGTTGCATGCTGTAATAGTTACACTTATAATATTCTTTTGATCATGCTACTTTTACATAGCATGTAAATACGAATGTTGGCAATTTAAAATACTAAATTAAAAATTAATTGTAAATGTGTAAACGAATGTAGGCGGTTCTAAAGAAATAAACTTAATTTCTATTGCATAACCCCCACCGAGTTTCAGCAATCTATTAAATTTTAATTATCTCTCTGATAGAAATGCTAAAATGCATTTAATATGTAAATAAGACAAATTTTGAGGCCGCTTTTAAAACATGTAGGTATTCCGTTTTTTCATGTAATTCTAAATTGGTGTGCAATAAAGCATATTTATATTCTCTCAGATGAAAAAAGAAATCTAATTTGAATTGAAGCCGCTTATGTCATTGAAAATTTGACCAAAAAGAAATCGCACTAGTCGTGTTTGAGCAACCCTAAGCGTCGATCATGATTTCCCGTCTCCCGTGCGACATAATTCGAGGGGTTAACTAGAGGTTCCGTACAGCAATTATGATTAGATGATATAACACGGTTTTAGTCGCATTACGCAAGTATAGGACAAAAGCCGTCGGGAAAATATGAAGTTCAAGTTTGTAGAACAATTAATGAGTTTAATCGAAATTTATCAAATAATGATAATAAATAGACACCACTAATACTTTTACACACATCTTTATAATAAAGAAGTGAAATACAGACATACACACTCATTTTATTACTATGCTTGGACTCAAAATTATTAATTTAATTTGATAGGCAGGTACTTATATGAACATAACGGTAATGGAGTATGGTAAAAAAAAAATCTATGAATTTAAAATAACTGCCCATGTTTATAACATTTATTTTAGCTTTTTCTATTTACTTTATCCAAAATAATAATACGTTTCGAAAATTTTGGATTCCATATTTTTTAATTTAATAATTGCAACCACCCCCACATACAAACTTTTTAAACACTCACACAGACAACTTCGCTATTGACTATCATTATGTAATGGTTATATAACCGCACACATTGGCAATAGAACAAATTTTGAATGACTAAACACACACATATTCACCTAAATATCGACACGCTCTTCTCTTTTTAAATACACTGAAACAATGACATTCTATATTTAAAATTTGCCGATAGATACTTTTCTGTTTTCAGAACAATTTTCAAATGTAGCCACGTTATGAGTACAACACCAACAAAAAAATTGACATTTCACTACAAATTTATGGAGAATCTTTTAAACCTAGTGACATAATTATAAAACTGTTAATAATGAAAAAATATTGACCTTTGATTGTGTTGGCGGGTACTTCGCACACCTGGGAACACCTCGCCCGGACTGCCGAGCTTCCCCATTGAGCTGAAAAGGCTTTCGAGGCATGCGCAAATTCTCACCCTCCCATTGGCTGTCCACGTTTCGTGACGTCATTTTGAGCCAGCCAATCAGGGGTCTCTGAAAATTTCACGTAGGTATAGATCGGTCGATGACTAAAAATAGGCCGTAGGGTCGATGGGGGGGAGCTGGCCCCGTTTCAAACATTCATCTGATAATTTGAGATCGTTCCTTCGTACGGATGGCTCTATGTAAATCTTGGCCAATTATTTCAGTTAGTTCTACGATATTGGTTTAGAGTATTAGCCTTTTGAATGTCTATTCAAATCTTATTGAAAAGAATAATACTAATATACCTATATGTAAGTATGTATGGGTTTAATTCAATATCTGAGTCTTACTTTCGGCTTTAACACAAGATTTTCTTTCGAGGATGAAAGTGAAAAGCTAAATCGTGTTATAAACTATTTTGGTTGATTTTTGTCACACATATAACGACGCAGAGAGATACATATACACACCCTGGATTAATACATAGGCTTTTTAACTTAGTACAAGTTTCTGTGGGAATATGGTTAAACTTCACCAACAAGCGAAACTGGGTGTTAGCTGGCTAGTGTTTCAAATTTGTTATTAGTCTCAAAGGATGTATGAATTGCATTGAAATTAATTTGAAAATAAATTGTGAGAATTGGAAAGATAGTAAATTCAATTTATTAACATATAAAAACAGGCCAGTTGCAAGTTGAACTCGTTTACGGAGGGTTCCGTACCAAAAACGACCACAGGATTACTTCATCTGTAAAAATGTCAACTGTCTAGCTGACATGGTTCATTAAATACGGCCTTTTTTTAACATCAGGAAAATTTCTCATGGATGCTATGCCCGACTCCTACAGACTAAAGAACCCCACGTAACGTCCAACAACCTACGGTCGGGAACCCCGGGTAAGCCCTCGGAAGGATGACCCAGGGGGTAAACCCTCGGAAGGATGTCCCAGGATAAGATACGGCCTGGTGACGGGTTGAAAGCGGTGTTACAGTAATGGGGTCCCGTTCTTATATCTTCTGGGTACGGAACCTCTTTTTCAAAATTCTGGGTTAAGTCCACAACTTCTATTATGTTAATCCAGGATATGAGCTATTTGTAAATACAATTTTGCCAAAATAGTTGTGTTTTTAATAGCAATACAAACAATCTCTTGTTTGTAAAGAAAACGTTTATAAAAAAAATTGAATCAAGCTTGTCTTCCGACAAACGGAACCATGTTATAAGTGGAGTCATAAATTTCTTTTAACGCATTTTCTCTGAAATAAAATGGAGGTTAAGAATTGCTACTTTCATTTGCAAACGAACCTTGTAAATCTCAAGGCCTACAATAAGTACGTTATTCTATTTACTTTATTCATATTTCCAAGCTTTCTGGTAATTCTACGGCTTTATTTTTTTTAAATTGAAAGACGGAAATGTTATTTCTGAACCTGTCAATTCAGTAATTGGTTTATTTATTTATGATAGGAATTGAAAATCAGTTTTTTGTACTCAAGTATCAAAGATTTGGGATGCTTTTTAGGGTTCCGTACCCCATAAGGTAAAAACAACAACTCAGTCTCATGTGTATGTCCGTTTGTCAGTCACCAGGCTGTATTTCATGAACTGTGATAGCCAGACCATTGACATTTCACAGATGATGTATTTTCGTTGCCGCTATAACAACCAAAATATTTAAAAAAATACGGGGACTCTCATACAACAAACGTGATTCCGTTCGCGAGTCTTACTTGCTCCTTGTCCGGTTGAGGCGCTGTGTAAATTCTGATATCTGTGTGTAAACGCATTCTCTTGGTACCTCATATGAATTTCTGCTATGGAGTTTAGACAAGTGATTAAGATTAATTTAATGTCTATCCAAATACACACTTAGTTATATAATGGAAACATATATTTAGTAAGTACAAAAAACTTTGTAATAAATATTTGCTTACATCCTTAAAATTCTGATAACTGAAATACAATTGATTGTATACAGATAATCTTTTTCAGTATTTATTACGAAACCAGTAAATTTTGTAAGTAAGTAGTCCCTATTGAGTAAATAAGATATACTTACTTCATTAAAAAAGATGCCTTGCTCCTTAGATCATCTAACCACAGGATGCGCCTTACTTAAGCATTGTTTTCTGCCATTGCACATGACCATTTGGTCTTTTGGCTTTATGAAAAGCCTGTACATCAGTACATCATTTTATATGATTAAACTAGTACATTACATTGTAGTTGACTGTACAATAACAATTAACACACAACAGCCATTACGCGTTTGTCGATAAATACATTTTTAAATGCAATGAAATTTTATATGTCTTTGTGTTTCCCCCTTCATTTGTATGAAAACTGGCAGAATATTTTTGTATGCGGTGGTTCGCAAAGGCTAGTCCCGTGTTATATGGTCTAAGCCTTGCTCCGATGCCAGTTAGTAGTGCGACCAATATTCCACGAGATAAACAAAAATTGTCTAGTATTGACACCAGTCTCCAGGCCAATATACATAAAAGACACAGAAATATGAGAAAACTAGAGGCTCCTTGACCATGGCGGCGGGCGGCGGCGGTAGCTACATAAACAAATGTTCGTTGTTATTTTATGCTTGATATTACATCGCAATCGCAAAAGCTCGCTACACTAGGTTGTTATAGTGCTCTTAGTGTTCCGGCATTCCACCACTCTGTAGTCGTAATATAAGCTGCAAGAAAGCATTCAATGTATGATGAATGCTTTCTAACAGCTTGCAATTGCAATGACGAGTTTATGAAGTTACACGGCAGTGGACAGTGGGTCTAACTTGACAAACTTTCGTACATAATGTACTATGTTACTTTTTGTGGTGTATATCACAAGTAGAATATCTAAAAATTGTATACAATTTTCAAACAAGGACGTAAGGAAACATTTTTACGAAAAGATAAATAAAACATAAGTATACGAGCTAAAGAGCTATGAGTAGGTACTCAAAGATAAACATTCATGTTTAAAGTCTGTCTAGAGATCTAAAGAAATATTCTTATTCATACTATAACTTAGTGTTCTGTAAACGATCATTGTTTTAGCTTTGTGTTGAGCGCACACTAAACCATTGAACTCGGTCGTCAGTAATATGGTAGTCGTTCAACCAATTTGAAGGTCTGTCTCGTGGCTTGAAACTTTTTAACAGCTCTGAGTCACATATACTATCCCAATCAGTTTCAACAGGGCAAGAAACTGTAGTGTGGGTGTAGTACCTTTTGTGTAGCAAAAGTTGTAGCCACAGTGGACACTTGAGATCAGATGGGCGGAAAAATTGTATATGTATCCATATAAACCTGTTTAATCTGTCGGTACACTGTTATTCTTAATTCCATTGGACCCATCCAGTCAGGAAACGAATATTCTGATAGGTTCCTATGATTAACAGGTTTAGTACATACACGTTGAAGCAAAGGTTTAGGTCATACCAGTAGTGAACATCGACTTCCTAAGCCTAAGCTTAATTTTGGAGAAGCTAGTTTTACTAGCTTCTCCAAAATTAAGCTTTTACCGAAGTAACTACTATTTATTCTGTGCTTTTGCGCCGAAAAAGTCCATAGTGTACTCTGAAATATCTCCAACTGACGTTTAGTACTTACTAGAATGCCCCCGTGGATTTTTGTTTGAATTTTATTTTTTAATTTCTATGAAAACTTATTTCCGGGTTAAAAATTAGTCAATGTGTAATTCTAGATTATGCAATCCATCCCTGTAAATTTCTGGCATATCCGGTTAGCCGTTACAGCGTGAAAGAGTAACAGACATTCAGACATCAACACTCATAAACTTTCGCATTTATAATATTAGTAGGACTAGAAGGTGCCCGCGCCACATAGATTTTATTTTTAAAATCTCAAGTTTGTAAATTGATGCATGATAAGTGTTTGTATAGCGCAAGCGCGCTGGAATCGACCGTCTAGTATTTATAATAGCCGATGGGCATACTGCATCTGTTGTTGCCGATCTCATTGTATCTCAATGTTATGTGCATTGCTTCCCTCTCATCTTAGCATAAAGTCTGGGCTGGTATCTCAATACATCTTACTAATGTTATAAATGCGAAAGTTTGTGAGTGTGGATGTTTGTTACTCTTTCACGCTCGAACGGCTGAACGGATCTGGCTGAAATTTGGTAGGTACAGGGATACATTATAGTCTGGAATAACACATAGGCTACTTTTTATCCCGGGAATTCCACGGGAACGGGAACAAATTTTACGCAGGCGAAGCTGCGGGCATCAGCTAGTAAATCTATAATTTAGGGTTGAAGGTCAACTTTTACAGACTCGCTGATTTTGCTTCGATTGTAGTGCAGTAGATCCACTAGTTACACTCAAGGTTAAAGGGGGGGGGGGTCCAAAACGATTAAATTACTATTAAGATGATAGTAGTTGAAGGATAGAATTTGTAAAAACTATTAATCTACTTTTCTTTAAATGAACCGTTTCTGAAATAGTATCGTTAGAATGTAGGTACTAACTGTGATAAAACCCATTGATGCGTGAAAAATCAAAATAAGTTATTACTTACACAGAATAACCACCCCGTAACACCACCACATGCATATAACCTCTCTGTGCGTAGCAGTTTCGGTAATAATAAGAACAACTACTGCTTACATGCTTTTTTTTATTAACGTATGGAAAGTCCTACAGGGATCCTATATATACTCCTACCGACTAAAAACCACACGTATCCTACCTAACAGCCAACGGTTGGGAGCCCCGGGTAAGCCCTCGGAAAGATGCCCCAGGACTCGCAACAGACGTACGGCTACCACTGCGGCTTCACCTAGGAGGGGGGCTCGGATGCTATCCCGCTTCTTTGGGTGGTTGTTCGGTTGTTATTCCGCTTCTTGGGTGGGTGCGTGAATCTCTCACGTCACGCTGTCGTCTAGGGTCTGCTTCTGTAAGGACGGTGAGCAGCCCCCTCACCGTCCTCACTGCTCACATGCTGAAACTTAACTTACTAAGTTATAAGTAGATGCGAGAGTTTGTGAGTGTGGATGTGTAGATGTCAGGGTGTCTGGATGCTTGTTACTCTTTGAAGGTCTCGCAGATGAAATTTGGAAGATACTCGGATAGATGAATACTGTCTGTTTATCCAAAAACAATAGTTGCATTAATTCCACATTCAGTTAGAATTATACACACACCAACATACGGAGTGGCTGGTTGTCAGTGCGACATCGGTGTCTTGCCCGCGAACTACCACGTGGATGACATGGCTGAGGTCTGACGGACGGTAAGGCCTAATCACATTCTCCACTTTGTGGTCCAATCCCCTTTTCCTTCCTGGCCTGAATCGCTATCGCATGCTACGGATCTTCGACGCTTTTCCAAGGTTAGTAGGTAAAAAATTGATAGATATAGAATAAGCCCTACACATCATATCCCACCCTTGTAAATAAGGCGTGGGATTAAACATTGTCTGAAGTAACACATAAGGTACTTTTTATTTCAAGGAGTGGAGCTGCGAACGCCATCTAGTTGGTAGCCTACATAATATATTATATTCACAACGAAGGTGTACCACAATGGCGTTTACATATTCAGTGAGGAAGTAACATGAGGATGAGTGGAATATTCACCAGGTACTACACCGGTTTATGTCATTGTATGCTTGTACTTACCTACATACATCGGAAACGGAAATGTTATCGTGGAACGAGTTTGAGGGTACCTATGCTAATAAAGGAACTGCTTACTGGCTTTCATATTTGAAGTAAAACTTCTTTAGGCGCGACCTAGTGAGTAACTCAGATTTTTTTTCTGACGGAAGTAACGCTATTTGAATTTTGAATCGAAATTCGAATGAATGATATTAATATAACATTTGATGCCGTCAATGGCAAAGAAGTTTAACTTCAATCGCGCGTAAAGGTTACACGCACACACTTTTTTTTCTATAAATATTTTGGACAATTTGACTCTACGTCCTCTAACCCTAAGCTTTTGCTATGGCATCTATAGAACTGATAGGATATAATTATTAATTCTATAATTATGTACAGAAACACCCAAAATCTACGTGGGTTCTTCTAAATGAAAGATTCTTGATGTTCAAATAATATGTATTTTAGCAGTCACACGGTTACAATTATAATATGCAGGTGTATGTGTGTAGACAAGTGACGTACCTACTTGAGACACATCTACGAGTAGTTACTAAATAGGGATGTAACACTCTGAAACAAACATTTGTGGATCACAAAATATTTGAACCGATCCGGGAATCGAAACCAGGACCTCAGCACGGCAGTTAGTTACACTACCGAATGCATACATAAAGTCACGCCTTTATCCCCGAAGAGGTAAACAGAGGTCTACTATTTGTCCATATTAGAATTTTGTCCCCCGTGATGACCACACGGTAACTTGCCGGGAGTCCCGAGTACGCCCTCGGAAGGATTACCCTTAGGTAGCGGCATATTGGTATTGGTTTGGATGGAGTTAGATTGGATCTGGTTTAGAAAGTACAACAGCCAAATATTAGCTTTTTTTTAACTTGAAGAAAAATCTTTCATGGATTCTATGGCGGACTCCTACCGACTAAAAAACCTCACGTAACGACCAACACCCTACGGTCGAGAGCCCCGGGTAAGCCCTTGGAAGGATGTCCCAGAACTCACAGACATACATACATAATTAACTCACGTCTTTATCCCCGAAGAGGTAAACAAAACAGAGGTCTACCTACTAAATAGTAGACCTCTATTTGGTACACTTTTAGTATGGACAAATGTACATTATATTAGAATTTTGCCCCCACGTGATGACCACGTGATGAAGCGCTCGTGGCCCCGCGGACTCAGTGTTCTGTAAACGATCACTGCAGTAAGCAACTTTCACTATGGCCGGTCCATGGATGGGTGACCACCCATGTGATCACTTTGTGACATTTATTTGAGCGTTTCCGTGCTTCGGAAGGCACGTTAAGCCGTTGGTCCCGGTTGCCAGTAAAATGGCAGTCGTTAAGCTAAGTTGAAGGCTTTATTTCAACAGCAGGCAGTCACAACCTGCGCCTGTCCATTTAAACACGGCTCACCACCTATCACATGGGACAAATTATACAAGGTGAAATGTAGGCATATAATATGCCTCTGCCTACCCCTCCGGGGATAAAGGCTTGACCATATGTATGTATGTATGTGATGACCACATATTGCCTTGTCTGTCTACGACCGGGAGTTGTTAGTACGCCTTAGGAAGGATTACCCTTAGGTAGCTGCATAGTGGTATTGCTTAGGATGGAGTTGGAGTGAATCTGGTGGTTAAATTACAGCAGGCATACATCAGCATATTATTATCTCTTGTATAAGCCATCTCTTCAACAAATAAGAACACGGAAAAGTATCACCATCTCTTACTAACATGTAGAGAGAGTTTCTTCAGAAAGCCATGAATTATTCATACAAATACCCCATCAGGCTACGATGTCATATTTCCCTACAAACTACTTTTGTCCCCTTGGGAACCACAACGTGTGTAGACAGAGACCACGCTATTGTTATTGTTGCCGTCCCCCTCTATCATAATTTATTATCCCTAGTTTTGGTGTAAGGAATAAGGGTGCGTCTACACAGAAAGCTTTTGTTTAGAACTTTGTAGAACTTGACACATTAACACCTGTGTCAATGTTGCGAAGAACTTCATACTTATTTTAAACTAGCGGATGTCACGCGGTTTCATCCGCGTAGTTCCCGTTCCCGTGGGAATATGGGAATAAAATATAGCCTATGTTTACCGCAAAGAGTGTAGCTTCCCAACGGTGAAAGAATTTTTTAAATCGGTCCAGTAGTTCCGGAGCCTATTCGTTACAAAGAAAAAAAAATCTTTCCTCTTTATAATATTCGTATACCTGGATGTGTGAAACCCCCCACGGATTTTAAACCACTTAAGCTAATGTTGAAACTGGAATGTCGGACTTGAAACAGGTAAAACCTTTCGGCTGTCACCTCAGGGACCTGGTGTATAGATTTTTCTATGACTTATTTGGAACTTCACCTGAGAGTGATTACGTGAAACTGCTGTCTCCCGCCATCTTCAAATAGTGGGCACTAAACCGCGTATTTACAGCTCAATGTCGCGCTATATATGATGTTCAATTATATCTAAGTACATACATACATATAGTCACGCCTTTATCCCCGAAGAGGTAGGCAGAGGCATAGTATACGCCCACATTTCACCTTATAGTTTTATGTCCCACGTAATAGGTGGTGATCCTATTGCAGTGTTGAAATGGACAGGTGAGGTCGCCGCGACCCGAAGTTGAAATTTATTAAGCCGCCCATAAAGTCTTCAACTTGGCTTAACGATTGTCATTTTACTGACAACCGGGTTTCCTTTCGAGTTTTCCTTCTCTACGCAATGGATCTTTTTGTGAAATTGTTCCCTTAGTCGCCTCTAACGACACCCACAATTGTGTGGATATAATAATTATTATTATTTATTTCAGGTAGTAACATCCATAAACAGAAATTAATCGATTACTAGCATTAAAATACAATAAATTATCATAAATCAACAGTTATTATTCCTTTTGTTTTATTTCTTCACAGCACCAGGTCCTGTGAAATAGTAACAAACATGGATGTTTGTGTACGATGTTCCTAAATGCCAAGTGTGTACAGGTCCTAATATCGATGGATTGTACACCGAGGACCCATTAAATATGACCTAGTAAATGTTTCAGCTCTCACGAACACCGTGGCTCCCTATGGATTAATATCAGGACCAACTTTTACCTGTGAAAAATTACTGAAAATAAACCGGTCAAGTGCGAGTTGGACTCGCCCATGAAGGGTTTCGTAGCAGCAAGTAACATAATATAAAAGTTCTTATAGTTCGTTGTAACTTTGATTGATGTTTTAACACGTTCGCAGTGGTAGTGATTTTTCTAACCGAAAGTTGCGGTTTATGACGTATTAAAAAGAAACTACCAGCTCTATCTCGTTCAAACTAATTTTCGTTGGTAGTTTTTATGGCAATGTACATCATATTTTTTTTTTAGATTTACCACTCTCTTAGTTTAGAAGTTAGAGGGGGGGGGGGACACTCATTTTTCGACTTTGGAAGTCCCTCTTGCGCAAACTATTCACTTTAGAAAAAAAATGATTTTAGAAACCTCAACAACATTTTACAAGACCTATCTATAGATATCCCACACGTATGGGTTTAATGAAAAACAAAATTTTGAGTTTCAGTTCTGAGTATGGGGACCCCCAAAATGTACTGCTTTTTTTCTAGTGTTATATAAGAATCTTAATGCGGTTCACAGAATACATCTTGTTACCAAGTTTCAATAGCATAGGCCGTATAGTTTCTGAGAAAAGTGACTGTGACACACGGACGGACAGACAGACAGACAGACAGACAGACATGACGAATCTATAAGGGTTCCGTTTTTGCCATTTGGCTACGAAACCCTAAAAATTCTAGACTCATATTTTTATTCGTCCAATCTTACTAATATTATAAATGCGAATGTTTGTGAGTGTGGATGTTTGTTACTCTTTCACGCTCAAACGGCTGAACGGATCGTGCTGAAATTTGGTATAGAGATACATTATAGTCTGGAATAACACATAGGCTACTTTTTATCCCGGGAGTACGTTCCCATGGGAAGCGGAAAGTATAATTTCATGCTGACGTAGCCGCGAGCGCCATCTATCCCATACCTATGTACTTTAAACGTGTCATAAAAGTCACAACAATACCATAAATACACATTTTAAAGAATGTCTATTATTACCCTAAAAATTTGTAAAAATAGTTTTTAAGTAGGTAAGAAGAAACCTATTGTTTTATCTTTTAACTAGCTGACCCTCGCAACTTTGTTTAGGTCACATAAGGTCAATGAAATTAGAGGTATTTATTAATCATACTCATCAAGTAGCGCGTGAATCTGCTCTGTTTGCTTAATCAAAATAGAGCTTAATGATTAAAGTTATTTCTCAGGATAGAATTTTCCTCAGTAAGTATAAACAATTTACATACAAACACCGGCGTGTTAGAATTTTATTACATGTATCAATGTAGTACACGTAACGTGTATAAAATGACATCAATCAAATGTCATCAATATTCTGAAAAAGAAATTAAACGTAGAGTTCAAAGAGAATACAATACTAGTAGAGTTCACAAACTCTTGTGAAAATACATACTGTACCTACCTTAGAGAATCGTTATGAAGATAACAGGATAGTTAACAACCATCCAAAGAAAATAGATGGTATAATGCTGAATACCGCAAAGAACAAGCGGCGTGGCATAGAAAAGGGACTATCCTGATGTCCTGGAGGATTAAAATGACGTCGATGACCTGTGCCTGCTGAGGCACACACACGCCGTCATGCATGTCTGCAGGCCAACGTGCAGGATGAGGCAGCGAATGGCTGGACTGAAAATAAAATCGACAGACGCAGGAGATGTGGTGCAGGCACTAATTCACGTACCTCGGGATTGTCGTGTCAGAAACTGATGGGATAAAAGAGTACCCTACATCATTTGGAGACTCGCCAAGGCTAGAACAACCTTCACACAGCTGCGCCCCGTAGGCAGTCGCGAAAATGAACTCGAAGAGTGAAACTCAAAACAAAGTAAACGTTAAAACTGTACTGCTAACTGCTACACGGATGCGAGACATGGAAGGTCACTAAAGACACTTCGCACCAGCTACCAGATACAAGTCTTCGTCAACCGCTGCCTCCAACGGATCCTCGGTATATACGGCCGGCGGCCCCGAGAACATCACCAACGTAAGCCTATTGGAACGCTGCAGTGAGACCCCTATCCACCAACTACCCCTGTAGCTGGTTGTCCTGGGACATCCTTCCGAGGGCTTCCCCGGGGCTCCCAACCATAGGCTGTTGGGCGTTACGTGAGGTTTTTTTAGTCGGTAGGAGTCCGGCATAACATCCATGAGGATCTTCCCTCACGTTAAACAAAAAGGAAACCCCTGTAGTAGTAACTCTTTAACTGTTCGATAGTAAGTAGGTACATTTATTGAGAATGGCTTAAGGCTACATAACATAATGCTAAGATTAATAGGAGCGGTGCAGCAATGCGAAAACGGAAAACATTTAATCGTTAGAGTATCCGTTGCGCCTCAGCGTAAATGATTGAAGTTACATAAAAATAATTTATTACAAAATTGTTCCTCTTAAAAAGTTCTAAAACACAATACCTATTTATTTATTTATCTTTTAAGGATCGCTCACAGTTACATTTTTTTAAAGTGAGGAAATTTCTACATAAATGCTATGCCGGACTCTTAAAGACTAAGAACCACACGTATCCTGCTTAACAGCCTACGGTTGGGAGCCCCGGGTAAGCCCTCGGTAGTCAACCCAGCACTTCCAACAGACCTACCGCTACCACTATGGCCTCCAGTGGGTTTGGGTGCTATTTCGCGTTTCTGGGAGGTTTTCGATCACAGTAAAGTTAATTATTTCTAAAATAATGAATATTAGCGATGCGACGAAAGTAAACGCAACGGGGGTAAATGACGGGAAACATGATATCAAAATAATAGCGCTCTTTCTCTCTGTCTCTCTCTCTCTCTTATGAGACGCAAACGAAGTTGCGCGGGTCAGCTAGTAAGTAATATTTTGATCGCCGGATGGATCAAAGCTACACATAAAACTGGCCATGGGCTATAAATAATGTTTTTACTCTGAAAAGCAGTAATAGTCTGATAAGTTGGTCGAATATTACCACAGAGCATTTAATTTATTTTATTTTATAGGTAAGTACTATTGACTACAACAAAACAAGTCCACATTTCATCATTTTGTATTCTAACCCATGTCAAATTATAGCACGTAGGAGTTGCCATGTTGAAATTGACAGGCGCAGGTTCTATGTATCTGTGTGGTGGATGCAAATTCCTCAAGGGTGCTATAGTCCCTAGGAAGGACTAGGCTACTTTTTAACCGACTACGCAAAAAGAGGGTAATGATTATACGCGCAACGACTTCTACGTGGATGAAGCCGCGGGGAACAGCTAGTAGAAAATATACGAAACATTTAAGATTGTATTATATAATATTAGGTGCTTACATATGAAATTGGCGTTTTGTATAGGAGGAACAAAAAGTCGAATATTTTTAAATATAATATATTTAATTAATCAAAGAATGAACCATTGTTTTCTATGCATTTTTGCCATCTCATAGGTAGTTCATTGATCCCTTTACTAAAAAAACCAGTCGGACGGGAATCAATAAAATCTGTGAAGGCGATTTGGACTGCCCCATCAGAGTTGAATTTTTTCCCTTGCAAGAAGTTGTCCAAATTTCGAAAAAAATGGTAATCTGTTGGAGCAAGATCCGGGGAGTACGGAGGATGTTTTAGACATTCCAATTGAAGCTCTTCTAATTTGGTAGCCGTCTGTTGTGCAGTGTGTGGTCTAGCGTTGTCGTGAAGCAGCAGTGGCGTGGAGCGATTGACCAGCCTAGGTTGTTTAGCCGCTAGCTTTTCCATCATGGTTTGCAATTGCTGACAATAGACATCAGCCGTAATAGTCTGGCCAGATTTGAGAAAACTGTAATGAACAATACCGGCACTAGTCCACCAAACGCTTACAAGTAACTTTTTTGGGGTTAATTTTCGCTTGGGGCAGGATTTGGCTGGCTGGCCAGGATCCAACCATTGCGCTGAGCGCTTTCGATTATCGTAAAGAATCCATTTTTCGTCACAGGTAATGATTCGGTTTAAAATACCTTCATTATTGTGCCGGTTCAGTAATGTAACGCAGCAGTCGACGCGCTTTTGCCGGTTTGCTTCAGTCAATTCGTGAGGTACCCACCTTTCAAGCTTTTTAATCTTCCCAATTTGCTTCAAGTGAATTAAAACAGTTTTATCACTAACACCGCAGCCTGCAGCTAACTCGGACGTGGTTTGCGATGGATCCGCTTCCACAATAGCCTTCAATACTTCATTATCAACTTGAGTCTCAGGCCGTCCACGGGGCTTGTTCTGCAGGTCGACATTTCCTGAACGAAAACGTTGGAACCGAAAACGAACTGTGTTTTCTTTTGCAACATGACCGCCATACACATCATTCACCCTTCTAGTCGTTTCCGCAGCACTAGTGCCACGGCGGAACTCGTACTCGTAAATAATGCGATATTTTAAGTTTTCCATTTTGTAAAATGAGTGACGCAAACAGAAAAAAACAGAAGAAAAAAACAAATGAATGACGGTCATCGAAGGATAAATACATGAGTAAATAGCTGGGAAAATTTGAATTTGGAATTCCTTACCAAAGAGGAGAAAATCGTAATTAAAGTGGCCAGTACGAAAAACGCCAATTTGATGTGTAAGCACCTAATATTTATGTTCTTTTTACTAACAATTTACGAAAACAGACAACCCAGCTTACCTACGATATCAATTCTAAAACCCAGCGAAAGTCTGACAAAACGAGGCCCTTATCGCGGTCTCCATAATAGAGTCCTCTGTCATCATTAAGCAAGTAAATGTGAAAGAAAGCACTTGACATCACATATAATGAGCACAAAAAATACGTCGAAAGGAACAACCCGAACAATGTGTGTCCTACAACTAGGTACAAGTTTTTAAGAGGAGCGTGACGGGGCTTAGGAACGTCAATTTGCGAGCCACTGTGTCTATCCTTTCCAATAAGTATTATAGTCCGTTCAGAGTTAAATTACCACTAGCACTTAGGTTGTTGCACAAAGTTAGGTTTATTGTGATATGAAAAAACCAAATTCTTCGTGCTTACGATTACATGTTATAATCTCGACTATTCTTGGTAAAATGTCTTCGTGCTTACGATTACATGTTATAATCTCGACTATTCTTGGTAAAATGTCTTAGGCTGGCACTCATAGGGCGACTTTACTATAATGCCAACACACAGAAAAGGTACAAGTTTTTAAGAGGAGCGTGACGGGGCTTAGGAACGTCAATTTGCGAGCCACTGTGTCTATCCTTTCCAATAAGTATTATAGTCCATTCAGAGTTAAATTACCACTAGCACTTAGGTTGTTGCACAAAGTTAGGTTTATTGTGATATGAAAAAACCAAATTCTTCGTGCTTACGATGACATGTTATAATCTCGACTATTCTTGGTGAAATGTCTGAGGCTGGCACTCATAGGGCGACTTTACTATAATGCCAACACACAGAAAACGAGCGACAAGTTGTCAGTCAGAGGTAATATTGTACTGTGAACGGACTATAGTTGGAAACTTGTAATAAAAACCTACGTTTTTCTGATAGTTTTCTTTCGATGTTTGAAGGAATGAACGATCACTGCAGTAAGCAACTTTAGCTATGGCCGGTATGGGAGACTACGTATATGGGTATCCATTTTGGAGAGAGAGAGAGAGAGAGAGACGTTAAGCCAAGTTTTTGAAGCGCTCGTGCCCCGCGGACCCAGTGTTCTGTAAACGATCACTGCAGTAAGCAACATTTACTATGGCCAGACATGGATGGGTGACCACCACGTGGACCACTTTGTGACAATTATTTACGAGCGTTTCCGTGCTTCGGAAGGCACGTTAAGCCGTTGGTCCCGGTTGCCAGTAAAATGGCAGTCGTTAAGCCAAGTTGAAGGCCCTACGGGCGGCTTGAAAAATTTCAACTGTGGGTCGTCACAACCTGCGCCCGGGTCGGCAGCGCGTGTGTAGCGCCTCTGGTGTTGCAAACGTCTATAGGCTACGGTTACCAACCTTCCGGTGGGCCGTAAGCTTGTCTGCCACCTAAGTAGTATAAAAAAAAAAAAAAAAAGTTGAAGACGTTATGAGCGGCTTGAAAATTTTCAGCAGTGGGTCGTCATCACAACTGTGCCTGGTTCGGCAGAGCCTCTGAAGCTGGTGGTTAGGCTACGGTAGCCACTAACCATCAGGTGAACCGTAAGCCCGTCTACCACCTAAGTTATATAAAACAATGTACAAAATTTAATGTACAATTTTACTTTATAAGACACTCAATGTCATGTGCTTTCAACATTATGGACTCAGTTGTGATAGACAGTGAAGTAGAAGAACTCCGGCATAGCATCCATAAAGATTTTCCCTCACGTTAAAAAAAAAGCTGGTAGAAATTTGCAAAAATAATCTATCATCAAATCATACTTAGTATTCTTTATTTTTAGAATTTATATCTTCTTTCAGAACTAAATTTAGACTTTTAGGTCATGTAGGTATACGAAAATGTAGAGAATTCAGGTGTTTCCTGAGGCTATATACAATATTGATGGCAGTGTCACAATTTGTCTGCCTTTATTATAAAAGCTACCTTTGAACCTCGCCATAGGGTTGAAATTATCTTGTACACTAGTTTGAAATAGATAGTACGAATCTGTTCTTTCCAAGTCGGCCTTAAAAGTTGTTCAGAACGTTACAGTTTTGCGACGAATAGAATTTTGTATGAGGCTTTTGCTAAAAACGGGTTTCACTTGGGGGCTTTAACGTCCAGGCTCTTGACTTATATCTGTACGAACAGAAAGTTTCCACAGTTGAAGTGTTTATAACTAGTTTTAATATGGAAATAGGGTTAACTTTCTTTTAAGAAAGTTCCTGATCGAAACTGTATTGACTATTGAATTTGACTTTTACACATTGGGAATCGTTTTGTTTAGTACTTACTTAGTTTTTTTGTCAAGTTAATGCTCGTACTTTTATTCCAGAACTAGCTGAGCCCGCAACTTGGTTTACGTCACATAAGGTGTATGAAAGGAAAGGTATTTCTTCATCAGAGTCATCAAGCAGCGTCTGAAACTGCCCTGTTTGCTTAATCATAAAAGAGCCTTTGTTGATTTTATGATTGTTTATGATTAAGCCAACACGCCAGTTTAGGTTCACTCACATTCAAAGAAACCCCTACAATTAAAATTTTCAAAATATCTGATTCTTAAAAGTGTTATAACTCTTTCATTTCTAAACCGATTTACATAAAACAAACGCTAAATGTTAACTGGAGCAAACCTCAACACAATAAAAAAAACCGCATTGCAATCGGTTGAGCGGTTACTGAGATTAGCGTGCACAGCCGTACAGACAAACCGATATACAGACATACAGACAAACAGACAAAAATTCTAAAAATCATTGTTTTGGGTTCTAAATCTATTGCGTTCATAAAGCCGCCCTATAATATTTTTTCTTATTTATCTTCCATGTACAGACAGCGATCTGTTACGATTTTATTATATGTATTGATGATATTGATAAAAATAAGTTCAGAGCTAGCTATCTATACTCAGTGTTCCTATCACCTATAGATACCTATGTATAAGTTCCCACATAACAAAATTTTCGAAATACATATTGTCACGCCTTTATCCCCAAAGGAGTAGGCAGAGGCACAGTATACGCTCACATTTCACCTTATCTTCATAATTATACTTACTTATATTATAAAGAGGACAGATTTGATTGTTTGTTTGCCTCTAATTGGCTCCAAAAACACTGAACCGATTTGATAAACTCTTTCCCTGTTGGAAAGCTACACTATCCCTGGTGAACGTAGGCTATATTTTACTCCCGTATTCCCACGGGAACGGGAACTACGCGCGTGAAACCGCGTGACGTTGGATAGTAGTTTTATTAAATTGTAGTAAATCACCAACAAACTGACACTTTTCCTGATAGGTGTTCCACATTATTTGCTATCATAAAAAGTAATAATTTTTGCATATTTTAATAGGTATCTACTGGCTAGTTAATTTACTCAAAAGCCTATCACTAAGATTACCAAATCGTCTCACAAATTGACAACCAAAAACGCGACAATATAAACATTGTATGTGTAATCTAATAAGAAGAGTCAATCCCGATTCTGACAGTTCTAGAATCGAAATGACAGCAATATGAGTTCGTAAAAAGAAGCAGCGGGATTAGGTTGACGTGACAAGATGGTCCCTTGAGCCAGAGCGCAATCTTACTGTGAGCTCTAGGTTATTGAGTGTAGACATCAATCAGCCGGGATTGCGATAACTGTTGAAAGGGTTGAACACGCTTTTCGGCGTCTTATAACCGTTTTATACAACACTAGCGGACCTCACGCGGTTTCACCCGCGTAGTTCCTGTTCCCGTGGGAATGCGGGAATAAAATATAGCCTATGTTCACCGCAAAGAGTGTAGCTTTCCAACAGTGAAAGAATTTTTCAAATCGGCCCAGTAGTTCCGGGGCCTATTCGTTACAAACAAACAAACAAAAACACAAAAAAAACAAAAAGCAAAAATCAAATCTTTCATCTTTATAATATTAGTATAGATATTAAAAAGCGTTTCAAGCGTCTATTTGTAGCCCACAAATAGACGCTTGAAATACTCTCAGAATATCGAGTTATGCATTTTCATAATTAAAAGAAAACGAAATAGTCATTAAGGGTGGTCCCATACAACAAACGTGATTTTTTGTCGTTTTTTGGTGTGCGAGTCCGACTCGCACTTGGCCGGTTTTTACTATTTTTGTCTGTCTTGTTCCGGCTAACTTTAAAGAATCACGGGCAAAACAGGCATTCCTAGGTCGCAGAATAAAATATGAAGCATTTTAGCCCCGATTGTTCAGTGATCAGTAAGTTTCATTACTACGTGAAATATAAGAGGCTACGGTCAGAACCTCCATTTACCGACGCTTTTGTTCTACGCAATACAAGTTAGGCAGGAGTCCGGGCTGCTAGACTCGTGAGAGGTGATTCTCCATCACAGCACGGAAATTTACTGATCTCTGTTTCATATTCAAAAACCGGCCAAGTGCGAGTTGGACTTGCCCATGAAGGGTTTCGTAGCAGCCAGTAACATAATATAAAAATTCTTATAGTTCGTTGTAACTTTGATTGATGTTTTAAGACGTTCGCAGTGGTAGTGATTTTTCTAACGCAAAATTGCGGTTTATGACGTATTAAAAAAACCTACCAGCTCTATCTCGTTCAAACCAATTTACGTTGGTAGTTTTTATGGCAATGTACATCATATATTTTTTTTAGATTTATCGTTCTCTTAGTTTAGAAGTTAGAGGGGGGGGGGGGGCACTCATAATAATAAATGGTACCGTATTACAGGTATGTGCCCGACCCAGTTCTCGAAAATGGCCGTGTCACATTGTATTGGGATCGATCTATTATCACTGACAGGACTATTGTAGCCAATAAGCCTGATATAGTGGTAATAGATCGATCAGAGCGCCTCGCAATAATCGTTGACATTACCGTCCCACATGACGAAAATCTCGTGAAAGCAGAAAAGGAGAAACAAATAAAATATTTGTATTTGGCTCACGAGATTGTCGACATGTGGGATGTGGATTCAGCGATTATTGTTCCGATAGTCGTATCAGCGCATGGTCTGATTGCCAAGAGCCTCGATCAACATCTCAAGAGGCTCGCGTTAGGTAGTTGGGTCAAGAACCAGATGCAAAAGGCAGTTCTCCTAGACACGGCACGTATTGTGAGGAGGTTCCTGTCTCTGCAGCCCTAACCACCGGTAGCTTGGTCCCTGTACCCGATGCCGGTGGGACACTATTTTTTTATATTTTTAAATATTTTTTTTTTGTTTTATAAAATGTATTTAAAAATTTAATTTAATAAGTTTAAAATTGTAAATAAACGGAATAATAATAATATCTTTATTTGCAAGAACATTGTACAAAAGGATGTTACAGTATAAGTTAGGATTCAGTGCATTATGTTCTGCCTAGATTGGGCATGCAAACATTTACATAACTCATTATTCAATTTATACATTAAATTATACACTAGATAAAACATTAATTTGGTCATTCAATTTGTGTACATCAGTCAAGTGTCATTTAGCACGATTTAAAAATTCCTTAACACTATAAAAACTGTTTTTTAGAAGCCATTCTTTTAGTGCCTTGACAAACTGCGTGTACCTTAACTTCTTAATTGTTTTAGGTATGCCATTATACACATAAATACACATAGATACACAATTTTTTTTATACAACTCCGTTCTTGGTACCCTCGATAAGACTATTCTGTCAGGATTTCGTGTATTTCGTGGGTACATATCTTTTGCTTTTTTGAATAAATGCTCATTAAGTCTAACAAATTTAGCACACTGTAATATATACAAACAAGGTAATGTCAACAAATTTAGTTTTCCAAAAAGAGGTTTGCAGGATATACAAGGTGCCACTCCGCATATGGCTCTAACGCATTTTTTTTGGACAATGAATGCCTTGTCGACATTAGTCGAATTGCCCCATAGAATAAGTCCGTAGCCAAGAACAGATGCCACGTATCCGTGATATGCCCTAAGGACAGTCTTTTTTGTAGCTATCCTTCTCAGCTTCGCCAATACATAAACAAACCTATTTATTCTGTTACACACATTGCTGACGTGAGTTTTCCAATTGATATGCTTATCTAAAATTACCCCTAAGAATTTTGTATGTTCAACTTCTTCAATTTGAGTGACTTTATGATTTATTTTAAGATTTTTGCTTTTACGTCCGTAAGTATTGAATTGAATTAATTTGGTTTTATTGAGATTAATATTCAGATTATTGTCATCTAACCTGAATATTAATCATTTTTCCACTTTGGAAGTGTCTCTTGCGCAAACTATTCACTTAAGGAAAAAATGATTTTAGAAACCTCAATAGCATTTTTACAGACCTATCTATAGATAATATACGTATGGATTTGATGAAAAAAAAAATTTGAGTTTCAGTTCTGAGTATGGGGACCCCCAAAATTTACTGCTTTTTTTCTAGTTTTATATAAGAATCCTAATGCGGTTCACAGAATACATCTATTTACCAAGTTTCAATAACATAGGCCTTATAGTTTCGGAGAAAAGTGGCTGTGACACACGGACGGACAGACAGACAGACAGACAGACAGACATGACGAATCTATAAGGGTTCCGTTTTTGCCATTTGGCTACGAAACCCTAAAAACTGTTGAAATGCTTAGTTTTTAGATTCATTAATAAAGTTGTAAATAGAGTAGTTAAAAGAATAACCCGCTGAGTTTCTTGCCAGTTCTTCTCAGGTGGGTCGCGTTGTGAACTGGTGGTAACTTTTTGGTTTATATAAGTGACGTTTACAAGTGCATTTGTATATGCCTAAGTAAATAAATGATTTTTGATTTGATTTGATTTGATTTGATTTGAATCGAGATTCGGGCGCTGATAGTTATTAGCGAAAATCGAACGCGTAATGGGTGGCTTGAAAATTTTCAATAGCCTTAACTTATACATATATAGGTTAAAGCTACATGGGACACACTATCTATATAAGTAAAAAGAATATTTTCTCACACGTCGTTTACTTAACCAGGTCCGCTTGAAGGGTGATGATCAGCATTCTAATCAGGCTGCACGGCTCATTACGCAAAGACCTCGGGTATTCCCCGCACGTACTTTCAGCTGAGATGATATAGACAGAAAATTGCCTTAGCATTTTCTTCTATTATGTTATCATAATTAGAGTGCTGGTCTCGGATTTAGTGTATTCAGCATTCTTGTATAGTAAGGTAGTTAGCAGTGTGTCACTCTGCGCGACGTGTTATCGAGACTTTTTGGATATTCTTTTTATATTTAGTTCGCTTAAATGCATAGAGCAACACTTTTCTTGTACTGATCGCGTTGCTCTATGCTTAAAGGACACCATCGTTTTATCCTATTGTACTTCTCCCAATCCAATGACGACCTGGGATGGCATAGCCAATATCTAGCGAATTGGAAGCCACCGTCAAAGTGTACAAGACTATATCTCCTGTCTATCTGAGAATGGTGACATCGGCAGATATTTGATCTGAAAATGTGAGCATACCTACAACATCATCTTGCTCGCGTTGTACTGCTCTGCTGCTCACTGGTAATGGCGTTGGACCCCGTGAGATGACGGGTGAGGGCACCTCGACTTCTCGGTTTAGATGTTCGAAATAATTAGGTCTTAACTATCAGATTTAGGGAATATACGTCGCGTGTACATATTTTTTTAAGATAATATATTTATATTTATCTGCATATTTTTTTATTGCTATACTTACAAAAATGAGAGCTTTTGCTGTTGCTCAAGCACAGCTTCAAATATCATTCAAGAAAAATAAATTATATTTTTTTAATGAAAATGAAAAATAAATTTCAACTTTCATTCAAACTCAAACGATATCTTCTCAAACTTCTCCACAAAATTGTTACCCAACCACAACTTTCCATTCCACGAGACAGCTCTCCAATAGCTTACATTTATTTACAACTCTTTATCTTACACTAATCCACGAAAGCGTTTCGATATTGCAATAAAAATACAATGAAAATCTCGTTTGAGATCGCTGTAAAGATGAGAAAGTATTATTATTGCTGAATAAAAGTTGTACAAGACTTGGTAGACTAGATACGTGACCGAGCCACCTCCTCAAGGTACACTCAGAGTCGTTTGAGGGTCACCTCACAAGGTTATTATTTCTTATTATCTGAAAGTCACCAGAGATCATATCTAAAAATATTACTTTTCTTTTAAAGTAGAATTGTGTGTCAGAAGAAACATCATCTTAACAAACATAATAATCTTAACGTGACTCCATCTCGCTTCAAAAGCTAGATTTTGATATTATCTTAACTCAATTTGACAATATTGAAGCAAGCTATGATGTGCTTGACATCTTTTAAACAAATCAGCTGAGGAAGTATAGCCAGAAATTCTATATTTCAGGAACAGGCGATAAGCCCTCCTTAACAGAAGTGGTCACGATAACCAATTGAATCAAAAGTGTAGGTAACACTTGTTACCTACACTTTTACCTACACTGTTACCTACAACATCTATACTTATAATAAAACTGTTGAGGGTCGAGAGTCTGTACATGGAAGATATTTTGAAAATTTCAATTGTAGGGCGTTCTATAATCGATTCTGAAGCCGAATATGTAATTTAAAATTTTCATGTCTGTCTGTCTGTCTGTCTGTATCCCGAATAAGTATCACGCCGAAACTACTGAACCGATTTGAATGATACTTGGTACATTCCGAGCTTATAGTCCGAGGAAGGTTCTTGGATACTTTTGATCCCGATATTTTGCGCAGTTCCTGCGGGAGAGGGGATGAAAGATAAAATGGTTTTTCAGCTGTAAGTTCTCACCGCGTGGTCAGATTTCAAATATTTTTTTAGTGTCAGAAAGGGAATGTTTTTAACATTGTTCCACACAAGTTTCATTATTGAGAAATTAGAGGCATCTCAACTTTTCGAATTCAAGGGTTTCTTTGAATGTGAGGGTAAATCTAAACTGGCGTGTTGGCCATTCTAAAACAATTCAGTCCACGCCTTCGGCGCGGACTGAATTGTTATTATTAAGCTCTTTTATGATTAAGCAAACAGGGCAGTTTCATACGCTCCCTTGAGTCTGTTGAAAAAATACCTGTCCTTTCATACACCTTATGTGGCGTAAACGAAGTTGCGAGGGTCAGCTAGTCTATTATATAAAAATAAGTCGGGTTTTCCTTCCTGACGCTATAACTTTAGAACGCACGAACCGATTTCCACGGTTTTGCATTCGTTGGAAAGGTCTCGGGCTCCGTGAGGTTTATAGCAAAGAAAATTCAGCAAAATTTCACATACAGCGCCATCGCGGGCGAAGCTGCGGGCATCAGCTAGTTACTAATATATTTTAACTGTTTAGGTATACGGTCTTCAGTTTGGACTAAGGAATATCATCTAACTGGCTATATAATAAACTAGCTGACCCTCGCAACTTCGTTTACGTCACATAAGGTGTACGAATGGAGGGGTACTTCTCCATGAGACTCATCAAGCAGCGTGTGAAACGGCCCTGTTTGCTTAATCATAAAAGAGCTTAAAGATTAAGTCGATTCTAAAACAATTCAGTCCACGCCTTCGGCGCGGACTGAATTATTTTACAATAGCCTTAATCATTAAGCTCTTTTATGATTAAGCCAACACGCCCGTTTAGACTCACTTTCAAAAGAAACGTTGAATTCTAGATTTACCGAAAGTTGAGATGCCCCTAATATCTGAACTACATAACCCTCAATATTGAAAATTGTATGGAATAATGCTTAAAGTACTCCCTTTCAGACACCAACCAAATATTTGAAATCGAACCACTCAGTGAGAAATTATAAAGCTAAAAACCTATTTTGCCTTTCATCCCCTCTCCTGAAGGAACCGCGCAAAATATTGGGATCAAATGTATCTAAGAACCTTCCTCGGACTATAAGCTTAGATCGAACAAAGTATCATTCAAATCGGTTCAGTAGTTTCGGCGTGATACTTAGTCGGGATACAGACAGACAGACAGACAGACAGACAGACAGACAGACAGACATGAAAATTTTAAATTACATTTTCGGCTTCAGTATCGATTAGAGAACGCCCTACACTTAAAATTTTCAAAATATCTTCCATGTACAGACTCCCGACCCTCTACAATTTTTGTTATAAGTATAGATAAAAAGTTTATAATAAGTTTATTTATTTATCTCCACAAATTACAAGCTTAATAAGTATGTTACAACTACAGTTAACAATTTTAAAAACAATGTCTGCAATTTATAGGAGATCTCCTCCAGGCTCCCCAATTACATATTTATCATGATTACAAATTGTCAGCGCGTGCGTTTTAGCACAAAATAAAAATATATTTTGAGTGTATGTAAGTACATTGGGTACTTGTGTATGTGTGTGTGTGTGTGTGTGTGTGTGTGTGTGTGTGTGTGTGTGTGTGTGTGTGTGTGTGTGTGTGTGTGTGTGTGTGTGTGTGTGTGTGTGTGTGTGTGTATGTGTGTGTATATGTTCCAATATTAGAGTGTATGTATGCTTGATGAGTTAAATGTAGAAGATAAATATTATATGAATAACACAAATAAATATAATACGGGTATAAATACGATATAAATAAGTATTAGGTATTCAGCTGCTATCTAAAACTACGTTAGGAAATTCTCCGTTTCTTCGTAGGATTTGTAACGAAGGACCAAGTATGCACTTTTCTTACACTTGAGGTGACTCAAGCCATAAATTTGACTTTACCCATCTTATGATGGACTGTAGCCTAACCTAGTGATCACTTACAGAATACTGGGCTAGCTAAGTTCAGTTCTGGTAAAATTTTAGCTAAGCTAGAATGTTCCAATGTCTAATTAATTAGCACCAGTACACAGATTACATTATACCTTTGTTCAAGGCCGGCAGTGCTTCTGATCCAGGTAATTTCAGACCTGTCTCAGTGTTGCCGACTTTGAGCAAGATATTTGAAAAATTAATACTTGAGCAGATGCTGACCTATTTTAACAGTCACAAATTATTTCATAATAAACAATTTGGCTTCACTAAAGGACGTTCGACGACCGATGCTGGTGTAGATTTGTTGAAGAGTATTTATGAGGCCTGGGAAGATAAACATGATGCGCTTGGCGTGTTTTGCGATTTGTCTAAGGCTTTTGATTGCGTCCAACATGAGACATTGATCAGGAAACTACAGCACTACGGGATAAGGAACAAGGCTCTCGATCTTCTGACTTCATATTTGAACAATAGAACTCAGAGGGTCGATGTCGGTGGCACACGTTCCGGGGGATCGGTGGTTACTATGGGCGTCCCGCAGGGTTCGGTACTCGGACCATTTTTATTTTTAATTTATATTAATGACCTACTCTATTACGTAGGGGACACTAACGGGATTGTTTTGTTTGCAGATGACACTTCCTTAATTTTCAAAATTAAAAGACAACTAGATGACTATGACGATGTTAACAATGCAATCCTAAAAGTAGTACATTGGTTTAACACTAATAATCTTAGCCTAAATGAAAACAAAACTAAATGTATTAAATTTACCTTGCCCAATGTAACACAGGCAGAAACCAATGTGCTACTTAATGGCCAAGAGTTGGAACTTGTGAAATCTACTGCGTTCTTAGGGTTGACGATCGATTCTGGATTGCAGTGGGGCCCACATATTGAAAAACTGGCTGACAGATTAAGTTCAGCAGCATTTGCTGTCCAAAAGATTAGGCATTTGGCTGATGTAGAAACAGCGCGAACAGTGTACTTCAGTTACTTCCACAGTGTAATGTCGTACGGTATGCTACTATGGGGCAATGCCGCAGATATAAATACAATTTTTGTTTTACAAAAACGGGCCATAAGAGCTATATATAGATTAGGTCCAAAGGTCTCTCTGCGAGAAAAATTTAAAGAATTAAATATTCTGACTGTGGCATCACAATATATTTTTGAAAATCTTATGTATGTTCAGAAAAATTTATCTAGTTTTACTAAGTTAAGCGATAGACACAATGTGAACACCAGACATAAAAACAACCTTGCCGTTTATCATTGTAGACTGAACAAAGTCAGTACCTAATTCTTTCCTGGGTAACTGTATACGTTTTTACAACAGGCTTCCAAGCGAAATTAAAAGCATGCCCCTAATTAAGTTTAAAAAGTGTATAAAAAGTAAATTGTGCTGCAGGGGCTACTATACAATTGACGATTATTTGATTGACAAGGAAGCCTGGAAGTGATCTGCTTGCTCTACTGATGGAGTCTACTTATTGTAAATATGTAGTGCAAAAAATGAATAGCCCGCCGAGTTTCTTGCCAGTTCTTCTCAAGCGGGCCGCGTTCCGAACTGGTGGTACTATTTGCATTGTATTCATTGACGTCTCGCAAGTGCCTATGTATTAGGATTATGCGAAATAAATGTTTTTGACTTGAATTGAAGATGAGTATAGGTATTTTGAATTTCTACTTGTAATAAATTTGAGTTTTTATATAGTTACTTTTTTTATATTTTATTCTTTATTTACAAGTAACAATAAAAACACATTGAACAATTAAATTAAAAATATTTACAGAAAAAGGGAGGGGGGGGGAAGGAGGCGGAGTAAAAACAATGTGCAAGACTGTCGCAACCCTCGTCTAGGTGTCAAAGAATTCCTCCCCATCGCAATCGACTGGTAAGGTTCCCATAAGGCTGGCCGCATTGCCACGTTGGATGGCAATACTTATTCTCTGAGCGAGAAAGAGGCCAGCCTTATGGTCACGAGAAGCATCGACCAAACGCTTTGCTATATCTTTATATAACACACGCGCACTTGGGCCCCACGCGCCCAGTGTCTCGACTCCAAACGGCTCAAATACCTATATAATTTGCAAAAATATAAAAATAGGATGCTTGTAAATTAAAACACCATAAGCGTTTACCCATCTTATGATGGACGTTTACCCATTTTATGAATATATCAATTATAGTTACTTATATATAAATTTTTTTCACTCATAAATTTACCACAATCGCTTGGTTACTAAGCGATTCATTTTTCAACTTAACTGTTAAACAAAACAGACATTTTATGAAAACTCTAATGAATGTTGGACATTTCATTAAAAATGGCGCCTCGCTCGCACCATTCAGAATTATGACAAGCGTTGTATCTCTCGACTCCGCTTCGTTGAGCTGCTCTATTCAGATCTACCTCGTTAGGGATGGGAAAAGGCAAGTTTAGTGTTGTACCCAAGTCACAAGAAGTAATACCTAACCACACAACAAAAAAAAACCTTTGTGTGTGCAGTTTTATTACGGCTTCTGCCCTAGCGGTTTCTAATAAATCTTCTATTCTATACTTAATATTATAAAGAAGAAAAGTTTGTGTGTTTGTATATTTGTTAAATTGTAAGGGGTAGGGGTAATCTCGGGATCTACTAAACCGATTTTAAAAATTCTTTCACTAATAGAAAGCTACGTTATTGTGGAGTGTCATAGGCTATATAGCATCACGCTACAACGAATAGGAGCGGAGCAGTAATAGTAAATGTTTCAAAAACGGGGGAAAAGTTATTCGTTTTGCGAGCTTCGTTGCGTGTGCTGCGTAAATATTTATAGTTATGTAAAAAATATGTACTACGAAATTTTTCTCTTAAAAAGTTCTAAAAAACATTGCGTGATAGCATGTGTCTATCTTTGGGTTGGTGCACAATAACCATTTTAATGGCAATCAATTTTTTTCTACAATAATACCTCGGGATATCTCTTTCATAAACGACATTGTTCTTAAAAATAATGCGACGGGAATACACGCGTCGAGAAACCTTTCTCTCTCTCTCTCTCTCTCTCTCTCGCTCACGTAGTATTGAATATTAACGACGAGACGCTACGGGAGTAAGCGCAACGCGACGGGAGTAAATGCGACGGGAACAGGTAATACTCTCTTTATGTGGCGCAAACGAATTTGCTAGGGTCAGCTTGTATTTTATGTAAAGTAAAGTTACACCATTGAAGTTGGGTTTTGAATTTAGGGATTGTGGTGTGGTCATATGAAAGGCTATGGCAGTGGACTGCGATATATTTCACTGGTTAAATCTAATACCTATTTTTTTACGCTAGACAACTAAAATAGGCAGTGCTTCAACTTCAATTATAATTAATTTATATAAATACAATAGATATTGGTTTACATTAAATCTATAATGAGCCAAAGTTCAAAAAGGAATAACAAATTCCAATTAGCAATCAATCAATCTGTTATGTGACCATAAACAATGTTGTCAGTTTTTGATCTCAAAATAGAGCCTTCTCTACCGTCCAAAAGCGCATAAATAAATTAAATCTCTAGAACTAGGTACACAAAATTAATTGGAACTGCGATTCATTACTAGCCACACTGTCACACACGTAACGAGACCTAGGACACAGTAGATAGAGCAGTTACAGTATTGCAACTTCTTACATTGTTGCAAAATCTCAGTGGCAGGTTTTATTAAAGAGAAATGAAATGAAAAGAATTTATTAAATGTGCTGTGCTCTAAATTTCCAAGCCTATGGGTAGTTTAAATTTATTCAAATCTGAGCTTACAAAAAATACAAGCGACCGGCTGCCAGCCCTGCGATTTTATTTTACACCTCCAGCGTCAAGGACACCCCTGACACGCAATACTGTATCAGTACTTCTTATACTGTGTCTAGGGGGTGAGGAGCAGCCCAGGGGCAGGCGTGGTGGCAAGGGGTGCGGGGTAAGGGGGGTTGGGCGTGGCTGGTCGATACCGGAGCTACAGTCGCGCTCGAAAACTTTGGTGATATGTAAAGAAAGATTAATGTTTTAACAAGGTTACAAATTTGGGATATTTTCGTGTAGAAGTGGATGTATTTGTTTTTGGACATGTTAGTGGCCAGTTTCATGAAAACTATATTTGGAGCCTATTAGACTACTGAGCTTTTTGGTGATGCAAGGCTGCGAAATATTTCTCTCCTCCAGATCACTTTAGAATGTATCTGTATATGCTTTAATGTGATGAAATAGTTAGTATCATTCATTAAATCATAACAGGTATAACTAAAACATTACTAACTGACCAACCAAACATTATACCGACCTAGAAGAATCATGTGTTAATAATTTTTTTTCTTACATTTTAAACCTTTCCAGGACTTCCAAAAATCAAAATCAGTAAAATCAGTTCAGGCATTTTTTATTTCTATCCGGCAAACGAAAAGCTTCAATTATGCAACTTTCTTCCCTCTAAGTTTTCCATCGCTGTAGTGAGATGAAATGTCAAAATAACAATGGCCATAGTGTGCTGTAAAACGCGTAAACATAATATTTATATATTTATTTTACATAGAAAATTCAGTAATGAGCATTTTGCGACCTTTTTTTTTTTATTTTATTTTTTAACGTGACGGAAAATCCTCGTATGATGCTATGCCGGACTCTTACCGACTAAAAAACCTCACGTAACGCCCAACAGCCTATGGTTGAGAGCCCCGGGTAAGCCCTCAGGAAGGATGTCCCGTGACTCCCAACAGACCTACGGCCGCCAATGAGCATTTTGCGACCTCAACAAGAGCAGGCACTGTCACTTATTAAGCAAAACTCCTCATAGTAATAAATAGCAAACTTTAAAAGCAGCATACTATAGATTTGTTATCAGGCGTTCTAAGGATTTTTTTTTATATTCAGCACGCCAAATTGACGTCGCCACCAGCCTGATGGAAAGCCGTGGCGCATCTAGCGATTGGGGGCCACTTTTGACAGTGTCCTCAAGTTGGCGGCCCTGTGATGTGCCTCTTCACGCTCCTCTTAAAGAACCCGGGATTGTAAGGTGAGGTAAAAACCTGTGCGGGCAGGTCGTTCCAAGTTTTTACAGTTTGACAGAGGAACGATCTTTTGAAACGCTCAGTTCTGGCGACGATTCTCTCCACTGTGTATGAGTGGCATCTCTGCCCGGCACGCGTTGTTCGGGATCGGTCGGGCTTAAGTAGGCCCCGCCAAGTTCCACCGGACCCGAGCCCACCTTACTTGTACCCTGGTACACTGCAGACCGGGGGATGAAACAATGGTAGAGATGTCATTAGAACGGATCTGAATGTCAAACAGCATAGCATCTAGAAATTCTGAAAAAAATCAATAATCCACACAGCATAAAATTTAAAATATAATAATTTATCGATGTCCTGAATGGCACATGGAATTATTTATTTATTTTTGAACATGTTAGTGTAGTAAAAAAAAGCCTAGATGGCGCTTTTGGTAAGTGCGATTTCCGCATCTAATCCCAGTGCATCTGCAATCTAACATTACAATTATTTTTCTTAAACAGTCTTACAAAGCTAACGAGCTACCCAAATGTTTACCTCACCACTTGATCACATCAAACTTCATAAATGATCTAAACAAATTATGACATTACCTTACCTAATAACTGTAACAGTCGGGTCAGACTAATTTAGGTATTACGCCACTAATGTAAGAAGCTCTTTATTTTAAACTAGAAAGCTTACTGAAGATGTACGTTTAATTTAATACACACGTTACAAGGTACTTTTGTTAAGGCGAGGCTGCAGTGGCGACCGTGGGTCTGTTGGAAGCCCTGGGACATCCTACCGAGGGCTTACCCGGGGTTCCCAACCATAGGCTGTTGGGCGTCACGTGAGGTTTTTTAGTCGGTTGGAGTCCGGCATAGCATCCATGAGGATTTTCCCTCACGTTAAAAAAAAAGGTAAGTACTTTTGTTTTGCAAAATCTCGAAAATTACAGAAAATATTTAGGTGTTGAGCTGAGTGAGTTCGAGAAGTGATATTTATATAATAGAGTTAATCCATTTAACTCTATTCTCGATAACGTTTGCTAGAACTTTACCTTTGGTTAATCTCGTAGCCACAATTTTCCTCTCATTTTCTATTTCAATCTTTTAAAGTCTTTTTAGTGATAATAAGTAGCTAGTCTTCTTCCTTTTTCAAACTCTATACCAGATTCATCACATTCGGTGAAGTAGTTTGAACGTGAAACTGTAAGAGTAACACCCTGTTTACACGCTTGTGGTTGTGGTAGAGGTATGTAAGCACCCCACGGTTGTAACCTAAGTCTGTCAGTAACCCAGGGCACAGGACACTCAGCGCTCGCCCAAGACTATCGGCCTCTATGAGGGCCTGAGGACGGTGAGGGGGATTATAATAATTAAACATGACATTTTCAGAATGAAAATATTAATCTGATACGTGCGCCGTCAAATTAAATGTGACATTCTTTAATTGGTTAATAACATTATGTCCTGACCTTGTATAATTAAAAACACGACGCGCCGGCAGGGAACAAAATATATACAGTATGATGTAGTCTTTGCCTTTTTAGGGTTCCGTACCCAAAAGGTAAAAACGAGACCCTATTCATGAGACTTCAGTGTCCGTCTGTCTGTCTGTCCGTCACGAGGTATGTATCTCAGGAAACATGATAGCTAGAAAGCTGAAATTTTCACAGATTTCTAATTTTAGTATTTGTTGTTATATCGGCAACAGATATATTGCCGCTAAAACAACAAATACTAAAATTAGAGAGAAAAAAAACCGGCAAAGTGCGAGTTGGACTCGCCCGTGAAGGGTTTCGGAGCAGAAAGTAACATAATATAGATGTTCTTATAGTTCGTTGTAACTTTGATTGATGTTTTAACACGTTCGCAGTGGTAGTGATTTTTCTAACCGAAAATTGCGATTTATGACGTATTAAAAAAAAACTACCAGCTCTGTCTCGTTCAAACCAATTTTAGTTGGTAGTTTTTATGGCAATGTACATCATATTTTTTTTTTAGATTTATCATTCTCTTAGTTTAGAAGTTAAAGGGGGGGGGGGGGACACACACATTTTTCCACTTTGGAAGTGTCTCTTGCGCAAACTATTCACTTAAGGAAAAAATGATTTTAGGAACCTCAATAGCATTTTTGAAGACCTATCTATAGATACCCCACACGTATGGCCTTGATGAAAAAAAATTGAGTTTCAGTTCTGAGTATGGGGACCCCCAAAATTTACTGCGTTTTTTCTAGTTTTATTGAATCTTAATGCGGTTCACAGAATACATCTAATTACCAAGTTTCAATAGCATAGGCCTTATAGTTTCGGAGAAAAGTGGCTGTGACACACGGACGGACAGACAGACGGACAGACAGACAGACAGACAGACATGACGAATCTATAAGGGTTCTGTTTTTGCCATTTGGCTACGAAACCCTAAAAAGGGGCGTTAAGGGGGCTCCCATACAACAAACGTGACTTTTGCCGTTTTTTGTACGGATCCCTCTATGTGCGAGTCCGACTCGCACTTGGCCGGTTTTTATAACATGTTTTCTCACGGATATTATTCCGGAGTTGAATCGACCAAACCGCACAGGGATCGACCCTACATACATCTGCCAGAGGCCCTTGCTAACTTTTTGCCACTTTGATGGCATATTTGCATTAATAGGTAGTCTTTGGCCTCAACCAAATCAGCCTATAGTTGTCCTTTGCTGGAAGTAGGCCTACCCCACTTAACGCCACAACACACGACCACAGATTAATAAACAGTTACTTGGTCTTCCGCCTTTCGCATCCAGTACCTTAGAAAGCCAGATAATTAAGCTTGTGCTATAGGATCTGGACAACTGATAGACAATTTTTTTTATACTACTAAAGTGGTAGACAAGCATACGGTCCACCAGATGCACTGGTAGTCACCGCTGCCTACGGACGCTTGCAACATCAGAGGCGCTACACTCGTGCTGCCAACCCTGTAAAAACCTTCTTAGACCCCTTTTGAAGAACCCCATATAGTAGGCGTTTGGGAAAACCGAGGCAGGGAGTTCATTCCACAATCTAAGCGCGCGCGGGAGAAAGCCCCTATCGGATCTAACCGAGCTCGAACGCTCATGACGCTAAGACATACTTATATTACCACGCGAATTATTTTAAAATGAGGACAATGGACTATAATTACTACTGCCTACCTAACCCATCAATATTATAGGGTAGGGTATATACCCTTTTTTTTTTTTTTTTTTTTGTTTAACGTGAGGGAAAATCCTCATGGATGTTATGCCGGACTCCTACCGACTAAAAAACCTCACGTCACGCCCAACTGCCTGCGGTTGGGAACCCCGGGGAAGCCCTCGGAAGGATGTCCCAGAAAGGGTTTTGGAAAAACCTTCGATTTTACTTATCTATACCTATTAGTTGAACTGACAGCTTTGTCAATCCACGGCTTTTTTAGTGGGTCATGAATGACTCATGTATCAATCAATCCGTCAGAGCTTCCTATAATTATTGTATACGAGATCCACCTACAATTTGAACTTAAAGCTCTCTTCGCTCTCTCTCTATAAGTATGACATAATATGACCCCATAACTCCACCTCATATTAGTGCATGCTGACCCCATGCCCTATGATAGAGTCATTGTCTTCTGACAAGTTATTTATAAGTGTCAATATTGACATGTCTGTTGCGTTACGGAGCTGCTGAGTGATAAACGTATGGAAAGTTTTATGGCATAACTTTGTTTACCGACATTTAAGATGATACGTCAATTATTAAGTTTTTTGAAGTTTATGGGAGGTTAAAGGACAGCTTCTGGCTTATGGTTGTTAGATAATATCGATGATAAAGTACTTATGAAAGAACTGTTTACTGATATTTAAACATGGCATAAAATAAAGGTCTTTAACACGACTGTCATGGAGGGTCGTGTTTTTCGCGGGTTTCTTGTTAATTTTGAATTTATGCCTATCTGTTTGTGTACATATCATTAACGTATTGAGTGGACTGATTTATCTGAAGTTGTTGACCAAAAATGGCTTTTATACCGATTCAAAAACCATTTTTTGCAGGGGCTTTGACCAGTCTATACTAATATTATAAAGAGGAAAGATTTGATTGTTGGTTTGTTTGTTTGCATCAAATACGATCCGAAACTACTGATTCGATTTGAAAAATTCGTTCACTGTTTTAAAGCTACTGTATCCCTGGGTAATATAGGCTATATTTTATTCCCGTATTCCCACGGGAACGGGAGCTACGCGGCTAAACCGCTGGTCGTCCGATGGTATGCAATAAAAGAGTTGATTGTACCATACTTTATTTATAGTTATGTATACAGAATACCATTTAAATAGTTTTTGTAATTTCTCACATGGTTGCAACGTCTTAACACCTAGGTGTAAACGCATAATCAGCGCGTCGTAGTTAGGTAACATTAACATGCCTAAATTAAACGTTTATTTCTCTTCACAAACTAATAACAAGGTATTACATTATATTTACTAACATTCAAACTATCAAAGTTTAAATTTAGGATCTCGAAATTTTGTTGCCTCTCATGGAGAAAAAAACCAAGTGCGAGTCGGACTAGATCACAGAGGAGTCCGTACCAAAGCAAAAAAACCCGTGTTTCCTGTCGGAGCCATCATCATTTTAAAATCTGTTTTAAATCATTTTTTATTATAGCGGCAACACAATAGGGAATATGCATGATTTTTTTTTATAATTTAAATGAATTCCTTACATCATTATAAAATAAAAATAATATATAAGTTAATAAGCCTTAAATTGATCAAATTATTCTTCAAATTCAAATTTAAAACATTGATTAAATTTGAGCACTTGAAACGCCACCAATATTGGCGCCATTTTGATGACAAAAGATGACACTGTCAATCCGTGTACGCTTGTACTGTTTGTTTGGGTCAATGACCTTTATACATATTGACGCCTATAAGTTGAATGTTGTGTGAGACAAATGACGTCACATTTCGTGTCAACCAATCCCTATTCCATCATCTGTGACAATTGCAACTCTCTAGCTATCACAATTTTTGATGAGATATACTATATATAAAGCCTGGTGACAGACAATCGGAGAGCGGATTCTCAGTAATAAGGTCCCGTTTTCACCCTTACATACGGAACCCTAATTACGAATATAACCTCGACTAATCATGGTTGAAGGGCAAATGTAGTGTGTACTAATGAAATACCTATGTTCACGAAATAAATGAAATTGAATTGAATTGAAATAGTGTTTGTAAAAACACTATTATGCATTGAATTCGATCAGGTCCGCAGTGTGAAATTAATGACTGACTCTTTTGCCCAATATCAGACTATTTTCCCACCGAATAGTCGAATTATCATATACCTATCCCTATAGTGTTTAAGTGTAGGAATAAGAGTAGAAACGTACCTACCTTCTTTCAATACGTAACGTAACAGACTGAGGTACACCTCCTCCCCCCATACAGTGGACATGGACAGCATCTTCTTCAGAACCGCATGAATTTTTTCCCTACCGTATCGTAGAAATCTGAAACTCTCTGCATTGGTCTGGGCAGGTTCCACACGAAGATTTTGAGTTCTATCGCACCATTCATAATCAATCACTAAGGTGGCAGACATGCATACGGCCCACCAGATGGACTGGCGGTCACCGCAGCCTATGAACGTTTGCAACACCAGAGGCGCCACACTCGCGCTGCTGACCCTGTAAAAACCTTCTAAGACCCCTTTTGAAGAACCCCATAAAGTAGGCGTAAGGGAAAACCGAGGCAGGAAGATCATTTCACAATCTAAGCGTACGCGGAAGAAAGCCCCTATCAAGTGTTAGGATGACCTCCCTGTATGTGGCGGGCGGTGCGATGATAGATGTTACTGAAGGTTTCTATGGATATAACTAAGTATACGGCTATTTCTACTCGTTGCTTAAATTTGATGGTCACACGCTTATATTTTCTAAACCGTATGAGTTAGAAAGAAATGTTTTAAAATGGTGGATAAAACAGCTATTAAGCTATAAAATACATGAAATTTGTTGCAATAGAAGTAAATATTCATACCAAAAATCAACACGAAAGGTCAAAATCGGGGTCATTTTTCGCATTCTACTCGTGTCACACTTCCCGATTCAGTTAAACATTAGGTTACTGCTTCACCAAATTTCCATAGATTTTGAAGTTACATACACTAAATTCACCGTGATAACATACACTACACACACAGTATTACAAAAAAAATCTTGTAACTATTATTTAGAACTTAAAACACAATATACGTCGGTCACACGAATGTAGGTACTTTAGATTTGCGTAGTAAACGGTTGACTGTTGACCAAAACGACCGCCCCAATAACAAAACTCAACTTAACTGAACGTTATTGGTCGACCGGCATCGCAAGAGTGTAACGTGTTTCTTCTGGCTCCATGAGAAAACAAAATATCGGTAAGTTTCTACATTTGACAGTTAATTCGAGTACTTTTCGTGGGTGACTTTTTGTACATTGTATAATAGCTATTGAAGTCAGAGTCAATTCATCGAAACCGCAAATAAATAGAGATATTTATGTAGTATTTAATTTAAACCGAAACGGCTAAACTTTGTCGGAATTTGAAAAAAAGATATATTTTCGTTACCTTCGTGTCACATCCTTCGTGGCGTTTTACCCACGAAGGTGAGTTTATGCCACGAAAGTGATCTTTGACTAGTTTCAGTAAGAGTGGTACTCGTTTAGATTCGTATTGTAGTATGTAGCGGAATGATAGCAGAACAAATAACTAGGTTTCTACAATCATGGCAAATGACAGAGCAATACCTATAACATTCCGTGTGATGCCCTTTTATAGGAGTAGAAATCCCACCGGACGTTATGCCAGATCCCACAGTCCATACCGTCTAAAACTCACACCGTACCTACTTACCCGTCTAGTGCTAGGCGCCGCCCCAGGTAACTCCTTAGAAAGATGTATCAGGTACCTGACAGGCTTAGGCTATCACCGTGGCCTCGCCTACGGGTTTAGGTGTTATCTTGCGTCTTTTGGGTTAGTTCAGGTGCAATTCCGCTTCTTGAGGCGTGCAGCATGCTAAGAAATTTAACGTCATGCCAATGTTTTGGCTCTCGAGGCGTAGACCTGTGACCCTTCGCATCCAAGTCTCAAGGACAGATCCCGGGAAAGAGTCATGCCACTTAAAGCTTAATTAAGGCACTTAATACCTTATACTTATATCAAGTAATATACATTTAGGTAGTACTCGTCGAGTAAAACTCGTCGAGTTTTCCGGCGAAGCGGCTTGTGACTACTCTCGAGAACAACTCGTAAACATGTCTAAGGAGTGAGATGGGTCTGTAATTCTTCAGCAAGGTCTTGTCACCTTTTTTGAAAAACAGCCACCGCACTTCGCTCCACGCTTTAGGTGTTTGTACCTGTTGGAGGACGGAATTAAAGAGACTCGTCAGCTCTTTCAGAACTGGAGTCCCGCCAGCTTTAAGAAGCTCACTCGTAATTCCGTCCTCTCCAGGGAATTTATTAGTTTTTAGTTGTTTGCGAGCCGCCCTGACCTCGCCCTGGTCAATATCCGGAATGTCTTCCTCTTCGGTATAGTGGCGCGTGAGTGGGGCTCTGTGGTCACAGTCGCTAGGTCCCATCGGTTTTTTTCCGTGATACATATAGGTCTCTATAGAAGCTCTTAACTTCTTCGAGAATCTCGAACCTCGAGGTCACGGTTTTGCCACCCGCTGTTTTCAATTTGGTCAGACGGGGTCTTCGAAGCTGTTGCGCAAAGACTTTAGTACCCCAATTTTGTTCGATCGCTGCCTCGACGATGTTGGTGTTATAACGTCTGAGGTCGCATCGCATCAGCTTTCGGATTTTGATGTTTAAAGCTCTCTGGTCTGACGAAGACGTATGAATAGATGGCGTTTGCCGTCTGATTCTCATGAGCTCGAGAGTCTCGGGCGAAAGCTTGGAACACCTATTTTTGCTTTTTCCAGACAGAAACCTTCGGGAGACTTGTTGTAGCGTCCTGACTACAGTGTCGGCCTTATCGCGATCCTTGCCAGTGGTTTCCAGCAGAACGAAACGATTTTGAAACTCCAATTGAAACTTCTCGGCACAAAAAGCTATTTGGAGCGCAGTAAGTCGGAGAGTAGGCTTCATCATCCGGGCCCTTTTGGCGCGGAAGTATAAATTCAGAGATGCTCGGACGAGTTGGTAATCACTTCCGGTATTAAACCTGTTGATCACTGAGACATCTTTAAATATACACCTCTTGTCCGACATGACGAAGTCTATCTCGTTCCTTGTGACCTTGTAAAGGCTTCGCCAAGTCCACCTTCTAGGGAGCTTCTTCTTAAAGAATAAGTTCATCAAGAAGAGCCCCTGAGCCTCAAGAAAGTTGATAAGCATACGCCCCCGGTCATTTCTACGCCCCACACCAAAGGGTCCGATTTTCGTTTCACGGCGTTCTTATACTCCCACTTTGGCATTGAAGTCTCCCATCACAACATTGTAGTGAGTCTTGGCAGTACATTGTAATGCTTTCACCACGTCCTCGTACACAGTCTCAACTGCCTCGTCAGTGCTTCTCGAAGTCGAGGCATAGGTACACCTGAATCACCTTCAGGGAGTATCTGTTGGTGAGTCTCAGTATTACGTATGCTACCTGAGACGAAACATTGCTGATCTCCACAATGCTGCTAACGAGGTCCTTTTGCACCATAAAGCCGTCACCGCCCTCGGAAGAATGTCTTCCATCACCTTCCCGAAAGTACAATAGGTCGCCCGACGCAAGAGGGAGGACACGCTAGTCCTCCCTCTTTCTTCGAACTCCGCACAACCCCAGTATGTGCTAGTTTATGCGACCCAGTTCTACCTCGAGTTCGGTGAGCCGATCGTCTAGGCGCAGAGTGCTTCCATTATAAGTAGCCAGGTACGGACAATCTCACACAAGATCATCTAGCTAGCCCAAATTAAGACAATATAAGCTTATGCTATGGGATCTAGAAAACTGATAATTTGCTACTTTGTGCCAAAGAGATGTACTGTGTTATATGGTTCCAGAATAACTTTTACGTCAAAAGCATGTGTATAGGACCTGGTAATTGTTTTAGTTAACTAGCTGTTACCATATAACTGCCGAATGAACATATATTAACTTATAATTAGTATTAAAATAATGATTAATAATGTCTGTAAAGCTACTGCGTCACCTTCGTGGATCGTCGCGTCACCTACGTGGGATCTAATAATTCAAAACGTTATTCTTCCAAATCTGACTCACAATTTAACTTTTTGACTTATATATGTTACTTATCTTACCGAAAGCTTTGTGTTTGTTTACAAAAATAGTTGAAATAATCAGTATTTAAAATTTACCATGAAGGTGACGATGAGAATCGTAAAAAGTAGAAATAGCCATACTCATAAAGCCACTTATTAATTAGTCAGTCAGCAAGTGCTTTACTTGCATGTGAGGCTGGTTTGAGTTGAACATCACTACTATTATCTACCTTTTTTTTTTATACCACTGAGGTGATCAGTGAGAATTTTAAATAAGTTCATCATCTCGGAGGATGAATATGACTTTGCATCACCTCCTCCAAACAGTAGAAGTAATTAAGCTGTACCCAAGTAAGTACAATCCAATTTGAAATAGTTACTGCAGTTTCAGGATTTTTCTGAAATTGTAAGTCTGAACTTAAAGTTCAGTCATAACAATGAGTACCAGTCTGCAGGTTAGGTTAACGAAGGTGGCAGACAAGCATTCGGCCCACCAGAAGGACCGGTGGTCACCGCAGCCTATGAACTAACGTTCATAGGCTGCGGTGACCACCGGAAATATGCAAAACCTATGCAAAATTATTAGAAACTAAGGTGATCAATGAAATGTACTAAAACTTCGTGTTTCTTCGACCTGACGTACAAAGAGTAATGATCATTATTTGCTTACGTCACAGATTGCGTCAAGTCCCGGTAATATGTTTACTCGGTATTGGCCTACTGCAGGCACGTGTGTTTATGTGTGCCGACTGTGTTTACATAGAAACTGTGCCTAGCCGGTGATTGCTGTTTGCTCACAGTATCAATGTGGCAAGCTCCTACCAACATTAAAAATTGAGATTTAGTATCACTTAATTTGAAAACAAAAAAGAACCGACTTCAAACAAAAACTAAAAAATGAAAAATAAAATTAACTTAGCACAAAGTAATAGGTAGTATATTTAGATTTATCAGATATTTTTAAATGTAATACTGAAATCGGCGCCAAGTAAAACTATAGGTTTAGGTAGGTATTATTAATCTCTCATAGAAATATTGGCACCGACTTCAGTATTACATTCAATAATATCTGATAAATCTAAATATGCTACCTATTACTATTACTATATTATATGTGCTAAGTTAAATTTATTTTTCATTTTTTAGTTTTTGTTTGAAGACGGCTTTTTTTGCTTTTTTTTATGAAATCATATCTGTCTAGGGGTAATGTTCTCCCCCATACAAATCATTCAAGCCCAAACACAAGGTAACTGCTGTAAATCGTTAAGGAATTCCCTCGATTCGAGGGATTTCCCATACCAGTTGGGATCGGCTTTAAAAAAAGTCACAATTCGAAGGAAATGCTATAGACTCGTGTCACAACGAATCCCCGTGTGGCAACTGGAAAGAGTACAAAATGTCGCCAACCCAATTCATCCCGTGGGTGTCATAAGGGAACACTTTCGTGGAAAGCGAAATCTCTAAATGAAACGCGGTTGTCATTAAAATGACAACAGGTAAGCTAAGTTGAAGGCCATGTAGGCGGCTTCAAAATTTTTCAACTGTGGGTCGACACGACCTGCGCCTGTCCATTTCAACACGACAACAGGCTCACCAACTATTACGTGGGACATAAAAGTGTAAGGTAAAATGTGGGCGTATACTATGCCTCTGCGTATCCCTTGTGGGATAAAGGCGTGACTATACGTCTGTATGTCTGCTATAGACCGCTAAGCCATCGAGCAACGTTCGAAACTAATAATAAAGCGTTGGCATACAAGCTGGAAGCCTTCTGGAAGACTCCCATTTGGCATGATGCTTAATATGTTTGTGGTTGATATTTTCTTGATTAATTTGAGCCTCGATGACACGGAGTGAGTTTACAAGCTATAAGCCCATATAAGCTTGTAAGATCGCTCCTTGTTACAATCTGAGGGGCAAGTGCGAGTTCTTGCGTGAGCTTGTCGACATTCACGGCGCGCCAATTCGTACAGAATCGAGATCCCGCCACCTAGCTGTAAACGCGGGAACTGGTCTCGATTCTATACAAATCAGTGATAACGCGCTCACCCGTGAATGTCGACAGGCGCTCGCAGCAAATCGCCTTTACCCCTCTGCTTTAAACTCGCCAACTAGGTAGCAGATAATGAACTCGCGCAGTGTCATCGAGGATTTCTCACTTTTTAAAACGACTATTGGGTAATATATTATGTACATGATGCGCTCGTGACCCCGCAGACTGGGTGTTCTATAAACGATCACTGTAGTAAGCAACATTTATTATGACCGGTCATGGATGGGTGACCAACACATGCCCACTTTATGACATTTATTTGAGAGCGTTTCCGTGCTTCGGAGGGCACAATTAGCCGTCGCGTTGGTCCCGGTTGCCAGTAAAATTGCAGTCGTTAAGCCAAGTTGAAAGAATTTATGGGCGGCTTGAAAATTTCAGTAGCAGGCAATCACAGCCTGCACCTGTCCATATCAACACGCTAAACCGGCTTACCACCTGTTACGTGGGACAAAATCTATAATGGGTAAGTGAAATGTGGGCATATAATATGCCCACATTTTACTTACCCTTCCCTGCCTACCCCATCTGGGATAAAGGCGTGATCATATGTATGTATGTATATTATGTACTTAAGTTATACAATGCTCGCAAAGTAAAAATTCTACCTCGGGACGCAACGATGATCGATCAAATTACGATCGGTGAATTCCGCCCCCAGGCCGATACCACAGGGACATCATCGTAAATGAAGGATGAGGAAACGAAGATCAATCACAAATGAAGGAGAATTTATCAGGAAGTTCCACTAAAATGGGTACCTTTTAATACTCTGCGTAAATGGATATAGCTAATAGTTATTATACATACAGAAATATTACAATGAATAAATGAATTGTAGGACAGTTTCTACACACTGTCATGTAGCCCAAACTAAGGTAAAAGCTTGTGCTTCGGAATTTAGATTTAACTGAGTGACACTCCAAACAAATAAAAAATAAACAAACTGAAACATTTTTGTTTACTTTTATCGGTGAAACCTACCCACTCTGTATAATCTACGTAGTAACTATTTAGTAATCTGTAGTATAACTTAGCAAAAGATAACACTGTTAACCCGATTTTACATACAACAAAAAAGTGTGTGCGTGTAACCTTTACGCGCGATTGAAGTAATTCTTCTTTGCCATTGACGGCATCAAATGTTATATTACTATCATTCATTCGAATTTTCAATGAAATTCAAATAGTAAGCGTTACTTCCGTCAGAAGAAAAATCTGAGTTACTGCCTAATCGCGCCTAGAAAAGTTTTACTTCAAAAATTCCAATACTAGTTTTATACCTAAATACTAAATACTTAATGTTGCTAGGACGTAAGCTATGCCATTAAACACTAACTCATTTTTAATGTCTTCTACATAAGAAGCTTTTGACATTTTCACGTGTGAATCATTTATATCAGGTATTTTTCATTAACGAAGAAGTCTCCTCAGAATGGAAGGCTACACGAGTATTACTCATATTTTAGGGCTCCGCGTCCCAAGAGGGAAAACTTTCTAAAATAGGATCACTTTGTTATCCAAGTATTACCGTCTTATACTACGTCACGAGTACAAAGAGAAATCGAAATGATGGACGGGCTTACCCAAAACCTGCGAGACTGGATTTCTGTACCTACTATTATTAAATTATCTGTCGACAATTCTCTAATATCGCTTCTACCCTATCCTATTTCTATCGTGAGCAGTTTGAAAACGGGTAAGTACAACACGTATGAACTTACAATGCTCTTAGTCAATGAGTAATGACCGGTTCGGGGACCTGACGGTGACGGGGCTGCTCACCGTCCTTACAGAAGCAGGCCCATGACGGCAGCGTGACAAGAGGGACTCCCCCCCCCCCCCCCCCAAAGAAGCGGGATGACATCCGAAAATCCTCAAGATGCGGGATAGCACCCGAACCGTAGTCGTAGGTCTGTTGGGAGTCCGTAGGAACCGAGATCCATGAGGATTTGCCCACACGTTAAAACAAAATTGTTATGACCGGTCACTTTGTAAGATCGTTCGTCATTCTAGCCAATAAACAGGTAATCTGGTACTATACGGATGACATATTTTACTTCAATTATTTATTTAGCATATTTTACGACCATATTACCACAGTATATATTACTGAAATAAAATGAGTATTAAGTGGACCACTTTGTGACATTTATTAACGAGCGTTTCCGTGCTTCGGAAGGCACGATAAGCCGTTGGTCCCGGTTGTCAGTAAAATGACAGTCGTTAAGCCAAGTTGAAGGCCTTACGGGCGGCTTGAAAAATTTCAACTGTGGGTCGTCACAACCTGCGCCCGGGTCGGCAGCGCGTGTGTAGCGCCTCTGGTGTTGCAAACGTCTATAGGCTACGGTTACCAACCTTCCAGTGGGCCGTAAGCTTGTCTGCCACCTAAGTAGTATAAAAAAAAAAAATGCTCTTCAATTTTCAAAACCATCAAATATGGCTCGAGGCACATCGTATGCGCATGCGCACTACAGGTCAACGAAGGTCACGGGACAACAATACACAATAATAACACAATAGTTATATCTTAATTATCTCTTTTTCGGGGTACCGTATACTTATGAAAAAGAGGTACATTTTAGGGTTTCGTAGCCAAATGGCAATAACGGAACCCTTATAGATTCGTCATGTCTGTCTGTCTGTCTGTCTGTCCGTCCGTCCGTGTGTCACAGCCACTTTTCTCCGAAACTATAAGGCTTATGCTATTGAAACTTGGTAACTAGATGTATTCTGTGAACCGCATTAAGATTCTTATATAAAACTAGAAAAAAAGCAGTAAATTTTTGGGGTCCCCATACTCAGAACTGAAACTCAATTTTTTTTTTCATTAAATCCATTGGTGTGTGGTATCTATAGATAGGTCTTCTAAAATGCTATTACGGTTCCTAAACTCATTTTTTTCTAAAGTGAATAGTTTGCGCAAGAGACACTTCCAAATTGGAAAAATGTGTGTCCCCACCCCCCTCTAACTGCTAAACTAAGAGAATGATAAATCTAAATATGATGTACATTGCCATAAAAACTACCAACGAAAATTAGTTTGAACGAGATAGAGCAGGTAGTTTTTTTTTAATACGCCGTAAACCGCAATTTTCGGTTAGAAAATTCGCTACCACTGCGAACGTGTTAAAATATCAATCAAAGTTACAACGAACTATAAGAACTTTTATATTATGTTACTTGCTGCTACGAAACCCTTCATGGGCGAGTCCAACTCGCACTTGGCCGGTTTTATTTGATATGTTGTAATTTTTACCTAAAAAGATGTTTGGTCTAAAACTGTGGTTAATAAATTGTCTAAACTCTACATAAACTGCAGTTCGATTGTCAATTCAAGTTTGTCGATGTATATAACCACAATCTCCATTTCATGATCACAAATGCATCTTTCTTGGTAAAAAGCCAACCTTGTGAGAACCTTTTAAGGCTTCTATTACTGTACTTACAGTTAGTTAGTTATTAGTTAGTTGCTTAGTACGAGTACTAAGCAAAGTTGTCAAACTTTGCTTAGTATGAGTAAGTTTACAGTTCTTTATTCTGTATTCTATAATCTGTATTCTTTATTCTGTATTTCTATTCATATTTTAGATGACCAGATGAGAATTTGGGTTGTCGCGTGTACTGATATTTGCCAAAGAAATGGTTGGGTTAGGATTAGGATGCGTATAAGGCCGGATCGCTTTCGGTGTCTGTAGACCTCATAATCATCAGAATCCGAGTATTACTCCCGGTTGCATCTAAAAGTAGTAGGTATAGTTTAAGTTGAACTAATTGGAATTGATGTCGCTTCGTGACACCACAATTCGTGCCCCTCACGATTATAATGTGACTAAATTATATAAATTATTCCCTAACCTACATGAGGCAAATAATGATGTGCGTCTCCGATATGGTTTATTATTACAAACAGCTATACTACGTGTAGTAATTCGCAATTGACGCGATTGCACAGAGCTCAGTAAGATGTTGTTGTTGTAGTTTGAGGATAGTTCATAACTCAATATTGAAATTGAGTTCGTATGTGTAACAACAACTCACATTATTCAGATTAATAGGCTCTTGAAATTGTTGCACTGTTTTGTTAAAATCTTGTTAATGTTATCTCTTAAAACATAATGATAGACTAGCGTATGATAGACTAGCGTATTGTGACTGCCTGGAGTTTTTAAAAGGCACTGCTATAAAATCACTGCTAGTATCAGGTGTCTCATGGGGTCAAACCTACCAAGTGCGAGTCGGTCTCGCACACAGAGGGTTCCGCACCAAAAAACGACAAAAAATATCACTTTTGATTCACGTTTGCTGTATGGGAGCCTCCCTTTTTTTTAACGTGAGGGAAAATTCATCATGGATGCTATGCCGGAAACCTCACGGAACGCCCAACAGCCTATGGTTGGGAGCCCCGGGTAAGCCCTCGGAAGGATGTGCCAGGACTCCCCAACAGACTTACGGCCACCACTACGGCCTCGTCCAGGGGCGGTTCGGGTGCTTCTAAGGGGGGGCGTGCGTGAACTCCTCACGTCACGCTGCCGTCATGGGCTTGCTTCTGTAAGGGCGGTGAGCAGCCCTCTCACCGTCCTCAGGTCATGGAGGCCGATAATCTATGGAAGCCTCCCTTTTTCTGATTTTATTGTTATAGCGACTGTATTTGTTGTTATAGCGACAACAGAATACGTCATCTGTGAAAATTTCAGCTCCCTAGCAATCACGGGTTCTGAGATACAGTCTTGTGACGGACAGACAGACAGACAGACGGACAGCGAAGTCTCATGAATAGGGTCCCGTTTTCACCCTTTAGGTACGGAACCCTAAAAAAGGAGGATACTACCAAGCAGTTATGAAGATGTTGCATTCGGTGCCGAAGATGTGGACACTCCCAGGATAATAGGTAACAATTGCGCTTGGGAGTCCTGGGACATAGAAAGAAGAAAGAAGAAAGAAAAAGATTTTTTATTCCACTTAGAAAATACATAATAATGGCAATAAAAAAAAAAAAGTAATAACACAGAAAGTAGAATAACGGCCACCTCTCAGCGTAATGCTGTCCACCTGCGCTAACAGGCAGACAGCGCTGATTTTCAGAGGTGGCCGGACCCCACTTGACAGGGGCACCCTTAATTTAACATCCTTCCGAGGGCTTACCCGGGGTCCCAACCATAGGCGGTCGGGCGTTACGTGAGGTTTTTTAGTCGGTAGGAGTCCGGCAGAGCATCCATGATGGATTTTCGCTCAAGTAAAAAAAAAAGGTATAGTACTTATAAATTCGAACGGTATAGCTACGAACCTAGCTTTGTTAGGAGTCTCTTTGAGAGATAAACTCCAGGTTACCAGAGAAATAACGCACGCGGTATTTATAGTTAACAGAGTAAGCACGATAAAATACGAGTGGTAATCCACATTTGTACTGAAAGCGACGGCGAATAAAGCAGAATAGTACTAATTAGGAACGGCAAAATATAAGCCGGATGACGGTTCACCCCTAAATTTTTGTCGACGCCTTCACCTCGTGTGGTTGAAAATCAGCGCCCAGAAGTTGAGAACTCTGCCTGGAGGCTAATTAATGCAGAATGCCCGGGATGAACAAAATACATTTTGAATGACTGACGTTCACCAATGGCCTGCCATGGGCCGATTTGATTGATCACCCTCATTGAACCCGACCTGGTAACCTCTAACGTCCACCAACGTAAACAACAATACGTTATGTAACGTAAGGTAACGATAGTCCAAGATGCCGACGTGACGTGACGAAATGGAGATGATGTGCCACATGTTAACAATGTTAAATGTACCGTGAAATGTAATATCTGCAAGATGAGTTGAAAATGTTCTTTGTAATTAAGTAACAGCATCTAATTACGGTGATGTCATATTTTTGAGGTAGTTGAGTACTTCAGTCAAATGTAGTAAGTATTTAACACTAAATGGTAAGTAACATTTTTTTTTTTTTATTGTTGATTGAAATGAAAACACTAGTACTATTACTATTCAATAGTACACTAGTACTAGTACTATTCAATATATTAATTAAGTAATCTAACATGTACCTACTAATAATTTTATAACGAGGAAAGATTTGATTGTTTGTTTGCATCGAATAGGCTCCGAAACTACTGGACCATTTTGAAAATTTCTTTCACTGGGAAGCTACACTATCCCCGGGTGACAAATTCTATATTTTATTCCCATCTTCCCCTGGGACGAAAGTTACGCCGGTGAAACCGTGGGACGTCCACTAGTTTTTGATATAACTAACATAAATACATACATATAGTCACGCCTTTTTCCCCAAAGGGTTAGACAGAGACATAGTATACGCTACGCTAACAGTTCACCTTGTAGTTTTATGTCCCATGTACCTAATAGTAGGAGAGCTTATGATATAAGTAAGTCTGATATAGGCCGCGGTGACAACCAGTACAACTGGTGGGCCGTAAGCTTATCTGCCACTTTAGTAGTATTAATTTAATTTAATAAATTGTTAGCAGATAGTTCTAACTAAAGACCATAATTTGTCTCCAGCTCGATTTCCTACCAAATCCCCAGCAAATGGAAAAACTCGTAAGCGGTCATCCATCTCCAGATTGACCATAGCGTAAAATAATTAACGCAATAATTTATTTACAGAACACTAAACAAGAGAGTCTACATTTTTATTGTTTGCCATAATCATATCGCAACATCACTCTGTGTTTCTAAAGGTCGTAGAGGAACGCACTATGAGAGAGTGGGTGACAGCAAGCATTGTGTGCACATACGTGTTATGAAACTACTAAATTAAACTATTATACTAATCAAGCTGTTAACATTAATTACTTACATTCAATCACGCTTGCAAATCCATCAGCTTACGGGTGGTCGTGCGCGAAGATGGATTACCGATTGTCACATTTTTAACCGACTTCAAAAAAGGAGGCGGTTCTGAATTCGACGAATTCTTTTTAGGGTTCCGTACCCAAAGGGTTAAAACGGGACCCTATTCATGAGACTTTTTTTTTGCCTTTTTTTTTGTCTGCCTCTGTGGCGCGGTCGGTAGTGATACCGCCTGCAGCGCTGGAGGTCGTGGGTTCGATTCCCACCGGAGACAAATATTTGTGTGACCCATAAATGTTTGTCTCAAGAGTCTGGGTGTTTCTATGTATAATATGTATGTATTTAAAAGTATATAAGTATTAATATCCGTGGTCTGATACCCATAACACAAGCAGGTTATTCCTAGCTTACTTTGGGATCAGATAGCGTTGTGTGAAATGTCCGTGAATATATATTCAGCGTCCGTCTGTCTGTCTGTCTGTCCGTCATGAGGCTGTATCTCAGGAACCGTGATAGCTAGAGAGCTGAAATTTTTTACAGATGATGTATTTCTATTGCCGCTAATGCAACAAAAACTAAAATCAGAAAAAGGGGAGGTGAAGGGGGTCTCCTATACAACATAGGTACGTGATTTTTGGCCGTTTTTTGGTACGGAACCCTCTGTGCGCGAGTCCCACTCGCACTTGGTCGGTTTTTATTTATTTTGCTACTTTCGATTTTACTCTCGATGGGGTGAACTGATTTCTATAATATTGAAGTCAGTGGCAAGTAGTTAAATGCTACAAAAAAGGCACCGATTTGAATATTGTTAAATACTTAGTTCATTACTTAATCAATTCTGATAGATCAAAATAGTCATTAGTACTTTCAGTAATTTAATTTTTTTGTTTGAAGTCGATTTTTTTCGTCAATAAATTTTTCATCAACGAGAGTTTCCGTGCTTTAAAAAGCATGCCAAGAATTGAAAAGCTTCAATAGCATATATAACCGATAGCTTCCACATAGCAATATGTTCAGCTTCTATACTTATAAGGTTCTTTCAGGGTCAGCAAACAAAAGTCTTGTGTTGCAAACGTTCATAGGCTACGGTGACCACTTTCCATCAGGTGGGATGTAAGCTTGTCTGTCACATTAGTAGTATAAAAAAATGGAACCGAAAACAAAGAAATCTGGGCGTTTAAAAAGGTTACGGGTTCAAATTCAAATTGTTTTTTTTTTTCACTTTAAAGTTTTCAAGAGAATATCGCTTAGACGACTTACTTAGACCATTGAAAAGCTAAATAGACAATTTATGAAGACGGGGTCTTAAAGGTAGTAGTAGTAGTAGGGTTTAGAATTAGTAGATAGTTGCCTAGTAAGACATTAAAACAGACGAAAGGCGGAAACAAATAACTTTTGAACTATTGACGACAGATAATTAAATACGAACAGTGTAGAAGTGCCACATCTCATTGCAATCTCATCTACGTAACGAAGTAATATCAAATTATACAATTTCATTGTATAATAGGTAGTATCCATATTGCGGTGCCAATTCTACCAATCCTACTGTCAAAGGTCATCACCGTTAATTTAAATAGAAATGTATAATCCACTCTATGTTCTATGTTTATCGTTTGCATTGTATAATGCTTTAGGACATCATTGAGACGGTCATTGCTGAGGTAATATTATTCAAAAACATTCATTTCGGTCTACAATCAATCAATAAATTTCTTGCAAACATAACTGAATAAATTATATTGCTAATAAATCACTAAACATTGAATAAGGGTCACGATCAAGGATGGTCAGCGTGCCAGCGATCTTTGTGTCATTTTAGTCATAGTCTACAATACTTTAAGTACCTACTTACCTAATTTCGTTGCACTATAGCATCAAATACCGGTTGGGAGTCCTGGGACACCCTACCGAGGGCTTAACCGGGACTCCCAACTGTTGGACGTTACGTAAGGTTTTTTAGTCGGTAGGAGTCCGGCATAGTATCCACGATGGATTTTCCCTCACGTTAAAAAAAAGCATCAAATTCTGAAAAGAGAAAAGATATTATGGGGTGCTCCCACACAACAAACGTAGTTTTTGCTGTTTTCGGTACGGAAACCACTGTACGCGTGTCCGACTCGCACTTGACCTGTTTTTTTTTTGTTTAAAACCTGAAATTATCTCTACATTTTCCATTTCGAAAACATTTAAGTCTAGGCACTTCATACACTCAGGTAAACTTCGCCGAGGACTACCGGCCTCCATGACCGGGGGTCTGAGGACGGTGAGAGGGTCGCTCACCGTCCTTACAAAAGCAGGCCCATGATGGCAGCGTGACGTGAGCAACTCACGCACGCCCCCCCTTAGAAGCGGGATAACACCCGAAACCCCCCTAAGACGCGGGGTAGCACCCGAACCACCCCCTGGGCTAGGCCGCAGTGGCGGCCGTAGGTCTGTTGTGAGTCCCGGGACATCCTTCCGAGGGCTTACCCTGGGCTCCCAACCACAGGCTGTTGGGCGTTGCGTGAGGTTTTTTAGTCGGTAAGAGTCCGGCATAACATCCTCTGAGGATTTTCCCTCACGTAAAAAAAAAAACATTCAGGTAAACTTTCACTAAAACTTCCTTGAGAAAAATTTTCACACACACAGTGCCATGCGTGCAAGTCTCATGCTACTTTATAACTATAATTAATATTTAGCTCAGGAACGAGTCTTAAGAGCGGCGTTAAACTATTTATTACGATAGGGTCGTGTGATGATCGCATTGTAGTCGCCGATCCTTTATGCAATTTGTCATCAAATGGTCTCTACATGGGTATGTAAAATAAGGGCTAAAGTGTCATAACTCACTATTTACAACAAATGGTTTAGCAGGCGTCCTTTGTCTACTAAATATTCGTAATAATGTACGTAATGTGAAAACTTACGTGACTTTATGAAAAGTACCCTTTTTTACGCGTTTATCTCCATACCAGATGCTATACCAGACTCCTATCCACTAAAACCACGCAGTGCTCATCCAGGAACTATAATAATACCTATATTAGGTAATGTATGTTTATTTATACTAATATTGACCAGACCAGAACTACTGGATCTATTTGAAAAATTCTTTCACTGTTGGAAAGCTACACTCTTTGCGGTGAACATAGGCTATATTTTATTCCCGTATTTTCACGGGAATGGGAACTACGCGGGTGACACCGCGTGACGTCCGCTAGTAACTTATATTTCAAAAAAATGCACACTGTATGATTTTTAAATAATTTTATGACATGTCATTTTGATCATTTGGACTGAGAATCCGTAGTTTCTGCACTTCTTTCGAACATACAGATACACACAGACACCTCTTAATCATCCCGCATATTATTCACCAACTAAATCACACTAAATTATAAAAAGGTTGAAACTTAAGCTATTATTTCTAAAAGCAAGCACATTTCTGACTATTACTCCGCACAGATATTCAATCTGTGCGATATTTATTTAGTCTGACCTCATCGTAACAGTATTTCACAAATATTGATATTAAACGAAGATTGCAAACAAGTGCTACAGAATGTTAATAGTATTCAGAGAGACACTTGAGGAGAGCTCAGAGCACTTCACTGCAAGATATTGCTCAGTAAATGTTTCCTAATGCATTTGAAATAGGTTTGATTTAGATATTGCAATAATATTAATCCTCACGTAAAAAAAAAAACATTCAGGTAAACTTTCACTAAAACTTCCTTGAGAAAAATTTTCACACACACAGTGCCATGCGTGCAAGTCTCATGCTACTTTATAACTATAATTAATATTTAGCTCAGGAACGAGTCTTAAGAGCGGCGTTAAACTATTTATTACGATAGGGTCGTGTGATGATCGCATTGTAGTCGCCGATCCTTTATGCAATTTGTCATCAAATGGTCTCTACATGGGTATGTAAAATAAGGGCTAAAGTGTCATAACTCACTATTTACAACAAATGGTTTAGCAGGCGTCCTTTGTCTACTAAATATTCGTAATAATGTACGTAATGTGAAAACTTACGTGACTTTATGAAAAGTACCCTTTTTTACGCGTTTATCTCCATATTCATGCTATACCAGACTCCTATCCACTAAAACCACGCAGTGCTCATCCAGGAACTATAATAATACCTATATTAGGTAATGTATGTTTATTTATACTAATATTGACCAGACCAGAACTACTGGATCTATTTGAAAAATTCTTTCACTGTTGGAAAGCTACACTCTTTGCGGTGAACATAGGCTATATTTTATTCCCGTATTTTCACGGGAATGGGAACTACGCGGGTGACACCGCGTGACGTCCGCTAGTAACTTATATTTCAAAAAAATGCACACTGTATGATTTTTAAATAATTTTATGACATGTCATTTTGATCATTTGGACTGAGAATCCGTAGTTTCTGCACTTCTTTCGAACATACAGATACACACAGACACCTCTTAATCATCCCGCATATTATTCACCAACTAAATCACACTAAATTATAAAAAGGTTGAAACTTAAGCTATTATTTCTAAAAGCAAGCACATTTCTGACTATTACTCCGCACAGATATTCAATCTGTGCGATATTTATTTAGTCTGACCTCATCGTAACAGTATTTCACAAATATTGATATTAAACGAAGATTGCAAACAAGTGCTACAGAATGTTAATAGTATTCAGAGAGACACTTGAGGAGAGCTCAGAGCACTTCACTGCAAGATATTGCTCAGTAAATGTTTCCTAATGCATTTGAAATAGGTTTGATTTAGATATTGCAATAATATTAATTTTATTTAAAACATATTAATCCAATAGAAACAAAACTAAAATGTACGTTTGGTGGTACGTATATGTGGTTATGTGTACCTCTACCTGCTTCCCACATTAACTTGTTCCCGAGATGAAAAGTGGTCATGTACTTTAGGTCTTTTAATCTCTATGTCAAATTTCATCTGAACGTCTCATTCGTTCAGTCGTGAAAGCGTAACAGACAGAGTTACTTTTGTATTTTTAGAAGGGAATTCGTCAGTGATCAAAATTTTTATGTGGGAAGTCCGACGGCTGTAGTACCAAATCTTAATCCTTCAAATCCAGAACAAGAAATAATGCGTATCTGGATACGCGCATCATCCAGGAACCAGGAATAATATAGATGAGACTTACAATCCCAGATTATTTAAAATTGACGTGAAAATTTATATCTTTCAATCACCGCAATTTATTTGACAGCAACTAATCTGATCTTCTCAGCTAAGATAGCATCATCAAAGACTATACTTAGCTTAAAAGTAACAGTACTTACAGTTACATCATTACGAAAGCTTCACAAAATCACCCAAAAGTCGCGTATTATGGAAATCTTAGGGTTATCACCGTGAACAGAATTGACCCGCGAACATATTTCCCACAGCTGATATAACACGCTTTAGGCCTCAACCTGGATGTGAGCGATGAGCGGGGCGGATGGCGACTTCGGTGAGAGCACGGCCCACAAGTACAAGAGAGTTATGGGCCAGAGACGGTCAATGTGACTTGAAAAATCTGCTAAAATATGAATGAAAATAGCTTCAAGTGTGCGTGCTTCCTTTGCACGTGTGTGCATCGACGCGTAAGTACACATGAGACTTGTCAAGTGGCATTGACCGTTTCCGAAGCCCATAAGACGGCACTGCTATCGCAAACAAAGAAAGTGCGCTGATGCGTTTGTTAGCCTAAAGTCACACTACAGGAGCCTAGCATAATGCTAAGAGCCAAGTGACTCGATTATTGTTTTGATCATAGCGCACAGACGCATTACGTAGTATCCATGCGGGCGCGACTCGCTTATTGACTATCCAGGCACCTAACTAGGCGCAAAGTAGCCGCTTTAATAGTACGTTATGCGTTTGTCCGCTAGGATCAAGTCATTAGGAGAGTCGCTTAGCTCTTAGTGCCTAGCTTAGGCTCTTATAGTGTGGCCTTAGTGTAATAATCGTTTATTCCAAGTTGCCTATCTCAGTTGTACTCTAGCGCCGCGCTGTCGCCGCCGCCGCGGCGCCGCTCGCTCATCGCTCACATCCAGTTTGAGGCCTTACCGGCAAACTAATAACCATTGCACCACGTGCCATGACGTAATTACCGTTGTAAACACACGGTGGTAATAGATTTTACGCGCTTTGCGCAGGAGCAATAGAATTAAAGATTTTCTTTACGTGTTGTGACATAAACGTTTTGTGCAGACGACTCAGTGTTTATTATTGACGTTCTGTGCTACTTTGTGACCTAGGTGCATGAATAACAATATTTATTTTTCTGTTTTCATTGGTATTTTGTCAGATTTTTTGTGTTGTCCCGAAACTTATGGAATTAAGCTATCAGCAAATACGTCAGCGTTTTCTTTGTCGTATTGACTGCGTAGATTGGGGTTTGCAGCTGTGACTGTTTGCACTAAGAACTGTTTTGAAGAAATATCTACAGATAGCAAATAAGCATTTGCACACTGGTAGATACGTACCGACGGAAAACCCCCGAAACCCGCCTAGACTATCTCTCCGATCACTTGTAGTCATACTTAGTCAACAGAAGCAGGCTCTAGACGACAGCGTGACGTGAAAGTTTCACGCACGGCACACGTCCCAAGAAGCGGGATAACACCCGAACAACCCCTCAAGTACGCGGGATAGCACCCAAACTCTCCTAGATGAGGCCGCAGTGTTAGCCAAGGTCTGTTGGGAATTCTGGGGATATCCTACCGAGGCCTTACCCGGGGCGGTCTTCTCTCGTTTTCCATAAATTCATTTGTACTAATATTGTTTGCCATAATCATCCCCGATCATAATATTTAATTGGACTATTATCATTTATACTATACATTTAATACATTTATACTTTGAAGCGCTCGTGGCCCCGCGGACTGAAGCGCTCGTGGCCCCGCGGACTCAGTGTCCTGTAAACGATCACTGCAGTAAGCAACTTTCACTATGGCCGGTCCATGGATGGGTGACCATCTATGTGATCACTTTGTGACATTTATTTAAGCGTTTCCGTGCTTCGGAAGGCACGTTAAGCCGTTGGTCCCGGTTGCCAGTAAAATGACAGTCGTTAAGCCAAGTTGAAGGCTTTATTTCAACAGCAGGCAGTCACAACCTGCGCCTGTCCATTTAAACACGGCAATACGGCTCACAACGTATTACGTGGGACTAGTTATAAAAAGGTGAAATGTGGGTATATAATATGCCTCTGCCTACCCCTTCGGGGATAAAGGCGTGATGATGAACCTGAACCATTTATACTAATAACGTTTGCCTTAACAACTCAACAGTGATAACTTTTATTTGCCATAAAATTACTTTTTATAATTACATATATCATAATAATTAGTTTCCATAAGTAACACATCTCAAAATCGACTCTTGACATAATCAAAATTTTTTTTATCCACCCAGAAGTATATTATTGTGAATAAAAGTTATGGAAAATGGCATTATTGAAAACGAAAATTATGGCAAATACATTTATGGATTTAAATTATTATGACACTTGATCGATTATGACCAATGGAATTAGTGAAAGTCATTTTATGTCATTTCACGATTATGGCAACTGAAGCGTTATTTCTAATGAATTTATGGCAAATGCCAGTATAGCATATGAAACTATGGCATTTTAAATTATGGCAAACATTAGTAAACCACCTGGGGCACCCAGCCTTAGACATTAGATAGGGAACGTGTGGTTTTTAGTCGGTAAGAGTCCGGCATAGCATCCATGACGGCTTTTCTGCACGTTACACCTCCGTATTTGAGAATACTGGTCCTTAAGTAAAGTGGGAACCCCTAGGGCGGATTGGAAATTTCAACAGCAAAGCAAAATAAATCGGTCTCATTAAGGAACTTTATTCCAGCAGCGCCCGTAAATTACTAAATGAATGTAAAGCTAACAAAAGAGACTATTATAGGTTACACACTTTACAATAATACCTGACAAAGCATTTCCTACAGTTATTCTCATCATAATGCGATATTATATAAGTATAACGAATCCTTTCTAAAAGCTATACTTTCAATTTTGTCTATTCGCACCTGCTGCTGAGGGATTTATGGCGCAAAAATGATTGTTTAGAAATTGATTTTATATTGGGCAATATCATTGAAATCCATATCTAGCCTAGAACAACGTAGACAAGGACATTTCTCTAAGAACATGGAGCAACGCGACCAGACTTCTTTCCCGTCATAGCCCATAGTATACTTAGGTCGTGCAGCTTTATGTATGCCCCCCAAATAGGCTAACCAGCGACCTGTCAAGCCTTCGTGCAGCACAGGAATCTGGTCCCTACCCAAGTTAGACAATCCGACCCAACATTCGCTCCTAAAACATCAGTCCAAGACGGGGATACCTAGTGCCCCCGCCGTTAAAGTATTTCATAAGCGTATGCCCAGCGTTAGCTGAGAGACGCTGCGTCACCCTTCCCTAGAAGGGTGATCGCCTGATCGCATCCGATGAGTCTCCAAGGCCTAAGGGCTAGAGGCTAAAGGTAGAGTTTAGTCAGTAAGAGTCTGACATAATCACACGGCCGGCCGTGTGGTACGCATGTAGCGTTCGCTACCTCTATCTACCTCTACCTCTATTTTACTTAGGCATTTACAGATGCACTTGAAAAACGTCATGAATATAAACCAAAGAATTACGTACCACCAGTTCACAACGCGACCCATCTGAAAAGAACTGTCAAGAAATTTAGCGGGTCATTCTTTTTAGTGCTCTATTTACAATATTAAAGACTTCTTTAGTGCGAGGCCGCATTTGCGTTTTTCCGCGGCGGTTTCTAACCTCAAAATGTCATCAAACTGTCAAAATCAATGAAATCAAGTCAATGTTTTGACATTTTGAGGTAAGAAACCGCCGCGATAACCGCAAGTGCGGCCTCGGCCTTATTCAGCAAATAATCATTACTTAATTGTATAGTAACCCTTGTAGTATAATTTACTTTTATAAAATTTTTGAACTTATATTTTATGGACTATACTTTTAATTTCGTTAGGTAACCTGTTGTAACAAGAAAGCCGTGAGATCGTTCTCACCAGACTGCCGCTCTCTAACACGTTTATTGTGAAAGTACAATCCGATTGACATTGTCATTTTTGTTTTATTTCAAACTTTGAACAGATGATCCAAGTGACCTAGTGACGTAGTTTAATGCAACAGAGTCACAGACTACAGACAAAGTCTCGACATAAGCCCCTCTGCAGTCTATTTTATAGAGAGGGGCTAAAAGCGTAAAACGACTACCTCAGTGGCGCAGTGATAGTGTATGTCATAATTTGAACTGTGTCAGATATCCGGGACCGTACCTACTGTATGTTCACTTCATACGTGAAAGTGCCATCAAAATCATACCTTCCTACCGTTCGATAGGGCAACAATAATTAATTAATTGTTAAGTAAGAAGAGAGAGGTGATTTAATATTATGTTTTCCATCTCGTGGACTTCCGTCGGTAATAAACAAACTCATCAGCTTTATAAATTAGGACACACGGTTTCACGCGCGTAGTTCCCGTTCCCGTGGGAATAGGGAAATATGTACTCAGGGTGAATGAAGAATTATTAAAATCGGCACAGTTGCTTGTGTGTATTGATTACTAGCGGACGTCACGCGGTTTCACCCGCGTAGTTCCCGTTCCCGTGGGAATATGGGAATAAAATATAGCCCTTGTTCACCGGCAAGAGTGTAGCTTCCCAAAAGTTAAAGAAATTTTCAAATCGGTTCAGTAGTTTCGGAGCCTATTCGATGCAAACAAACAAACAATCAAATCTTTACTCTTTATAATATTAGTGGAGATAGTATATTTTAGCAATACTCTCTGCAATAACCTATATCTATATATAGGTTATTGCATAAAGTTATCATCCCATCTTAGAAATAAATAACATAGCCGCGTGTAGTTAGATCAGTACCTACCACAGTATAAAGACAATGATCTGTCGGCTGTGTCAGTACTGAGTGCAGTGCAGGTGTATCTGGGGCGTACGTTTGATGGTGTCATCAAGGTTTATGACACTACATGACACGTATGGGTCATCGACTGTTACAGTTGCTTAATGCTTTCATGACCTAGATAGTCATTCATCTCATTTTTGCGGCAAGTTCCAATTAAAAGGAATCTTAAAGACAAACATAAATACTTTATAACTAACACGTTAGAAAAATAAGCATTCAAGTTCTTACTTACTTCGGCGTCAATACTTTACTGTAATAACTTTAATATTACGTTTTTATTATTAAAACAACAGTAATGTGCATACTTATATAAGTATTCTTTTAGTTTAACTACAGCACTCGCCAATTGGTTTCTGAGGTCAGCCAGCAGTAGCTTCACGGAAAATAACGAAGTTCAACCCCATCGCAGTTACACTGGAAAGATGACCCACACTGGGTTGGGAAAAAGCTCGGAGGATGATGGTTCTTCTTGTTACTCTATTAAAACCTTAGATCATCTAACCACAGGATGCGCCTTACTTAAGCATTGTTTTCTGCCATTGCACATGACCATTTGGTCTTTTGGCTTTATGAAAAGCCTGTACATCAGTACATCATTTTATATGATTAAACTAGTACATTACATTGTAGTTGACTGTACAATAACAATTAACACACAACAGCCATTACGCGTTTGTCGATTAATACATTTTTAATTGCAATGAAATTTTATTTGTCTTTGTGTTTCCCCCTTCATTTGTATGAAAACTGGCAGAATATTTTTGTATGCGGTGGTTCGCAAAGGCTAGTCCCGTGTTATATGGTCTAAGATTAATACTAATGTTTCGATAGATAATACCTACTTCTTTTTTAACGTGAGGGAACATCCAGCGTGGATGCTATGCCGGACTCCTACTGACTAAAAAACCTCACGTAACGCCCAACAGCTCATGGTTGGGAGCCCCGGGTAAGCCCCCGGAAAGATGTCCCAGGACTTCCAACAGACCCACGGCTACCACTGCCGTCTCGCCTAGGAGATAATACCTTCTTACCCATAATACTACCGACCTACTCAATTCATAATAATAGCTTTGGAATCACAAATACATTCATTTTGTACTTGAAGTTAAAAATAGATGAAATTGCAACACATTGTTTATTGCCAAAACTGCAAGTTTTATTTATAATACTTACTTACAATGCCAATGCAAATTTGACCAATCACTGCTGTAATTGCTTTTTTTTTTGGGCGGTAGGTGTGAAAAAGTGTAGACATATAAAAAATTTTCTTGATTTAATTAAATAAGTTTTAATGTGAGTTTACCTAATTGCTATATAAATTAGTGATCTACAGTCAACAAATACAGTGTACTCACGTTTGCAATAATATATGTGACATTATAGAGGCATAATTGAACACCACCTGCCAGCTTCTAAGATTCTCACACTTAGCACTTCTGTTTTTTAATATAAACAGTGTTTATCTATCAAAAAGCACAATGTCACAGCAGCTTGAGGAGATCCAGACTATGCAAAAGAGTCTTGAGGATACTTTCTTCAAGAAAATGGATGAACTGCAGGCTCAGTTGCATGTTGGTGGCTCAGCAAAGGATACTGTTGCTAAGGTTGCAGAGGAGTTCCGCACCTTCCGTGAGCTCATATTCAGTATCCTTGGTGTACTGCGGAGGCAAATAGCTGAATGCATCAAGTCCGTCGATGTTGTAGATACATGGCAGCGCCGGAAGGGACTTGTTTTCTCAGGCATCCCCGAAGTAGAAAAAGAGAACTGCACTAGTACAGTTGTGGGAGTTCTTCATGATAAGATGGCTTTGAAGGAGATCACTGCTGCTTCCATAAAATCGTGTCATCGACTGGGAGCTCCTAGGGCTGGCCAACATCGTCCCATACTTGTCAGGTTTGGTGCAGTGAGCGTGAAGTCATCGGTATGGAGGGCAAAGACTTTCCTTAAAGGATCCTCCATTTCTGTTAAAGAATTCCTAACCAAAACACGGCAATCAGTGTTCGCTAAGGCACGACTACACTTCGGGCTGCGTAGTTGCTGGACCCAGGATGGCATTGTGACGGTGAAAACGGGTGATGGTAATCGTCACAGAGTCACCACTCAGGAGGAACTCAACAAAATCATAGAGAGGTATCCCAAATCTCTATCCTCAGTGAATGCTAGTGCAAAGTAATGTTCTGCTTTGGGTAGATGTTAGTCAACATCCGTGACATTTCAGTTTTATTTTGTATTTATACATCTTCTTTCAACAATTGAATCCAATTCTAAACTGTTTGAAAACTATAGTTATTTAAAGAAAACATTAATTAATTTGCCATTGCCACGTGATGTCATTTTGTTTACAACTTACAAGTATCTGTCTGCCAGCCAACTGTCATTGTCATGTCATATTGTCACTTTTACATTTTTTTCTTATAGAAGGCTCAGGCAATGTAACTCGGCCATACAGTCTAAAGTCGAAATTATCTGATTTATTGTTTACATCAGTTAATGACATTGTGTGCATATCTTATAATTTAACTTGTATGTGTTTTTTTTTTTTTCGATTTTGTTTTTTTGTGAGAGTTTGCTGGCGGGTGGTGCAGAGATTGACAGCTGCTAATTTGTGTCATTTTGTACTGGTACTTACATTTATTTTTTTAAATATTTATATTTATTTATTTTAGTGATTTAAGTATTATTATATTTATTATTTTATTTTATTCATTGAATTACTATAATGACGAGTGACTTGTCAGATGATAATTCCTTTTATCATTCTTTCAGTGACTCGGATACAGAGAATGACAGTTTTTCATCTATACCTAAAACACTTGGTGAAGTGCTTAGAAACAAATTTGAACTAGAACAAGGTAGGACACTAAATGTGTGTCATATTAATGCTGAAAGTGTGCCTTATCATTACAGTGACCTGGTTGAAACGTTTGCTGATTCGAACATCCATGCGGTTTTAATTTCTGAAACTTTCTTAAAGCCTCCTCTTCTTTCAACATCGTATCCACTTCCTGGTTGCATTCTTATCCGGAATGACAGGACGGGTAAGGAGAGAGGTGGCGTCGCAATATACCTTCGCAGTGATTTTCCCTACAAAATAATTGCTTCGTCGCCTTCTCAGTATTCTGCTACCGCAGAGTTTCTCTTTCTTGAGGTATGGGTTAAAGGTCTCAAAATTGTACTCGGTGTAGTTTACTGCCCCCCCACTGTCAACTATTTCACTGACTTCGAATCGGTTTTAGAATCTTTGGGGTCTGATTATCAGCACATCATCATCATGGGTGATTTTAATACTAACCTTCTCCCGAGCAGCTGTCCAACAATTCGAGCGCGAGCTGCTAAACTTCAACATTTAATTAAATCTGCCAGTCTACATGTGTTGCCACTCCAAGCCACGCACCATAATTTAGACGTGCCGGATACATGGCTAGATTTAATTCTCACTTCTTCTCTTTCTCTTGTTTCCTCTCATGGTCAGTATCTTGCTCCAGCTTTCTCTCATCATGACTTAATTTTTATTTCTTATATTCTCAAGCCTCATAAACAGAAGCCAAAAATCTTGCACAGGCGTTGCTTTGGTCGAATGGACGTTGATAAGTTGCGTAATGATGCATCTACAATTAATTGGAATCCATTATTTGAAGCAAATACTATTGACGATAAAGTTCTGATATTCAACGAAACTATTCATAAACTTTATGATATTCACGCGCCTGTTAGGAAAATTAAGATAAAACGTCCCCCAGCTCCGTGGATAACTGATGAGGTTCGTACGGCCATGCGAAGACGAGATAAGGCCTTTCGAACTTTCAAAAAATTTAGACGGGAACTTGACTGGAACGCTTATAAAACTGCTAGGAACCGCTGTAACCAGGTGATACGCAACGCCAAACGCCGACATATTTCCACTGAAATATCTTCCTCATCACCTGCTAATGTTTGGAAGTTTCTCCGATCGTTGGGAATTGGTAGGTCAAGACAGATGGAGTTACCAGGGACGCTTGAGTTAGATCTCATTAATCATCATTTCTCTACCTCTAATCAAATTGATGATCTGACCAAGAGTCTAACCGTTGACTTTGTGGACAGGCTTGTCGATCCCGATTATGATTATTTTCGATTTTCTCCAGTCACGCCAGGTGAAATTCAAAAAGTTACAATGTCCATATCATCAAAAGCAGTTGGTTGCGACAATATTAGTCGTCGGATGATTACAACCATTTTGGACCAACTCCTTCCTACTATTTCCCATATCATCAACTTTTCCCTTGATTCTGGTCAATTCCCTATCACATGGCGTAAAGCCTACGTTTGTCCCCTCCCAAAGATTCCCCATCCATCTTTGCCTAGTCACTATCGCCCAATCTCTATCCTCCCCTTTTTGTCAAAGGTCCTAGAATCCTGCGTACATAGCCAGTTGACCAGATTTGTAAGGCTCAATAACATCTTGAGCCTGCTACAGTCGGGGTTCAGATTGGGTCACAGTACAACAACGGCTCTATTAAAAGTAACGGGTGATATTAGGGAGGGAATGGAGAGGGGTGAAGTGACAGTGCTGGTCTTAGTGGATTTTTCTAACGCATTCAATTGTGTTAATCACGATATCCTTCTATCTATCCTTGCCCACCTGAAAATTTCACCTGACGAACTGGATTGGTTCTCATCTTATCTTCGGGGTCGTCAGCAGTCAGTTCGCGTTGATGAGAAATCATCGACTTGGCGCAATCTAGACGCTGGCGTTCCTCAAGGCGGTATACTCTCTCCTCTTCTATTTTCCATGTTTATTAATCTCCTAACCAAAGAGCTTCAGTGTGCGTATCACTTGTATGCAGACGACCTGCAGTTATATAGTCAAGCTAGGGTGGATAATCTTCTGGAAGCTGTGACAAAAATTAACCAAGACTTAAATGCCATAGGTCACTGGTGTGACCGCTTTGGGCTTACTATTAACCCTGACAAATGCCAAGCCATCATAATAGGGAGTAGTCGAATGATGAGCAGACTGGAAAAGGAAAATTTACCGTTAGTTACTTTTAATACAAAAACAATTCCAGTTACACTTCATGTAAAAAATTTAGGCCTGCTCCTTGACGATACGTTCAATTGGAGAACACAGGTTACTAGCATTTGTCAGAAGATTACCGGGACTCTACGAGCATTTTATCGGCTTAAGAACTTTCTCCCATCCAAAACCAAGGCAATGCTTGTTCAGACTCTTTTATTTCCTGTCATAGACTATGGTGATGTGTGCTATCTCGACCTGAATGCAGATCTACTCGATAAACTTGATCGGCTTCTCAACAATTGCATTCGATTCGTTTTCAATCTTCGAAAGTATGATCATGTCTCGGTCTATCGTTCCGAGTTGGGTTGGTTGCCCATACGTCAGCGTCGCAAGTTGCGTGCATTGACAATGCTGTTTGCAATAATGAACTACTCTAATGCTCCTTCTTACTTGACATCTCATTTCCAATTACTTTGTTCTAATCACGACAGAAATTTACGCTCTTTGAACAATCGCCTTCTTCTCTACCCTACTCATACTTCAAGTATGAATCATTCATCCTTTTTTGTGCAATCAGCCCTTCTCTGGAACGCGCTACCGCCAGAAGTCAGAACATGCACCAACCGTTTCACATTCAAACATAAAGTACGCGAGCTTTTCAAAGAATAGAAAATGCATTCTCTTTTCAATGATTATGTATTTACCTTATTGTTTAAATATATATTACTATATAAAGTATATATGTTCTAGTGTATTAATATGTATGTATATGCATATATATAATAGATATGTATACATTTATAATAATTATAGTATATATAATATGTATGGGTTATTGTGATCGTGTGTTTGATTGGTTTAGTTCTTGCTGCATTTATTTGGGTATTAATTGCCTGAATGAGTGCAGTGGATCTGGGCTGAACGCATGTTTTTATACTATTTATACTACAAAGAAGAGTACCTACCATTAGAATGTCTCGATATCAACCTGGAGCACCTTCCTCTACTTATTTATCTCTGCATCACCCAAAGGTCGACTGGTAGAAAATGCCTACGGCATTAAGTCCACCTTTGTACGAATTTGTGCATAAAGTTTTAAATAAATAAATAAATAGATATGCTACGGTATTGTGTGCAACTGGCGATCACGATTGTAGATTTAAAATTCTTTAATGGCCCTTAACTCCTTTCATGTGGTATTCATGTTAACCATAAAACGATTTTAATTAAAATTAAGATATTTTTCATTGCTTTTAACTTTAATGTTACATTGACAAACAATAAAAAGCTCCTGTGCTTTTATGCGGTGAACATGGCAGATCTGAAAAAAGCAAATTCTGGAAATTGCAAATTTTAAAATGGTAGATTCCAGAAATGGTCTATTCGTTCAGTCCTCATTCTTAGATACTGCAAGATACTTAGTAATTTTAGGTGTTGACTTAAATGCATAATGTGCTCGACTAAATACTGTTGTTTTTTATCTTTTCATAACAATGTTAAAAGATTAATTTGTTCATCAAAACAGGGAACCTGAAAATGCGTAGTACTTACTACAGGTAGGTAAACACCAAAAAAAATTATGATATTTTGCTTGTAACAACGAAAGTAGTTGTTCTGAATTGATGCTAATGTGTTTAAATAGGTGCGATCCCCAACAATTTTTATTAATAAAAATACAAGGCTCATATACCTATGTTTTGTCGGGTATCCGGAGCCATTCATCCGAGGAATTACCCGGGGTCACCGGTCATAAAGGTATAGGTCATTTTAGTTGGTTCTGGCCCGGCTTACCATGCGTGAGGATTTCCACACGCATATAAGCCTCATATACATATTTCTCAACAATCGCCCATAAATATATTAAGTTTTATTGTTTTTAAATGTATCGCACGCCGACATTATGACTCATTTATTGAAGCATTAACATAAACGCAGCGGCACTCACTCGCGGGGCTAATGTTGTGCAACTCACTGTCAAAGTATCACGGGGACTGTTATTAGCTCCGATTGCCATCCTTGAATGGTGGTTTGGCTTATTTTTCTACCGTCTTATTACTTAGAAGTAGATCGGAGTCATTATCACTTGGGCATTTTATTTATTTGAACCTTGAGAGGAGGGACTTGAAAATTCAACTTTTAGGGAACCTAAATTTTTATGATAAACTTTTTATGTGTAACCAATGTGTAACTGTAGTTTTAATGTTTATTGAATTATGGGTCTCCAAAATCAAGCTGACGATCCAAAATGTATTGTGTCCGATGGTAGTCAATTATTAAGGCAGCCATCCGTGATGAAACTAATATCAAAGCTGCTTATTGTAGCCATTTAAAGCATACCCCTGACTCCAAATGTCAGATATGCAACCGATAACACGCTGAGGTGAAAGATCTCACTTCCCTTGCTTGTATCACAACAAAAGTATTGATTGAAATCTGCCGTATCAACTATTAATATTTTTTTAGTGTACGGTACGGAAAGGCTTGTAAATAATGCAAAGAATTAAATTTGGGTAAAACTGGACGAGATCAGAATAGACCCATATTTTTGGTACACCTCATAAACGATGCAGGACTGCCGACAGATTTAGTAATATCTTGAAATTTTAAAAAGAAAATTTCATTATACTTCTTTTTTATGTGAGGAAAAATCCTACATGTATACTCCCACCGACTAAAATCCACACGTTTTCTACCTAATGCCTACGGTTGGGAGCCACGGGTAAGCCCGCGGAAGGATGACCCTAGGAATTTCACATACGCTGTAGTCACCGATCTAAAATGGGTGCAATTTGTAGTGTATGCATACCCCCCCCCCCCCCCCCCCTCCTGTTGAACAGACAGTTGACAGTCTTGGTCGCACTATGTGACAAAGTCAAAGTCAAAAAACATTTATTTCGCATAATCCTAATACCACCAGTTCGGAACGCGGCCCGCTTGAGAAGAACTGGCAAGAAACTCGGCGGGCTATTCTTTTTGTGCACTACATATTTACAATAAGTAGATACTATAAACTAAAACTCCATCAGTAGAGCAAGCACACGCATCGCGCCATTGGGCGACAGTGCACATGTCGGGAGTTTGTCCGTTAAGTGCGTGACGAGTCTGTGAATTACCCTACCATTGGACGAATCTTACACAATTAAATTTAACTGGTTTTTGTCACCGGTCATGTTTGAAAATAAATAAATATAAATATTCACGGACATTTCACACAATGCTATCTGATCCCAAAGTAAGCTAGGAATAACCTGCTTGTCTTATGCGTATCAGACCACGGATATTAATACTTATATACTTTTAAATACATACATATTATACATAGAAACACCCAGACTCATGAGACAAACATTTATGGGTCACACAAATATTTGTCTCCGGTGGGAATCGAACCCACGACCTCCAGCGCCGCAGGCGGTATCACTACCGACTGCGCCACAGAGGCAGTCAATAACCTACACAAATAAATTCGCTTGCTATCTGAACATCGTAACTCTGAATTTTGAGAAAAATCCTCACAACATCACAGATCGAGTGTGTGAGTGTGATCCCACCCATGAAAAGGTTAAAAACGCTTTAATAATAAAGGATGAGGATACACTTTCACGCTCTACCGGCTGAATATCGGATCGGGATCGGTCTGAAAATTGGTACAGGGTTTGAGTATGACCTGAAACAGCATCTGTTTATTCTCTGAAATACATTCCCATGGGAGGCTAAAATGTGAACAGAATTCTACTTACACAAAATAATAATTACATAATTTATAATATAGCTTCAATTAAAATCCACAAACAACAGCACAACTTGTTGAAAATCTCCGAGAGGCCGCAGACCAATTTGCACCAAGTTTGAACATCCCTCAAATAATATTTACATCCCAATTATTTTGGCGCCCACCCAACCTTGAAGGCTTTTTACTTTATTCGGAAACTTTACAAGCCCTCCAAACAAAGTTCTGAACAGAAATTATTACTTGTGCTGTATTTTTGTGTTGTTAATGTTAAGAAATTGGCTCTTTGCTTGTTAGCTTTACTTTTAGGACGAATGTAAAAAGTTTGGGTAAAATAGGTTTCAACAAAATACTGCTTAAGTATATTTTTGGTTCATTTGAGAGTTATTTTCGAATGCTAAGTACACTTCAGAGCCACTTTCCTACTAACATGTTTCTACTATGTAATTTCGGTTAAAATTGGCAAGTACAGTCAAGTTCTTCAACCCAGACATTGAAATCTGCCTGCTGGGACTTGGCGGAGCAGGCATGTCCTTCGTAACAATGGAAGTAACTCACCTGCAGGTTGTCATGAATTTGAAGGCTGCTGTAGTTGCTCGTATACCAAACCATATTTCGATTGTGAGTTTGTGTGCTAATCAATCACGCAACAACCGTTAATTACTCATGGTAGACATTTCGGGCTTAGACTGATTATTTTGATGATTATTCCTGGGGAATCCTTTCGTCCTGGGGTAGCCTTCCGAGGGCTAACCCAGGGCTCCCAACCATAGACTGTTAGGCAGGGTACGTGTGGTTTTTGGTCGGTAGGAGTCCGGCATAGCATCCATATACGATTTTCAGCACGTTAAAAAAAGACTGATTAAAATATATTTAAACAGTGTATTTGTGTTTAGAAAACAATGACTCATTGTTGTCTCCCGACCCCCATAGTCTTACGAAATTATAAAGTCGAGTTCACAGTGACTAATCAAAGACAGACTTTCGAACGAGATGGTTATCTTTTGTAAGTTTAAATATAAAATAAGAAACAAGAACTAAATTCCATGTAAGTAGGTAGGTATTAATGACAATAAAAACCGGCCAAAAGCGAGTCGGACACTCACACGGAGGGTTCTGTAGCAACAAACGACAAAAAATAACGTTTGCTGGTTTAATTTTTCTATTCTATGTTTTGATAAGGAGGTAACAGAAATACATCATCAATGAACATTTCAGCTGTCTATAGTTATCCGGTTCCTAAGATACAGCCTGGAGACAGACAGACTGACGGACAGTGGAGTGTCAGTAATAGGGTTCCATTGTTACCTTTTAGATACGGAACCCTAAAGAAATACCTACTCGCCACTGCAAAGTTATAAGTTAATGCTGTTTAGTTACGTGAATGTTATATTGATTTCTGCTCGTGCTTATTGGTATAATTTGTAACTACAATTGTAATAATTTGAGGTTATTAAAAGATGGTGTATGTTGTTACGAGTATTTCTTGATTATACTTGCAAAATTAAATTATGATATTGCTTTGAAGATACATCATCTATGTATCTTCAAAGCAATATTGTTACCATGAATTAAAATTATGTATGTATAAAGCAAATTCTACTAACAACCGTACACAGGGCGGGGGTATATTCTCACACGATTCTGATGTACCTCTGACAATTATAAGGGTGAGGAGGAACAAAGGGTGAGGAGGAACACCGCGGGGTTTAGTGGGTAGGACGGTCCATTCCCACACACCATCCCAGCTGCCCCCGCAGCTGGGATGAAGGCGCGTAAAGGCGTTCCCCGCGTCAACAAAAAAGAAACCTCTGACAATTATATACCTACTCATTTTACAAAATTTAAATATCGCTTTTACTTTTTTTTATAATAAAAGAATGACACATAAGAGAGATATGATTCACCAGCCTCCCGTAAACATTCGATTATTTTTATAGCCTGGCTTTTATCAATAAGAAAGCTGATTAACTGACTCACCAGTGCATAGCTGAAACTGCTGAAGATGGAGACATAAAATTTCTGTAGTAACTAGTTTCCGTCAGTTTTCAGTGACGCAGAGATCTCCTAAGAAGGAACTTTTGAAAATTCGTCTCCTGAAAGGATAAAACAAGATACAAAGCTATTAGAACAGACAAAAATGTTGCTACTGTCAATAATTATTTATTCCTTTAACGCCCAAAAATTCAAGTCAATTTTTAATCCTTGGAGTAGTCAAAAACTTTGCTAGAAAGATTAGGTATAGAATTAACAAATACTGAAGCAATATTTAAGAAACATAGCTCATTTCACATGAACCTTACACTTTATTCTTAGGAAACATCAATTTTTAACCAAACATGCGTAGTGACCTCGACATCCAAGTCACTCTTGCGGAAGGTGAGCAGTGATATATGTCTACACATTTGTTTACGTATAACTCCAAAACACAAGTATCCGATGTTCGTTAAGATAAGTGAAAGGTGTGAAAAGGGTTTTAACTTTAAATGTACGTAATTTATTATCCGTATGATGACAGGCGCTTTTTTTATTTCGATGCTAAGCTGAAAAGGTTTTAAGGCTGATGAGGTTAACCTCTCAACCTACTGCACTCTAATACTTCCAAAATCCGGAAATTCGTTTTTCAAACTCCAAACCCGCCTCGAATGTCTAGCAAACTGTGATGTAAATCTACATATAGGCACATACACGATGAGTTCCACTCTTAGACCATATAACACGGGACTAGCCTTTGCGAACCACCGCATACAAAAATATTCTGCCAGTTTTCATACAAGTGAAGGGGGAAACACAAAGACATATAAAATTTCATTGCATTTAAAAATGTATTAATCGACAAACGCGTAATGGCTGTTGTGTGTTAATTGTTATTGTACTGTTAGCAATCACCAGGAATGTTAATAAAAAAATATACACTGAGATTAACAAAGCAGATTTCTATCACTTTATTTAACAAATTTTACTACACCCTGAACGTAATCATTACACAAGTAGCTAATCAGTAAGTAACTTAGAACATTCTTACAATCACGGCGACACTGATATCACATGGATCACACTGATCACCAGGGTGTGTAGTTCTTTACTCTGCAGCGGTCGACCGTCGAAAAGAGAGCGTCCACTACATTGCGCGCCTTTTTATATTGGAAATCTAGTCATAGACAAGTCGACTTCTACACGGCCTCTCCTGACCATGCATCGTCCTCGACTGCATATAAGATGTCTGAACCTCAACAGTCATCGGTTCAGATGGACTAGCTTCGGGATTGAACACGCTCATCGGCATGAGCTGCGATGCTTTCATCGAGGCGGCTTCTAAAATCAATTAGAAATAACATGTCATTACTATGTGCCAATGTAACACAAAGACCTAATTGTTGTATCCATCAACCTTTCAAGGCCATCCAACATACAGTTCAAAATACATTAGCTAAGATAAATAGCACACAGCTTATCACACATCACCACATTCATTTAATGTGATAACGTTCGCACATTAAAAGCCAAACTATATGAGGATTTCTGATTCATACGAGGTTTATGATTCATTCACACTTGGATTCAAGTATTTACCATTCATCATCACTCTACCAATTCATTGTAGGGCAAACATCCCACAGTCTGTTTGCCGAAAAAGGAACGTCCCGCAGTCCGTCCTCTAACTACATGGGAATTGGCATCCCACAGGCATACCAATAGGAACGTCCCGCAGTCCGTCCTGTACACCGACATTCATCTTTACACTACCACGTAGGGCAAATATCCCGCAGTCTATTTGCCAAAAGGAACGTCCCGCAGTCCGTCCTCTACATGGAGTTGGCATCCCGCAGTCTGCCAATAAGAACGTCCCGCAGTCCGTCCTATATACGAAACTAACACTTATACATAAAACTAGTACCCATATATGTACAAAAGTTGTACCCATACAGAACACTGGCACCCAGCATGTCAGCATGGAACATCCCGTATTCTGTTCCTTCACCAACACTGGCTGCGTTCAGATGACACGCACCCGTCAGGCACACGCACGCCACTTAAGTCAACACCGACAACTCATACATACATACAGAATGGTCACGCCTTTTATCCTCTAAGGGGTAGGCAGAAGCACATTATATGCCCACATTTCACCTATAGATGTTGTACCACGTAATAGGTGCTGTGCTGAGTCATATTGCTGTGCTGATATGGACAGGCGCAGGTTGTGACTGCCCACTGTTAAAATTTTTTTAACTTTGCTTAATGATTGCCATTTTACTGGCAACCGGGACCAACAGCTTAATGTGCCTTCCGAAGCACGGAAACGCTCGCAAAATAACAAAGTGGTCACGTGGTGGTTACCCATACAAGAACCTGTCATAGTAAATGTTGTCAATATTACCGTCAACTCGCCACTCGAAGAATGCAGTGCAGGTATCAGGCCACCATTCGTCCTGCCATACCACCATAAACTGGGCCGCACGCAGCCCGTCATCCGCTCGGCGGCGCTCGCATGGACCACCATCTACCATACCAGGGTCCAACTTGCATTTTTACATTGAACCTGTGAAAACACAAATTGTTAACATTTAAACACGCGAGGTGAACCTCTATTACGATCCACGTGTGAACCTTACGGTACCTAGTTACTCTTCAGTAACCCGATCGTAGGGACTTCTGCACCTTTTTGATTTACAGTTTAGTTGCAAACCTCCCAATGGCACATCTCAGACTAGCGACCAAATCAGTGGGTCGGTAGTTTAGTTTCTCTTTATGAGACCCAGGAAAAAATGAGACGTCCTCCGTTTAATAACGTAAAGGTCAGCTGCAACTTCCACAAAAATACTTAAACACAAATATTTAAACTGTTCATCAGCAATACCTCGATACTAAGACCGCTGTAACGAGCCCCATCTTGGTGCAAATGCTGTATCCCTCCGAGGATGCGGGCATCCCGCAGACTACCCATTACAGCAGTAAGTTCCACGCTTCCATATCGCTGAAATACCATTATAGCAGCAGTACGTCAAATTTCAGATCCATCAGTCCTGCGAAGCTTAGGAGAAATCCCTTCATCACCTAGGAAATGATGATGTTTAAAATGTATAGCTAAGAAACACATTAATCACCTCGGTTCTGAAATAAAAACAAACCGCATCCAAATTGGCCCATCCGTTAGGCAGCTGTGATGCCACAGACAAACACACAGGTTACACCCACAACAACACGCGTTTTCGTCGGGGGTTAATTAATTGACCTCGATTCAGATCATGTTCAGTACAGTTCGAGCGTAAGTGGACCTGTCTGTTTGCGTGGTGCATCTTTGGTGTAACGTAGTACCTAAATCTCTGGCCTCATGTCTTTCACTGATTTCACACAACCAGCAGACTCAAACCTTTGACAGTAAAATCAACGTTGCTGTACAGAAAAGGAACACTACATTTGTCATTGTCCCAAACCGTTCGGCAACATCCTGTCTAGAATTGAAAAAGAAAACAAATGTATGTTCTGGCATCAACTAGCTAGTGCACAAAATTATAATCATCGGGTTCCGGTTGGGGATCCAATGCATCCAAGTATAGGTATTACTGGAAACGGGGTTTTATGTTCGTAAATAAAAACTCAAGAAGCACAAGTTTATGACTTCTCAATCAATCATCAATCAAATCAGTCTACAGTAGTCCACTGCTGGATGTAGACCTCTCCCAATTTACACGGTTCTACGCCTTTCGCATCCTTTCCTACGGCCTTGTCCAGGTCGTTGGTTCTACAACAGATGTGGCCAGCCCATGACCACTATGATGCACTTACTCTGCGAGCTATGTTGACAATGACCACTTTGATTCTCTAATAGATAACATAGTTTCGGATGTTACCTCTCAGAGACACCCTAAGTATAGCTCGCCCTGTTCTAAGTAAAACACATTTACGCAAGTTGATCGAAAACCCGCTTTCTTACACTACTTCACGTGACAGAACCATGCGCTCCTCTGCAGTCTATTCTTTTTGTGTCCAGTCAAGAGGCCTTGATATTTTACTGACCTGACCAATATGATTTCGGTTGATATAATCAGCATGTGGCAGTAGAACTCCTTTTCTTTGCTGGAAAACGAAATCCTGTGTTCGGCTCGATTGGGCGCCTCTCAGAAAAAAGGAGCAGACCATTTTTATGTTTTGTCAATTTGAGAGTAACCTAATAAAGTAATAACAGAAATGTTGAGGGTAACTTAACAAAGTTATAGCAAAAGTGTTATGAAGCCTTTACGACAGCTAACGATTACTTTACCGACTGGAGTATGCTACCACACGCTTCCCATCATCAGCATAGGTCAATACTACTCCTAACCTGCGTACCTAACTTGCGTCTGTGTGAACCTCCGTGGGAGGTACTGATTCTGGGTTCACTGGTTACTCTCGTCATCGTCAGACATCGTATCAAGCCTTGTCTAATTTGTTATTAATGTGAACTCCAAATACACTTTTCAGTCAATCATTGTAGCACGGTTCTGGATATGCCTACGAAAATATCCTACAAGATCTAGAACTTGTTGGATCTGTAAGAGTTTTAAGGGAATAGATGAAAATTATAAAGCCTTTACCTTTCGTAAGCTTGGCACCTGACCACGCGGCTGAGGGCGCGCGCGTGTAGCACACACCCGTGCGCATCGCGTAGACTAGCGCGTGTAGCGCATATCAATGCACGTCGCGCAGACCAGCGTGCAGCGCGTCGTGTAGACTAGCGCGTGCAGCGCACACCAACGCGCATCGCGCAGACTAGCGCGTGTAGCGCATATCAATGCACGTCGCGCAGACCAGCGTGCAGCGCGTCGTGTAGACTAGCGCGTGCAGCGCACACCAACGCGCATCGCGCAGACTAGCGCGTGTAGCGCATATCAATGCACGTCGCGCAGACCAGCGTGCAGCGCGTCGTGTAGACTAGCGCGTGCAGCGCACACCAACGCGCATCGCGCAGACTAGCGCGTGTAGCGCATATCAATGCACGTCGCGCAGACCAGCGTGCAGCGCGTCGTGTAGACTAGCGCGTGCAGCGCACACCAACGCGCATCGCGCAGACTAGCGCGTGTAGCGTATATCAATGCACGTCGCGCAGACCAGCGTGCAGCGCGTCGTGTAGACTAGCGCGTGCAGCGCACACCAACGCGCATCGCGCAGACTAGCGCGTGTAGCGCATATCAATGCACGTCGCGCAGACCAGCGTGCAGCGCGTCGTGTAGACTAGCGCGTGCAGCGCACACCAACGCGCATCGCGCAGACTAGCGCGTGTAGCGCATATCAATGCACGTCGCGCAGACCAGCGTGCAGCGCGTCGTGTAGACTAGCGCGTGCAGCGCACACCAACGCGCATCGCGCAGACTAGCGCGTGTAGCGTATATCAATGCACGTCGCGCAGACCAGCGTGCAGCGCGTCGTGTAGACTAGCGCGTGCAGCGCACACCAACGCGCATCGCGCAGACTAGCGCGTGTAGCGTATATCAATGCACGTCGCGCAGACCAGCGTGCAGCGCGTCGTGTAGACTAGCGCGTGCAGCGCACACCAACGCGCATCGCGCAGACTAGCGCGTGTAGCGTATATCAATGCACGTCGCGCAGACCAGCGTGCAGCGCGTCGTGTAGACTAGCGCGTGCAGCGCACACCAACGCGCATCGCGCAGACTAGCGCGTGTAGCGTATATCAATGCACGTCGCGCAGACCAGCGTGCAGCGCGTCGTGTAGACTAGCGCGTGCAGCGCACACCAACGCGCATCGCGCAGACTAACGCGTGTAGCGCATATCAATGCACGTCGCGCAGACCAGCGTGCAGCGCGTCGTGTAGACTAGCGCGTGCAGCGCACACCAACGCGCATCGCGCAGACTAGCGCGTGTAGCGCATATCAATGCACGTCGCGCAGACCAGCGCGCAGCGCGTCGTGTAGACTAGCGCGTGCAGCGCACACCAACGCGCATCGCGTAGCTTAGCGCTTGTAGCGCTCACCAACGCCCCTCACGTTGATTTGGAACTCCCGGATCGGGCGGGCAGTAGGATTATCGCCGTTACTGTATAGGAGAGTGACAGAGGACAGTTTCTGGACGTTTAAAAAGTTCACGGGCTTGCCACTTTCGGTACTAATTCGCTTTCTTTATGGCAAGTTGTAGAAACATCTCGCTCAGAACGAAACCGTGCGTGTAACAACGAACGAGATCGGATCCGAGACCGCGATGGCGGTGTCTAAGATGGCGACGGCTACGAACGGTATTCCCGTAATACCTTTCGTGACCGATAGCGAAAAATTCGAAATCTATGCCGATTACACGACACGTGGCACTCACGATGGTGTCAGTGCAATCCAACTATGCAATTTACGGTCTGAATCATGCGTTTTAGGCATAATTACACGAGATAAAACACACACAAATTGCGTAAAACATACACAACTCACTAAAAGAGGGTACTTTGTAATGATCAAGTTTCTTATGTTTCACCAAACCTCTCGTTCGACCCGGTGAGTTGGCGATAAGGTAAGAATCACACTTCTGATGTTAGCAATCACCAGGAATGTTAATAAAAAAATATACACTGAGATTAACAAAGCAGATTTCTATCACTTTATTTAACAAATTTTACTACACCCTGAACGTAATCATTACACAAGTAGCTAATCAGTAAGTAACTTAGAACATTCTTACAATCACGGCGACACTGATATCACATGGATCACACTGATCACCAGGGTGTGTAGTTCTTTACTCTGCAGCGGTCGACCGTCGAAAAGAGAGCGTCCACTACATTGCGCGCCTTTTTATATTGGAAATCTAGTCATAGACAAGTCGACTTCTACAGTACAATCAACTACAATGTAATGTACTAGTTTAATCATATAAGATGATCTAAGGTTCCACTACATTTCTACCAAAGCCATTTCAAAACGATAATATGCCTACTAAAAATACAGCTGGTGAAATGTGGGCGTATATTTACTGTATGACCATCTGCATGCCCTTCAAGGAAAAGATTAAAGTAGGTATATTTTATGCATAATAATACTTGTGTTGTATTTTTTAATAAATATTAATACCCCTTTCGAAGAGAGTCTGCCGGAGTTTACCCAGACGTCTGTATGGGGTATACAGGCGTCTGGGTAAACTCCGGCAGAGGGATTCTACGCATGAACTTAAGAAAGCTCCTGTCGGACTCCATGATATAAAGTAGTCGTTGGCATCGTATCAAACCATTCACAGGCGAATTGTACAGGCGCTAGGCAGTCGAACACACACTTCCCTTGAAGTAATAGACTTTACGCTTACTTAACTTTTAATCGTGAAGAAAGAACGAAAGAGCATCGATTTATTGAACTCTTATCAAATATTCTCGTTCCCTTTTACATAATAATAACTTGTTCCTAGTTTAAGCAGTAGCTGTATCTAGGCGAGGCCGCAGTGGCGGCCGTGGGTCTGTTGGGAGTCCTGGGACATCCTTACGAGGGCTTACCCGGGACTCCCAACCATAGGCTGTTGGGCGTAACGTGAACTTTTTTAGTCGGTAGGAGTCCGGCATAGCATCCATGAGGATTTTCCCTCACGTTAAAAAAAGGCAGTAGCTGTTTCGCAAAGCCATTTTTATTTTTTTACCAAAATTCAGATGTGAAAGTGTTACACTTTCACCCTGGAACAGTAGACAAACAGATTTATTTTCAAATTTATATTAGTAGGGATAACGAGGTTTGTATATGACCTTAGTGATATAAATAAAAAGAACCACGGCTGTTAACGAACTTTCTGAAAATATTGCACTAATCACTACTTGCTTAATGTTCAAAGAGTACAAATCAAATGAGTGTAATTTACTCACTTTGGATACAAAGCAACGTTTATGAATGTGGGAATTTTAGATAATTTCGTAACCGGCCTGGTGCGGAGGGCCTCCGAGAAGAACAGCAGTGAACTAACTCAGGGCCACTCTTTATCCATCACCGCCAATTATCGTAATGGGGTTTAGAAATTGTGATAGTAAGTGATGTTCTGCAATTGATAGCTACTGCCCAAACAATTATGAGAGTGCTTCGATAGCGTAGAGTCTCGTGACTGTTATTGCGGAGGTATTGAAAAACGACACTTGTACCACAGCCGACATATCATACTTGTACTATGTGTGTAATAAGTATCGTGGAACAGTACAAGTGACATTTATTTTAATTTGTGTAACAATTTTCATCAAGTGCCACCAATCACTCTTACGTTTGCTTCAACTTTTTTATACTGTTGATTGATGGTGCTTGATAAACTTGCTACACGTATTGAAAAACTTGACTCACACAAATATTGTGGAACAGTAAGTTCTTTAAAATGTTTGTTTTAATTATTCTTTAAATTATTTCTGGGTATAGCCAGGTACAGCAGTTCTATGTAATGTGAAAACATGGACTGAATACTATTTAATAACAACTAATGCTGTACAATACGCCAATTCGTCACTGATTCGAATGGTTTCGTCACTGGCCTGACCTATAGGATGACTCCGTGAGGTACTTACTGGAGGCGCTGGTCCCTATGCAGACGCGTACTATCCTACTAATATCCTACTACCCTTCTAATATTATAAATGTGAAAGTTTGTGAACATGTTTGGATATTCGGATGTTTGTTACTCAATCACGCTCTAACGGCTGAATGGATTTGGCTCAAATTTAGTACAGGGATAGAGTATAGTCTGGAATAACACATAGGCTACTTTTTATCCCGGGAAAATGTCGGCGAAGCCGCGCATATCAGCTAGTACTCATTATAAAGTTTCGTAAGGGAACGGGAAGCTTTGAGCCGTTGGCGCAGGCAGGTCGAGGTGCACTCTCGTACAGTGGAGAGAATCATCGCCAGAATCTATTATATAGATATAGATTTCTGTCTAACCATAGAAACTCGGAAGACTCTGCCAGGGCACGTGTTTTCCTCTAACTTCAACTTCAGGTTTACCAAGTGGGACTTTAAATACGAGTAGGCACGAGGACCACAATCAATAGTGTGGCGTCAGTTAGCGAGCTTAATAAAAATCGGCTAAGGGCGAATCGAACTTACGCACGGCGGTTCCATACCAAAAAACCACGCCCACTATGGAAGCCTTTGTTAAATAATTATTATTTTCTGTTTTAAGTATTTGTTGTTAGAGCAATAATAAACAAAAAGCCGTGAGACGGTCTCACCCGACTACCCCTCTAACGTTTATTGTGAAAGTAAAAGTTCAATCCGATTGACGTTGTCATTTTTGTTTTATTTCAAACTTTTAACAGATGATCCATGTGACCTAGTGACGTAATTTAATGCAACAGAGTCACAGACTACAGACACAAGTCTCGTCATAAGCCGTTCTGCAATCTATTTTATAGAGAGGGGCTAAAATACATGATCTGTAAAAATTTTAACCGCCTAGCTATAACGGTTCTTGAGATATAACCTGGTAACAAACAGACAGACAGACGGACACAGGAGTTTCAGTAATAGAGTTCGGTTTTTACCCTTTGGGTACTGAACCCTAAAAATAGCACATTGGTGCCTTTTTCTTTATATTTGGCTCGCCAAAATGATACCGCCGTCCGATGAAAAGTCACAGCGACATCTAGCGATTGGGGGCCACCGTCCCAGTCTGTACGACTATAGAAAGCGGCCCTCAAGTTGGCGACCCTATGATGTGCCTCTTCACGCTCCGCTTGAAGAACCCGGAATTGTAAGAGAGAAGACAAACACGTGCGCTGGCAGGTCGTTCAAGGTTTTTATGGTTCGACAGAGAAACGATCTTTTGAATCGTTCAGTCTAGCGAAGATTCTCTCCACTGTGTGAAAGTAGCACCTCTGTCCAGCACGCGTTGTTCGGGATCGGAAAAGAGAGGGCGGGATTAGGTTGAAGAGTTCTTCAGAACACTCACCGTGACAGATACCGCAGAAAGCAGCCAAAGATGCAATGTTCTTCGCTGCGTCAACGGCTCCAGACTTTCCGTAACCTCCTGGCAGTTGATAATGCGAATAGCACGCCTCTGCATAGAGTCCAGCACGTCAAGCAAGTACCTCGCGGAGTCGTCCCAAAAGTGAGAACAGTATTTCACGCAAGGGCGTATCTGTATAAGGACATTGCATAAGGACGTATCTAAGTATTACGCTTCTAGTAACCAAGACAGGTCTTACTCAGTGCGGGTGGAGCCGCGGGTGGCTATTAGTTATCGATCGTTTTGTAACACACTGGCGCAGTTTCGCACTCACCCTCATTAGCTATGCATATTGGAAACTCATAATATCATATTGTACTTAAGTGATTGTTTAGCGGCAAATTCGCACATATTTTACCTTACATAGTAACTATTATGGGCTTGGGAAACGATGGTGACAACAATTTCTTCATCTTAGCGTAAAGTGTCGATTAAATAATGTATGAGCTAATATAATATAAATAAATAAATAAATATTGTTGGACATTTTCACACAATATCATCTAGCCCAAACTAAGCTATAAAGCTTGTGCTATGGGATCTAGATGACTGATAGACATACTTATATATTTCTAAATACATACATATTATACATAGAAAACACCCAAACTCCGAAACAAACATTTGTGGATCACACAAATATTTGGACCGACCCAGGAATTGAACCCAGGACCTCCAGCGCCGCAGGCGGTACCACTACCGACCACGCCACAGAGGCAGTCATTTACACACATATTGTTCCACAATATTTGTGTGAGTGAAGTTTTTCAATATGTGTAGCAAGTTTCATCAAACGCCATCAATCAACAGTATAAAAAAGTTGAAGCAAGCATAAGACTGATTGATGGCACTTGGTGAAACTTATTACACAAATTGAAATAAATGACACTTGTACTGTTCCACGATACTTATAACACACATAGTACCAGTTTCGTTTTTCAATACCTCCGCAATAACAGTCACACATATACGAGACTCTACGCTATCGAAGCTTCCTTAGCAACTTTTACCAAATCTCCCAGTAAGAGCATTTTGAAGTGCTAAAGTTAATTCCGTTCTCTCTTTGTCAGTTCCGAACAATACGTGCGAGACAGTCGATAGAATCGCAACTTGATTCAAGTGATCTGACAAATTAAACCCTGTCATGAAAAGTAGTAAACATGAATTTGACTTGAGGACTGTGATTCCGGCAGACGTTGTCCTGCCTTAACTACTTAATATGAATATTGAAATCGGTATTCCAAGGTTTCAGTCGCTAATCGGGAACGAGAACAGGGGATCGCCCCTGTTCTCGTTCCCGATTTCCTGCTCTCGGTTTCGGGTTCCGAGTATCCGATTTCGGGTTCACGGTTCCTGGTTTTCAGCTACCGGTTTTCAGTTTCCTGTCCGTTTTCTATTTTCGGTTCCCATTTCGGAGTTTCGAGTTCCGAATACCCAACGCAAAATTGCTATAGAAACCATTTCTTCGAACAGTTTGAGCCGGTTTCAGTTATTTCAAATTTTCTAACTTTTCACTCAACTTTTTACTATTTTTTTTCTAAAGAACCCTTTTCTGACAATAACAAATACAACAAACAAAAGAATTTGCGAAATCAGTTCAGCTGTTCGCGAGATTAGCGCTTAGCAACACATTTAGCGATTCATTGTTAATATTATAGATGTACCTAAATATAAATCTAGTCTGAATGAACCTCGTAACTTCTGGTCTCCCGCCCCACATTTTAGCAGATGCACCGCACCAACTGACAAGTTATGGATGCTAGCTTTGCTCTGGATCTCTTATCACTGAAACGCTGAGTATCACTAAATAAGTAAATAGTATGCTCGAATCGCTTTTTTATTCGGCATGGCCGGCATGGCAGTGCCCCCGCCAAAGGCACTACCATGGCCTAGATATACATCAAAATCGGGCTCGTGACTCCTTTGAGCATTTTTCGATATTCCTTATAGTTTCGGATTTGGCCATCCAATCCCTTTTGAAAAATTCACCCTGTATACTAACCACATGAAATAGCATAAAATAAACAGGGCCGTAAATATTTAGGTCACTGTCATTATGGTATAACAGTGTCAATTAATTATACCTAGGTATTAACAATTCCCAAATCCCATTTCTTTCATTGGGCCGAAATTCAAATTAATTAAGCGATCTAGTCATGAAAGTGTATTAAAATATCTCAATGATGAGTGAGGATCAATACTCGTAGTAAATATTTGTAAATTTTAGGTACCTATGTAGAATGCCTAATTATTACAAATACCTACTACGTATCAATTACATTACAGCTTAGCTTTTTAAGCCTGCTATTATCGTCTCATATCATACATAATCGTTGGCAAATTGAAAGCCCTTTCACATAGTTCTATTCACTCTTAGAACCTTGATATTATAGAGTCCTATCCCTCTCTAAGTTCTACTATTGTTTCAGAGGGCTACTCTCAATCGTTGACAGAGCCCTACAGACTATTATTATACCAATTATCAGAGCACATTGAATGTTGTTACATATATCCTATATCTGCCTCGGAGGGTGGAAAGGTGGGGGTTAGAGGGGGGCGAGGTATAAAGTGAAGATGCGCCGACACAGCCTCAACTCCTCATCGACGCGTGCGCACATCACGTGTCAAGTTTGTGAAGTTTTATTTTTAAGTTCGATTTTTTTGTGCCTGGATTCTGTGATTTAACTGGTAAGTAAGTGAGTGAATGCGTGATAATAGGTTTAATTTAGATTTGCCAATAATTATTAAAATTATAAATTTATTGATAGATTACATAGTTCAAAATTTTTGTAAGTAATAGGTTTTAATTTGTTATTCATAAGGGGTTAAGTTTTAACAAAACTTAGAAAAGATATCCAAAAGTAAAAGTTAAATTAACTTATAAAAATTCATTAGGCTTTGCTTTGTATATTTTTTTTTTCAAATGTACCGATTTCATTAAAACAGTAGTAGTTTAAAGTAATTTTAATATTTATTTACAACAACATACAAATTAAGTTACTTTAACATATTATTAGGTTTCTTAAATTAACAAAACCTTCAGTGTCTAATTAAAAGTTGCAACTTAATAACTTAGAATCGTGATCTCCCACAGACAAGTTACGTTTAAGTTCAACCACAAATTGCTGGAAAATAATTTATTTTGTCGTCTTACCATTATGTAAATAAAATGTAATCTATGTATCTTAAAATTCTTAGAACTGTCTATAAGGCTGTGTTTTTAATTTTGAGTAAAGTATTCTATTTACTGAGAAATCGAGAGTATGTTTATTCTAACATTGAAAATGAATAAATATTGTTGGACTCATCTAACCCAATTTAAGCTAAAATAAGCTTGTGCTACGGGATTGAGACGACTGATAGACATACTGATATATTTCTAAATACATACATATTATACATAGGAGCACCCAAACTCCGAAACACGCACTTGTGGATCGCTCTAATATTTGGACCGGCAGGGAATCGAACCGAGGCAGTCGTATAATCGATAATACCTAGGTTGTTTTGAGTATATAATGCTAATTTAATTATAAAATACAGAAGATAGAAAATTATCAAAAATACAAGTGATAAAAAGTATTACAAAAATAACTTAATTTAAAAATTATGCCTAGTCTAGACTAGTCTTAATTTTTTAACGATTTTGAAAATCCGTTGTGGATGCGATATTATATCCCCAGAATTCCCAACAGAATCTAGACTAGTCTAGGAAGATATTTGTTTTAAAATTGATAAACTTTGCAACTACTGCTCCGATTTTAGAGTTTCTTTCACCACTGCAAATCCTATTCTAAAGTAACAAAGTCCATGTGCTGGCCATCACGCTACTTCAAAAAGGACGGAGCAGAAATAAGAAATGCTATAAAATATTGCATAGTTATCCTTTATTTATATTCACATGGGGGAAATGAGTGCTACGGAGTCCATAGTGTTCCACAGGAAAAGCCATAGGGCGCAGCTAGTATTAATATAAAATATGATAACTTAAAATGCTAACCTCATCAAAACAAATTAGTACTAAAATTGTAAACTTCTTGTCATGGTGTAGCACTATCTTTACGAGTTGTGAGGAGATTGTATTCCAAAGTTATATAATCTATGCAACATTAAATAACTATTTTACATAAAACGTACAAATATGCATATACTTACCTTTGTTATATATGCTTTACAACGTTATCATGGTTGTAATATTCATAATTCATGATAATAATAACAAATTAGTTTGGTACATAAATTAGAAAACCAAGGTGGCGCTAGACGATGGTGTTTAGAGAGATTTCTCTTTATAAACATAGTCTGATTTACATGTTATTTGTAAAATCAAAGAAAAATAAAGATTGCCAATTCTATTATTAGAAAAAAAGTTTGTAAAATATGATTACACTGTAGGGTTAATTAGTGTTCAGTACTACTTACTATTAGAATATGATCGTAATACGTACGCATTTATATTTTACATTCATAAATGATTCGCGGGATTAAAATCATACATTCTCTACTACTCTATCATAGAATTTTACTAAACCGTTGTATTACTTACACTTACCCTTATCGAAATGTTTCAACTAGATTTCCATTTAATATTGGATTTTTTTCCAAAATATTAGCGTAAAGCTGTGCTCGCTGCTCCCTACGTATTTAACTTGATCTTTGCTTAGTGCTCCTTGAAATTAATAACCCGTTAGGTCTCAAATTAATAGGCTAACTCGAAATAGACAAACAAGTACAACCTAAACGGTATCTTAGATAAATATTAACGGTAACAGACTTTTTGGAACTCGACTGAAAAAAAATTTAAAAAATTGGTTCAAACAAAATTCGCTAAGTTCAAATTAAATAAACAAAATCTTCTGGCAAGATACTCGTGACATAATTTCATTTTATATTCCTCAATCAATTTAGGAAAAAACAGTAGCAACGACGGTTATTCGGTCCCCGGTGATGCTCTCATACATATTAAAAATCCATCCTACTTTTGTAACCGAAATTACCTACGACACATAAAGTATTGAAATATCTATCAAATGTGAAAGCTTGTATTCATAGTTTCTCAACCATTTGAATTATAGCTTTAAGCTCCCCAAATATTGTTGTTAAATAAAACAGAATATTATACTTACCTATTAATATTTTATTTTCTGTGATATTATTCTCGAACATTTTATTTCTTTTTTACAGAAAGCAACATAATTTATTAATTTCTTTTGAGCCCAAAGAATTCAAAGAATTAATTCTTTCTGTGATAATATTCTGTATGAATTTAAGACGGTAAAAATGACTTACATGAAGAATTTCAGAAGCATTACCTACCTATTCTTTACCACACGAACTCCGGAAATCCCACAGTTAACTCTCACAAGCTACCCGGAATCAAAGCCTTCCATGTTTTGTTTTATTTATACTTAGACTTACGACCTTTTTCAGTATTTTGTGTGGTTTCTCTACGTATCTAAGAATATTTTATGTATGTTTGTTACTTTTCTAGCTCGCATAGCATAAGTTTAATTTGGACAAGATTCCGTTGTGTGCGATTATTGCAGATTAGATTTTTATAAAAACACAAACTACCTATTTGATTAAAAATGTAAGTCTGAAAAGGTATTGTAATATAAATCATTATAAATATCTGTCTTTTTACAGATAAGGTGCAGTTCCCCAAGATGGTCCAGTTTAAGTTGGTGGTAAGTACCTAACTTAAATTCTACGTTTCTTATTATACCTAACTTAAAGACTTATTTGATAAAACTCCATAACAATATAATAAATTTCAAAACATGTACCGCGCTGTGTCATTGAAATTTATAAAATTAAAATGCCGATTTTAAATCTAAATACATAGGTACGTACTATTATACAACTACAATATTAAGTCAAACGAGAATCAATTCTCAATCATTTCAAAATAGCTAAAATATTATTGTATCGAAACGTAATCAATCTGATCTAAAAATTATATGTCCACATAAAATAAGTACCTAGCTAACTATTACTCAAAATTATATTTTATAATTACATCTAGGTATAGGTATACGTACTAAAATGTAATAGCTTATCTCAATATTATAATGACTTACAATCCATGGAGTAACAGGCAATTAATATTAATTCACAAACGGAACAATTTAATACCTTACATAACTGGGGTCGTATTATAATTTGGAAATAACGTGAATTATACACCATGTATACAGTTCATTAATATTTTTGTATAATTACTCTTCGAATGGCGGCCTACTTTTAAATATTAGTATTGCAAGAAAAAATAATTGCTAAACTGTTTAATTGTCCTCAATGGATTCTGTTCTGTTAGTGAATTATGAGTTTGATAACTGGGTAAATTATTTGAAATAAAATCTTTTTGGAATTTTAATACTAAGATAATATTATGTACTTACTTACCAAAGATGTACGTATATAATGTGGGAACATACTATGAAAATTCTAGGTGTCTAGAATATTTAGATCGAAGAATAATACCAATATTTTGGTGCTCAATTATGGTTAGCTGGTATTGTGTAAATTAGTTATAAATTTTAAAATTTATATTTATTTACAACAAAATCTTTGAAAAGAAAAAGGAATCAGAAGTTTTATAACTTAATAGGAATTATAATTTGATAAAATTGAAACTACTTTGCACTGACAATTGTATTTTCAATAATAAAACTGCATAAGTTAATCGTCTTCATAATACTATCTAATTATTATACCGAAATTCATTAGAATATTAATCAGTATGGGATTCTTCAAAAGGGGTCTTAGAAGGATTTTACAGGGTCGGCAGCGCGAGTGTGGCGCCGCTGGTGTTGCAAACGTGCTGCTACTGTGACCACCAGTGCATACATCTGGTGGGCCGTATGCTCGTCTGCCACCTACGTGGCATAAAAATGGATTATACAGATATAGAAAGAAACTAAAATATATCTTTAAGAATATTAGCTCGACTTATTCATGTGAGGGTTATTACAATCAGCAGTAAACTGACACAGTAACGAAGTGTGTTACTGTGCTGAGTCTAGCCAGTTTTTGTCCAAGTACCTCTCCGATACATAGTGTTGCATTACATTCATATTTCATCATCATACTTCATAACATAAGAGTCAAACGGAAACTCACAGATACAATCTTTGCCCCTTCTTATTTTCTAAAAAAGGAATCCTTTTAAGCCAAATTTGGAACTGCTTGGTGTTGCAATACTCTCAAAGCTATTAGACTAGGTGAAAGGTCAAGTCGAAAAATTTCGTAAATATAGATAACTGCGAAGATAACGTAAAATGATAGGATCGAAATTCGAAAATTTAGGAATTATGAAACAACAGTCATAAATTGTGTATGTGTTAAATTTACAATTTTTAAAACCATCTTTAACATTCATATTCACCACCTGTAAACCAACGCAAGTTCCAGACACCCACGAAGTGTTCCCCTGTGTACTATGGCCCTGCCTCCCGCATTCCCGAGCATTCAAAGACAGTAAATCCTATTGATAATTATTTAGTTTAAGTATTCTTAAAAACAACAATACCCATGGGGTGTTTTAAGAAAAAAAATTGTTGTAACTAAACTGTTTTAAGACCCGTTTAAAACTCTTGCCAAAACGGTGAGATTAACCTCCATGTTGCAATAATTATCAAATCGCATGATATGCGGGCACGACGCGACGTACCTGCACACTTTCTGTTTTGATACAACGCGGAAATGCTTTATTTATTTTATCATTATAGTATAATGCACATTAGGGCATAAATTGCAATTAATGCACAAAGGATGCTAATAAGTTCCTTTAAGGCCCTATTCCTGCAACAGCGACAGGTCCTCGTAGTGGGTCTGGGCGTGGACACTCTCTCGCTTGAGGCCATGGTGCGAGCCATGCTCTCCAGCGGGAGTAAGTGGGACTGCGCCGCCTCTTTCTGCGAGCAGGTCATGCTCGCGAAGGAGGCGGCGGGCCGGGTGCGGGAGAGAACTCTCCCACCCGAGTTCCGCAGTCGGTGCCCTGGGCGCCGCCGACGTGTCTTCGCCGAGGACTATCGGCCTCCATGACCGGGGGTCTGAGGACGGTGAGAGGGCCGCTCACCGTCCTTACAGAAGCAGGCCCATGACGGCAGCGTGACGTGAGCACTCACGCACGCACCCCCTTAGAAGCGGGGTCACACCCGAAATCCCCCATAGACGCGGGATTGCACCCGAACCACCCCCTGGGCGAGGCCGCATTGGCGGCCGTAGGTCTGTTGGGAGTCACGGGACATCCTTCCTGAGGGCTTACCCGGGGCTCTCAACCATAGACTGTTGGGCGTTACGTGAGGTTTTTTAGTCGGTAAGAGTCCGGCATAGCATCCTACGAAGATTTTCCCTCACGTTAAAAAAAAAAAAAAAAAAGGCCCTATTCCTGTGTTGTTTAGTGAGATCTGAAAATAAGCTGTATAGGTATGTTAAGATGTTATGTTACCTCATTGGAAAATTCCTGTAATATTTAAGTGAAAAATAGAGACCAATCTTTTATTATGCTTCCTGTTTCTGTAACAGAACAAAATGAATCGCTATGAAGAAATCCAGGTTGTAAACTTCATTTAACTTTTTCCAGTACCCGCCTATGTTAAGAAACAGTTTTACACAAAGTATTCAAAGTCACTTTTACATTGTATGCAGTGTATCAAGAAAGACACGTCAGTTTTTCATGAAAATTATAAGTACTTAGTCAAATTCAGTAAGGTTCGCTGGTTGATTCAGAATTTCGAATATTGATCGGGCACAGATCTCGGCGGCCGACATCTTTTACAGCGGATTTCATACGATACCTGTAAAATTTTCGTTCGACTCGATACTGAAGAATCGTGTAGAAAATAATGTAGGCTGCAAAACTTACAGACGCAAACTTAAGGACTAGACAATTTTACGAAAATAGTGACGGACTGGGAGAGTAGCCCCAATTGCTAGTAGATACGTCACGGCATTCTAATATAAGCAAAATCCTCTAAAAGATAAGTGCATTGAAATGTGTAGGTAATACAGTATTGTAAAAGAGTTTAATCTGCTCGTATATTAGGGAAGGCCTCATATCCGTCAGGGTATTATCAAATAGCGCACAAACCGCACGTGTTGCATCACTTGCATCATTCGCGCAGACCGCATCACACCGAACCGCACCGCGACATCGCGCGTCGACGCTCTAATCATAGGGTTGTCAAGCGTAGAAAGAAAACAAAACAATTGTCATTAAATAACATTTCCTGTAGCATAGTACATTTATGACTAATTAATAGTATAATATTCATACATATGGTCACGCCTTTATACAGAGGTATAATATACATGCTCTAATACTGGTTCTTTAAGCGATTATTTTTAACCTTTGTTTCTGCCCTACTTCATTTTCATTACTAAGCAACAACAGTCGAGTCAACCCTGTGAAAACCACATCACGTTGCATCACAGCGCTCAACTGCACGACTCTAACTACCTCAAATCATTCATCTTTGTTCCCTGGTCACGAGCTCTACACATATTCTGCCATTTTTGCTCTGAGACTTTCATTTCCTTCCCATAATGGGTGTCCTATGTCCAATTACTTTCATTATCGACTTACTTACTGCCTTAATGAAATAATAATATTTAAATAGTTCTTTCTGTACGAAGGAGTAGTATCTATCTTATGAAATAAGATTATTTGAATAGTTATCACTCATACATAACATAACATTAAGGCATAAATATCAATAATTTATTCTATCTTCTGAGTATGGCAAAGATAATTTCTTGAGTAAAAGGTCTCATTAACTTATTTTTAAAGCTCGATATACATATATCTAAAAGAAACATTTTTTGAAGTATTGCGTAATTTTAATTGTCTTAAAACCTAGAGAGGATGAAAGCATAATAATTAAGAAGAATAAAGTAGAAGATGACCATTTGATCACCCTGTGGTTATCCTCCTGAAGAGTGCTCTGGGCACTGCACCGAGTGGTTTTAGGCCATAAGAGTTCGGCATGGCATACATGAGTATTTCCACACATAAAAAAGGAAAATTCAGTTTATAAAGAATGTTCAAAACTTCTACTCGACCTACCAAATTGTCTAAGTTCATGGCCCATTAAATTCTTTACTAATTTCATGTTCAATTATCGCAACACCTGTCTGATTACTCATAATTTCTGCAACTTCAATGTCGAAAATTGAGTTCATAAAAGCAGTAAACAAACAAAATCACGTGATAATTATTTTCTTGACATTTGAGAACAATATAGTAATGTGTGCGGTGATGTACGTACAGTATCGGCACACGTAGACTTGTGTGACGTAAGCGTCCGGCGCGCGCGCCGTAGAAAGCGTCAATAAGGTCAAGGTCATGACTGTTCTATGTATTACGTCATCAAAGAAACTAGGGTTGACACTGCTTTATCGAAATGAAATTTCAATCTCGTGATTCTTATACGTAGGTATTTTAGTACGTAATTTAGATTAGAACAATAATTTTGAAAAATTATATCTCGAAAAATATTTATTTAATATAAAGGCCTACCTTTATATTAAATAAATATTTTTCGAGATATAATTTTTCAAAATTATTGTTCTAATCTGTGATTTCACATAGAACAACGTCTGTTTAACTAGCTAGTACCTATACTAGCTAGTTAAACAGACGTTGTTCTATGTGAAATCATCAGCAACACTTCCTACTGTAACCAGTAAAACAAACGAATAAATTTCAAGTATTTAGAAATCGATGGAAATATAGACACAGTTATCTAAATCGGTCCAGCTGTTTAGGAGACAAACTCTCGTATAGAAGATTTTTTATATACTTAATTAAGGTATTTTCTTTTTTAATAGCGTAAATTTATTACTAAACTACAATAAAACACAGTTAGAACTCAAAGAAATTTATAGCAAGGTAATTTAAATACCTTCAGTACGTTGTTGCATAATTATGTAAACTCATGAATATGGCTGTTACGGCTCGTTATTTAGTAAGGTGCATAACAATGATGCTAATACAGCATAATATTTACAGAACAATTACATTAAAATATTTGTGTTCGCAAATTGCATAATGATTGACATACTCGTATAAACATTTCTCAATGATTATAATGTCGAATTTATCTTTGATTATTCATGTTCGCAAATGCTATGACAAAGTATTTATTTTATTTTTTTTGCACTACGATGTTTGTTGTTTCTGCTCTGGTCCCTTAGGTAATTATACATGATTATAAAAAAATACAGTCTATGTTACTTCACAGTATTAGATTTCTAATGAAGAACGAATTTTTGGAATCGCTTTAGTAATTTCATAATTTGTCGGTTACCAACCGACAAATCTTTCATCTCAATAAGCTTAGTATAAAAAACGCTTAACTGATTTCATCACTATGTCTATAATCAATTAAACAATTATAATAAGATCTTATTTACAAAAAAGAACATAACAGTCGTGGGTCTTCGTGGTAACAGATTTATATTACATGCACTAAGAGTACAGTATTCACAATAAGAGTCAAACACTAACTATTCAATATTTTTGACTGGCCTCGTAGTCCAGTCCAGTGGTCAGTGTGCCTGACTACGGATTCGGAGCTCGTGGGTTCGATTCCTGCACAGGACTAATCTCTTTGTGTGATGAGCACATTGATTTGTTCTGTGTTTGGGTGTAATTTATGTATTTGAAAATATATAAGTATGATTTTTAGTCGTCTAGATTCCATAGCACAAGCTTATATTAGCTTAATTTGGGCTAGATGATGTTGTGTGAGATTTCCATAAATTTTTAATTGTTTACTAAACATATTGTTTGACAGCCCTATTTAATGATGCGTACCCGGCGCTTACGGTAATGGCTGAACTTTTGTTTGTGCCCGCCATAGCTTTTACGTTTAGCGTAATTAGTGTTATATAACATTATAATATGTTATTGTTATATTCTGAGTCTTCAGTAGTGGCGCAATTCGTTGTTATATCAACTGATGTCAAGTGACCTTTGGACAAAACAAATGTTTGACGTTACATTTTGGGTCAGTAACGTAACCAGTTTTGAACACGTGGGTTTGATTTAGAATTTAGACAGTGATGTCCTCGTTTGTCTTTTTCTAAATATCAATGTAACGTGAACCTCTATTCCTCTGTCCTTCTGTTTATTAGTCACCAGACTGTGACTGATACTGTTACCTGCCATATTCTTACATTACATTGTTACATTAAACCATGCCTCTTAATTCTTTGTCTAAAAACAATAATAATAAAGAACAATAAGAAAACAACAAAACAAATGTAGTCAGAACACCACGAGCCGGAGTGAAAAGCGCAATTACGTGTGTCAATGATATCATTAAGATAACGTGCTCACGCTAACAGGTTAATAAAATTAAACTCTTCACGTTATGAGCTAAATTGTTCGTCATAATTATAACATTACATGTTACTTTTATTATCTAAAGATTATAAAAACTAAAAAAAGGCCTTACCTTGTTTCTTTTTTTTTTGATGCTATCGATAATCTAATCGAAAATGGTCTCAACAGCCTAGGGATGTTTGCGTATTGAAGCAAGTAAACTCTACCGACCCTGCAGAAACCCTTTAAAACTCCATTGTAAAACCACTTTATTCTCCACTAATCTCCATTTCATTCCACAATCTAAGTGTACGCGGAAGACTGCCTTATTGGACCTTACAATATACTCTACTATAAGAGTTAACGGAATATTTTCCATGTATTTTTGTTAAGTATTTCCCAAATTTCGGAGCTATAGCAAGCGCCATTAAATACCTATTTCGTTACAATATTTATCTACTACTTATTCTGACTAAGCTCAGAAGATTCCTCCTATTAAGTAGGAATTTTATTTAAGTGGGTTACATTCCACAAGCTCTTGAATGAAATAAGATTTCTGTAATACAAGTAACAATTACTAGATTATCTTATATAACCTAGTAATTTCTCTCACACAATTACTTAGAATTACCTAATTTCAAATCTTAAATCGCCTAATTCTTAAGAAAAATCCCAAGCCTATGAAACATCTGACTCCATTACAAGCGTAACCATAAGATAAGCCAGTTCTCATCAATTACTTATCAGATCAAGCTCATTCATAGTGGCCTTTCGTCAACGATACGCAACATTTCCGTTGTGGTCGGCGGCGGCGGCGCGGCGTTGCGCTGCGTCGGCTCACAGTGCTAACTAGCGGTGCATTGTTCTGTCAACCTCGAGATGGGAAGTGGTAAATGTATGTGTGGAAGTATTGTGACGTAACACTGTCTATACGATAATGATGATTGGAAGTCATACATGGAACCAGGTGGTTGCGGAAACTATTATTGTTGTACTTAGAGTATGATCTGATGTACCGCGCTGTTTATGAATGATAATTCGAAGTGCCAAAATCAAAACTAATATTATAAATGCGAAAGTAACTCTGTCTGTTACATTTTCACGCCTAAACCGCTGAACCAATTTTGATGAAATTTGGTATAGATATAGTTCGAGTCCTAGGGAAGTACATAGGCTACTTTTTAACTGACTGCGCAAAAGGAGGGCAATAATATTACGCGATAACAACTTCTACGCAGATATAGCTGCGGGGAACAGCTTGTAACTGTATAAGAATATTATATTATGACCAAACTACAACTAGAACTGCTCTGCCTCATGACCTCGCTCACACATGGAAATACAAGTAAACCCGACTGACGTCTTTTTTAAGATCATGGTCTCTCTCTTTCATGGACTCTATCTCTTTACAAAATCAAGAATACCTACCAAACCTGGCCTTGTTTCGCTAAAGCAACCCATTACTTCTAAGCTTCCGCTCTTTCAGACCGGAGCTCAGTCAGTACTCACCAGCACCTAGTATGTCCTTGCAAGTAGGTCAAGGTATACTATCAACAAATTAGGCATTTACTTAAATAACACAAAGAAAAACATTCATTGTACTCCGTTCACTAGACCCTAACTAAATCGTTAAAACAATAAAAAAAATAAGAATAATTTCGTATGTAAACACACGTCAGCGTAATGTCGACAAGTTTCATCTGTTCATATTCAGTTACAAAACAAACAAAATTAGGTATAATTGGCTCGACGACAATTACTGTCGACGTCTGTTGCGACACAAAGGTCCCTCACGTGACAACCCTACATGCACTCTGTGTATTAAACACTTTCCCTGACACTACATTGTACTCCGGAGACAATGAAACTAGCTTTCCTTAAAAAAACTATGAAATTTCATACTATTAACTCCATTGAACATTAATTTTCCGAGATAAGTGAAGAGCATTGAGTTATAATGTACGCTAGTAATGACAGTTCAGTGGCGAAGAGGTACTTTTCTTTAAAATCATCTCAGTAAATTTCATGACGTCAAGAAAGACACAAGTTCTTCAATCCGTTTTATACACTGCACTACTCGCATCTTTAAAATAGTTTCAATAAGTAGGTACTGGCTAGATGATCTATGTATTGAATTGCCTTGTTTACATATAGCAACGCTCAACTGTATCATCTAGATTGCCCGGAGTTCAATAATATCACAGTATAAAGTATGATATGTCGGCTATTTGATAATGGTAAAACATTTGTCTCGTTAACGAATTCGATAGCTACATTTTATTGAATATGTTGTGGAAATTTTCTGAACAGTGGAGAAATGAAAGCACTTAATCCGATCCTTTGTGTTCCAATTCCAATTCAAGGTTTTCAATAATGTGGATTTTCTTTCAAAATTTTATGGAATGGCTATTAAGTTAGCCCCATTTCGAAGCGAATTCGTGAAATTACATCAGCTACAGATCGTGACCAGGAATGTGGTAACAGCATCTAAAGCTAATTTTATCGTCCTCAAATACCTATGACATAACATATTGCACGCACTCTCCGTCATACCACGGTGACAGGCGACGCAGCATACCGCAGACATCTATACAAAGATGATTCATCATTGTGTTTTAGGGTTTCGTATGTTAGGGGATAAGATTTTTGACGCCACAGCTTTAACTCATTAATTTGTTATGTTAAGATTGTTTTTAATTAAAAATTTACTGCCAATCAGTCTTGAAGATGTCTCGTGTGTCAGGCAAAGCTCTGTTATCTTCAATATCACGTTGGCCGATAAGCAGAGTATTGCTCATTAAGTCATTACCAACAACCTTGATGGTAAAGATATCTATTACCTCTCCTACTTCCCTTCTCCCTTTTCATTTGCCTTTTATGAACAGACTCACACTACAGTAGCAAACCCTCAAATCACTACGGAATCCACGAGAGAGATCCAAGTTATTTTCCCTTTAACGTATTGGGTGTGAATAGTGCCGTATAGGTATTGATGAGAACAGCTGTTCATACAGCCTTTATATGGTCGCTGAGAAGCGGTTGTATCACTATTCATGATTGGCAATCTATTTCTAAAAGCTCTCGCGCCCATTTAAGGCTACTTCAATGGATCTAGCAGCGTCATTTTGATTGTTATACCCCATTTTTTTTTTTTACATGAGGGAAAATCCTCATGGATTTTATGCCGGACTCCTACCGACTAAAAAACCTCACGTAACGCCCAACAGCCTATGGTTGTGAGCCCCGGGTAAGCCCTCGGAAGGATGTTCCAGTACTCCCAACAGACCTACGGCCGTCCCTGCGGCCTCGCCCAAAGGTGGTAGAAAAGCTTTAGGTCCACCTGTTGGAAAATTAACACCGTAACCGTTTGCCTGCAACACTAGAGGCGATAAATTCAAAGAACCCTCTAAGTTCCCTTTCGAAGAACTCCGTACTATAGGGGTTAAACAAGAATTATTTTTTTTGATGCAATGGCCGATGAATGGTTCCGATGGCGCAGTTACATGTCTTGCACGGTATGCGAGAAGACGCAGGTTCGAATCACCGATTATTTTTCCATATTTTAAAGCGTTAAGCGATAAGCGAAGAGTTAGCATATTAGGGTAAACTACCCAATTATTGGCACTTTTAGAATGAATTATTGGCACTTTAGTTAAGAGTATATTTCGAAAAATAAGGGAAACCTAGTTTATTTCAGTTCGGTGTTGCCCATTATGTAGTTGTAGGTATGCATTAAAAAGTAAAATAGCATTCTTTTTCTGTTAGAAATGGGCAAAATTACCTAAAGTGCCAATAATTGGAGGAGTGCCAACGATTGGGTGGTTTACCCTAGTTGCTTTTCAAATATTTTCTTGTTAAACAAGAATATTGGAAACGTTTAATGAAGTGTTCGTGGCTCTGCTACTTCAATGTTCTGTTACGATCACTATGGCAAGCATATTATGATACGTTTAGTTCTGAGATGGATGACCATTTGTGCCATAGGACTACTAGAAGACTAGTTGTATAACATAAGAAATGGACCAAGAATAAGTTGAATTAAACATTATTAAATACCTGTCTCAAACAATGACGATGATCTCGTAGAATCGCGTTTTCCCCTTTCTGCCAAGGATGATTGCTCGTTACATTTTGTGAGAGTGAGTGAAACAGCATCAATGACGAGATAGACTACATCGTTTTACTCGTAATAAAGGAGATTTTGATCTTATAAATATTTCAAAAAAGCCAGTTATACCAAATTTATCTGCATTTGAATAAGTCGTCGGAGATCGACGTCTTAAACTGTGGGTTCATAACTCATGCCGCTTTACATCATTATATTACACAATGTCGGTAAGATTGAACGCTGTACGTTACTGACGTAAACTATGCAATATGGTATAATAGCTAGATTTTACTACGACTACGACCCGAATTGTAATTTAGTCGAGAGCTATAGAGGCTGGTACTTTTATCGTGAGAGTATAGGTATTTTATGAATGAATGAACTAGATGAAGATCGCGATTTACGCGCATGGTATTCGGTAACCGTTCTCGCTTCCTATGAGAACATGTTCTTGAATATTCCGTGAAGAATCCAGATATTTCTTCTAAATCCTGTCTCCTATGTTTCAGTACGTCTTGAATTTCGTTTAAGTTTTGAGTCAAAGTCTTGCCACATCAAATTGGTGGCGTGGCAACTTTGCTAGTATTTTCTGTGTAAATAATTAATTACGTACGTTTAGAAACATACACGTAATATCTAAGTAATAAGCATATTTTTAAAAATAAATATTTTTTTTAAATTTATATGCCATAATAATTAAAAAAAACATTCAAAACTAATTTCAATTTCAAAATTGTTTATTTAAATAAACAAATATGTTGAGTAATTCACGTAATCATGTTGATTAATTAATGTTTGATACGCTCACTATATCTACGTCAGTTTGCCTTGTTAGTAACATTTGTATTTATTAGATAGCTAATAATATGTTTCATTATTAATGTTTCGGAAGCCATAAAGAGGTAAAACAAAATATTATTAAAGGTACTTTTTAAGACCCTTGTTCCTGAATATCTAAACAGAAGCCATAATTATTATTTACTAACTTAAGGTCGTGGGTAGGCCTTAAGACCTTGACCATACAAAACACGCGTCCTTCAGGCTAGGCAATGTAGCATTTTATAACTTATTTTAGTTGTAACAAGCTAATACTTATACTTATTCAAAATCGAAGAAAACCAATATATAGGTGTACATTTTCTTCATATGTTGGCATATTTTTTTCTTTCGCGTCGATAAATATTGAAGTGCTAAAATGCATCTTTCTAAAAATTTGGGGCTGACTCTACGATCATGTTACACATTATGTATAATTAATATACAATTTACAACAAAACCATATTTTGACACACATCTTGTAGATTACCAATCTATTTTTGGCTATAATTTTTCGTCTACTTATGCAGACAAAAACGCTTTCACTTACATTTCTTTTTCGTCATTTTCAAAACCAGTCCCCTTAAAGTGAAAGTTAATACCTATAATTCCAACTGCAATTACATAACATCGCAAAAATGGGCGGGAAAACTCGTGTCATTTTGTATCGGAAAGAAAGTGTCATGGCGGCGCGTTGCTCGCATTTTCCTCACGCGAGAATTCCACAAAACAACGTAGAACCAAGTTAATAACAATGAGTAAATTCGTGTGAACTTGTAGAAATGCTATTAAGATTAATAGATTACAGTTTTTAGACCAGGAAGGAGCTTGTAAAAGCGTTTTGCTCAATGAGTTCATGTTATCGCAATGATGATTTTATCTTGTAAACGCGAATGAATATCGGTTTTTCTGACAATGACATAGGTATATTTGAGAAGAGAAATCGAAAGTATCTAGTCGATCAATATTATCGAATAGATTTATACTCTAAATATTGTACATCGGTTATCTAACTGATTTTTTAATGATTTCTAGTAGATTAAAAACGTAATAGAACTACCCAATTATTTAGATAAATAAACCCACTTCCGACATCATCGCGTATTATAAAGAGTGACAAGGAAATAAATCAAAGTTAAATAAAATACAGAATATTCAACACAGATGTGGGAAACCAGTCGCATTTTCCATTTAGAAAAAGAGCTAATGAACACAAATCTTGGGAAAGCATGAAAGTGCCATGAACACAGAACTTGGGAGGGAAGGCGTGGAGGTGCCTTAAAAACAGTCCTTGCACCATGCACGCATGCGTAGAAAGCCTCTACCAGCATCTTCTGATCGCAAGCCGATCTTGCTTGTGGCTCGCTGCAGAAGGAAGCCAACAACTTCAAAGTGTAGACTTGAATGAAACCTAGAGTGCGCTAAAATGTGATGTATTCCAGTATAAGCTTTTTACATACTTACATATGTAAGGGTGTCACAATACCGACGATCTACATATACCAAATGGTATTGAGACAGTTTACGATGCATTCGCACAATTTTGGCGCAAAACAATGCGTGCATGCGTTGCACAGGCGCATTGTGACGGTTCCCAGGCTTCCCAGCGCGAGAGTTCCCGTGAGACGCGCTACCACGAATCTATGCGTGGTCTATGCATCTGTCTGTGATAGGGTTGCTAACTCCTTTATTTGAACAATATAATTAATTCTTAGCCAAAAAATATTGAGGCGAAGTAGCGGGCATCAACTAGTTTTAAATATTTTTCTTTGAATATAAAGGGCTGATATTGAGAACTATTTATTTAAAACATTTTCCAATGCATGATCTTGAATGCTTAAGCAATAAACATTCAAAAATTTTTTTTGTCAGTATGGTAAAATAATCTTGATAAGTAACATATTATAGGTAAATTGCAAAAAAAAAATTACCTAACTTTATATGGTCAATTTTAAATTCTAAAACTAGCAGGTACATAAAAAAACTTTCAGAAACTCATAAAGTTAGTTTATTATAATTATTCCCCGTCGTATGTTATATTATTATCTACGTTATGGTCTGACTATTTAACTATCTGCACCTAATAACACCCAGCCTTAAATTTCACTTTCGTAATATTAGTAACCGAAGCAGGATTTGTCGTAAGTGATCTTTTAAGCAAAGTTTCACCCCTTTTCTCTTTAAAGCCGTCGGAGCCTTACGGCCAGAATACAAAATGACTGATTCTCACGAAACTACTTAAAATTCTATTTCTTATAATAACTTCTCTCCTGTTTCGTCTCTGCCAACATTAACATAACTGTATCGTAAATCAAGTTGTCCTAGGTGTCCATTTTCATTTAGTAGACGTTTAAGAATTTTGTGGAGGCTAAATTTAACCCTTGCCTCTGTGTATTCTCTTAAAAACATTTATCTCTTCGTTCAAATATAAATTATCTACTTTTTAAGGCTCCGTACCCAAACGGTAAAAACGAAATCCTATTACTGAGACTTTGCTGTCCGTCTGTCGGTCTGTCCATGTCTCTATCACCAGTTTGTGTATTTATATTGCTGCTAAAGCAACAAATACTAAAAACAAAATAAATACCAATATTTAAGGGAGCTTCCATGGTACGAAACCCTCCAAATGCAATTCTGACTTGCACTCTACTGCTTTTTTCTTGTATCAAAAATAATGTTGACCAACCCTAACGGCCTGTCGCTTAATAGAAGCAATAACCGTCAGATGACACGATACCTTATGAGTTTGATACATCAGTTCCAGCCCCGTCTGGTGCCTGCCGTGAAAGGCTCGCGAACTCATTTCCGCTACCTTGTGACATAGGAAGTAAATTATCGTCGTAATTTTTGCGACAGTCTTCAACGCAAATGAGTTTTTGAAAGTGCCCGAGATGCTCTCGATGTTTTATAATACTATTTATATTGTCGGGGAATCTTTTATGTCACGTTGTATAATTTACAACGTCAACGTCAGACTTTGTAAGCAATTAACATTGGTCATCGGCTTAAACTACTTATGATGACACATCATAAGTAGTTTATTGCCAAAAAAAACTAAGCAGTTGCGGTTTTTTGGATTGGGATTACACTTTTTTTTTAATGTTTATATTTCGTGTCTGTTTTGGCTGTTTTTGCAGAAAATAAGTTTTTTGGAATTCTTCAGATGACACATTCATGTACTGGGTCTAATGCTACATGCATTGTATCCATCAAATCATATTGTATCATTATTACTGAGAGCGTAATAGACGTTTTAAGAACCGATCGCCCGCTTTTGGACAAAACCACATAACAATAAATAGTTTGATATCTTTTCGTCAAAACAGTTAAGTGCTTTTAAATATTATTACTTATTACTTATTTTTAAAAGACAAAAAGAATTATAGCTACCTGCGCACGAAAATATCGACGCTAATAAACCAAATAAAAAACTTAGATATTTTAAAACTCTGTGACTGGTAGCCGTACGCTTCTTCAAGATTAATGTCAGAATCATCAGGATCATTTATTTATTTGTCCCTTTGACTGTTTTCCCGAAAGGATATGTTTTGATGTGTGGAAGTTATTTAAGCGTCTTTAACAGAAATCCACAGAAACACTTTTCGCCCTACACAAGATTGTGATGTAGCAAAACGATATAAAATAATAACAGAGAGGGAATACAATAATAATATTTCTTACACGTATAAAGATTAGATTAAATACCTAAGTCATTGTGCGTACCTTGCGTCATGAATTGTGCAACGTCAAGATGCCTAGATATACGGCACCAAACAATATGGACTGTAGAGTTGCGCTAATTAATTGTCTGTGCGTTTATAAAACTATTGTACGCAGGATGTTGAACTTGTTCAGCGAGCCGGCTAACGGGCCAGGGAAATAGCGATTTGAAACACTCATTAAATTGCTGTCTTACGCTGTGATTGGGCTTAAGCTGGTCCGACTTTGAAATTCCAGCTACATCCTCTCCCTTCAAAGTCATTGGTTCGCCTTCCACTTCACATTGTTTTCGTTACCCCAAGAAAAAAAAACACTAACTCTACGCTATAGATATATTTGTCTGTTAAACGTAAATAGCACTAATTTGCCACTGAGTAATAAGAATAAGAAGTTTCAGGCAGTGTTTTCTAATCAATCAATCAATATTTATTTCATTTAACAACATAAAATTGTATCTGAAAACCAAAACAGTATACTGAAATAAAAACGTCACACACAAAAACAGTATGTATGTAGAGTATGTAGAGTATGTAGAGTAGATAGAGATTGAAAGGAATATGTTCACATCAGCATAATTCCAAAATGCGTAGCGTGATACTTCTTTCGTTTAATAGGTCTAGGTCATATTTATATAGTCTTGATATTTAAATATTATTCTACAATAGTAACGCCTTTTCCCCCAAAAGGCAGAAAGTAAATTTATACAGATTTAACTATTAGCTCAGATTTTTACCACATCTATTTAATTCCACAGAAAAGATGATAAACCTATTGCCGTGAAATAGACGGTTTAATTTTGAAATTTAGAGCAATATCAAAATTAAATTATTTTCTGTTGGTTTCGTGGCCATACGTGTGCGTAACAGCGACATTATATTCACTTACTGTTGCGTTTTTCCGTATCCGTTGCTCATAAAAGTATACAAGAGGGTTCTCAAACCACTCTCGAAACCCAAGGAAACTTTACCAGCTATCAAGTATCATCTATGAGTAGACATACAAAAAGCTGGTGCAGGCGTAGGGGTTAAAAAAACCAGATCAATAGAACTAGCGGTACAAAGTGATTGAAACAGAGCGCCTTTTAATCGAACCAGGAATTGACATTAGTTAGTGGTTTCCCGGATATTCCAAGGGCCTTTATACTGATATTTCACGAGGTGGGAAAATCTTTAATGTAAAACACTGAAGTTTAAGGCTAGACAAGGAGGCTTTTTAGTAGAATGGACAGCCAATTCATAAACGTACGTACATTTTTCAACAGTAGTTTCATTCTTCGCGAAGGTCGAGCAATACTAAAGCGCAGTGTTCTGTTAACGATCACTATGTTAAGCATTTTACGTTGCGGTCAGTCCTGAGGTAGGTGACCGTTTGTGGCATTTCCATTTAAGAGTGTCTCCGTGCTTCGACGACGCTAAAACTCCCAGCTGCAATAATAAAATGGTGGTCGCTAAGCCAGGCTTGAAAATTTTCAACAATCGGTAGTCGCAACCTGCTCCCAGTTTCTGGTGTTACAAACCTCCATTGAATATGGTGACCACTTTTCATGACATAAAATTGTGATTAAGTAATTAATTACTTACTACTTATCTATTCTAGCTACCTATTTAACAAAATAGCTTTAGCTGTTCACACGATTTAACTAACACCTCAAGTCAACATATCTATACCATAATATTTGAAATAATGACATAACGTTACGTGACGCTCTTTGACCTCAGAGCTGAGGGAGAAAGTTACCTAAGTACGCGTCGATCGGTAAAGTATCATTTGTATGGAAACATTGTCGTGGGATTGACGCAGTTACGCCGAAATTTGAGAGCGACCGTGGACTAGATAGTTTGATAGGAACTATATTTGGTAGATTCCAGTCTAAGAATTTATCTATTGTAATCTTGTAATCGGTTCAATGATGGAAATTTGATTCCGGAGTGTGGGTGCTACATCTTTTATGAAATGTTATTGATGAAAACATTTTATCGAAACTAAACACAGTTTATACATTTTAAAATCACAATTTTATAGCTGCGTATTGCATTTAGTGCAAATCAGTTTTTCTTTAGTGTGAAAATTGTAGCTCAGTTTTAATCTTCGCTTGTACATTTCTTTGATACTACCAATGTCGTGGCAATCGTGGCAATATTACAATATTGAGAACTTTTTACCTACTTCAGAAGCGGACTCAGTGTTCTGTAAACGATCACTGCAGTAAGCAACATTTACTATGGCCGGTCCTTGGATGGGTGGCCACCCATGTGACCACTTTGTGGCATTTATTTGAAAGTCTCCTTGCTTCAGAAGGCACATTAAGCCGTTGGTCCCGGTTGCCAATAAAATAGCAGTCGTTAAGCCAAGTTAAAGGCCTTTATGGAGCAGCTTTGAACAAAATCTACAGCAGGCAGTCACAATCTGCACCTGTCCATTTCAACACGGCAATAGGCTCACCACCTATTACGTGGGACATAAAACTATTAGGTGAAATGTGGTCGTATACTATGGCCTCTGCCTACCCCTTCGGGAATAAAGGCGTGACTATGTGTATGTATGTTTTGTTTACTTACATATCTTACTTCCCATCAATTATAAACAATACCCTTTAACCACATGAAGCAACACATAAACATCCTTGAAATCTTTAATACCTCGTTGCACAAGGTGCTGACCACACAATTGATATCAACAGTCTCACGACCACGCTTTACCTAAATCCAAGTACAGACGGCTACCTGAATTATCTGTGTTGTAAGTAAACCTTGGGGTGTTGAGCAATTTATGAGATGTTAGCTGACACCCATACCACACTGTATCCTATGTGAGCAGTTGTAATAGTCGACCATAACATGTTTAGAGGAAGTTACAAGACAAGTGTTTAGGTACACCACTGTGGAAAAGTTTTGAGTTTACGAGCGATAGAACAGAATACTGTAAATATCCCTGTACCAACATTTGCCTTTACGCGAATTTGCCTTTTTGAGAAGTTGCCTTTATGAGATATTGCCATTCTGAGAAGTTGCCCTGCGAATAAGCCTAAAAATGTTACCCCATATTTGATAGAACTATATAAAAAGATCAGTTCTAAAACTAGTATTGTGGATTCATCGCTCTAAGAAGCCACAATACTAGTATTTGAATCGATATTTTTTTACATAATTCACTGAAAGAAAATTAGAAGTATCACACGGTATATTAAACAAACTTTGGAGCCAAGCACCTAAGTGCAGTCACAGATTACTAAATAGTTACTACGTGGCGGTTTATTCACGCTAACATTGGTTTATCAAAGTTGACTGTATCCTCTCTTCTAGTTTTGGCGTAGACACGTCAAATTGCCAAAACTTTGTCTTTAATATGATACTTGTGTTTGTTCCAGGCGGTACCCGCCCTGGTGCTGCTGTCTCTGGCCGCAGCGACCCCCAAGAGACACTACAAACGTGACGGTAAGTACACCACTTATATAAGCTATTAGCAGACCTCACGCGGTTTCATCCTCCGTTGTTCCTGTTCCCGTGGGAATACGGGAATAAAACATAGCTTATATCATCCGGGGATAGTGTAGCTTTCTAACTGTGAAAGAATTTTTCAAATCGGTTCAGTAGTTTAGGAACCTATTCAATTCAAACAAACACACTATATAGACATAAATTACCGTAATTATTTCCCAGGGGAACTTGTTTCCCGTGTTTAAAAGTAGCCTATGTCCTTTTCCAAGCTCTATTCTATCTGGGTATTAAATTTAATTTGAATCGGCTCAGACGTGAAAGCTCAACAGGAAGAGTTACTTTCCCATTTACATATCAGTATGAGGCTGTTGCCTGAAATGACATTAACACGTTCACGGACAGAAACCATTCCTAAAAAATTGTGATATGACACACAAATTTTCCATACAAAATAGTATCACGCCTGCGGACGGACTGCCACATTATTAGATTTTTCAAGTAAGTGTTGCGGCAGTAACGGCCAAAGACGTAACCGGTAGTACAATAGATCGCCCGGCCACAGAAGGAGTGTCACGACATGATGTCCTTCAATGTGTGCGTGAGAGACTTAACTTGTGTGCACGCGTCGGAGTGCTTGATGTGACACTAGCTGTCTGTATTACAGCCTAAAACTGCACAGAGTCACGCCGTTCCTATGTGATTAATGAAAAATCTTCGGCTGTGAACGTAATTCCACTTTTGATACATTTAAAATCACCGGCTACAGCCGTAGTGCCATATTATGAGAGTCAGGATGTACGGTTCTCGACGTACTGTCCGTGAACGTGTTAACTTATATCAGCTACAGCAGCATTATAATAACTCTCTTGAAAACCATAAAAATATTCGCAATTAGGGGTAACCTTTAACGTCAATGTTTTTCTTGATTTTCAAGTTACTTCTACTTACGAACTCCTCTAAATAGTAGTTTATCACAAAAATGTTATTTCTAAGATCGAACCTTCGAAATATAAAAAATATTGTTTTCTGTTCACAGCACCCCTAAGCTCATCATACCTACCACCTCCCCGTGGTGGAGGTGGCGGAGGTTACGGCGGCGGTGGCGGTCACGGTGGTGGTCACGGCGGAGGTCACGGCGGTGGACACGGAGGAGGTCACGGGGGAGGTCACGGCGGCGGTCATGGCGGAGGTCACGGTGGCGGTCACGGAGGCGGTCATGGCGGTGGTCACGGAGGCGGTCATGGCGGAGGAAGGCCTTCCTCGTCTTACGGACCCCCTAAACAAAGCTATGGCCCTCCACCAAAACCTTCAAGCAGTTATGGACCCCCACCTTCATCAAGTTATGGAGCCCCATCTAAGCCTTCTAGCTCTTACGGTGCCCCTGCACCAAAACCTACCTACGGAGCACCCTCTAAGCCATCAAGCTCCTACGGAGTACCAGCCAGGCCCCCAGCCACCAGCTACGGAGTACCTACTGGACCTTCAACTACTTACGGAGCACCTAAACCCCCACCTAAGCCATCAAGCTCTTATGGAGCTCCACCATCTAGTTCGTATGGTGCTCCAGCTGCCCCACCGTCAAGCTCCTATGGTGCACCAGCTGCTCCTCCATCCACTTCTTATGGCGCTCCTAGCGGCGGTCATGGTGGTGGTGGCGGCGGCGGTGGAGGTGGATTTGGCGGTGGTTCAGGATTTGGAGGTGGATTCGGAGGTGGATCAGGATTCGGAGGTGGATCTGGTTTCGGTGGTGGTTCATCTGGAATTTCTGGTTCCTACGGTGCTCCGTCTCCTCCTTCCAGCTCGTATGGTGCACCATCCCCACCAGTTAGCTCTTACGGTCCCCCGGCATCTCCTCCATCATCATCCTATGGTGCACCTTCAGGCGGTGGCGGTAGTTTCAGCAGTGGTGGTGGATCAAGCTTTAGCAGTGGTGGCGGTGGAGGAGGCTTTGGCGGCAGCGGTTTCGGCGCTAGCGCACCCTCATCAAGCTATGGTGCCCCAGCCAGTCCCCCTTCCAGTAGTTATGGAGCCCCAGCCAGCCCACCGTCTAGTTCATACGGTGCCCCTGCGCCAGCCCCATCAAGCTCCTACGGTGCTCCTAGCGGCGGATCAGGTTTTGGTGGTGGATCCGGATTCGGAGGTGGATCAGGATTCGGTGGTGGTCATTCATCAGGAGGCGGCGGTGGCTACTCATCTGGGGGTGGCGGAGGCGGTGGCTACTCGTCTGGTGGTGGCGGAGGCGGTGGCTACTCATCTGGGGGCGGTGGAGGCGGTGGCTACTCATCTGGGGGCGGTGGAGGCGGTGGCTACTCATCTGGGGGCGGCGGAGGCGGTGGTTACTCATCTGGTGTACCGGCCACGATTAACCAGAGCTATGATTCCAACGGTGGCTATGTGTACTAGGTCCAGAATCCTGATATCCTAGTAGAGAGACAATAGTCAGTAATTAGGATTAGTCTCCACAATATTGGCGAAACGAGTACCTACTACCGCAAATACGATAATTATTTCATCATATTTCTGCACTGGGTACGTGGAACACCTCTAGTAGTAGGTTCTAAAGTTTATTTCGACTCAAAAATGAAATAAAGGATTATATTTAACAAATGCGTTACCAAGAAGTTACCACAGCCAACAGAGGCGTTCTAAATATATTTAGTGAGAAAATGTGATGAAATTGGCGAACGGTGATGATGATGAGGATGACAGAGAGAGATGTGTTACTGTGCTTACCGAGTAAGCGGCACATGAAAGTATTAGCTCTAACTTAATTCTTAATTAATGAAATTGTACAAAAATGTAAGTTAAGTACTGAATAGTTTTACTTCTTTTGTATAAAATAAACCATTTTGTAAATAGATATTGTATATTTATTTATGTCCCTATAAAAGTTTTCAGAGATGTCATCATGTCTAAGGCACTATATCTTGCTAAATGAGAAGTCGGCTCTGATATAGACCTCCCACTCTGGACTGCAACTGGGAATACAGCTGTATGATACAGGATAAGAATCTGCAAAAGTTGAACAATCTCTTTGTCTTCAATCTTCAAATACTTACTTCAAAACATTCCGCTTTACTACATGCCATTTAGTCGGTGGATCGAAGGGTCTGTCCCCCACAGACCCTTCGATCCTTCCTCCTTACCCTCCCCTCCTTTATTACCATTTTGCGATGAACTATTCTAAGTTAGAATAGTTAATCGCAAAATTGTAAATAGCTAGTAAATAACTTATTGTACAATACTATGCAGAGTGAAAAGCTTATGATGATATTCAAATACTAAAAACATTCCGCTTTACTATGTGACATTTATTTAGTTAGCCGGTGGATCGACGGGTCTGTGGGGGTTCCTCCTTAGCCTCCCCTCCTTTATTACCATTTTCCGATTAACTAGTCTGAGTTATAATAGTGACCGGTACCGCGGCTCCTACCGCGTCTAAGTCTGCTACCGCACCCGCATTCCATTGGAATGTATTTCGGGGATAAAAAGTATGTAATTCAAGACTACAATTCATCCCTGTACCAAGATTTAGCCTGATCCGTTTAGCCGTTAGAGCGTAAAAGAGTAATAATCGTCGATACATTCAGTTATACAAACTAAACCTTCGCGTTTATAAAATTAGTGATGATTTAAGTATAGATATTTTTTTTGCTATTAATTACTAGAACTGATGATTAATACCGTCACAGAACACATTCAAAAACTAGACATAGTTTAAATGTGAAAGAATTTGACCGTTGAGAGTAGTGTCTCAGTGGTCCAACGGTTAGGGCGTCTGGTCCGGCAAACCAGTAGACGCAGGTTCCAGTCCTGCTCGAGACTGATTTTTTTTCGATCGACATTCAAATACATTTTGTAGATACATACCAATAGAAACTTGCAAGACAACCCAATAACCTCTAGAGCAGATGAATGTTTTTAACGTGTAGGAAATCCTAATGAAATAAAGGATGCTATGCCGGACTCCTACCGACTAAAACCACACGGTACCCTTCCATGTACGTAAGGCCTTGAGTACATACCGGGTACGCCCTGGGAATACCTTCCCGATACATACCTTGACCGCCAACGCAGCCTCTATCTCTTTTTTTGTCTTGTGGAAATCCTATAATGGATGCTATGATATGCTATGACTTCTACTGACTAAAACCACATGGAATCCCAGGTAAGCTCTCGGAAGGATGTCCCAGGGTTCCCGGCAGACTTTGGCTACTATCGAAGCCTCACCTAGGGGTACGGGTGCTATCCCGCATCTGGGGTGTTGGTTTAGGTGTTACTCCGCTACTTGGGGAAGGCGGAGAGTTGGGTACTATCCCGCTACTTTGAGGGGCAAAGAGGCACGTCACCGTCTTGGCCGCCGTAAGAACAACGAGCAGCTAATTCGCCGTTATCAAGCTCTCGGTCATGGACGCAGGTGGTCCTGACCGTACAGCAGTGGCGAATTGTCCATAGAAGCCCATTCCTTGTGGCTTCCCTTTTCAGATCGGGCAGTGACATGTAATATTTACTCATAACTAATAAACACAATTATATATTCTCGAACACTCATTCAAATATAAAAATATTTGCAAATTTACATGGTAAGTCGGCATTTTCGTCTCAACCCCTGCTACAAAAGTCATAGCAATAAATTTTCGAGTCAAAGTTCAAAGACCCTATCTCTGACATCACGCGGTAAGCCCGGCTTCCTGATCATTTTGCGTCTGCTTCGTTAGTACTACGCAAATGTATATATGCGTCCTATTCTCTCACATTTTTTCAAGATTTGATTCGTGGATTTTCGCCTAAAGTAAGCCATGAGTTCGTGGCTTACACCTGAGACAGTCATATTAATAGAAAAGGACAACGTATTTGACTTGAAAACTCGACCAATTTAAATGCACCTAACCCACGTCGAAACGTTTTGCATCGAAGTGTGTTTTTAATTTGATGTGTTGTTATTACTTCATTTCACATGCGTTTCCCGTGAATAATAATAAAACATAACATAGTTTCAATTGACTTTATAAGGTATTGTGCTGTTTATTAGTTAATTATAAATAATTATCTACTTCAAGTACTAAATACATCGTGAAAGTGTGTAAAATTGTGTTTTGTGTTCTGTATTTTGTTGTGATTTCTGTACACATGATTATTGTTTTGGAGTCACATAATGCTCACTGATGGACGTAGGCCTTCGGTATTACGGGTTCGATAAAAAATAAAGGTCAGTGTTTTTTTTATATTCATCAAGTAGGTATCTCAGAATACGCTAGTGATATTAGTTCAATGGCTTGGGATACCTAATAATCTTTATTTTGGCTGAATGTTTCATTAATAGTTTATAACATAATAAAGCAGTTTTGTTCCATAGAATCACTTTGTCAGATATTTTTGAAAAAATAGATAAGAAGTATGTTTTTATTTCAATTTTGTATTGTAAAATATCGCGGTTTTTAATACTCTATAGGTACTTGAAATCTTACTAATATTATAAATGTGAAAGTTTGTGAGTGTGAATGTGGATGTTTGTTACTCTTTCAGGCTCGAACGGCTGAACGGATCGGGCTGAAATTTGATACAGATATCCATTATAGTCTGGAATAACACATAGGCTACTGTTTATCCCGGGAGTAACTTCCCACGGGAACTAATTTTACGCGGGTGAAACTGCGGGCATTAGCTAGTACATGCATATTATTAAAAACATTAGAAGTACCTATACCTATTTCGCGTCTAAGTCCCAAATTTATGAATTATTTTCAATTAACTTCAATCGAGACAATTTGAAATAGGTAGGTATGAGCTTGCAGAGAGTAGTAGAATAATTTCAAAACATGGTTAGTGTTCAAGTCAGGTTTTAGTTCAAAATATGTAACTAGATGGCATCACTTTTTTGTATATAGTATCTAGATCGCGGTATGGTTTCGTTACCTGAGCAGACATATATAGCTGTGAATATTATTTTAATAAAAAAAAATTTAGTACAAGGATATACAGTCTATTATTTACACCTAAGGTCGGTTAAGACCTTTTCAGTTAGTGTAAATTTGAATATCTTTTTAGTCATCAGTAGATAATTTATGATACTTTTTTATAAGCCAATTTATCATGCACGTAAGACATTGTTTTGAATTAAATACATGGATCTTACGAGTATAGTACAGGTGGCAAACAAAACACAAAAGGCATTACACCGCCGCGCGCCACCATTTAATAAATACGCAAAATACCTACACTACAGGTGTGACCAACTGGATATTATTTTTTTCACCGGCTTTCCTTTTGAAAAAATTCAGCCTTCGCCGCTGCCGTACAGCAGCCTGTAAAGTCCTCGTCGCCGACTGCTGAACTCGGGAGGTAGATTTCTCTCCCGCACCCTTTCCGCACGTAGCCTCTCTCTAGGGTTTGTGATTTACAAGGTGAATAAAAGAAAAATGCGTCAACATACTATACATTTTATTATAATGTCGCCGAAGCGATCTCGGAATTCACAATAATACACATTTTCTTTTTTTAAATATTCAACAAGAACTAGGAATAAGTCAATAGTAGGTATATCTACCAGCTAACAGTGGGACATCCGCTTCCTGACACTGTACTTTGCTCACAGCACAAAACCATATGTTTTACTAAAGCACTAATAAATGCTCAACGTAGATAAAATTTAAAATACTCCATTATTAAGAATTGTATACTTGCAATAGCACTTCATTTGAAATTATAATATCTACCTATATCATATTTGACAAAGCTCCATTATGTATGTCAGACACCAATCAATAAGTTCTCTAAGCTATACTGTATTTCAATAGCTTTGCGCAAAAATGTAAACAAACACATTTGATCCTATATATCCATAGTTACTTGCAATTGAGTATTCACCCTGATTATATTCCAGTATCCAGGAGTTATACAGTGTTATTACAATCATTTCGACACCAAATAACTTCTTTATGATAGTTTATTTTCATTCATCAGGATAGTAAAAAATTCAATGATTTGTCATACTATATTTTTCTCCCATCTGTCTTAGACAACGATTGTCAAAACATGTCATGTTTACATTATTGCCAGATCGGGCAGGATTGGACTATACCTGCTTTAACCAAAATACACTTAACAGCGTGGTTTAATGCAGTGGTTATAATTATATCTTTGATAGGTACTTACTGACTTATTTTTTAGTTTTAGTTGTGGTTGAAAATAAAATCCTTTTAGCTGGCCAGTTGTGAGGCCGTTCAATACGTTTGACACTTCGTCAAGTTTTACTCCAAAAGCCAAAAAAAAAATATTTATTTGAGGACATTCTCACACAATATCTTTTCTAGCTCAAATTAAGCTAATATAAGCTTGTGCTACGAAATCTTTAACTTGCATGAATGTTATCCTATGAATTATGAAAACAGTTTCTAGACGAGAATTCTTCTGCTTGGGTGTTTTAACTAAATTTTACAAACTACTGTCGATGCTGGCAATATTGTAACAACATTTCTTAATATGCCGTGTTCCTTATAGTCATCAAATCAGCCTATAGCAGCCTACTGCTGGACGTAGGCCTCTCCCAAATTGCGCCACAACACACGGTCCTGCGCCTTCCGCATCCAGTCAGTCCCTGCGACCTTTTTCAGGTCATCGGTCCATCTGGCGGGGATCGTCCTACCCTACGTGTACGAAGTCGCGGCACTTACCATCGGTTCTCCAACAGATATGGCCAGCCCACTGCCACTTCAAACCGCATATCTGCGAGCTATATCGACCACTCTAGTTCTCTGACGGATAACATCGTTCCGGATTTTATCCCTCAGAGACACCCCAAGCATAGCTCGTTCCATTGCTCGCTGTGCAACTTTAAGGGCTTGGACTAGCTTTACTGTGAGTGTCCACGTCTCGGCACCGTAGGTCATAACTGGTAGAACACACCGGTTATAGACTCTTGTCTTCAGGCATTGCGGAATAGGCGAATCGAAAACCTGACGCACTTTTCTGAACGCTTAAGCGGATCCTTCTCGCTATTTTCTTTTCCTGGTTGTTGCCTAGTACTGAGTGTGATTTCTTCCCCAAGGTAGGTATATTCCTGGGCAACCTCAATCCTCGATCCTTCAACGTAGATTGGTCCCGGCATGACATTTTCATTGAACATGACCTTGGTTTTATCTAAGTTCATGCCTAGGCCAACACGTCGAGACTCTCTTTAGACTATGCAGCATCCCGCTCTACTGTTCAAGCGTTTCCGCAACTATGACGATGTCGTCGGCAAACCGAAGCCGCGAAGGTGTGAGATGCGTTCACCGTTTATATTCACATCCCATCCATCGCAGTTCAGCGACTCAAAGACGTCCTCAAGCGCATTGGTGAAGAGTTTCGGGGATATTACCTACATCGCCCTGTCTTACACCTCTGTGCAGTGCTATAGGATTGGTCTTCTTATCCTCCAACCGGATGGTCATGGTAGCGGTATCGTACAAGCATCTTAACACCTCGATATATCACCAATCAACACGACACCGCCGCCGCCAATCAACACGACACCGCCGCAGAGCGTCCAGTACTGCCCAGGTTTCGATCAAGTCGAAGGCTTTCTCGTAGTCCACAAAAGCCATACACAGAAATACTTTATCAAAAAAGTGTTTCAGAAATAAAAGGCGATGCCTTTTATATTCCAAAAAAAAAACTAATAAATGCGGAAAGTGTATAAGCATCCAAAGATAATATACTATTAGTAAATATGTTTAATAAAGACAAAATTATACATAATCTATGTAATGTAAATATGTATATATGCGCAAGAAGGTCAGGAAGCGGCGTCGAAGAACAACAACGATGCCTATATCTACACTTACAATTACGATATGTACCGTTTCACACTAACATATAACACTATGATATATATCCATTACACTTATACACGTACGTCACAGAGAATGATATGTATCGAGTCCGTAGTCTTAGCAAGGGAGGCAGGTTACGAGTATCACATGATAACTTCATATACTTGCAACATATTGTAAATTAGATATTGTATATATTTCCAATTTATATATTTTTAATTTATATATAAACTTTATCATATCAAAAAAACATTTCATAAGCTTTTATATATTAGATATATATATATCTATATATATAATATATTGTAATGTCAAATATAGCAACTTTTGGACCTACAACAACTTACAGTATTTCTAATGATATGTATTAAACCTGTGCGATAGTTAATATCAGTTGCTAAAATGACGACAATAATATCTATTCGAAAGATACATTTGATATATTTTAATATATAAGTATATTGACGTCAAAAAGCGTCGAATATTCACATAGACATAAACCACATATAATGAACTCTGGGGACACAACAGGAATGACCTGACATGGCCGGGGACACAAGTTTATACACCAATACACATATAATTCCAAAAAGACCGATTAATATATTTACTATTAGCGATGTTACTATTACGTATAGACCACATCCAGAAAGCTCTTCACGTATATAATAAGACATTTAAGGTTCATCAAAATTAGACAAGATTATGTGATAGGTAGATATTGCTTTTTTCCGAAATTCCCTTATTTTCAAACAATTTAGGCCATTTCTAATGTTTAGTATTGTTGTATAATTTCGAAATTTTTAATTTTGTCATTATTCAAGTTCAGTTATTTTACATTTTAATATAATTGATTTCAGTTACACGACATTTTGTAATATTCTGGATCATTGACATTTGGTATCTGAACATTTGTGAATATTTTTTTCCATTATGTTTTGTATAAATATAAATTGTTCGAGTATTAAATAAATATAATTTTCATTGCGTTTAATTAAACTATATTTGGCAAAAATCAACAATACGTGGTCTCGTTTATGTAAAATCACTTCTTTAATATATTGCATATTGATAGTGGTACATGTGTACATAATGTACATAACTAAACATATGTCTGTACATCATAATGAGAGACTCAACAGCAGCAGCTCGGAACCATGACATATCGGAGAAATATCCATCTAGGGTTGCCATGGGACATGAAATCGAACTCGTGGCACATTCAACTCCTCTAATTCAACTGATACAGGGGTTTTTCAGCCACAGAGAGATATCATTTACGAGTTTTACACGTAGGTTTCGGCTTTTGGCATCTTTAATATCAATTTATTATTTGGATTAGATAGATTAAATACTAATGAACCAGACAAATTTTCCACTTTTTCATAAAAGGACCTACTCTTCAAAGGTTTCTTTGTTAATCTTTCGGTGACCGAATACTTGTCATCGTCTTATTATCAAATTTGCAATCTCTAAACCGTGCTATCTCATTTCCACATCGTTTTTATCTCTCTACTTCTTGTTATTTTATCATTGCATTAAATAACTTCTATAATTCTCATATTTCCCCGAGTCTATTTTGTTTGAAGCTTGTTAAGCGCTAGGTGTTCAGTGATATCTTTACGATTATAATGATCTAAGTATATTTTATTATTCTTTACGACTTTCCAACATGATGCATTCATACAGAATGGTTGGTTTGGCAAGTCAGTGCTACTAAACAAACACACATACATTCACAGTGTGATTTAACAAGCACATCGGCTTTATGCCTCTTTTTCTACAATAATTGACTCAAAAGGAATCCTCATCGATTTAAACAACGTATAATAATATATTTCTTAGAACGAATTAAGTCATATTTTGATATGTATTAGTTACTCGTCGATATTTAATATACTATGTATTTATGCGACTAAAAAATTAAACACATTTATCCATTCACACTTCAACTATAAAACGGACAGCTATTGCTTTAGTGTATTATTTACTACACATTAATATTCATTTAATTATACTACATCAGTTTTACGTTTACGCTGCCATAGTTCATGAATAAATTCTACACACATATTTACGAGTATGTTACATACAAAACTTTTTGTAGGAAGATACACACGCTAAGATTAGTGATATGTTTCGTTTCGGTGATCTTGAGCATCACATTCTATTATTTCCAAAAATACTGAAGTTCAGTGTTCCATATTTCGATGTACGATCACACCAAGAGGATACTAATCGAATTAAAAATAAGAAATAGTACAATTTTCGGAAAATATAAAACGTTTTCTACAACTTCGTAGTCATGATACTCGTGCCATTTCGCTAGGGTGTCGCCAATAAATTACTGATCGTTTCAGAAAACTGAAGTTTGTTTTCCGAAAGGTTGGACCGGAGGTGGCGCGTTACTAGTTCCGAATAAAGGTGTGGGTCCATCATTTGGATCATCAAGATCATCATCATCTGGCTCAAGGGCCGGGTTGATCCTGCCGGCGGATTCGTCTGGACCTACAAGAGTTTGGGCCGCACCATACAATCTACCTGGTACTCCTCCAAGAACTGACATCTGTTCTCCAGCTTCGGACGGTTCGTCGACGCGGCGAATGTCTTCAGGAATGTTCACGACGCAGTTGAAGTAATCAGACTCTGGGCTCAGGTAGCCATTGTTGAAAAGATACCTGATGACAAGAGTTACAGTTTCAGTCAATGTAACATAATAAGAGAGATTGTCTAAGTGTAATCCGTTATCGTCTGCAAAATATTATTGTGGAACAATCTCTTACACCTTTAGGTATTTACCTTGGAATAAGGCAAATTTTATCGACTTGCTATCAGGACTGAATTACTAGTAATTACCTGATCTGGAATTGATAATCCGCTTACAAGAGTGTACTACTGGGAACGAAGACCAAATCATAAGCAGTTGAAACTCGTCGTGCGACAACTAAATTCTATTGCGCGAATTAAATCTTTGATTTAATCGATTTGCAAATGTTAAAATGTGCACTGACGAAGGGAAGATTATTCGAGCGATAAACACAAAATATTTGCTCATTGGACGAGATTTGTAAACATTAAATAAATATCATAACGGATTCCCTTTCAAATAGCGCGGCCGCGGTCGTCGGCGCCGCGCCGGCGCGGGCGCACCGCTCGTGATCCACAATCACTTTCCATCCATTACTGGTGAAGTGAACGGTGATCTGTTTGTCTGTGCACCACGATCTCATCAACATTAATTTTATGATGATTGTAGCTAATGATAATATACATATATCTGTAATAGGTCCGAGAATTTGTTAGAATTAAAATAAGATAGTTGTAAGATTCTACCTAAAGTGAAAAGGGCTCAACTGACAATTTGTTTTAAATGCGTTATTTTTATTTTTGATTACTCTTGGTGAAAATCATGAAAGATAAATCAGTTAATGGACCAAAATTTAAATCTTGAATGAGTACAAAAACTCTATCTACTCAATGATCTTTTTAAAAATTTCTATCCCCTCATATCATCAGTAACTCATCATGATATCAGAATCATACTAAGAAACCCTTACCATTACATTATTATAATAATTCCGTAAATAATATACTCACACAGACAGCCAGGAAATGAAAGCAAGCGTGAACAGCGACATCACCATAGCCATGGTCCTGAAGGGGAACAGCTGCACCTCATTCTCTGCATCCCACCCTGGGTAGTGGATCAAGGGGGCCAGGCCCAGGAGTTTCTCCCCGCCCGAAAGTCGAACCAGCATAGCCACGATGTAGGCGGCGAGGGAGCCGTAGGTGTTGCAGTGCCGCTTGAAGTGGACCACCATGAGGAGTTGTGGGAACAGGATGACGTACACCAGGTCGGAGCACATGGACCTGGGGACAACGGCTTGAATTAAAGTCTTGTAGAAGGAAGAAAATTTACAACCGAAATTTTCTAAGTATCTGTGTATGGAAATATACCATTTTTTTTGGGTTATTCTTTATTACACTAGCTTTTAAATGACCAAATAGTTTTTTTAAATTGATTGTAATTTCAGAGTTTATCGATTAGACAAACAATTTTTTTTTTCTCATAACACTCAGCCACCTTTAAAGGTCCAGTCATCGGTAAAAGCTTATAGAAACTGAAATAAAAATATAACTACAAACGATCCCAAACATCGACGTCACGGTTTTAAGGAAATTTTTACAGAAAAAAATTATTCACAGATCAGTAGCTCAAAAAATAATATTTCTACCTAGAATACATAGCCCCTGTAAATACTATCTCTACCTAGAATACCTAGCACCTGAAAATTATGATTACACTACACCCACTTACAATCGTAATCGATAAAAGCTTATAATTTATTCAAACGTAAACGAGCGAAGGAATAACGTTAGTGAGCCATTACATCAATCTTGTAATTGTATCTACTTATGTATTTTAAGGTACTTAGGAACAAGGATATGCCAAATAAAAGACACCAGTTAAAATAATTTTAACCAGTCAGTACATCAGTCATACATCAGAATAAGCCACTAGGTAGGCGGTGAGGGACGTTGTTATAAAATTTTTGCCACGCTGCTATAAAAGGCATCACGGCGCTCTATCTTTTATAAACAGCGTCGAGACGTTGATAAAATGGCATCCGACGTTGTTATTGTAAAGTCATGACGCTGTTATAAGGAACGTCTGACGCTGTTATAAAAAGCGTCGCGACATTGTTATAAAAGGCGTCGAGGTCTCGAGTGTCGGGGTGTTTACTAGTACTACTTACAAAAAAATGTATATAAGTATTAATATTATTGTTGTCTGGGACTCATATAACAAGCAGATTTATCCTAGCTTATGTACTTTGGGGTCCGATGACGCAGTGTAAAAATTATATTATTTATTATGATGCCCGCGCTCTGAGTAGCAGTGTAATGCGAATCAAGTTGTTTCATACTTCTATAACATGTCATACAGGTAACACATAACCCTCAACACGTTTCAATCATAAACCTATTACAGTAATGACCGCCATTGATCTGCACTGATCACCTGCACTCCATGCATAGAGCCCTGCAAATGTGTGCCAACGATCCGTCATCGTTTAATCGCTGTGTGCCAAGCATGAGTGTTTATGATCACTATACTTAAATTGCACAATCTGTCTGCATATTACTACATGTAAAAAAAGATTAACACTCATCAGAACATTAAGTTATGGTTGCTATAAAATCTATTTCATTGATTTTAAAATAACATATCAACAAAACTTTAATACGATAAAAAATAATAGCATCTTAGCAACGTACTGTTTAAAAGTGTCAAATGAGTATCTGATCTATGGAAAAATACACGAAATCTTCTCAAAATCTTTAATGAAATTTGTGGGAAGGGACTGTCTACGGAACTTCTTTATGTAACCATTATTACTTGAGTGTACTACATGGTACCAGCGCTTCGCTCGTTTGGTTATTTGTCCTTAAAGAAAGTATAAATGTCATCCCAGTCTATAGTCGGCTATCCCTGTACCAAATTTCAGCCAGATCTGTTGAGCCTTTAGAGAGTTATTGAATAACTAACCTAAAACATCTTCAAAAACTTTGATATACACAGTAGGATTGCTGAAAAGCGCGAGCATACATCTATAGCGTAATAAGGTAACATTAATAGTAACTGCAAACAAATCTCCATCTTAATAGTAGCAGAAATAATAACACAATATAAACGTCTGCTCACACACAAACAATTATATATTTCGACACGGACAATACTTATACAGGTAGGTACCTACATAAGTAATGGCGGGTATCATCATGTGAATAATCATTGGTACAGTTGCGACATTATCACGATAGACTATGTGAAGGACTCGTACAGATTTTACTCTTTATATTTTACCTCATCTGACTAATGATAAGAAGCGCTCATGGACTCAGTGTAAACGATCACTGCAATAAGCAACTTTTACCGTGGCCGATTCTTAGATGGGCGACCACTTTATGACAATTATTTGCGAGCGTTTCCATGCTTCAGAAGGTATGTACGTTAGTGCCGGTTGCACTGGCAAAATATATAGCAGTCGTTAAGCCTCATTAAGGCCTGCTTGTAATTTGTCGAAAACGGATAGTCACAACTAGTGCCTGTACATTACAACACGGCAATAATCTCACTACTTAGGTGGGACTCGAGGACGTCGACCGGTGGGACCACAATTATCACATAAAAAACACTTACAGTGGCTATCAAATGGATGACCTAAAATGTGCTTAAAATGGGTGATGGATGTCTCGGTGGAGTAGTGCTCAGTCGAGTTCGAATCCCGTGTCAAACCAATATATTTTGTTACCCGCCAATGCCTGCATTTTCTTATTGCTACTTTCATCAAAAAATAAAACTTAAGTCATCAATTTCCCTTTTATACAGAGAAAAATAAACAAGTAGGTATCGTCTAAAAATAGACCAAATTACGCATCAACACGGCACGCTTGGGGTCGCCAAGGTCAGGTCAGAATACGATGGATATCAAATTGGCGACCTTTTTTAAGGGCACACGGTACTTTGCCATGAACGATATATTTTTAACCCCATCGGAGGGCTGGGGTCAAACTATAATCTAGTTTTGGCATTATAGCTCACAAACCAATGGATCTATATTTTTATATGGTTATAGTTTGAAATATGACATACAAGGATTATATTACTATATGAAGGATTTTTACAGCAATTTATATGCTAACGTTTTCATTAGTGACCGACCGAACTTTCGGTTTCGGTTTCGGTTTCGGCCAGTTTCGGCCAAAAAATCGAGTTTCGGCCGCAGTTTCGGTTTCGGCCAAAATGGGCCGAAACTTTCGGCCGGGCCGAAACTCACGTGTTCATGCATTTTGAGGGCCTGGCTCTGCTTGTGACGTGGTTGGGTTCCGCCTAACCAGTAAATATGTTACTAATCAATCAATCAATAAAAAATCAATCAATAGTTATAATAATACGACTTAATTCAAACCACCAGCAATTACAATCATTGAGAAGTATTAGACAGTTACCCCTGTGTTATGTCTTAAACCACCTTTTTAGGGTCCCGTTTTTACTTTTGGTTATGGAATCCTAAAGATCTAGGACATTACACAACCCTAACCCTTCGTTGTCGGTTCCGTTGACTGTGTTGGTCGTCTGTCTGTCTGTCAGCGGGCTGTAACTCATGCACCGTGATAGTTATACAGTTAAAATTTTTACAGATGATGTTTTTCTGTTGCCGCTATAGCAACAAATAATAAAAATAGACAAAATTATAATATTAAAGGGGGCCTCCCATACAACATAGGTACGCGAAGTTTTGCCGCTTTTCTTGTACGGAACCCTACGTGCGCGAGTCCGGCTCACTCTTATCCAGTTTTAGTTTTACACTTCTAGAGTGTAACCAAAACCGGCCAAGAGCTAGTAGCAGGGCATCGTGTGGTTTTAGTTAGTAGGAGTTCGCAATAGCATCTATGTATCATTCCACACGGAAAAGAAAGAATCTCATCTTTAGGTGGAGATATTTCTAAAATGAACACTTGAGAAGATTTATACCGTTTAATGATGGCACTTGGTGGAACTTGCTGCACCTATTGAAAAAATAACCGGCCAAGTGCGAGTCGGATTTTCGCACGGAGGGGTTAAAGCGGGACCCTAATAACGAGATATGGGGCCTAGCGAGATATTAGGACACGAGGTTATATCGCTGGACCGCTGGAAGTGCCAGATAGAGGCCTAAAATTTTCAATGATGATCTATTTCTGTTGCCGCTATTTTTTTTAACATGAGGAAAATCCTACAGTGATGCTATGCCGGAGTCCTACCGACTAAAAACCACGCGTTGGGAGCGCCGAGTATGCCCTCAGAATGATGCATACTGCGGCTTTGGGGGTTGTTTACTTGTTATCCCGCTTCTTTAGGGGGGCATGAATCTATCACGTCACGCTGTCGTGTAGGGCCTGTTTCTGTAAGGACGGTGAGCAGCCCCGTCACCGTCCTCAGGCCCCCGATCATGGAGGCTGGTAGTATGGGGCGCGCCGTCGTAGACTCTGGAACTCGGGTGGGAGAGTTCTCGGTGTTCTCTCCCGCTTCCTCCACGCCGTCTCTTTCACGAGCATGACCTGCTCACAGGATGAGTCCTATCGCCCAGCTCTAGCGCCTCTTTGCGCCATTTAAACAATGTCGCAAATGCCCTAGCTTTCAGGTCCCATAGAGGGATCCCGGCTAGAAGACATGCCGCCTCCACTGAGATCGTGCGATATCCCCTTATCACACTGACATCCATCGCCTTCTGCGGGCTAAGCAATCTAGCCGCATTGCTGGCCATCAGGATCTCTACCCACACGGGGACCCCGTATAGGGCCATGCTCCACACGATCCCAAGGTACAGACTCCTGCAGGGAGCGCCGGGTCCGCTGATATTGGGCAATAACCGCGAGAGTGCGTCTCGGTGCGTTGTTCCTCGCGCTGTAATTAGGGTGTCGTCGTAACACGTTACGCCGACACCTCTGAGCAACGGACCCCGCAGCACCCAATCGTAACCGGTGTTCCACAGAAGCGGTTCAAAGACCGATCTCTGTGAAACACCGAACGACACATCTCGCCGAACCTGCCCGAGCCAGCTCGGATAAGTTATGGCCCTCTCGGAAAGATAGGCACCGAAAATTCGATTGAGGAGGCATTCCATGGTAAATAAGTGCCTCCCAAACGCAGCTCCAGGGCAAGGTGTTGAAAGCGTTGGCGATGTCTAGAGACACTGCCAGCACCAACTATCTCACCCTGTTCTGTTGCCGCTATAACAAAAATACCTACTAAAATCAGAAAAAAGCATCCACACAACAAACGTAATTTTGTGCCCAAATTTTGTTACGGAACCCTCTGTGAGGAAATCCGACTCGCACTTTGCTATTTTTTTTTCCATATGAACACGTGAGTTTCGGTTTCGGTTTCGGCCGAAACTGACCCTGGGGCCGAAAGTTCGGTTTCGGTTTCGGTTTCGGCTGGAAAACCAGTTTCGGTCGGACACTAGTTTTCATATAAAATTAGAAGTGTAAAAAGACAACTTGTTCCGGCGGGACTTGAACTCGCGAAAGCCGTAAGCCGCAGCAAATAACGCAGTTAAGACCACGCGTATTCGGTATAGTATAAGGCGGTCATAACTCTGTAAATTGCTTTTCTGAGTTTTTTAAACATAAATAAGACAAAAGCGTCATCTGGGACATACTTCTGAGGCCTTTCCCGGCACTCCCGACCGTAGGCAGTGGTAGTAAACGTGTGGTTTTAGTCGGTAAGAGTCTGGCATGGCATGCATCAGTGATATCCACACCAAAGAAAAGGGCAAATGCGTCATAATTAGGTACGTCCATTCTTAATAACTTGTATAGCTTTTGTGGACTACGAGAAAGCCTTTGACTCTATCAAAACCTGGGCAGTACTGGACGCTCTGCCGCGGTGTCGTATTAATTGGAGATATATCGAGGTGTTGAGGTGCTTGTAAGATATCGCTACCATGACCGTCCAGTTAAAGGATAAGAAGACCAAACCCATACAACTGCGCAGAGGTGCAAGACATTGCGATTTAATATCCCCGAAACTATTCACCAATGCGCTTGAGGACGTCTTTAAGTCGCTGAACTGGGATGCATGGGGCGTGAATATAAACGGTGAACGAATCTCACACCTTGGGTTTGCCGACGACATCGTCATTGTTGCGGAAACGCTGGAACAGTTGAGTGGGATGTTGCACAGTCTAAGTAGAGAGTCTCGACGTGATGGCCTCGGCATAAACTTGGATAAAACCAATGAGCATGTCAAGCAGGGACCAATATACGTCGAAAGATTGAGTTGTCCAGGAATACACATACCTAGAGCAGTTAATCACACTGAACAAGAATAACATGGAAAAGGAAAAAGCGAGAAGGATCCGCTTGGGCTGGGCAGCATTCAGCAAACTACGTCCGGTTTTCTAATCAGCCATACCGCAATGCCTGAAGACGAAAGTCTATAACCAGTGCGTTCTACCAGTTATGAACAATCTATGAACTCTTGAAGTTACACACCGAGCAATGGAACGAGCTATGCTTGGGGTATCTCTGTAACTAAGGCATAAAATCCAGAACGATGTTATCCGTCAGAGAACTAGAGTGGTCGACATAGCTCGCAGAGTGTCGTTTTGAAGTGGCAATGGGCTGTCCATATCTGTAGGAGAACCGATGGTCGGTGGAGCAAACGAGTTCTCGAGCGGAGACCGCGATTTGGTACACATGGGGTAGAACGACCCCCCGCCAGGTGGACCGACGACCTGAAAAAGGTCGCAGGGACTGACTGGATGCGGAAGGCGCAGGACTGTGTGTTGTGGCGAAGTTTGGGACAGGCCTACGTCCAGCAGTAGACTGCCATAGGCTGATTTGATTGATTGATACAACTTTGCAAATAGTCGATTATTTTCTAGTCGCTGCCTAGAGTAATCTGAGGGAACCTCTCGATAGTCCCAAACTCATTTAAACGAGAATATAAATACTTGACAGTCTAGAATAGTACACGATACTTTATTATTAGAAGGATTAGCCTCCTTTCGATAAATTTCAGATTACAGATGTATATCGCACGAATTCACACCGTGCGGTGCGTGCGCGGGAGTTGCGAAATAACACGCGCGTCGTGGCTTGAATTAACGAGCTTTGAGTAAACATTTAGAGCCTTCACATGTAATGACATCTTACATTCCTAATGTGTGCTCTATTTTATCATATTTTTATTATTTATATTTATTTTAAACTGAAGAAATACAAAACATAGTAGAGTAACTCGTTTCAAAGTTTAAATTTATCCTGAAGTTGAAAACAGTTTCAGAGCTGCTTGAATATGCACACAAGAAGCTCTCTGGATAGTTTATATACTTAGCAGGTACCATATCAAAATATAGAGCAACCGTTGCGATCCAGGGTTCTAGTACGTCCGCTAATCTAATACTAATATTATAAAGGGAAAAGGCTTGTAACCGGAAACCTCTGAATGTACTGAACCGTTTGAAATACTACGCTATACAAAGCCAAATTAGGTGTTTTAATCGGTTCGAGTCCGGTATGACGTCCGTTCCACACGTTAAAACAACAATAACATGAATTATGTCCAACTCACCACAGGCCGTAGATGGAGGGGATGGTGAGCGCCATGACGGTGGCGAGGAAGCCCACCACGAGGATGGACACGCGCATCACCCAGATGATCTCCATCTCCGACGCGTTCTGCCGGAAGATCAGCCGGTACACGTTCCTGGGAACATAACATGTACTTAGAATTCATTTTATCAACGTCTTTGATATACGATAAGGCACATATTTTAAGAATCTCATTCACAATCTCACTACCATAACTTTTGTACACCAGGATTTACAGCAATGACTCTCATCTTTGCGGGAATTCATGGAACAACCTTCCGAGGGCTTACCCGGGACTAGTCTATTGCAGGGCAACGTGTGCTTTTAGCCGGTAGGGGTTCGGTATATAATCCATGACGCATAACTCAGGATTCCAAAGCATACCCTCCCGGGATAAACAGAATTCGATAGATAAGAAATTTGATTTTGAAGTCTTGAGCAGCTCTTTCTCCTGTCTCTCTTACGCTCTCCCACCTCTCTCTCCCTTACCTAGCGAACATAGAGCTAGCACTGAGCACGCTGGAGTCGGCCGAGGACATGACGGCGGCGGACACCGCGCCCAGCCCGAAGAACGACACGAATTCAGGCGTGAGGTACTGCAGCACCAGCGGCAGGATCATCGACGTCTGCTCCGACGTCAGCTGCCCGTCCGGAGTCAGGTCGCCGTGGTAGCCGGTCTCATTCCACGCTGTGGGAAGATTGGGAGTTTTAAATGTCTATTTTGGTAAGATAGCTTAGTTAGATTTGTATGGTTAGCTTACATTAACTAAGGGATATGCATTAAGGGGTCCTGAAGGTCTTCAAGAAACCTGGATGCCTCCGTTGGACCTACATAGAGTCAAGGGCCACCACAGATACAGTGCTGTATATGTGGTGCAAAAGACCTAATCCATTATAGGTGAGCTTATTTTGAGGGACAGAGAAGAATATAGAGAAGTATGAAAAATACTAGTTATTCTAAGCACGTTTTTAGATATTTCTCTCAGAAAAAAAGGAGATATTTGAAGAATCTGCAGCCAGTATTCAGTAAAAACCTAAATAATTTTTTTAAAAATTTCAAAGGGAATAAATTTTATTCTATATGTTATTTATTTTATTGTAAACACAACTCCAGTAGGTACACAGAGTTACTATAACACTAAATACATCCACAATTCGGTTCAAGAATCTTCAAAATACCAACCTGTCCCTTTAGCGATGGCCCCGATGAGCACGGGTGGTATGGCCATGAAGATGCAGCCGATGGCGGCCACGTACGACAGGATCTGGGCGCGCCCCGCCGTTTTGCTGCTCAGCACGCGTTGGAAGTACACCTGCGTGACGGAGACTTGTGTTAACGTTGTCAGAATCATGTTTTCTTTTACAGTATGCGGTTATTCAAAAGGATCTTAGCAGATTTCTCCAGGGTCGGCAGAGCAAGAGTAGCGCCTCTGATGCTGCTAACGTCTACAGGCTTTGATCACTTTCAATGTAATGGACTGTGAACTTGTCTGAATTCATGGTGGGCTCAAAGCAGTCAAAGTCACTTAAATACTTAGTCAACACTTATCCAAATCCTCTACAGTCTATGACAAAGACTAACCTGCCAAGGGATCCCGCCAAAGATGAGAAGCAGCCCGTAGTCCAGATAGAACCAGTAGTAGTCTGGGTCCACCTTGCCGATCCAGTCCACCTCCATGGAGCTGAGAGGCTTCACGTGCTCGTTGGCCCACGCGAATGGTATACACATCCAGAGACCTGGGAAGGTGTTACTATTTTAGGTCTGATTTGATTGTCTAATAGCGATAGTTGTGATTTGATTTTTGGTGAAAATGTTTCTTTCAGGTTTATTAGGAAATGTCGACGGACCTCCAAACCATTTTACGGTAACCACATTTCTCTTTACATGTATAACTTTAGGCAAACAAATTCGTCTCATTTTATACGGCCACATTTCACCATACTAATATTAAAATATTTGTCGACGCCACCAACCTGATGGAAAGTCATGATTACTTGCACAGACAAAGGACCACAAAGGCCAAGAGTGTCCCCTAAGACATCAAATCAAAGTGAACCCCAACTTGGAATTCATTTTGATTTGATGTCCACCCAAAGTTGGATTGTAACTAGATACTAAGACATAAGAGATGACTCAAACCCTTACCTATGAATATGCAGAACAGTTGTATGACGTCAGTGTATGCTACGGAGTAGAGCCCCCCGAACAGCGTGTAGAACACGGCCACCAGCGCGCTGAAGATGACTGAGGTGCGGTGGTCCATGTCGATGATCACAGCTAGAGTTGCACCTGCGTCACAAACATAACAGTCTTACTAATATTATGAATGCGAATGTTGAGTGTGGGTGTCCAGACATACCACCTTTGACCTCAAGCACATCTTTGACACATCCAAGCGTGTGGATGTTTGTTACTCTCTCACGCTCTAGCGGATCAGCGGATCTGGCTGAAATTTATTACAGGAATAGATTATAGTCAGTAATAACACATTGATTACTTTTTTATCCCGGGTATAAGTTCCAATCGAAAGCGAGAACGGAAAAATTCAAGCAATAATTTGACTGACTCGGTGACGCAGTGGTATGATTGATGTGTTGAGGTAAAAAAATATTTGTGATCCGTAAGAGTCTGTATCGGAGTATGTTCATCCCCTTTTTTTCCTGTGTACCGTTGGCTGTTCCCTTGATGGTACAGTTATGTAAGTAGATCCCGTAGCAGAAGCTCAGTTTGGGAGAATGTACCAATTTTCTAATTAAATAACCCCTTTTTGCTGTCTCATTGTCAACCAAGTTGTAAAACACATGTAATGCAGTTTACTCCCACAAACCGACAAGATGTATATTATCAGTAAGAGCTAAGTTTATACTCGTAGGTATCAATTTCATTAAAAGAAAATAAAAATATCAAAACAATTTAATATGAAAGAACGACATGCGATGCGTTTTATTGTGACATCACACTAAACCTGCGAGCGGGTCGGGCTGTTTTATTGTTATCTCCTGAATCTACGTAACAAGGTCAAGAACACCTTTGACCTTGCTCGCACTATACCCGTGCTCGCACTATATCTAAGATAATGACGTCATTATGATACTTTCACATTTATAATAATTGACCGAGCGAACGAAGCGAGCGAGAGTTTCCGATTCGACGATGGACGAATTTGCTTTCATTCGTATGTCTGTGTGTATGTATGTCCGCTTCGGTCTAGACTTAGAGGACGCCTTTCTTAAACGATTTTCGCCAAAATTAATACACGTGTTGTTTGATTTCAAATAAAATTTTTGTCGAGAGCATTTTTTGATAGGGGGAAAATGGTGGAGAAAAAGGGTGAAGATTGCTGTCGCGTGATTTATTAAAGGATTTTGATGATTAGGATTGGCTGAAACATAAAGGATCTCCGAGGTTGTTTGCTTCGTTGAAGTTAGTTTAAGCCTAACACAATTTATTCTATTAATACAATTTATATTGGAGTAGGTATTAGATCTGAGTAACAACTGAAATGTGTACAATATAATAATAACATATTCGGGGTACTACTAATTAAGCCACTTACACATTATAACCCTAATGCTCAAGGCACCAACATGCCCTAATTACTTTAGCCTCATTGCTGTTACGTATATTATAGTATCTTTCTTACTAACTTCAAATTTTCGCGATCGATGTTAACTAATACTAAACAAGAAACCGTGAGATCGGTCTCACCAGACTGCCCCTCTCTAACACGTCTTTTCAATTGAACACGTGGTTTTGAAGTTATGAGTTTAATGCAACAGAGTCACAGACCACAGGCAACAAGAAGCTGTGAGACGGTCTTACCCGACTGCCCCTCTCTAAAACGTTAATTGTGAAAGTGAAAGTTTCATTTTTTTTATTTCAAACTTTGAACAGATGATCCACATGACCTAGTGACGTAGTTTTATGCAACAGAGTCACAGAATACAGACACAAGTCGTCTCTCTGCAATCTATTTTATAGAGAGGGGCTAAAATCTGGACATAAGCCCCTCTGTACTCTATTTTATACAGAGCGGCTAAAATGTGAAAGCATTTTGGTTTGTCCTTTTGATATAGCGCGAGAATGGATTGATTATATTTTTAGGGTTTCGTAGCCAAATGGCAAAAACGGAACCCTTATAGATTCGTCATGTCTGTCTGTCTGTCTGTCTGTCCGTCCGTGTGTCACAGCCTATGCTATTGAAACTTGGTAACTAGATGTATTCTGTGAACCGCATTAAGATTCTTATATAAAACTAGAAAAAAAGCAGTTCATTTGGGGGTCCCCATACTCAGAACTGAATCTAAAAATTTTTTTTTTCGTCAAACTCATTCGTGTGGTGTATCTATAGATAGGTTTTCAAAAATGCTTTTGAGGGTTCTAAGATCATTTTTTTCTAATGTGAATAGTTTGCGCAAGAGACACTTCCAAAGTGGAAAAATGTGTGTCCCCCCCCCCCCCCCCTCTAACTTCTAAACTAAGAGAATGATAAATCTAAAAAGAATATATGATGTACATTGCCATAAAAACTACCAACGAAAATTAGTTTGAACGAGATAAAGCTGGTAGTTTTTTTTTAATACGTCATAAATCGCAATTTTCGGTTAGAAAAATCACTACCACTGTGAACGTGTTAAAACATTAATCAAAGTTACAACGAACTACACTCGAGAGCAATGAATCCGGGTCACTTAAAGAATGTTAAAAATCTCGGAAACTAAAAATGATAGGTTAATGCAATAAATTGTATTTAATAGACAATGTAATACTCCTTAAATGAAAGTTAAAAAAATATGAGTCACCATACATTTTATTAACACAAAATTACATAAAGAAAAAACTGCTGATCTCTCCTTAAAACAAAAATAGGAAACATAAAATTTTTGAACTTTATTACGATTTTCTTGAATTTTAATACTTCGTATTGCCTCCTCGTGCTTCCATTACTGCGTTTACGCGGTTTGGCATGCTGTACACCAAGTTCCTTATACGATTTTGGGGAATATTCTCCCATTCCTCTGTGAGAGCAATTTTGAGCTCACGAAGCGTGATTGGGGGAGGGTTTCGTTGTTTTACGCATCTGCCTAGCTCGTCCCAAGCATGCTCGATCGGGTTGATATCCGGGCTGCGCGCTGGCCACTCCATACGAGTAATGTTCATCTCTTGAAGGTAGTCATTCACAATCTTACCTGTATGAGGTCGGGCATTGTCATGCATAAATATAGCATCCTCACCTAAATTGACCATAAATGGACCAACGTGATCATTGAGGATTTCTTCCACATATCTTACGCTAGTTAAAGAGCCGTTTTCTATGATCACCAGCTCTGTGCGACTTTCAGAAGAAATTCCGGCCCACACAAGTACAGACCCACCACCGTAGGCTACTTTTTCTTCGATGCATGCTTGCTTGAATCTTTCCCCTGGTCTTCGATACACTCTGTGTCTTCCATCGTGCTTGTAGAGCATAAATTTTGATTCGTCGGAGAACATAACTTTTGACCAATCTTCAATACTCCAATTTACGTGGCTCTGGGCATACCTTAGTCTCAAAATACGATGCCCACGCTCCAGTTTAGGGCCGTTTGCAGGTCTAAGGGGTTTTAAGTTAGATTCAGCAAGCCGACGTCTTACTGTCCATGCACTTGGGTTACTTCCTCCGAGGCGTCGAAACTGATTGGTGAGTTCAGTTCCTGTGAGAAAGCGATTTCGAAGCATGGTGTTCACCAAGTATCGGTCTTCTCGTGCTGTGGTACACCTGGTTCTGCCCGTTCCTGGTCTGCGTAGGTTAGAACCAGTTTCTTCGTAACGTCGGAGAACTCTTTGTACTGTTGACAGCGACACACCGACAGTCCTGGCTGTATCGCGCTGACTCCGGCCGGTTTCCAGCATTGTAAGTATTCTGGTGCATTCTTCAGGCGTAAGCGACATAATTTCAGCTTGATTAATGAATATAGAGCACTATCAACATGGTTTATGTACCCACATAAATGACAGATTACAAACAAAAGCAACACCAAATGCTGTAATTTCGTAGTTCCATCTTCGAAAGTGGCCCTTTTTCAAATTTGATTTTTTTATGATATAACTTTACAATAACTAAGAAGTTTTAATACCTTCATTTAAGGAGTATTACATTGTCTATTAAATACAATTTATTGCATTAACCTAGCATTTTTAGTTTCCGAGATTTTTAGGATTCTTTAAGTGACCCGGATTCATTGCCCTCGAGTGTATAAGAACTTTAATAATTTTGTTACTTGCTGCTACGAAACCCTTCATGGGCGAGTCCAACTCGCACTTGGCCGGTTTTTTTTGTATGGGGTTTGTAGTAAAACCTATTTATCCTGGATAAACATTTTAATCCTACAGTAAAACACATATTTTTATACCATAAATAAGCTAAGCCGCGAGCGTTTTGCACATTATGTACCTACATAGAGCCAAACAAATTGGTTATAAATCCAAATCGGGAGCTTATCATCAGTCACGTACAGACGATGTCGGATCGATACAAACCCAAAGGCTTACCTCGCCTCGGTAGGATTGCGGTGGCGCCCTCTGTGTAAGCGTGGCTTTCATCTTTCAATCCGTTTACCTCGCAATATGAAATGGTTTTCCGAAATCTAAATGGAAATTTTACCTAAAGCGGTTTGTACCTACTGATTTATGTAACATCGGTCTAGCTAATTTAATTTTTAACTGACCGATTTGAAAAATCTTTTTTTCGTTCAAAAATAGATACTCCCAAGGTGGTCCCATTTTAAGGAAGTCAGGATCTGATGATGGCATCCTGGAGAAATCGAAGAGAACTTTTAAAAATTGTAGTAGCATCTAGGGCTTTTGTAAATTTTTTTGTTAAGGGCTTTAAAGTAGTACAACCTAATGAAGGTCTGGAGTCGATCTGATGATGGAGACGAAAGACAGTAGAGGAATTCCCTGAATGACAATTTTGTTTCTTATTAAAGTTATGCAGATTTTTTTGGAATAATTCTTCCACGGCCACTCTTCTATAATAGGTAAAAGGTTCGTTAAGACGCAGTTTGACCCGATTTGATTGCGCCCTTCGTAACAAGAGAACTCGCTAACGACCTATAATAGAGAGCAGATAGAATATCGTCCAATTATCGTTTTACGTAAATGCGCCATTACCGTAAATACTATTACTTGGGCAACCTTAGTTTTATGGAACTCTGCCGAATTCGATATCTTTCCTACTGTTTTATATTCACTTATTTACCTTTCACCGCCCGGCAGAAAGTTTTAGACTCGGAAACTTATTTTTTAAAACCACAAAATGTTACCGACAAGCCACACAAATTTGACTTTATGCCCACGTGATTGAAAATATTTAGAAAAAGCTGCCCTAACAATGTAGACAGAAACTCCCAAGTAACACAGACGTGCTGAATAAAGATCGAGTTAGAGCAATGTCAAGAGCATTAAGCTGAATACTAAGCTGAATAACATCTGAGTAACCGTCTATTCAGCTGTTATTCAAGCAAAAAGGGCCCCAATTTTGAATGCTTAACGCTGAATAACATCTGAACAACATCTGTGTAGGAGCTTAATAATGGTACAATTAGCTTAAAAACTTTGGAATAGCAGGTCACATTGCTATTATTAAGCTCTTATAACAGAGTTATTCAGCTTAGTCGAATTGGTAATGCTATTCAGAACTTAATAAGCAATTAAATTATTTTTCACATTTATGCAAACAATATTCATACAAATTGTTAAATTAAAGTATTTGATTGGAATAAATATTATAATGTCCATGTCAAAATGTAAGTGTTATGATTTGACAAGGTGCATAAAATAAATTTATTATATTATTTTGTAATTAAAGTTTGAGGTCTGCTTATAGTTAATTTATTAGTGCGCAAGTAATTTTGTCGTGAATAGTATGTGTTTTATTTCATTACTGATTACGCGCCGCGTGAATAATCAAAATAACTGAAAATAAATAGTATTAAAGTACATACTAGGTCTGACAAAAGTAATTGTGACGAAATAGCTAATGATAGCAATTTTAATCCTACAAAATAACATGAATCGAGTTGAAAATGTAGCAGTTGTAAGATTCAGCGTTTTGGTGATCCCGGAAAATCCTTGTAGGCATAAATTACAAAGATTTTTAATGGCGGTCGATGTTTTGATTTATATTCCTAAATAAAAGTGCACACATGTCTTTTTACTAAGCTATAACTTGAAAAAGAGTAGTCACATTGCACTAACTTCTGAATAACAATTATATAGTTATACATTTCTACATTACTCAGATTTTTAGGGTTCTCTAATCGAACGAATAAAAATCTTTTATAATGTGGAATTCCTTGTTGATTACATTTAAAATTAAGCATCTTCATTTTGATGATGAAATCAATAGTAGGTAATTTGTAAAAATGCTGTCTGAAAAATTAAGCTATGGGCGCTATAACAATACCAATGTGGTCTCCAATTTAAATAAGTTAGTTTCAAATTCTCTATTATACAGAAAAAAGCTTAATAAAAGCATAAATAATACTGTTTATTCAGCAGCTGAATAATTAGTAAAACATAGAATCTTATTCAGTTTAAAGATAAAATAAAACCAATTATTCAGAAAGTGATACTTTATTCAGAAAATAGCTGTTTCAAACGCTACTAGCTTAGTATTGCTTAAATAATAGCAATACAGGTTATGGTTATTCAGATAAATGCTGCCGACAGGGCTGTTTTTCAGATTTATGCCACCTGGAATGCGTAAAGCTAAATAATTTCTGTATAATAATCTTACGGTGATTGGTTATGAAGCCTAAAGAAGGAAAGGATAGAAATACAGAACTTATTAAGCATTAAGAATTTTAAGGGTCCGAACTCAATCCGATTCAGCATTTAGCTATTCCCAATGCTCTTATACAAAATATATTCATCTTTGAACTGTATAATGTTCTAAATGTGTACTGTTATCTTGCTTACGTGTTACTTGGTTATATATCTTATAAGATATCATTTTTAACCGACTTCGAAAAAAGGAGAAGGTTCTCAATTCGTCTGTATTAATTTTTTGTTTGTTACCGGAAAATCGCTTGAAAGAGTTAACCGATTTTGATGATTCTTTTTTTATTTGAAAGCTGGTGCTTCCCATGTGGTCCCATATACAGGAAGTCAGAATCTGATGCTGGGATCCTGGAGAAATCGAAGAAATCCCTCGAATCGAGGGAATTCCTTAACGATTTACAGCAGTTACCATGGCTTGATTAATTTGTATTGGGGAGAACATTACCTCTAGACTGATATAATTTCAGTCTACCCGTCACTGAAAATAATGAAAAAAAAATTACACAAAAAAAACTGACTTCAAACAAAAACTAAAAATTGAAAAATAAAATTAACGTAGACCAAAGTAATAGGTAGTTTTAGATTTATCAGATATTAATGACTGTAATACTGAAGTCGGTGCCAATATATTTATTTTTAGTTTTTGTTTGAAGTCGGTTTTTTTTGTTAATTTAAAATTATATCTTTAAGAGTGTAAAATAGGAGTATAAGATTCTCAAAGTACGTACGTACTGTGACGGGTAAAGATATAGCTAGTCGTTGATACACCTTGACTATGTATTCATTATTTTGTAGCTTCCACACATACATACATATAAGGCAAGGCAACATGCAAGGCAACATTTAAGCTAAATCTTTGCCTAAACTATGTTAATTAAGAATTGAGTAATTTATACAGTTATTACATTAGTTTAAGTTATCGTTAGGGCTTAGTAAATGTTTGCGAACCACTGAAACATTGATTAGCAGTTAATTTAATTTGACCTTAAAGACTAATTTAGCACAAGTTTATTAAATACATTCGTGGCGATAAAGTTGTTTCGTGTTTACAGTAAGTTGTATTTGTCGCAGATTAAAATGTTGTTCGTTGACAGTATAACAAAAAACATTTTGCTAACAAAATTCTAACAGGCGCACACACTTTATAAATTGAAAACTACGCTATACCAAACACAATGTAATACGAGATATTCTTCTTTGACTCTGTCTTAGGCGGTGTCGGATTCGAATCCCGGGTCAGAAGAAATATTTGTGTGATTATCAACTATTTGTTTCGGAACTAACATCCGTACCTGCACGCGGCTCCAGCTGTATGAAACGAGCTTTTCCCGCCGACACCTTCTAACGATCGTAACTAAACCAACTTTTCAATGTGCAGTAAGTAAAGTAAATTGGAGTTCAAAATTTATTCACTTATGTTTCCGCGTAACCGATTTTGATGAAACCTTAAAGTATATTCCAATGTAAACCTACTCCAAGGACGAAACAAACAGCAGCATAGCAGCATCTAATCTGAAATAAAGCCTAAAATCATGCATAAATCTCAGAATCAGATAAATAGTTTATTTCAATCGGTATTTTTCAATTACTATTTAGTATTATAGGTATTTAGACCAAATTAATCGTGTGTTAGCAGAAGGTGGTGTCAAGAGCCGAAGGAACCGACGTGCATGCATGAAAAGAAAGTGAAGTGTGTATGGACCGTGCCGTGTGGCGCTCGGTTCTTTCTGCCTTCTCCGCAAGGGATTTGGCGTGAAGATAGTAGTAGTAGATATTTTTGACAAGTATAGAAAGAAAATAGATACTCGCTGATATATTACATAAGTCAATATCATCATTATTATCACATATAAATTCTTATTAGCCCGTCTACGGTAAGAACTTCAACACACATGAAACAAATCCTTTGTCCAACATTGCCAGAGACTCGCTCTAGCTACAAAACAATTTCATTGGCGCGCTGTCTTCACAGAACTTGCTCACGGCGCAATCTTGGGGAATAGCCCTAAAAGATTGTGTACCTGAAAACTGTGAGTAGAAGTCACTGCTTGCGGGCTTCAGTAGATTCTTTGACTTACTTGGATTTAATGAAGTTTAATAATTCCAATTTGCTTTTATTCTATAAGTGTCGTTGCTAAAATATTGTATTTCCTTCATTATTCTTTGAAATGGCTCTTAACTTAAAGATTTCGTGTACTACCCGTTCGCTCTAACTTTGCCGCTGGCGTAGAGGCGTATACCCGAATTTTTTATTACACGAAGTAAATTGACAGTAGCTAATGTTACTTCGTCATAGAAAATAGGCAACATTGTATGAAGAAGTGACATTAGTTGCTGTCAATTTACTTCGTCTAATTAAAAATTCGACTTTAGTATGGAGCCGAGCGGCAAAGTTAGAGCGAACGAGCAGTAAGTATACAGTTAGTCAATAGTAATAGTAAGTAATCTTACTAATATTATAAATGTGAAAGTTTGTGAAGATGTTTGGATGTTTGATACTCAATCACGCTCTAACGGCTAAACGGATCGAGCTGAAATTTGGTGCAAGGATAGATCATAGTCTGGAATAACACATTTCATCCCGATAATATGTTCCCACGGGAAGCGGGAACGGGTATCGCATTTCACGCGGGTGAAACCACACATAATAAGCCAATTATTCAACGTTTGGTATAACTTTTGACGTGATCGACATAATCACGTCTTAAGTCTGAAGTTTTCTAACCCATTCGAGTTTTGCAAAAACAAAACCCTCTCCAAAACTACTCGGTTATGTGAATTAAATATTTAAAAGCTAGAACCGGAGACGTCATAAACATTTATAAAGAACTAGCGGTTCCCTGCCACGCTTCGCTGTGACTTTTTTATGGCGGTTTCATGTACCTAGAAATGAGTAACAAACCAAAAGATTTGTACATTTCAAAAAAGTTTAATGTTGAGCCGTAACCTAACATTATAAATCTTTCAGAAAATCCAATTAACGTCCAAATCAATAGAAGCTTCACTTGAAAAAAAAATCTATTCTGTGATCAATGTTCAGTTTTTACAACATCCTGCGCACGCTTCAAAATAATAAATTCACTCTGATATATTTCCCTAATGCGCCAAAACTCTAACTTCAAAAATAACATGCAAAACATATCTGACCTCTTTTTATTCTGCAATCAAACTTCTCTTAAAAAACAGCAATCTGGTAGGTACCTTCTAAATAGGTTGTTTATAATATTTTGTTCGGAAGCTGGCAGAATAAAATTTAAAAAAAAACGACCAGCGCTATCTTTTGGTAAAATTACTTTTTAAATCTGTTTTATTGTTATTGCTGTTATGATAAAAGTGTAACATAAAGTAGCATAAAACCATCTCTTAAACCTGTTGTATATCGTGTCCAATATAGAGCTCATTCGATTCAGTAAATTTTGAGGTTTTAAAGAGAGTACGTACACGCACACAACATTTTTATATATATAGAAGAAAAGATATTGCTCTAACGGAAAAATTATCACTTAAAGCTTATATGCATTAAGCTATATTTTTAATGAATTACTGTCTGTATAAAAGAGAAGTAGGTTAAACTAAAATGTTACTATCACTGAAGTGGGTAGTTTACTACTGGTAGTTTACTGGTTAAAATACATCTTTTAGTGGTCTTTATTGTCGTAACTAAGAAGGTACTAGTATTAATTGAATAAGAAATGTTAAACATAGCAGATAATATCATATTGTAACACCTGTAAAACCTATGTTTTACGAAATAAAATTATTTGTATTTGTATTTGTACAGCATCGGTTCAGACTGACTGACTCATCAACCGCTAAACCACTGCTGCACTGACTGAACTACAAGCTTGAAATTTAGACACATTCCATTTCAGGTGATAAAAATGTAGGGAGTTAGCAAATATAGAACATTTTCTAGCGAACGAAATCGGCAACAACAAGTCATTGACAGCGTGACGCGAGGGATTCACCTGAACCCCCTCTAGGTGAGGCCGCAGGGTTTACTAATGTTTGCCATAATTTAAAATGCCATAATTTCATATGCCATACTGGTATTTGCCATAATTTCATTAGACATAACGCTTCACTTGCCATAATCGTGAAATGACATAAAATGACTTTCCCTAATTCCATTGGTCATAATCGATCAAGTGTCATAATAATTTAAATCCATAAATGTATTTGCCATAATTTTCGTTTTCCAGAATGCCATTTTCCATAACTTTTATTCACCATAATATAAATAAAGATAATTTATATGACACAGATAATTTATTTACAATTAAACCTAAAACTAAACCTCATATGGCGTCTACTAACTAAGCTCGACGTAGTCTCGCTTCGCGGGGCTCCTACTTCTGGGTGGTTTAAAAAAAAACCACGAAGACTCAAGGCGGGAGCTCCGCTTCGCTTCGCTCCCGCCTTAGTCTTCTAACCTAACCTATCCGAGTCGGATTGCACTGAGTCGGGGTGGTAACGATAATTAATTTCGACCTAACAATATTATGTATTATTTTTATAATTATATCAAATTTTAATTATGTCAAGAGTCGATTATGAGATGTGTTACTTATGGAAACTAATTATTATGATATATGTTGTTATAGAAAGTCATTTTATGGCAAATAAAAGTTATGACTGTTGAGTTGTTAAGGCAAACGTTATTAGTATAAATGATAATAGTGCAAGTTAATATTATGATCGGGGATGATTATGGCAAACAATATTAGTGCAAATGAATTTATGGAAAACGAGAGAAGACCGAGGCCGCAGTAGTAGCCGTAGGACTATTGGGAGTCCCGGGGTATCTTTCCGAGGATCCGGAGCTCCCAACCGTAGGCTGTTAGGTAGGATACGTGTGGTTTTTGGTCAGTAGGAGTCCGGCATAGCATCCATGTTGGATTTTCCTCACATTAAATAAAAACAAGTCGTTTTTTTATGTGTTTATACATTGAACTGAAATGTATACCTACAGAGTATACATGAAATGTAAAACTCCATTGAGACTCATTGCTATTCGATGCACGGTACCTACACGAGGCAGATCATTCAATAACTTCTGACAGTTACTAAATGATTGATGGTCTTTAGGTAGTACAACAATATTGCATTCTTTGTGTGTATTTTACACGCTACTGGGTAATATTTTTGGTATACATTTTTAGGGCTTGTGATACCTATTCACTAAAGTATACCTGCACGACATCTAGATATTTTTGTGCTCTATAGAATAGTATAAACCTTTATTTGTAGACTAAGCTTATCGTAACAGCTTAGACTCGATTGTGTAACCTTCAAATTCGACTTCTCCATTTTTTAGGGTTCATTCCCAAAGGATAAAAACGGGAGCCTATTCAGGAGACATCACCGTCCAACTGTCTATCTCATTATCTCTAATGTTTTTCGAGACTATGTTTGTATGTATGTAAGATAAGATAAGATAAGATATTTTTTTAATTGCTAATTGAATATGAAATTTTTAATGAGTAGGTTTGCACATAAGTAAACAGGAGAATAAACAAAAAAAAACAGTCATGTTTTGCCTGTGAGGCGTGCAAAAATATAGTGAACATAACATGCCATTAAAACATTAAACTGTTACAGATCATGAACCTTATTTTAAAACAAAAGAAAACTATAATGTCATCGTGTCAAGCAGGTAAATTGACTAGTACAAATGTCAAAATAATTGATAAACGAGCCATTACTCAACATTCTATCATTAAATTGGGTGCGTCTCATACCGTATAAACTCATTTGTGTTTGTATGTCCAATTCTTTGTCACGTCCTACAGCCTGAACGGCTTGACGAATTTTGACATGCGAGGTGTCATTTGATTAGTCGTAATTGTGTAAGTGACACCAGGTATACAATTTAAAAAAAAAGCAAAATGGCAGACTTTCGGCGCTAAAATGAGAACCTTGAATTTTTTTTTTGCACGCTCTACAGCCTGAATGGCTTTACTAATTTTGACATGCGAGATGTCTTCTAAGATAACTAAAAAGTTTTAAATAAACTTAATTATTAAGAATACAAAAACCCGACTGCAAAGTTTTTACTTTGCAGTCGGGTTTTTAGTATTCTTAGCTACTTACTGTTATACTTTGTCGGCAATATTTGCAGGCAGGAACAAGTTATGGAAACATTGAGCTATTTTGTAAACCACCACTCGCTTGACATAGCTTGTTCCTGCTGGCAAATGTTGCCGACAAAGTAAAACAGTAAGTAGCTAAAGAAAATCACAAAAGAAATGTAGAGCTTGTTTTTTGCTTTTCAGTTGTATGTTTACTTGGCAGTCGGGTTTTTTTTGTATTCTAAATAATTAAGTTTATTGATGAAGTTGAATACTTATTGTAACTAGACGACGACATAATGGAAAATATTGAGTGTATTTGAATGAGTCCTTAGATTTTAGATGGTTCAAGCAGCTACCTACTGTTACTGTCTCTCAAAGCAATATTATTTCAACCTGTTTATAAATACTTAATGAACATGATCTCACTAAAGGTTCTGGCTGTCACGTCGACCCACGTTACAAAGTTCATTACAGCTGTCAAATTATTTCGAGACTCTGAAAGTAAACTCTTGTAGCTGAAAGTCAAAAACATCACTCAAATATTAAAAATACCGGCCCGGCAAGGAATTCGTAGCAAATACGGCATAAAATCATGTTTCTTGTATAGAAGTTTTATAGTAAGTAAGTTGAATATTCTGGTTTCAGTTAATATGTTTTTATGAGGCCCAAGAAAACCAGACCGCTTTCGCCATACGGTATTATCAAAGATGAATGAATGAATTTTGAAACTAAAAAAATTTCAGCAGCAGATGAAATTTGACAAAAAAAAATTTGCAGATAAGTACCTAGTCCTTTTGAACAGCCGTTTCAGAAAAAACAATAGAGATATTCGAATTTGAAGGTTCAACGATCGAATCTATGCTTCTGCAATAATAATACAAGGATTACTCCTCTCTATTATAGTAGGTACTGAACTACACACTATTTTAGTGGGATTGACGGAATAACAGTATATTCAGATCATTTTCCACTGTTTCCCTAATCCCAACCACATAACATTATTAGCAATTAAAAAGGATTATATTACTTATGCATGTACTAATTAATGGATTTAATAGTTATTTTAATGATTTAAAAATGTGAAATTTGTACGCCAGACCCGGCAGAATATGAGATCTGACATTATAATGTGAACATCTTATCTGTACCATATTCAGCAAATAAAGAACTTGAACTTGAACTTGAAGCAATGATGATAATGTGTGTACTACCGATACTACCATAGATATTAGCTAACCTATCACATTAGTGTAACGAGTTCTATGAAAGCTGAGCGTAATTACTTAGGCGAGCGAAGGCAAGCATGTTCTACACTGACAATTAATAGTTCTGTATACAGTTGTATAAATGTTTCGAAGATCAATGGAAATGTTTCAGTGTAATTGGAATGTTAGAGGCTACGGCACCACAACGTGGTTAGTTTGAACTATAGATACGCTCTGTTTTAGTAAATGACAAGTTAGTGCATGATAGAGATAAGACTAATTATGTAATGATTAGCCATGTTTAAATTACGTTTATTACAAATGAGAACTTGACGAAAACGAAAATAAAGGAAGGGAGCAAAAGGATCTATTTCCGCCATGTAACGAAAGATTCCATTAATTATTTGTTTCATTGATTAATATTATGATAAAACTGTATCCAGATGAATTCAGAAAGTCTAGTCAAAAACCCTCGCCTATCTTAGAATGGCAGCTTGGATACTTAAGTCACTGAGCCAGCGGAGCAACGAGCGCCTTTGGTATACTAGACTAGAATCAGTAGGGTCAAGTGTTCAACAATGAAACACTAAAAGTTCATAACCTCGTACATCTTATGTTTTTGGTGATAGAAGTCTATAATTTTACAGGCATGTAGTCAATATGATTGGGTATCGAATGTCATTTATAGATTTTTTTAAATAAAGTGATTTGAATCGACAAATAAATAAAAACTAAGAAATGGGATTTGTGTCATTGTGTCCATATAGGCGTACACAATGAAACACCATATATTCAACAATGAAACACCATAAATAAACTGTGCCTAATTCAAATTTTGTTTAATGTAGGTAGTTATTAAAGAAAGAGCAGTCCGTTTCTACCTTAAATGCAGTGGCACGACGTGCCATGCTGCATGTTTCAGGCTTTTTTAATGACAGTTCTGCATGCCCTGATTTATAAGACCGTAAACATTCGATTCCAGCCATTTTCCCAGCTAACAGAATTTCGAATATTGTTAATTTTTGTCATTTGGTAAGCAATACGCCCCACGTCCTTTTTACAGCTATGTTACGCCCCATCTTAAAATAAAAACAAATTTTAATAGTTAAGGTTACACAATATCAACCAATAAAAATCTAGATTTATTTATATATCTTATGATGGTACACAATAAAACAGTGTTTCATTGTGTCCATTGTTAAACTGTTTCATTGTTGACTACCTAGGGTTTATCTAAGTAACTTTTAATTTATGTTCACAAAATTGTAACTTTGAAACAAATGATATATGCCAAAATAATCTACAAAACATGTAGAATGCAGGATAATCATAAAAAATATAATATTCCTAACCATTAAATAATGAAAAATCTTTAAGGATAGCCAGAAATACTTCAATTTTTGACGAAAATAGTAAAAATGAGCCGCAGACGCGTCTTTTCTCACGCGGTGCCGCCGCAAACTGGGGTACGCCGGTGGTATCCATTGAGTGTCCTTACGCGATATATTGCACTAACTGCCAATGACGCGTTTTGGAAATATTACTATGTTTTATTGTGTACCACTGTTTCATTGTTGAACACTTGACCCTATATGATTCATAACATCACATTTTGTTGTTCGGGTTCAAAAAGCATAGAGTAAGATTAAGTGAAAAATCTCTTCAGACCACTCACCGTGGTATACGTTCTTACAGTATGTGATTCCACAAATAGATGTCACAACAAAAAAGGTCAGAATCAGACAGGGATATTGATTTTGTCCACACGTCTACACTTTTACACCTCGCTTTAATATTCCGGTCCGTCCAATATTTCGTTCCAGATTTAACAACGTAACAATAATGCTTGGTCCAACAAGGGTGGTCGAATTATCCCCTGTCCGTCTCGTTGGCTATTTTTTTTATGTCTGAGGGACAGAAACAAAAGGGTAATTTGAGTTAAAAATATGTATATTATGTTTATTTTTGTCGCCCATAATTTTGTTACCCCATTTAACCTTCTTAGGGAAGGAATATTGATAAACTTTCACTTAATACCCGCCTACCTTACAAGAGTGTTTTACCCTAAAGAAATAAAGTTTCTAGATGTAAAGGTTTTTGCTGGCGTTGATAGGTAACTGAGTCATAGGTTAAAATTGTCTTAGTACATAAACATATAGGTATAACGTTAACGAATCGCCGACTGAATGCTAAGCATTAAATTACGATAGTTACTCGTAAAACAAAACCAGTATTGCACTGTAGAACCTATTTACGTTGAAGGCATCTCAATCTTTTTTTTTTTTTTGTTTAACGTGAGGGAAAATCCTCATAGATGTTATGCCGGACTCCTATCGACTAAAAAACCTCACGTAACGCCCAACAGCCTATGGTTGGGAGCCCCGGGTAAGCCCTCGGAAGGATGTCCCAGGACTCCCAACAGACTTACGGCCGCCACTGTGGGTAGTTCGGGTGGTATCCCGCGTCTTTGGTCATGGTTGAAGGCATCTCTTAGGCTTTACATACTCCGAGTGTGTATAAACTAAATAAAGAAAATAATGATAATACACACATTTAGATTTTCGACATTTTGTGTAGGTAAAGAAAATTCGAGTGAGTTCAGTTTAGAAAACTGAACTAGGTAATTTTTTTGCTGTAAACAAAATCTATTTCTTGAGCAATAAAGTTTATTTGTATTACTTGACAATATTTTTCATTCCTTCTATTCGAAAAGAATCACTTTGCACCACGATAACGGGGCGCAAAATAGCTCTTTTCTGTTAAGAGCTTTGTAGCGGGCGGCAAAGAATTTGAATTTGGAACTTGAAAATTTCATAGAAATCAAACGCAAATTGTATGAATTACTGGCTGGTAAGTGTTGGCTGCACAGCGCGGTGTCCTAAGCTAACTAAAAAAAACTAAAGAGCGCCATTTATCTGTTCGTGTCCGTCGTTTATTAATTTTCTTGTAATCAGTAAACGTATTTTATTGTATTCTGCAAATATAATAATTTAAACCTACCTACGTCAAGTTATGAAAGTGACAATCCATGAACTCCTGGAACAATAACTATAGAAGGTAAGTCGTACAAAACTTAAATTTTCTCATAGAAAGGGAATGAAAAGTAGAGTATATTACTCGAGGGCAAATTATTTTTACCTCGGGCGGTGTACTTTGAATCCCTCACTTCGCTCAGGATTCTACGTTAGAATCCCTCGCTATGCTCGGGATTCTATTCTAGAATCCTTCGCTTCGCTCGTGATTCAAAGTAGCGCCCTCGCCGTAAAAATACTATTTTGCCCCCTTGTTATACAATCTACTATTCCTTTACGCCTACAGATTCCAAATATATTTTTGTATTCCCTTTGTGCAAAAACCAAAGCCATTTCCATCTCTCGAATTTACTTTTTTCGACAAAATGTCGATTCATATTACGACCTTTCAATGTGTAAGAGAAATTCTCTTAGCACCTGTAAAGAAAGCAAACTTTGTCAGTTAAAATAAAATCCTAAAAGTGAAAAAGTCTGTACATTTTTTTCCAACGAAAGAAAATGGCTTTGTGATTTTTATGATTCTTTTTATTACGCACGGAATTGTCTAATTTAAAAAAAGGTAATATTTTTTTACATCTCGTGTATTTTAATAATTTACTGCTTGACTTTTCTAAAGTACTATACCTACCAAAACTTTACTGTCCTTGACAAAGCAGAAATCATATTTAAGTCCCTTCAAGAATATTTGTAGAAGTAGGAAAAGTTAGTTTCCCGGGAAAACATCATCATCCGAGCTTTAGTTCCGCTAGCTAGGGTGACCGGGTTCTCTATATCACGAATACCTACTGAAGATCAACATGGAGAAGGCGGTGATCACACCACCTTCTTTATTAGCTTAGCTTGATCTGGTAAACACTAGTGTTTTTTTTATACCACTGAAGTGGCGGCCGAAGTACGGCCCACTAGATGTACCGGTTGCAACACCAGAGGCGCCACACATGTGTAATTACGTGCGGTTCACTTAAGAGGGCTTCAGAATGATGATGACGGTCGCTGGAGTAGTTGTCCTTTTTTTTACATGTGAAAAATTCGTCATGGATGCTGTGCCGACGGAAAACCAACACGATCTCTACCTACTGCCTACGTTAGGAGCCTCGGGTAAGACTTCGGAAGGATATCCCCAGAAACTGTGCTTGTTCTAGGGTAACTGTCTAGTGAGACCACACTGGTGGCGTGTAGTCACAATCGTTCGTTGCAGCAGCAGAATAGAGAAACGAATTAATGTTTGCCTTCATAAGTATACGTTCACGTATAAGTTACCAATTTAGTTTTTGCCACTTTAGATAGTAAGACCGTACCTGAACATTCGTTAACACGACTGCATTAAAGCAAAGACTTCTATATAAACTGAGGTAGACACGCCGTACTCTAACAAACAAGATTTCAAAAGCAATCCTCAAACACACACATTGCTAAGACTACACTCACTTATTAATAATATTTAGGTAATTGTCACCACAATAGCAATATACGAAAAGAACAAGAGTAAAAGAGAAGGCGTATGGACTCCGATTGCAAGCCCTCTCGAAGTACTCTCGAAGTTTTGACTCACTCCAGTACGAGCAACGCTGCTAATTAGCTCAGTTTATAGGTTTCAAAAATCGGTGCGTAGGGCAAATCTACCTCAGTTTATATAGAAGTCTTTGCATTAAAGTAAGATCAAGAGCCTTTATATAGCAATAGATCCCTGACACAATATCATAGGTACAATAAGTAAAATATCAAGAGTACTCTACTCTAGATACACTAGGCACTCACCGAGCGCCGCCAGTATGCCGGCCGCCCAGAACACCTCGCCACAGAGCGCGGGCAGGAACAGCAGCCCCCCCATGCGGCTGCCGAACGAGTCCTGCAGCGGGTCCAGCATGGTCACGTAGCCTTGTTTGCGCATCGGGTTCGCGAAGAATATGCCACCTGCACAAAACACACAGCATTAGTTTGAAACTTGAAGAAAAGACATCACAGTTTGAAAGCGACATACGGTAAGGTCTGAAAGGGATTTTCTAGCCCGCACGCTTTGACTATGAAAAGAACGAGTTCATTTCCTTTTGTGTACAGTTGGCGTTCTTCAGGAGTGGTCTGAGAAGGGTTTTGCGGGTTCAGCAACGCGAGTGTAGCATCTCTGGTACAGTAAAATGTTCAAGCAATACTGACCATTATTGATCTAAACCTGATTGTCACCATTTATTAATTTATTTTCGTGTAGGAACTCTAGCACCGCCGGGCGTCGTCGTATGTCACACATTTCAATAAATGTCTGTCACCTTAGCTTAGCGTAATAAAATCTCTCTCCATAACGCTTAGATCATTTAAAGTAGCTAAATGATCTACGCCATTACGTCACCACCTGTGACGAGGGACAAAAACGAATGGTGAAATGTACGAGTATAGTATATAGTTCGGGTATAAATGCGTGAATACTATACTATATATGTATATACTGACCGAAGACGAGTGAGAGCGCGTACCCGAAGGGCGCCTGGCACCACACCAGGCCCGAGGTGTAGATCGCCTCCGCCGTGCCGTTGATGTAGCCGCCGCCCACCCACGTCGCTGCAACACGCGCACACGCTCAGCATCTCAAAACACAGCTATTGTTCAGTTTTAGGGTTTCGTACCGAAAGGGTTAAAACGGGACCTCATTACTCTGACCACGTGTGCGAGGCGGACTCGCACTAGGCCGGTTTTAAAGTAGGTTGTATATAAAGTCAAAATCAAAATGTTATAACGCAGCTTACAGTAGTTATTTAGGTTATGCGCCCAATATCAGCCCATCATCAAATAACGCTACTGCTATGATCTCTGCCAGAGTTCTCCCTCTATCAGATAGCGTCTTTAATGGCTGTAATTAACTTCATAAAAAGTTATACCCTCCCGTACTATTAAATGGTACCCAAGAGAACAAAATAATTAAGCATTAGTTACATATTACAAACCTGTATGTATGTAATATGTAGTTAGTAAGCCACAAGTTGTTTTTAGTTACGTAGATAATCGTAGACCGTTCTACGGCGTAGCGCCGTAGAAACTGATTATTTGGTTTTGTTCTATTTTTGTAAATTCTGTGCGATAATTCTTTCAACACTGTTGTCAAATAGTATATTATATTTATGAACTAGCTGATGCCCGCAGCTTCGTCCGCGTAATATTTGTTCCCGTTCCCGCTTCCCGTGAGAACTTATTCACTGGATAAAAGTAGCCTAAGTTACTCCTTATTACATAAGCTATCTGCCAGTGAAAGTCCCGTCCAAATCGGTCCAGATGTTCCAAAGATTAGCCGGAACAAACAGACAGACAGACAGACAGACAAAAATTTTAAAAATATATATTTTGGTATGTGTACCGTAGATACATTAATATGCATGTACTACCCGTTCGCTCTAACTTTGCTGCTGGCGTAGAGGCGTATACCCGAATTGTTAATTAGACGAAGCAAACTGACAGCAGCTATTGTCACTTCGTCATAGAAAATACACAACATTGTATGAAGAAGTGACATTAGCCGCCGCCAACCCACTTCGTCTAATAAAAAATTTGACTTTAGTATGGAGCCGAGCGGCAAAGTTAGAGCGAACGAGCAGTAGTAGAAAGCGGTTATTTTAATATTACAAACAGACACTCCAATTTTATTTATTTGTATAGATATTTATCTAAACAAATAATTAGTAGGATTTCCTACTAATATAATAAATACGAGTTTATAAAGAGATGTTTGTATGCTTGGATGATTGTTACTTAATCACGCTCTAACATTTAACTGGATCGGGCGGAAATGTAGTACCAGATTAGATTATAGTCTGAAACTAGCTGTGGCCGCGACTTCGTCCGCGTGGAATGTAATAAAAAAATAAAAGTAGCCTAAGTTACTCCTTATTACATAAGCTATCTGCCTGTGAAAGACCCGTCCAAATAGTTCCAGCCGTTTCAGAGATTAGCCGGAACAAACAGACAGAAAGACAGACAGACAGACAAAAGTTTAAAAAATATATATTTTGGTATGTGTACCGTATATACATTTATATGCACATAGCAGAAAGCTACTCCAATTTTATTTATTTGTATAGATAACACATAGACTAGACTACTACTTTTTATCCTGGGAATACGTCCATGGAATGTGGTAACGGTAACAGAATATCAGGCAAAGCCGCGAGAATCAACTAGTTCCTGCATCAACAGCCTATCGATATTGTCCTGGGACATCCTTCCGAGAGCCTACCCGGGGCTCCCAACGTTAGGCTGTTGGGCGTTACGTGAGGTTTTTTAGACGGTAGGAGTCCGCATAGCATCCATGATGGATTTTGAAAATTCTCCACTTCCGTTGTAAAAAAAAGCCTATGGATATTTCAACAAAAAATATACCTGGCTCTAACAATAAAGTTTTTAAAAAGTTTACCAGTCATAGTGAATATCCCAACGAAGAGGCCGATGGACCGGCCAGCCAGCATGACCTCCTCCTCCGAGTCATTACCGGGGGGCTTCTTGCGCCCGGCCCAGATGCCCACCGCCAGGATCAGCACGTAGAACAGCACGATGGACACCACGCCCGCTATGTTGATCATCTTGGCCGCTTTGTTTCTCCTTCTGCAACAATATTAGAATTGTTTTCCTTGAATTTAGATCCGTGATTCGTACGGTTTCATTGGGTGAGAAAATGAATTTGTTTTGTACCCGTGTCTCCCCTGATATGGCAATAGGCTCGCCACTTTGGATGAAATATAACGAAATAGAAAAGTGGACAATCTCACACAACATCATCTAGCCCAAAATGAAGCTAATATAAATATTTTTTTGAGAATGTCCACAAATTCTATTTTGCTAGTATTTCATCCAATTTAATACGTGGGGAGAGCTTATAAATATATACATTTTTTTTTAAAATAAATAGATATGTATAAATTGTACATAGAAAACTCCCAAACTCTGAAACAAACGTTTGTGGATCACACAAATATTTGGACCGACCGACCGCCGCAGGCGGTATCACTACCGACTACGCCACAGAGGCATTCAAATATATAGTATGCCTCTACCAATTACTGTAGTCTTGAATATAAAGTAATTTTGTAGTCTCCCCAGAGCAAGACAACCAAGAAGCCTTAATAAGAGGCTTCAGAACTAATCGTATCAAAATCGAAAAGGCATCTGCCCCAGGCCCATTGTTTAAAGTTAAGTCTTCTTTCCCCTACAGTTAAGCTCTCGTATGAATTCGACCCATGGCCTATTTCTGCTAAGAGTGTGACTAGCTGAAACTTTCACCTCCTAATCCGGGCACTTGGTTAATGATCCTACTTTCTCTACTACCTTCCAACTCTTTTTCAAAACACGTTACGTACCTACTTATATACTCCATTAGTAGCCAATACCTACTAAAGGTGTTACTACGAGTAGAGCAAAGCTGATACCCCCAAAATATTCGATGTTAATTATTCAAGAAGCCGCAAGCTTCATTACTTATTAAAAGTATTCAAGCTTTATACCTAATACCATAGAAAAGCGTTTCATATAATTACCAACGTAAGTAAAGTAATTATATTTCTAAAATCTCAGCCTTTCACTCCTGCATTTGAAACTTGTTAATAAGTAATTATGTGAAAGACGTCGCCGCCATAAGGTTTCAAGGTATTTACCAACGTAATTATATAATATCTTCACCGCACAAAACCCTCACTCGCCTGCCTCTGGCAGTTGAAACTAATTACGTTTCAGCTTTTACAGAAAATAAAACAGCTTCTTGGAGAAAATTCCCTCACAATTTCACCAAAATAACATAAAAAGGTTCAGAAATACTTTTACTTTGTGTGATGACGACTGGCTAACAACCGGTTACTATTAATTACAAAAAGTGTAATTTCTTGCCATTGTGCTCGTGAGTGGAAAGGCGAGGCAATTAGAGCTAGCGTTTCACGCTGTTTCCCCAACCAACTATTATATCTACGGTCCCGCGTTGGTTATCATAAATTCAAGACTAAACTGTGCTAAATTTGTTTGATTCTGGAATTAGTGAAGAGTTATATGCCATGTTTATTTTAAACCATTATTTTTAATAATGAAAAAAATTAATTACACTATTTCTATTAGAGACGGTCGCCGACATTTGAAAGTAATTCTATAAAGTACTAGCAACAATAATAAAAAAAAATATGCACGTCTTCTCATTATAAACTTTAACTGTGTCAAATTTACAGTACCTACTACGAAAGATTAAATACGAAAGAAGAGAAATTAAATACGAAATAATGTTCCAGAGTGATTGAAATATCAAGGCTGAGTATGCGTTATGAAGGGGCAGTGGGCTGTCAACATCTGTAGAAGAACCGATGGCCGATGTAGCTAACGAGTTCTGGAGTGGAGATCGCAACTTGGTAAACGTGTATAGGACACGCCCTCACCGTATGGACAGGCGACCTGCAAAATGTCGCAGGGAGGAAATGATGCGGAAGATGAAGGATCGTGTATTGCGGTGTAATTTGGTAGAGGCCTACGTCCAACGGTTGATTGTCATAGGCTGATTTGATTGTTATCATTCATCATCTTTTTATCTGCAGCCCTGGGGGTTATCCTTCCGAGGATATACCCGGGACTCACGGCCTAAGGCAGATTGAAAGGCACCGTGTGTTTTAAGTCGGTAGGAGTCCAACAGAGCATCGATGAGGATTCCCACACGTTGAAACCAATTTTGAGGGGGGTGCAATTGTGTCGTACACCCTCTTGACAGCACAAGGTCGGACATACCACAAGTAGACCTTGAAGTTCACGGTCAGAACTGCCATGTCATACTGTTTAGCTGTATCTTATGGTGTTTTAAACTTTTATTCTACAAATCTCAAGGGGTTTTGGAAGTAACCAACCGTAGGATTTGACAAGCGAGTTTATAGTGGAGCTGATGATGGAGGCTGGGAAGCCTATACCCTTCTCTAGGTTCCCAATATTGACAGAAAACAAGGCTGTAAGCAAACTTACAATTCTGCAAGGTTCACTGCAATTGTAGGCACTCACGTCCTAAGGAATGCCATACGGATCACCAGATCTCCTATGAGGTACTCATACTTGAACTGGAAACACTACTTTAAAAGTTGAGCCAAATTAGAAAGCAGACGTGGGATCTACCACGTCTGCTTTCTAATAGTGAAAAAACGGAGGGCTAAACATAATCACGATATCATTAGTATGTAGGTAGAATGTCAGCCTACAATAGATAAAAGAACACGAGATAATGACAATAGAAATAGATAGAAAGGCACGGCGGGCGAAATGGCAAGAAGACGTTCTTCGCTAACAGCAGTGGGCCCTAAACCATGCTGAAACAGCATACTAGGAGCCAGTACTAGGACTACTGGACCTGCCTCGATACGTGCAGACAGGCGAGAGAGGCACAGCCGACAATTACACCCATCTGGTATCTCACAAAATTCTGCAGCTGAACAGTACCAAGATAAGTATAATAATAGTTACAGGTCACAATCCACTTAACAAATATATCTTTAATTTAGGTGTCACTGACAGTCCCCTTTGCAGAGCCTGCATGGAGACTCTCTGTCACATTCTTATGGAATGCCCGGAACTGGCGAGATACAAGGCTAGACAGCTCGGTACACCGAGGTCTCTCCAGGAAGGCGTCTGTAATGAAAAGAGTCTGCTAGACCTTCTTTAGGAACTGAGTTGGCAATAGCCACACCACAATCACTGGCGCAAAATAGGTGCAATAAATGATGCCGAGTTCCGGAAACCAGCCCGTGTAAACCTAGAACCTAGGAGGTAGTGATGGGTCTACGATACGAAATATCATTATTATAGTTCCCGAAGATAATAAATTGATCATAACATCTTGTCTTAGCATTAAATCTCATTTGCACAGTTTTTGCTCTTGAACCCAGGGTCACTTAACTAGTCGAGGGTAGGTAGACACCAAATGCCTCTACAATTAGCTCCTCACATTAAACTTGCAGAAGAGGTTTGTTGTCACCTCGTAGATCTTAACGGAACCTCATTACATCTTGTCAAACATTACATAAGTACATAATGTTATAATATATTCCGCACAGAATATAGTTACCATCTAATAAAGTTTCCTTTGCATTACATTATTATATATTCAACTTATCTAGCTATCCATAACCTTTTTACCCGTGATAGTCACAAGAGTGACTCTTACCCTTAAAACTCAACCGAACTGAGTAACTCTCTATATACTCGTCTATAAAGCACAAATAAGACAATAATACTTACGTAAATCTCAATCAGTAAGCTGCAGGCAGCCAGTCCCAACCTTCACTCGGGTGTCAACACACTAAATACAAAGCACACACTATCACTGTCAAGTCTCGGATGTTAAATCCTAGGCCTCTCGGCGTTCAAGCAGCTGTCTCCCCATCGGAGGGAGGTTTTCTGCGAAGGGCTATTCCTGGTCCTAAAGCTTAGCCCGCACATGGGTGGCGGACATTTACGTTCACATATGGGCCACCTTACGTAAGAGATGGGCGCATCGTCGGAGGAGGCTCACGTGCTGGTGTGACAGCTCGCCCGAGGAGCGCCAACACTGGCTGCGATCGATCGCCCTGACGTCATTGGTCGGCGGCACACCGAACAGCGCATGCGTGCTCTACACCCACATACAGAACAGAGCTTTTGATCTTATCAAGGATGACGATATACATGGAAGGGTATGAATTTAAATCCTTTATCAATTTGTGCTATTAGCGGGTAATGTATTTTAATGAGAATTGGGAATGAAAGAGGCTACGAGCAGTGGGCGGGTTGTTAAGATTCGGCCCGGTACGGGCTCATATTCTCATTGACAAAGTGATTGATGAGCGGAATGGGTAATTTTGTCTCACGGGTCTACGAGGTGCTGTAACTACGTGTCTGAGTACCTATATATCACCTGACGTATATTTATCTTGCAACTCTAGAATCCATTTATGTATAGGTATATACTAACGCTTGAAATTTTCAAAGTGCAGGCAGAAACGGTTGGATTGAATATATCTTATTACGTATTGTAACGAAGAGGTGGTAAAAACTTTCTAACTTGGAAATGCAGAGTATGGCAAGTATCAGTTATTCCACACTGATTTCTTTGTCTAACACAGAAATGGAAACCCGTTTCTGCGCTAAGAAATATGCAGTCAAGCAGAATTCATTTTAAAGGAAAATAATCAAGTAGATAGCGGTACCTTTACTACATTCTTTCAACACGTTTCGGTTCTATTCATAGAGCAACTCAAACTGTGCATTGCTCTGTAGTTTTTTCCTTGTATAGCTATACTCTGTCTCTCTCTCTATACTCTGTTAAAACTAGGATGATAATTTTGATAGCTCACGCCTATGAAGTACCGTATTTGTTTATGTCAAAAATGTGCAAAAATACCTCAAAAAATTACCGTAGCACATAGACGAGTACCGCCCACTTATCGTAGTGAAGCGTCTTCCAAGAATACCGCACAATTGACCATAGACAAATAAATCGAATAAATCGAATTAAACTATATTATTTTAAATGAAAGTAAAATTATTACGTGGGAATCTACTAGTTTTTTTTTGTAATATTAAGCATGTTTTGTAATATTAACCTAAATATTAAGCACGTTATTAAATAATATAAATATTATAGGCGCCATATTATGCATAATATTGGATTTTCGTTCAAAAAATGGAATAAAAGAAAGATTGTTATGGAGCGTACAGATATTATGCTGGCACGCATAGATTTTTTAAGAAAAGCTAAAAAAATTACAAATTGGGACTCTGTTATTTTTCTCGATGAGACGTGGCTTAATGCCAATCACACCGTGCCAAAAGCATGGACCGATGACACAGCACTGTCTGTTTCAAAAGTACCCGAAGGCAAAGGACAGCGACTTATAATTACACACGCGGGATCGGCAAATGGTTTTGTACATAATTGTTTGTTAGCCTTCAAATCAACGAAAACAAATGAGTATCACGAAGAAATGAATTTTGAGAAATTCAAAGAGTGGTTTTTGGTGTTACTAGAAAATTTACATGAACCACATATTATAATAATGGATAACGCGCCATACCACTCCGTGCAAAAAGACAGAGCTCCAACATCAGCCAATAACAAACTGTAATTGATATCCTGGCTCCAAAGCAAAGGAAACAATGTTAAAACAAGAACTGCTCTGTTTAGTTAAAGAAAATAGACCAAAAAACGTGGCCATACAGTTCTCAGATTGCCACCGTATCACTGCCACTACAATGCCATCGAACTGATTTGCGCTAATATCAAAGGTTTTTTTTTCTTTATCCTAGCACCTCAATTGGTAAAAACAGATAATTTACGTTATTATTTATTTATGTTTTATAGGTCATGCAGCCAAACACAATACTTCTCCACCATTTACTGCCAAGAAAATGCTCACACTTTTACAAAATGCATGTGATAATGTTACTGCGGAGGACTGGAGGAAAGTCATAGAACATACGAAAAAAAATATTGAAGAGATTGAATTGAATTGATAACATCTGTGAACAGCAAGAATTTATTATTTGCCTTGGTGATAGTTCGAGTAGTGATGAAGAGGATGAGGATTTAGGTTGTGCACCCCTGAAAGAATTAAAATAGTAATTTAGATTTATTTTTCGTTTCATTTCACCTAAGGCCCTTCCTCGGCAGCGAGTAGGGAGCAGGGAGAAATATCCTTCCGTAGTTCCGCAGTCGGCGACTCGGCGGCCTGAGAAAGGCGAGTTGGCTGCTCGCCATTCTTGCTGAAGCAGGCCAAAACAATGCCGTGTTTCTTTGCCCCTCTTAGTGGCGGATAGTACCCAACTCTCCTCCTCTTCCCCAAGTACCGAGATAACTGCCCAGACGTGGGATAGCACCTGAACCCCCTAAGCAGGCCTAAGTGGTCGCCAAAGTCTGCCTGGAGCCCCGGGACATCCTTCCGAGACAGTTGTAAGGCATCCTGTGGTCTTAGTAATTAGGATTCCATAGCATCCATGTTAGATTCCACACTTAAAAAGAGGCTCTTCCTCAACAACGATTTGGCGCTTGCGTATATTCTACTGAACAAGTTCATTAGGTACCGAAAAGAAATGCGCAAGATCGTAGTCGTCAGAGAGCTTTTTTTTTTTCGTTTCACGTCACGTCCTTACGTGAATTTAATTTAAAAAGGAGTAAGGTGGCTCCTGAATTAATATGGACGTTGTCAGTCAGTCAGTTCTTGTTTTTATATATATAGATAAAATAAAACCATTTTTGTTACTATCGATTTCAAATTTTACTCGAACGATAATCGAATAGATTCATTAACGATTATACATTATGGGGTACACTATTCAGAGCTATCAAAATTATCAACCTAATTTTAACAGAGTATAAAGAGCACAAATTTGTGCCAATGAGGTCCATATACACCAACCTAACAACTATAAAAAAAAAACAAATAAAAAAGCTCTCACATGAAATGTCAGTGCCATTGGTGATAAAACACAAAATTAAAGGAATTTAATTATTTTTCATGATTTTTTTTTTCAAAATTACTGCCCGCGTGATATGCTTGCTTAATTTCCTTTCTGCACCCTAATGTAATTCACATCTCTGGAGATTGTAATTGAGTCATCAAAATGCATGAAACGGTAAGGGAACGTTGATCAGTTGGATCAAATCCTCCAATTTCGGTAGGCATTCATCAAAAGGCGATAGTTCCTGTAACCTTGCTTTCCGAGTAGTGAGTAGTGTCGTTCTGTTGACTGTAACGACTTATTTTGTAGAGATGTTGAGCAGCTAAATAGTCTTTTTCATTTTTCCACATAATATTGTGAATCCTAAATCTATTCTACCTGTAACTTGTATCCAAGTTAACATTAACGCTCCGCTTGGGTCCTTTCTAGGTCTTTTTAAAAGGTCATACATAAGATTAAGATCATTGCTGTAAGAAGCAAACTGTCCAATACATCATCTACTCTACTCTTATTTTACGGTAATTAAACCAACCAAATAATTACAATCACCACGCCTTTTAAATCTATCACAATTCTAGGAAATCCTGGCAATGCTAAATGTAAAGAACCGAAGTATCGTTTTTTTTTCACGTGACTAAAATCCTACGTGGATTTTATGCCGGATATAAACCACACGTATCCTACCTAACAGCCAAGAATTGGAAGCCCTCGGAAGGATACCCCAGAACTACCAACACACCTACGGCTACCACTGCACCTCACCTAGGGGATGGGTTATCACGCTTCTTTCGTGCGTGAATCCCTCACGTCACGCTGTCGTCTAGGACCTGCTATCGCAGTAAAGGGTAATCGTTAATTGTGCAGATAATCCGGCTCGCCAATGTGTGGAAGACGTGCAACAAGATCCGCGCGGCCGCCTTCCGCGTGGGGCTGAGCCTGTGGGACTGGTACCGGCCGCTCGACCCCGAGGGCAACTCCCTCATTTCTGGTACGTCATCACCAACTATTACATAATTTAGAGAAGAGATGACTGACTTGCATAATGACTACGAGTCTGTAGTTGACCAACTCGTCGAAGTGTACAAGTATAGAAGAGAATCATTCTACAAAAGTGGTGAGTATTTGCCGTGTTTACAATGGTCAGGCGCAGGAAGTGACTACTCGCTGTTGAAATTTTTTATGCTAACCTAAGGTCTTCAACTTCCATAACTTACCCGAGCTGGCTAGGGCCGGGTCGGCGAGATGTGTCGTGCGGTGTTCCACAGGGATGGGCCATGGTGCGGTTTTAGGGCCGCTCCTGTGGAACATCGGTTACGACTGGGTGCTGCGTGGTCCGTTGCTCAGAGGGGTCGGCGTAACGTGTTACGCCGACGACACCCTCGTTACGGCGCGGGGAGCAACGCACCGTGACGCAGCACTAAAGGCCACGGCAGGGGTGGCTCAAGTCGTGGGTCGGATTCGGCGACTGGGTCTCGAGGTCGCCTTTCATAAATCCGAGGCTCTGTGCTTCCATGGACCTCGGATGGGGCCACCTGCGGGATCCAGCCTACAGGTGGGGGCCGTCAGCATCGGCATCGAGCCCTCGATGAAGTATCTGGGGCTCGTACTCGATGGCCGGTGGAACTTCGGACATCACATCCGAAGTTTGGTCCCAAAACTGAGGGGAGCATCAGCCGCGCCAGTGCGGCTGATGCTCCCCTGTTGGGTCCCCTGATGCCCAACATCAGGGGACCCAACGCTCCCCACAGGAGACTGTACCTGGGGATCGTGCGAAGCATGGCCCTGTACGGAGCTCCCGTATGGGCGGAGACCCTGACGGCCAGCAATGTGGCTAGACTGCTGAGCCCGCAGAGATTGATGGCCGTCAGATTGATAAGAGGATACCGCACGATCTCCGGTGAGGCGGCATGTCTCCTAGCCGGGACCCTTCCATGGGACCTGGAAGCGAGAGCCCTTGCGTCACTGTTCAGATGGCGCAAGGAGGCGCTGGAGCGGGGCCAAAGGCCTGCGTCTCGAGAAATCGAGGCCCAGCGAACCCTGCTCCACCAGGAAACCGTGGAGACATGGAAGGTGCGACTTGAGCAACCAAAGGGTGGATTCGCCACAATCGCGGCCGTCAGACCGGTCATGGACGAGTGGCTGGAGAGAAGACACGGTGCTCTCTCCTACCGGTTGACACAGATGCTTGCCGGGCACGGTAGCTTCGGTAGGCATCTGTGGCGAAAACACCGGGAAACCACGGCCGAGTGTCAGCACTGCGAGGACCGCAGCGATGACACGGCGCTTCACACTCTGGTGGAGTGCACGGCGTGGGCACAACAGCGCCAGGTTCTCGTAGTGGGTCTGGGCGTGGACACTCTCTCGCTCGAGGCCATGGTGCGAGCCATGCTCTCCAGCGGGAGTAAGTGGGACTGCGCCGCCTCTTTCTGCGAGCAGGTCATGCTCGCGAAGGAGGCGGCGGGCCGGGTGCGGGAGAGAGCTCTCCCACCCGAGTTCCGCAGTCGGCGCCCTGGGCGCCGCCGACGTGTCTTCGCCGAGGACTATCGGCCTCCATGACCGGGGGTCTGAGGACGGTGAGAGGGCCGCTCACCATCCTTACAGAAGCAGGCCCATGACGGCAGCGTGACGTGAGCAACTCACGCACGCCCCCCCCCCCCTTAGAAGCGGGGTCATACCCGAAACCCCCCATAGACGTTTTCCCTCACAATAAAAAAAAAAGGTCTTCAACTTGGCTTGACTGTCAGTAAATGGCAACTGGGACCAACGGCTTAATGTACCTTACGAAAAACGTAAACGCTCGTAATTGTAAATGCCACAAAGTGATCTCCTGTCTGGGAACCAGTCATAGCAAGATACATACTTAGTTTTTGACGAAAGATGTTTTCAGCCATTAGACGTGAAAGTGCAAAAACATCCCCAAAATATACGCAAAAAGTTTCTCGTTAATAACATAAAGTAAGGATTAAAACATTATATTATGTCTTTTTGTATCCAGAGTCGAAGTTCGTGTCGATCCTAGCGGGCCCGCTGCGCTCCGTGGTCGGGCTGTCGGACGATGAGATCGCGCAGCTGGCCGACTACTTCAGGGCGCAGGACGGACGGGTGCTGTACCACCAGCTCTGTCAGATCATTCACGGCGAAGGTGAGCTCGTCTCTTGTACCAAATCCACAGTCCAAGTTCGTGTCGACCTACCGTTAATTTAATAATATTAATTTTTTGTAATATCAAATTATTTTTTACATACATACATACATACATACATACATATGGTCACGCCTTTATCCCCGAAGGGGTAGGCAGAGGCATATTATATGCCCACGTTTCACCTATTGTATAATTTGTCCCACGTAATAGGTGGTGAGCCGTATTGCCGTGTTTAAATGGACAGGCGCAGGTTGTGACTGCCTGCTGTTGAAATAAAGCCTTCAACTTAGCTTAACGACTGCCATTTTACTGGCAACCGGGACCAACGGCTTAACGTGCCTTCCGAAGCACGGAAACGCTCAAATAAAATGTCACAAAGTGGATCACATGGATGGTCACCCATCCATGGACCGGCCATAGTGAAAGTTGCTTACTGCAGTGATCGTTTACAGAACACTGAGTTCGCGGGGCCACGAGCGCTTCTAATTAAATTATTTTTTAAAAAATAAAAAATCCATGTAGCAATCCTTACATTTCAGACGATGAAATGTCGAGACAATTCAATCGCCAGAAATCTCTCTGAACTACGTGGTGAAACTGACTCAAATTTTCATCTGTAAAGTTTATACTCATAATATGATAGTAAATTCGTACTCTTTATTTTTGCTTTCATTTATTTACGACTACGATTTTAGCGGATCACGAGGTTTCTTCCGCGAAAAGGTCGCAGGCTGGTACTGGACTAGGTCGTCGGTCCATCTGGCGGGTGGACATTTACGCTTACCGATTCGATGTCTCCATTCTAGAACTTGTTTGCTCCATCCATCGGTCGGCGGATCTTTCACAGATGTGGCCAGCCCATTACCACTTTAATGTGCTTATTCTGCGAGCTATGATGTCCACCACTCTGATTTGATTGATTGTGTTTAAAGATTATTTCATTTACGTTTATCATCGAGATATATACCAATTTACGTGATACGCATTTACGAATATAATATACCCATTTACGTAAAGCAATTAGCTTAGCTGGTCAGAAAAGCCACGGGTTCTAATCCTGGTCCGGAAAAGGTTGTCGTTTGTTCATAACAAATTAATATACACCGCAGTACTATTCAGAACTCATCGAAAATAGCTGGTGCCGTATTAACTGAATAAAGTATCTAATAATAGGAATCGTTGTAAAACCAGGTCAAGTAATCGATAGGCACCGACTGCGCGGTACCCTGCACTGTTACACCACCACTCTCAATACTCTTCTGCCCATCCCGCTGAACGTTTAAATCCGATATTGAAAACAGATATTCTGTTAACTAGTATCTGTTAACGACTTGAGCAACCAAGGGGGGAATCGCCACAATCGCGGCGGTCAGACCGGTCATGGACGAGTGGCTGGAGAGGAGACACGGTGCTTTCTCCTACCGGTTGTCACAGATGCTTACCGGGCACAGGAGCTTTAGTAAGTATCTGTGGCGAATACACCGGGATCTCACGGTTGAGTGCCAGCACTGCGGGGAGCGCAGCGAGGACACAGCACTCCACGTATTGGTTCTTCGCCCGTCTTTTTGCTTTTTTTATTCTACTAAGACGGCAGAAAAGCAAACCCCTCACCTGATTGGAAGCGGTACAGCACTTTCAGCTATAAAACGCTCGCGCTGCCGACCCTGCAAAAATATTCTAAAACCCTTTTTGAAGAACCTCATACCTTCCATCAGGCAGCGGCATCATTTTGGCGAGCTAAATATAAAAAGAAAAAAAAACTACTGTCGACGTTTAGGAAAACTGAGGCAGGGAGTACATTTCATATTCTAAATTATGTGCTATTAAATTATTCAACAAATATCATTTCCAAACAATGCTCTTTGAACATGTATGGCGACTGAATTCATGAATATCCTAATAATATATTTAGTAAAAGTCGTATTTGAGGACTTGAAATAGACACTTCGACGCATTTTATAGCCCCTTCTCAACCAAACCTGCTGGAAACGATTCCGGTCGGCTGTGTTAGTGCCGTGCCGCGGCTGGGATACTGGTGCACAAACGATCGAACGTTGTTATAAATATCATGATGAAAAGAGGCGGTTAGCGCAAGAGTGGCCTAATACCCTCTCTGATTTCAAACGACAACTTCTCATATAATGAAAATGTCAATAGCAGAAAACTACCACTAGCGCCTGTACATTTTAACATAGCAATAAGCTGACCGGCGATTACATGAGATAAGATGCAAACGATGAATTTCGTGCGGAAATCTTCATGGATGCCATGTAGGACTTGTACCGACTATAACCACATGGTGCCTTGCCATTTTTCTAAGGTCAGGAGCCCCGGGTAAGCTCTCGGAAGGATAACCTCAGGGCTCCCGACACGGACTTTGTGCACCGTCGCGGACTCTCCCTGTGGGTGTGGGTTTATTTCACTTCTTGGGGGAGCGGTGGAATGATAATAAGTATACCACTGTTTACCCTTTCTATAAAGCCCAAGCTTATATTAGCGTTATTAGGACTGTATAGTGCGACAGTGGTTTACGAGGTCGTGGGTTCGAATTAGCTTAATGTGGGCTAGATGATGTTGTGTAAGAATGAACATCCACTAAAGGAACACAAACACTGTAATCTAAAGCTAATGAACTTTAGGTCGTATCTATACAAATGTAATACCTAGTGCTAGCAGAGCGGATTATAACACTATTATATTCTGTACAGAGCGTCTTTGGCTGGTGGAGGCTGGGCGTGCCGTCTGAATAATTAAATGTTACTCGTCGGCTTGAAATAACATTCGCAAGAGACTGGTGTGTAGGCGTACATATTTGCTATAATTGTAGCGAAAAGGTTTCATTATATTTTACATGATATTTACATTTGTATTTTATACAATATCACAGGCAATAAAGCTGTTAAGTATCCGCAGAATTGCGAAACGCTGTACAAATAAAATTCCTATGTGTAAGCGGCGTATGTTCATAAAAGTAATATTGTTCAGTTTTTTGCTCCCTGAATATGGCGTATAAATGTCGAGAAGGAACGAAAAAGGTTAATAGCACCCTCGGATATTAATCATATTTTATGCTATAACGTTATCAAATCACGATCTCCGGACTCCGGGCCATCTTCAAATGTAATCTGGTAGGGTACACCAGCTGACCCATTGAACTGGCGATGACAGCCGATATTGGAACTGCCTTTTTTTTTTTTTTTTTTTTTTTTGCCTGCGTTGGTAACTTGCTGACTCATGTTCCTGGATTGAATAAGTTTACTCAAACATGGTGTATTACTACTTCTCCCAGGGCTTAAAGTCCTGGATCCTGGTCCAGGGTTAAAGGCATGAACTCTTAAGAAGCTAAGTCAAGCTCACCGGCAAGTTGGGCTGATAGTTCAGCTCTAATACAGCTATTTGGCGATTGGGACCTGACATCCTAACTCCTTAGTTAGGATGTCAGATCGCAATCGCCTTTTGGTTATAACATAATTTATTACTACCTTACAGATCCGGGCGGTCGCGACAAGACTTCAGCCGACTGCCTTCTAGAAGCATGCCCGCCGCCCCCCGAGCCAGCATGTCACACCCTGGACCAGTGGCAGACGCGCCGCCTGTGCTGTCTGCTCGCCACCATCGCGGACCGCAACATTCCTCTCAAACCGTACTTCCAGGACTACGAACTGGTATGACTCTCGAGACTTGTAATTCGTGACTCCAGGATCTTCAGTAAGCTCTTCTTTGGAACCAGTAGGTACGTTAGGAGGCATTATTTCCTCTCTCCTTCTCTCTGCACTCTAATTTTACCGGCTGATTTAGAGTTCCGTATCGAGTCAGTTCGGTATATCTGACAGGCTTTCAATAAATTATTTCAGGATATTGTTCGATTAGATTTCGTATGAAACTGAATCGCTTGGGAGATCTTGTTAGGCCGAGATTTCAGCAGATAGCGATAGTAAGCGCGGACGCATCGCGAAAGAGAGACCGCTTAACTCTGTTCAAACTAATCATTGCCGTAGTTTTGCTTGATTGAATAACATTAACGGTAGTATAACATGATCATTGATCATTGACATTCGTGTGGTTATGAGGAACAGTATGTGAAAGTTCAATCCGATTGACGTTGTCATTTTTGTTTTATTTCAAACTTTGAACAGGTGATCCACGTGACCTAGTGATGTAGTTTAATAATATAGTCACAGACTACAGACAAAGTCTCGCCATAAGCCCCTCTGCACTCTTTTTTATAGAGAGGGGCTAAAATGGACCAAACCACAATAATATTAATGTCATTACTTCTAACAGACTTTCTACCAGAACTAAGTGCAATATTATGCTCTTCTCTTAGACAGCGCTTTAATTACCAAACATGTTGCTACCCCATGATACAGGTCGCCAAGAACGACGGGCGCATCACGTTCGCGCACTTCGCCCGCATCCTCACGTACATCGGCGTGATCGTGTCTCCGGAGGACTTCAACCTGCTGGTGAGGAAGTTCATCAAGGACTCGTACACGCTGGACTACGTCGAGTTCCTCAAGGCCGTGGAAGCGGTGAAGAAGGAAGGCATACAAGGATTGGGCCCGGTAAATATTCCACGTGACTCGTTTCTCAAATCTTTTAGTGCACTAAATTTACTTAACGCTATCTAGCAGTCCAAACTTACGATAATTTGTAATACCTATATAGGAATTAGATTAATAAGTTTTATTATCGCTCAGTCGAAACCTAGAAACTTGAAATGTTTAAAGTAAGATACCCTTATAATGTAGGCACCCACTAAGAAACAGTTTTCCAAATTCCACTGTTGTGTGGTACAACAAAATGAAAATTAAGACATTCGCAGCTTTAGATCATTAACTTGTAACAAAACGTCTATTTTTTAGATGTGTGCCAAAGACAATATAACCTACGAAGTTCATAACAAAAGCATTATATTTACCGACTGTAAGAAGTAAATTCTAACACACGTCTAATCCCTTTCTGTCCCGATTACAAACGAGAAGCAAGATAGCAACTGTCTTTCGCGTTTGCCAAGCCATAGAATTTACGTCTTACTGGCCGACCGCTATAGAATTGTTTGTTTGCAAAGCGAGATATTAATGCATGTTAAAGCTTGTACCACCCACAGCTAAATCACCCGTTTATGACATCAAATCAGTCTAGAGCAGTCCATTGCTGGTCGTAGGCCTCTCCCAAACTCGCACAATATGCGGTCCTGTCACGGTTCCCTGCGGTATAAATCCGAGGGCTTACCCGGAGCAACCAACCATAGGCTGTTAGGCGGGATTCGTGAGGTTTTTTAGTCGGTCGGAGTCCGGCATTGCATCCATGTAGGATCTTCCCTCACGTAAAAAAAACACCAAGCACATGAAATTTCAGGAGTACCAAAACCCGAGCGCCGTGATCGACACGACCTTACCGAAGCTGGTCCGGCCCGAGATCGACGCCGGCCTGTCCACGGTGCCGCTGGGGGCCACAGAGGTGTTCCACCCCGCGTTAGCGCCCCGACCCCCCACGAGGCAACTTGTCGACCTCATGCTGAGGGTACAGCAGTATGTCAAGCAGAGGAGCATCAGGGTTTCGGAGTTCTTCAGGGTAAGTTTTTTTATATCTTTACATTTTATATAATTTAGGCAATGCATCTTAGCGTACGGTCCCAGTTGCCAAAAACTATATCAGAACAGATAACTGTCAATAAATAAGATTAAAAATATAGAGCAAGAGACAAAACCAGATCGTCGTGTTCACGAACTATTCTGTATGAAACCCTCACAATCGTTGAAAGTTATACCTAGTTATTATGCTAGAATCGTAGCAGCTTGAGAACTGATTGTAAAACATACATCACGCCTTTCATCCCCGAAGGGGTGGGCAGAGGCATATTTTAAGCCCACATTTCACCTTTTTAGATTTTCTCCCACATAATAGGTGGTGAGCCGTATTGCCGTGTTGACATGGACAGGCGCAAGTTGTGGCGGCCCGCTCTGTTGAAATTTATCAAGCCGCCCATAAAGGCCTTCAACTAGGCTTAACGACTGCCATTTTACTGGCAACCGGGACCAACAACTTAGCGTGCCTTCCGAAGCACGGAAACGCTCGCGAATAAATGTCACAAAGTGGTCATGTGACCTATCCATGACCGGCCACAGTAAATGTTGCTTACTGCAGTGATCGTGTACAGAACACTAAGTCCGCGGGGCCACGAGCACTTCTACAACGATTAAACAACACATTACATAATGGTGAAAAAAAAGGAGAGAAATGAGTCTGTGTAAGCAGTTGTGGTTCGACAACTTTTCTTTTCAGCATTAGTTATTGGAATGCCGTTTGAACTCCAAACCCTTACTGCAGACCTTTGTCCATCAAGCAGAGAACAATTGCACATAAACTATGTCTTCCTTATCTCTCGATATATATACTGACCTCTTGTTGTAGGACTACGACCCCCTAAACTGCGGGCGTATCGCGCCGCAACAGTTCCGGCGCGCGATGGATGCCATAGGCCTGTCCAGCATCCTGTCTCCGGAGGAGACCATCTGCATCATGAGGCACTACGTCGACCCCAACGACCCGCAGAGGGTGTGCTGGAGGACCTTCGAGGATGACTGTGATCAGGGTATGACAAGAGACAAGCTGAGCTGTATTGTAGGATGGATTTTATAAAAGACTAGACTACGAATATTATAGGAATATCTATGTTACTATCTCATTGTTCAAGTCCTCTCCTCTAATATTTTCTCTTTCTGTAGCTGCAGCCACTACTCCATCCCTAGTATGCTCAGGTGGCCATAATATTTGGGAAATGTGTTGTATGTGAGAGTTAGAATAAATACCAAGTACCATACGTAATAAGTATGTATTATAAGATTGAAATAGCTTCAGAGGAAGTTCTTTCGCACCAATCCCCGATTCTTCAAGCGGAGCGTAAATAGTCAAGTGCCTGCACACTTTCATGGACCTTGATGATGTCATTATCGTCAATAGTCTTGGGGACTGACTGGATTTTCCATCAGGCGGACGGCAACATTTTGGCAAGTTAAACATAAAAAAGTAACGCCGGTGGCTTCGCCAGTGTAAGGTATTCCAGTATCCATTTTCCACAGTAACTTTTTCGGGGATAAAATATGTTGCCATGTCCTATCTCAAACTCTATTCTCGCTCGGTACAGATTTTATTAGTGTAATGTGGCGGGTCCTTATATATTTTGTAGAACATTTAATACCCATGTTCACAAATAAAAGACATTAGTTGATATCTTTTTGGCAACAGTGTTCACCATCAAGGAGCTAGAGAAGTACCCGGACGCCGTGGCGGGCGCGGCGGCGCGCGCGCTGGCGGAGCTGCCGCCCCCGGGCTCGGCGGCGGACCGCGGCGAGGGCGAGGCCTGCGCCGACCTGGACGCGGCGCAGGCGGCGCTGCTGCGGGTGCGCGCCGCCTGCCGCGAGCGCGCCATCGACCTGCGCCCCGCCTTCTCCGACCACGACGAGTTAGGCCCTTCGTACACTAGGCTACGCAAATTTTCGATACTCAATGATTTTGGTCTCTAAGCGACTACCGCAATACAAATTCAAAGAGGTTCGTACACAGACATGCGTCGCCGACATTTTGTTCATTCGTCGCCGACGCCAGTCGCGCGCTACCTACCGGTCGAGATTTATTTATTTATTTATTTATGGAGAACCAACAGCATTATTCAACTTAAGTAAAACATTTAAATTAGTATCAGTAAGCCAATTATAGGTTCTCACGTTTAGGATACGTAATAAACATACATTGAGCAACTTACGCTACTTATGCCTTTTACACGCCAAATATTAACAGTACTTACATAATTAAATAAAATATGTTATAAGATACTTACAAACTAGTGATATACAAAGGTGAAGAGGTATTTACTAGTTTAAGAAAAACTTATTGCTCATTTGACGCCTTGCTACTGGAATGCTAGTATTAAAAATATCAAAATCGAGTTCATTTGACATTGAGTTTAGACTCTTGCATGCTCGCGGTATGAATGAGTTTTGTCTGTAATTGGTACCGCATCTAAAGACATGAAGCGGTTTAAGGTTTCTTGGTAGCTTGGTTGGTGCATTAAAAAACAGCTCACTCAACAGGTCGGGACAGTCAACGGCATTTGATGTAATTTTTAAAATGAACGATATGTCTGCGATATTTCTTCGCTCCGACAGTGTAATTAGGTGGAACTTTTTACTTAATTTAATATACTCCGAGGATTTATAGGGGATTTTTAACCGAAAGCAAATATATTTAATAAATTTAATCTGAATTTTCTCAATTTCTGCGATGTAGCTGTCATACCGTGGGTTCCATACCTGTGAACCGTACTCTAATATACTCCTTACAAAACTACAATACAGTATCTTCCAGGTCTTGACGTTTTTAAAGCAGGCCGAACTACGCATAATAAAACCAAGGGCTTTGGAGGCTCTCGACACTATATACTCAATGTGCTTGTCAAATAGCACCTTAGAGTCGTGGATAATTCCTAGATCCCTTACTGACTCCCCACTGGGAATTACTTGATTTTTTAGTTTATAATATGAATCAATTACACTCTTTTTCCTACTAAATGTTACCAGTGAACATTTGGATGGATTCAGTTCGAGTCTATTTTCACGACAGTAGTCATCTAGGCGAGAAAGATCAGCCTGCAGCCCCAATACATCTGCGTTTGATTCTATAGAGGCAAAGACCTTCATATCATCTGCAAAGCACAGGAGCCTGGAATGCTGAAAACACATTTCAATATCATTGACGTATATGATAAACAAAAGAGGCGCCAATAACGATCCCTGGGGAATGCCACTGGGGATGTCCACCCAACTCGATATGTAGTTATTGACGATTACCGCTTGCGACCTTCTATCTATATATGATGAAAACCATCTAAGAAGGTTACCTCGAACCCCCAAGCCTTGCAGCTTCTGCAATAGGATAGTCTGATCAATACGATCGAAGGCTTTAGAATAATCAGTGTAGATTACATCCACTTCCTTACCATTGTCCATAGCTCACTGATCTGTATTAATATCACTGGATTGGCTGTCTCATACAAATGACAGCGAATTATTTGTGCCGATTTGAAACGCCTCTAGAGTTGGTTCAAGGAACTAAATCTGACGTATCATGCAAATGACTTCCCGTATCGCGCCGGGAATTACGAATTATTTTGTAATTTAAGGACTTTTGTGCAGTTTAGCGAGGATTTGTGTGGTTACAAAAAAGCAATAGACATGGTGAAATGTGTGTTTTGCAAAATTAGCCAAAAAAAGGGAGCAACATTACATTTCACAGGTAAGTTGAATTTTTGTAATTTTTATCATTAAATCAGCCTGACCTACATGTAAAATGCTTGATTATTTACAAAATATGTATAAGAATAATATATAGGTGAGATTAAATTATTTTTAAGCACAAAAATAGGATTTTAATTTCGTTTAGTGATGTCCATGTTGTCGTATCGATAAACTTGATCATGGTCTGATGTGATCGAAAACTTTTCTTTATAAGAAATATGTCAGACATATGGTCACGCCTTCATCCCCGAAGGGGTAGGCAGAGGCATACTATATGCCCACATTTTACCATTTTAGAATTTGTCCCACGTAACAATTGGTGAGCCGTATTGCCGTGTTGAGATGGACAGGCGCAGGTTGAGACTGCCCGCTGTTGAAATTTTTGAAGTCGCCCAAAAAGGCCTTCAACATGGCGTAAAGACTGCCATTTTACTGACAACCGGGACCAACTGATTAACGTGCCTTCCGAAGAACGGAAACGCTCAAATAAATGTGCCAAAGTGGTCACCAGAATGGTCACCCATCCAAGGACTGGCCATAGTGAAAGTTGCTTACTGCAGTGATTATTTAGAGAACACTGAGTCCGCTTCAATATATAATTATGGTATCAACCAAACAAAATCTTATTAGTAACATTTATTTAACTTATTTTCTGACATTAACTTGTGTGGGTAATACTTACTACATAATGTTTTTTACTCTATTGATGTATGTTTATTTTATTGCAGATTTCCAACTGATCCAAAAATCAGAAGTGCATGGCTTGGCAACATGGGAGCCCATAACTGGACTCCAAATACAAGCGGTCGTCTGTGTTCTAATCATTTTGATGTTAAATGTTATTATAAGCATTACACAAGAACTTCCCGGTTAATAAATAGTATACCGTCCGCTAGTGTACCATAGTTTTACAATAAAGTGTAGAATAAATAATTGATTAATAAAATCACGTTTATTTTTTTTTGCTACACATAACTCCCTTTCTATTTCTATGGCGCATGATATATATATACGCTCACTTCGTGGTGAAATGGACAATGATAAATGCATCAAATTAACTGAAGTATATGAAAGCAACAGACACTTATGGGATCCACGTTCACCGCACAATGATCTTTGTCTGTCTGCCTTTTATTCTTTTTGTAGGGATTCATTATTACTAAAGCTGCAGCGAATTGGCATACGTCACTCATGGTAGCTAGTAAGAAACTATAGAAATTCATTGCTCAGCTTGAGGTACGCTGCCGAGTTGCTGATTAATTTGGCTTAAGTGGAGATGCATGTAATGTCCCCAGCACGCGGCACGCTCAGATTGAGGCAGCTCGCCCCGCGGCTGCTCAAGTGGAGATGCGCCTTAATACCTCTCTCAATCTATTAAACAAAAGTAATATTTTTCTGCAATTTTGCGTCACGAGTATGCAAAATTGCAGGTAAATATTATTTCATTTAGGTAGGTATACTAGACACCAACTAAAACCACCCTTATTAAGAGCAATATTAATTAAAGCGTCGATAGCTTAGTGGTTAAGAAGACGCAAGACAGTCAGTCGACTGTCTTGCGATCGAGAAGACCCGGGTTCGAATCCTGGCCACTCCAAGCACAAGAAATTTAGCTTAGTTGGAGAAGTTAAAGGGAATATTCGTAATTTCGGTTGGTAATATTCTTATATTAAACAAATTATAAACAAAATTAATTTTAAAATATATATACTAAAAATGTTTTCATTTCAAATTAAATCTATCGATACGCGTCAGTTCAAGAAAGTTTGGCACATCACTAATTTTAGTTCTCTGAACCAGCGCTGCTGATTTCAGCGCCACAATGGCGAGAATTAAGAAGGCATAACTTTAGTTTGACAGCCACCTATCCAGTGTGGTAATAATACAGATCAGTGCCATAGCTTCAGTCACGAAATCATTAAGCAAGATTAAATTTGAAACAGTAGATCGCCCTTTGAGAAATCCATGTTGCGACTGGTTAAAACAATTTTTAAGTGAGGCATAAAGTTGATCGTGAACTAGTTTTTCGAATACTTTGGATATTACGCATAATTTAGATATCGGTCTATAGTTGGTAATCTCTGCTTTAGATCCCTTTTTATGGATCGGGGTGATATAAGCAGCCTTCCATATTGGCGGAACCATACTTTCAACCATAGATTTATGAAACAGCAGGGTAATAGGTGTAGATATACTGTGTGCACAGCCGATCAAGAAACGAGAGTGAATCTGATCCGGCCCAGCGGATTTATTAGGATTAAGCTTTGATAGAATTATTTCTATTTGTTTTCTTTTTAAGTCAATACTAGAAATTTCAGAATCATTGTGCGGCTGTGATTGGGATGTGTTAATTGCGGAAATGAGAGGAGGGGTGACCGAGTCAATAAAAGTTGAGTGAAAAAATGTGGAAAAAGCATTACAAATGCCTTTCCCTGTTGTAATAATTGAATTATTGTATTTAAAATTACAAGGGATAGCATTGGATCTACTACGCGTTTTAATAAATGACCAAAAATGTCGGGGATCATTCTTAATTGACTCTTCAGTAGCAGCTATGTAAGACTCATAACATAGTTTTTCTAACTGCTTAACCCTTTCCCTTAATAGTTTGAACGATTCTAAATCAGATCTATTTTTATAAATTTTAAATTTTGATAGATATTTATGTTTCTCTTAGATAACCTTTAACAAAGGTCTCGTGTACCATTTGGGATATGTTTGACTATTTACAGACCTATGAGGTATATATTTCTGAATGAGTTCATTGATTACGGAGTAAAAATAATCGGTGGCTTCGCTCATCGACCGCCTACTGAACTCCCTATGCCAAGACAGTTCACTAATCACTTTATTAATGGCGGCAAAGTCACCCTTATCATAAAAATATTTAATATATGATCTAGATTTAAGGTTTTGTACAGTAACGTGCTCCGTTTGCATAATAAGCGCACCATGAAGAGAGTCTACAGGCACCAGTGGCTCCTTACACTCAACTACCGATAAAAGCTCATTTGACAGCACTAGGTCTAGGATTCTACCCATGCTATTTAGAATTCCATTGTACTGTGATAGGTTATGAGACTGTAGTTCCTCGACCAAAAGCCGCTGATCCGGTGAGGTTAAGTTATTCGGCTGAAACGAGGACTCACCATCCCATACCCATTTTATTTCACTCATATTAAAATCTCCCACTACAATAAATTTATCCATTGGGTGTAGGCAAAAGGCAAGATTGAGTTTATCTAGATAGTTACTAAGTTGTTGTGAGAAACTGTTACCGTTCTTCTGGTCGCATAGATAAATAATAGACAAATAAAACTTAAAACTTTTATCACCGCCTGCGTTCCCTGTGTCTACAGTTAGCCACAAATCCTCGGCCGACGAATGCAAACGGGGCTCCGGCATGACAGACCAATCCTTGCGTACCGCTACAAGTACACCTCCCCCGTATTTTTGCTCAGTAGTTTCGTAGTCACGGTCCCTACGCCAGATACTATATCGGCTATCGAAGAGTTCACTATCGGAGATACTGTCCACCAGCCATGTTTCGGTTAAAACAATGACATCATACGAACAGAGACAAAGGTTACGATAGAATTTTAGCGTTTTTGTACGCAAGCCCCTAACATTTTGATAGTAAATGTTTAATTTCCTACTATTATTATCCATTTAATAAAATATGAAAAACAGAATTGAATTTGTAAAAAGTATCTACCATTACGAAAAAATGCATACTATGATTGCAAAACCATAATATAAAATAATATGTGGGTTCGTAATAAAAATCATTCAGTACCTGATTACTAACAAGTGTGCGAGTAGGCAAGAGCATGCGTACGAGATCGAGTACGAAAAAGATAACTAGTTCCGCGTCAATCGCAACCGCAAAGAAACCGGCACAATAAACTATACTGCCCGTTCGCTCTAACTTTGCCGTTCGGCTCCATACTAAAGTCGAATTTTTGATTAGACGAAGTAAATTGACAGCAACTAATGTCACTTCTTCTTATAATGTTGCGTATTTTCTATGACGAAGTGACATTAGCTACTGTTAATTTACTTCGTATAATTAACAATTCGAGTAAACGCCTCTACGCCAGCGGCAAAGTTAGAGCGAACGGGTAGTACAATAGAAACTTGTTTGAGAACAATAAGACGTCCAAAGATGCTTATAAATTGCAGAAACTGTAAACATTTTGTGTGTAAGTAAGAATATATTGAACATTGAGATTGTAAGTCGATATAAACACAGATTTACCTCAACTGTGTGACTTATTATACTATAGTGCAGGGAGAAACTAATTAATATTATTGTTAAATGCATTAAAAATAAGTATTGATTATGCTTACATATTAAACAACCTTGTTTAAATCGGAATCCCTGTTGACAACCAGAGGGCGTGTGTCGATGTCTTTTCTTACATGAATTTTTCCAAATCGCACCCATACAAATTTATATTTTTTCTCTTTAGCCATGACTTTTGTTTTATTCAGAAGTTTCTTGGACTCAGAACTTAGGTGGTCATTCACGTAAATGCGTTGAGCATTCTCGTACCCTAAGTCACTTGTAGATAGACTCTTTTCCGCACGAGCGGCTGCAATAAACTCTTCCTTGACGTATCTGTTTATGAAGCTCATGATGATAACCTTTTCCTTGCTGTTGTATGTTGGAACTCTTGATATATAATTTATCATAGATTTCGAAAAATTGTAATTTATAGTACTTCCTATAGCCTCCACTATCTTAAACAAATTTTCACTTCTCTTTTCTGGTATCCCTCTTATCTCGACATTGTTTAAACGTGTCCTTTGGTCATTTGCTGCAAGCTCCGATTTTATATTTGCAATATCGGCCTGAAGTCCAGTGAATGATTTCTTCATACTTTCCAGCTCAGAGATTCTGTTTTCAAGTCCTTCCAGCTTTTTAGAGTAGTCCTCCATTTTATTTGACATAAACTCACATGACGTCTTAATATCATGTATTTCTTCTCTAAGACTCTTTACCTCAGAAAAGAGAGCTGGTAAATCACATAACTGGCGCTTGAGATCCTTAATTTCCTTCATAACTGCCTCAATAGTAATTGGATCGTTTTGAATTCGCGGCGACGCTTGAGATCCTCGACATGAAGAACATTTCCATGACGCCCTCCTCTCGTTGCCTAGCTTTCTCCATCCGGACTCAGATATATTGGCACAACCGAAGTCCAGCTGCTTTCCACATGAACCACATTGAACTCCGTCGTTAAATTGAATGCCACAAGTACTGCACTTCATCATATTGACGAATAGTCAAAATGTTGACAATCTATGACTTTAAATGAATAAGACTCAAACGCGTGTTGACTGCACAAGTGCTCAAACGAGAATGATGATAGATCGTCGCTACTAACGTCGCTGCGATTTCCAAGATGGCTGGGCAATTGTTGAATATTCAATTTGAATTTAGTATCTCTTTGTTGTAATTTTTTTGCAGCTACGAACAGTCTACACTTTACTTTTTTTTTATATATATGGATGAACCCAGTATTTCCTATTACGACGATTTCTTCGCTTTCGGTACAGATAGTAAGCCAAAATCATAGTTATATCGTCACTTGTGTCAGACATTTCGTAAATTAAATTAGTCTGAGACGTGTTGTCGCTGTCTACAGTCGGCAGAATAGACAAAATCGCGTCTTGAGATATCTCGTGTGTACGGTTCATGCGCTACCAAATATTCGCGACATAAATTGACAACATTAGTATCGAAGATTTGTGTAGCCTTGTGTACGAAGGGCCTTAGTCGCACTCATACACCTATTATTTGTTAGCTAGAGGTCATAAAGTGAGTGGTTTCGATTCCCACCGGTGACAAAAATGTATGTGATCCACAAATATTTGTCGTCGCAGACACAACAACGGGCACGTGTCGCGCGCGCAGGTGCGGCGCGTGCTGGCGCGGCTGGGCGTGCTGCCGTCGGCGGCGCAGGTGCGCGCGCTCGAGGCGCGCTACCTCGACGACTGCGGCTTCAGCTACGTGCGTCTGCTCGACGAGGTATGTCACTCACTACTCACTATACAATTAAGTTATATTCCCTTGCGATTTTTAATATCTCCAATGTTAAGACACGGCCAGTTGACCACCCATATAGAACATACTCATTCGAAGTGGCAACACTCCTGAGTATCAACAAATTCTATGTCAAAATTTTATCAAATAATAGTTTATTGTGAAATATCGGTTTCTGTGCATGATTGTTGTGAAGTACAACTGGTGTGAATTCTCTGTTATCGTTTGCAGCCTTAAATATCCTGGCAAGGTAACAAAATAAACATTGATAAGTATTAATTTTATACCCTCGAAACTGGAATAAACTGGAAGCTGACACTTATTTGTCAAATAACATTTAGAAGTACCCTCAATTATCACTGCCGATCTTGTCAAAATCAACTGACATTTGCTTTTTTGAAGCTGACAAATGAGAGGTGTTGCCCAGTTATAAAAATTACCCTGTTTGAGGAAAAATTTTCAACATGAGTGTATGTAGCAGATGTTCAAAGCAAATAAATTCTACTGATTTGAAGACTTGCTCCAAGTGTTGTGCGACGTACCATTATCAGTGTGTAGGCATACCCGTAGAGAATTTTTCGAAAGAATCCAAGGCATATAAAGCTTCTTGGAAGTGTTTTGATTGTAAGTCCACTGAAAAACGAAGTGGAAGTTCTCATACTCCCTCACAAGTGGGTAATGCCAAGCTGCATGCTGATATGATATCCCCTGTTATTCACGACACGGAAGATCTTAAGCTCTATTTTGACAGAAAGCTAGAGGAATCATTGTCTCAGCTACTAAGAGATATAAAGCGAGACATCACAGTGGAAAGTAACGAGACTCGGCAAAAAATAGAAGAGTTAACTTCGAGTATCAGTTTTATATCGGCGAAATACGAGGATCTCAAGGAAGTAAAATTATCGAAGGCCTCAAAACTGAAAATAAGTCGCTGAGATCAGATTTAATGGATATAAATAACAGGTTGAGCCATTTTAAACAGAAGTCCAGTGAATCGAACTTGGAGATACAGTGTGTCCCGGAGCACAGAACTGAGGATTTGAAGACAGTTATTCAACAACTTACGGCTACTGTTGGCTGCACACTTCCTGAGAATCAGCTACTGAACTATCACCGTGTGGCTAAACTTAACCAAGAATCTGATCGCCCGCGCTCGATAGTAGTAACATTATCAAGTCCAGTGATACGTGATAATATTTTAGCAGCAGTCAAAACCTTCAATAACAATCACCCAAGAGAAAAGCTCAATTCATCGCACCTGGGCATAGCAGGAAGTGAACCTGTGTATGTGAGTGAACATCTGTCCCCAACTAACAAGTTGTTACACGCTAAGGCTCGTAGATTTGCAAAAGAGAAGGGATTTCAATTTGTTTGGGTTCGAAACGGACGTATATTTATTAAGAAGGACTTCGGAAGTAGAACCTTAGTGGTAAAGAGCTCGGAGTTCCTCAAGTCTTTATAGGCTGAACAGCTTTGTTGTTTTTTAACCAATTTGTTTTATATTCTGTTTTTAATCAATTTTCCTTTTTGTTATTTTAATTTAATGTGCACATTAATTAATCGAGGCAACAGATGCGCCACACTAAATTTATTGTATCAGAATGTTAGGGGTCTTAGGACTAAAACTGAAGCCATGCGTGACAGCGTGCTGATGCAGGACTTTGACGTAATTCTTGTTACGGAGACATGGCTCAATGAATCAGTTTACGATCACGAGGTAGTAGATGGTAGATACGTGTTGTATAGGAGAGACCGTTCCAGTTCTGGTTCTTTGAAAACTGAAGGTGGAGGTAGTTTCATAGCAGTGTCTAAAAAATTCGATGCGGTCCGTAAGTACAAGTGGGAATCTACATATGAAGATCTCTGCGTAGTGATAAAACTTAGGCAGGGTAATTCAACCATTTCTCTGTGTATTTGTAACGTATATTTTCCTCCACCAGTTACAAATCAACGTCTTGATAACCTAATGAAACATTTGTCGAATATTATCCAGCATAAAGTGCCGAAAAATGCAATAGTTCTGTTAGTGGGAGATTTCAACCTTACCAATTTAAAATGGAGTACTGACTCCCACTCAAATTTACTAATCCCTTCTGGATGCCCAAGCAATACTGAATGTTTGCTCACTGACACTCTGTCCTTGAATGGCTTGAACAATATGAACTCAGTCTGCAATATTGAGGGACGCACACTAGATTTAATTATTACTAACTCTCATAGAATAATAAATAAATAAAATAAAATAAAAATACAATAAAATAAAATAAAATAAAATAAAATAACATTTATTCAATTTAAAATTTTTAAAAAAAAATATTTAGGTTTGTCAATATTATTGACCATGTCCGGAGACTGAAATAAAATGGGTTTTTATTTGCAGTGACTTTAAAGCCGCGTCCGCTGGTCCTTGTGTTCTTGATGTTTTCGCTGGTGGTAATTTATTAATACAGATTAGTGTTTCGCTGACTTTGTCGTATGGTGGCGGATGTGGCTGTGACTGCTTGAGTTGTAATTGAGTACCTAATTGTTTATTTTTATTGTTATCTTTTGGCTTAAGTGTAGCATGGTTACTGAAATTGTTTGCGAATTTCGGATTCTGTAATACTGACTCCATGGGAGTGTTATTGTTTCTGAAACTGTATGTAGAAAAGAAAAGATGCTGTCCTGTAGTTTTGCAATAAACATTTATTTATTTTTATTTATTTATTTATAGACTTTTTAAGGTATCTAGAAGTATGACACCCCTAGTAAAGGAAGACACACGTCATCCAGCATTAAATGTTTCTTTCAAGTTTCTGCATGAAAAACCACCTAAAATAAACAGCACCATATCAGTAAATTTTTCCAAAGCAAATCACCAAAATATTAAAGAGGAATTGGAGGCAATGGATTGGGTCGGCATTTTAGGGTCACACGAATCTGTTGATGATACTGTTGACAGATTTTATACTTTGCTTAATGAAATAATTAATAAAAACACACCCAAACGCCGCAGTGCTAATAATAAGTACCCAATATGGTTCAGTTGCTCGCTATTAAATGTCATCAAAGAGAGAAATAAAATTCATAAAAAATATAAGAAGTACAACAACCCTAGAGACTTGATTACTTACCAAACATTACGCCTTCAATGCAAAAAAAGTGTTCGGGAATGTTTCAATAGATTTAAAACTAATGCTAAAGATCTTATTAAAAAAGACCCTGGCTATTTTTGGGCGTTTATTGGATCGCTGAGATCAAATAGCGGGGGGATTCTCGATGAAATGAATTATGGTGACAGAACTGTTCAAGGTGGACAGAGTGTTCGTGACATTTTTTCTGAATATTTCCACTCAATATATCTAGACAAACAGTCTGCAAGTACAGAAAACATTGAGGGAGCATTTGCGCCCCCAGCGGCCCTAAGTTTTTGCCATGTTTCCAGACTCGAAATATCAGACTCTCTCAAGGCGCTAAGTATTAGAAAGGGGCCGGGACCTGATGCTATTCCACCAGTGTTTCTAAAAAACTGCTCTGAGCAACTTGTAGAGCCTCTTTATCATATCTATAATAAGTCACTTTCCTGTGGGATCTTTCCTCAAAAGTGGAAGGTTGCACACATTACTCCGGTCCATAAAAAGGGAGATCAAACTGAGGTATCAAACTATAGACCAATTTCAATCTTGTCGGCTATGGGTAAAGTATTTGAGCAAATAGTTCAAAAGAAGCTTTACTTTTTCTTAAAGCCATACTTTGATACGAATCAACACGGATTCTTGCCGGGGAGGTCAACCACTTCAAACCTTTTACATTACGTAACAGATATCTATAAAGCATTGGAAGACAAAACCGAAGTTCATGGCATATATACCGATTTCTCTAAAGCGTTCGATGTGGTGGATCATAGAAGACTTGTTCAGAAACTGGCTCACGCAGGAATCTGTGGATCGTTGATCAGATGGTGTGAATCCTATCTTATGAATAGAACTCAGCTCGTAAAAGTCAGAGGGTTCGAGTCTGATGAGAGATCGGTACCGTCCGGTGTGCCTCAGGGATCGCATTTGGGGCCGCTCTTCTTCCTGGTCTACATAAATGACTTGTGCTCTGAAATAACATCTGGCTATGAAATGTTCGCGGATGATCTTAAATTGTACCAGGTTATCTCTGATCAGAATGATATAAGCCATCTTCAAAATGATATTGATATTGTCAGTAAATGGTGTTCATCTAATGGTATGGGTATAAATGCTTCCAAATGTTTTCATATAAAATTCACAAGAAAATTAGATCCAATATCCGCCACTTACTTCATTTCCAACAATCAAATTCAGGAAGTATGCAGCATACGTGATTTGGGTGTAGTGATGGACTCAAAGTTGAATTTTCTTGGGCACATTGATAACATAGTAAACAGAGGAGCACGCATGGCTGGGTTTGTCATAAGACAGGCAAAGTTTTTTAATGACCCTGACATTCCCATCTTACTTTACAATTGCTACGTAAGAGCAATTCTCGAATATTGTTGTCAAGTATGGAACCCGTCCTATGCTGTTCACGTTTCGCGACTCGAGAGAATCCAGAAACGGTTTTTGTATCACCTGTCGTATGCGCATAACTTGTGCAACATTTTGACGTCCTATGATTTAAAACTGGAATATTTCGGACTCACCACACTAGAGCGAAGACGTACGGCTGCAGATATCTTTTTTTCTTTTTTTTTTTTTTATACCACTAAGGTGGCAGACAAGCACACGGCCCACCAGAAGGACCGGTGGTCACCGCAGCCTATGAACGTTTGCAACACCAGAGGCGCCACACTCGCGCTGCCGACCCTGTAAAAACCTTCTTAGACCCCTTTTGAAGAACCCCATACTGTAGGCGTTTGGGAAAACCGAGGCAGGAAGATCATTCCACAACCTAAGCGTGCGCGGAAGAAAACCCCTACCGGATCTAACCGTGCTCAAACGCTCCGGACGTAGGGTGCGAGAATGAAATCCCTGTCTATGGCGAGCGGTGCGATGATAGAAGGTAGCCGTGGGCATCATGTCAAACAATTCCTCGGAGCACATACCATTGTACAGGCGGTAGAACACGCATAAGGAGGCATAGTCTCTCCTGTCGCGAAGAGGTTCCACACCACCTGTCAGTATAGGATCGTTGACAACTCTCACAGCTCGCCTCTGCACCGAGTCAAATGGGCGAAGCTGATATTCAGGTGCCCCCGCCCAGAGGTGACAGCAGCACTCCATGTGTGGCCGCACTTGCGACTTATAGAGAAGCAGTGTTTGCGCCGCAGTAAAGTACCGCCGCGCCCTGTTGAGCACACCGAGCTTCTTGGACGCCAGCCTGGCCTTGTCCTCCAAATGACTGCGGAACTGAACGTCTCTGGAGATGTCAACACCAAGGATCCCTATACTTTTAGAGATGGAAAGAGATGTGCCCTGGAATCGTGGCGCTACAGTAATTGGAGCTTTCTTAGCGGTGAAGAAACACGCCTGTGTCTTGGAGGGATTGAACTGGACAAGGTTTTGTCTACCCCAATCGGACACTCTAGTAAGAGTAGCCTCGATTTCAGACACAAGCTGTTCACGACTTTCTTCCACTGCGACCCGAGAGATACCGGGACGGCCTGTGTAACAAGTGTCCCCTGTACTGTCGTCTGCATAACAATGAATGCCGTCAATAGATAACATGTCATTGATATGCAGCAGAAACAGGGTAGGGGACAACACTGAGCCTTGCGGTACTCCAGCGTTTATGGCCATGCAGTCAGAACAGCTGCCGTCGACAACAGCCCTGATGCTTCTATCGGCCAAAAAGCTGGACACCCATCCGCATAATCTCTCGGTCAGTCCGTTATAACACAGTGATGATCAGTGTTACTCACCAACTAGCGCGAGGTAGCTATGCAGAGAACTCTTTCCCAGGGCGCCTTACTACAGAGATTCCAGTGTGCGTGCAAGGGTAGGCCAGGGCTCTGACGAAAACAGTCAGGTAGGGTGTACACACATATATTTATATAACACAGAGATACACAGAGACACACAGAGAGCTTATTCACTGATAGACACAAATATCACAGGTACACAGAAGTATAGTCAGTGCTTAGGTACTTATGCTACTAAATAGACCACTGCCGCGTGAGCAGGTAACACGGGTAAGCAGCTAACTACACTGTAATAGGGTGACAATTACTGGCCTTGAGTTAAGATGAGAACAGCACAGCCCGAGAATGCCACGTGGAGGCGGCTGGTCCCTCTCAAAACACCTCGCTCATGTAGTCCACGTGTCATTGGGTGTGGTTTTTGCTAACCGCGGACGGGCCGCTTTTCCCCGTAGTAAAAAAACCCTGTTATGACAAGTAAACGACAAATGAAATAACTGACATCGCGACCGACGAAATTCGAACCGCTTAGCAAACAAGAAATGACGCTTACCGGTATCCCGGGTGTAGGTTCACACAGAGTCCAACTCCTTCCGAAGAGAATAAGTTAACTCAGACTAATTCCTTAACAGGTCCTCATGTTGCAACTAACAACCTCCAAAGAAAAATTGAGGCGTGCCACTCAGAGTAATATCAATCCCTCGTCCTTAGCCGATGGTCAAAAGAGACTCGGAACCTTGTATCAGGGCTTTATCCCCTCTCTCACGTGGAATCGTCTCGAATTTTTATCTAAAACCAGCTTTCATTCAATGCAAAAACGATTAGTCACTCGTCCTTATGACATCCTGTCATTCTGACAGCAGAAATGTCACCACTGACAACCGATTAAAAAAAGATAACTAGATAAGGCTGCTTTCACATCCTGAATACTGCATCTATAGAAAATAAATGCTACACCGTAGGAGGGCAATTTTTTAAGAAGACCACGGTGCCAGACCCGGTCAAAGGCTTTAGAAATGTCGAGGCTCACTGCTAGAGCCTCGCCCTTACTCTCGATAGCCGTCGCCCATCGGTGTGTGAGGCACACGAGAAGATCGCCCGTCGAGCGACCGTGACGGAAACCGTACTGCCGGTCACTGAGCAGGTCGTTTTCCTCAAGGTACCTCAGGAGCTGTGTATTAATTACACGCTCCATCACCTTAGACCAGGGGTTCCCAACCTTTTCGTGGTCAGGGACCACTTTTATATTTTTTTGTTAACAGGGACCACTATAAAGGCATAATTTAAGTTCACCAGCATCCGTACTAAAAGGATTACGAGGGGGGGGGGGGGTACTATTCCACTTCTTCGAGGGGTGAAGAGACACGCCACCGTCTAGGCCGGCTTCTGTGTAAGAGCGGTGAGCAGCCAACTCGCCGCTCTCAGACCCTCGGTCATGGTGGATGACCGCGCCACCGACTACGGAACTCGGAATGGAGATTTCTCTCCCGCTGCATTCTTCGCGAGCATAACTTGCTCGCAGAAAGACACAGTTACGTCACACTTTCTCCCGTTGGAGACCAGGGCCTTAACATGGTCTCCAGCGTGAGAATATTCACGCCCAGGCTCTCAACGAGGTCTTGTCGCATGTAGTGCCGCTGTAGATACTTACCGAAGCACCCGTGCCCGGTAAACATCTGTGACACTCGGTAGGTGAGGCTGCCATTGGCGCTCGCCTAATTAGTGGTGAGTCCTCACTTTGGTAGCTCAAGTTGTACCTTCCATGTCTCCATGAGCTTATGGCGAAACAGGGATCACTACGCCTCTATTTCTTTGGACACAGGCCTGTGGTCCCGATCCAGCGCCTTTATGCACCATTTATACATCGACGCAAGAGCCCTGTATTTTAGGTCCCATGGAGGGGTCTTGGCTAGGAGACATGCCGCCTCAACGGATATCATGCGGTACCCTCTCCTGACGGCCATCGCCTTTAGCGGGCTATGCAGTCTAGCCACGTTGCCGGTCGTCAGGGTCTCCGCCCATACGGTGTCCCGTATAGTGCCATACTCCGCACGACCCCGAAGGACTCTTGCAGGGAGCGTTGGGTACTCTTATGTTGGGTACCAACCGCGAGAGCGCAGCTGTTGCCACCTCTGTTTTAAGACTTAACTTCGGAAATGGTGTCGCTCTGTAATGATACGCTCAAAGAGCTTGCAGACCTCGACGAGGAACACCATCGGTCGGTACCCCTATGGCGTGTCCACCGTCCACGCGGCCTTTCGGATCTGAACCAGATTCCCACACTTTATTTAGGAAACTGGTCTTGAGCCAGGATCCACGCTCGGCCTGGAAACACATTCAATCGTGGGCAAATCGCAGACTTTGTGTTGTCTTTGCTCGCCGAGCCAATGGGCGTTCCAACCGCCCCACTACCCGCGCTCTTCTCGCTCATTGCACGGCGACTAAAGGCTCACCACCCGATAAATTTAAAATCCTTCAGGGACCATATTTTCGCTCCTGCGGACCACTGGTGGTCCGCGGACCACTGGTTGGGAACCCATGCCTTAGACAATAGTGAGGTGACGGCTATAGGCCTGTAATTGTATTTACACAAATTAATTCATGGGAAAATAGACAGCCCTGCTGTACTCGAAAAATTAAAATTAGTTGTCCCACGGTCTGGTAGCCGGATTCATAATGTGGAAACTTTTAGTTTGCCCTTGTGTCGTACAAATTATGCTCAGCACGCTCCATTGTATCGTATGTGTTCTAGCTATAATAAAATTTGTAATGAGATTGATATATTTGGCGCATCGGTTGGTTCATTGAAAAAGTACATTTCAACATGCTCGTAAAGGAAAGCTATAATTTATTTGTGTGGCAAGGAGACTGATAAACAAACTTTTTATCTAGTGTTAAGTTATTTATTATTTATATTTTAGTTTATATCTGAATGTAGTGTTCACTTCGAGAAGGGCATACACAAACATTGTAAAATGTTTTATTTTGTTAAGTTTAAGACTCTCTAAAGTGTGTGTCCAGTTCAGTGAACCGCCAATAAAAAAAAAAATACTGTACGGGTATCAAATCGATGGCAATTTCATTCACTACAAAATAGAATCCAAGGAATCCATCTAGGAAGATATAAACATATAAACTATGGTTAGAATCTCTTACATTAATGCCTTTTTTTTAACTTGATGGAAAAATCCTCATCGATGCTATGCCGGACTCCTACCGACTACAAAACCTGACGTAACGCCCAACAGCCTATGGTTGGGAGCCCCGGGTAAGCCCTCGGAAGGATGTCCCAAGACTCCCAACTGACCCACGGCCACCACTGCGGCGTCACCTAGGGGTAGTTCGGGTGCTATCCCGCGTCTTTGCGGGGTTTCGGGTGTGATCCCGCTTCTAAGGGGCCTCCCCCGGTCATGGAGGCCGATAGTCTTCGGCGAAGACACGTCGGCGGCGCCCCAGCCGCCGACTGCGGAACTCGGGTGGGAGAGTTCTCTCCCGTTCCCGCCCCGCGCCTCTACATTAACTACATTGTTTGTGCCCATACAGATGGAGGAGCGACCCCCAGAGAGCGCCACCATCTCAGGCCCGTCGGCGGCGCTGAGCCGGGGACCAAGGATCTCCGCGGTGGACCCGCTGCAGACAGATATCGTGCAGATCCTCGCCAAGATCAAGGGAAAGGTACATCTTCATTTTATTTTCTTATCGTTAAAAATAGCTTTCAAACATTTTTTGACCGAAATCACAGAAATCAGCTGATATCTGTGACCGAGATACATTGATGACTTCTTCAATTGCGCTGTTGATGAATAACTCATTTATAGTGGACGCCTACTTCTTGATTTTGACAGTAGATATTGCGCTATTGCCGTGGTGAAATAGACAGGCGCAGTTTGTGACTACCAGCTTTGAATTTTTTCAAACTGCCCCTAAAACCTACCCGGCCTGAATTAATGACTGCCTTCCTAGTGGCAAGTAAGAGCAACGGAGCACGGAATCTCTCGTCCCAATAAAAATGTCACGAAGTGGTCACCCATCTAGGTACCAACCGTAGCAAAGGATGCTTAGCGCAGTGATCGTTTACACAACACCGAGTCAGCGGAAAAACGATAGTACAGATAAGATAGTACAGTAATAATCCAGATGGACTGCAGTAATGCAGTAATGTAGAGCTGTTGCAGATGGCCCAGACGGGACTTGAACCCGCAACCTTGCCTAAACCAGGGCAATGCTTTTTCACTTTATAATAAAGTATCATGAAAAAGTTAGCCACACAATTGCTTTAAATATTGAATCTGTTGCAGATGGTCCGCGAGGGAGTGCGTCCGCGCGAGTTCCTGCGCCAGTTCGACCCGCGCAACGAGCTGGTGATCCCGCGCGCCGACTTCTACCGCGGGCTGGCGTCCGCCGGGCTCGCGCTCACGCCGCTCGAGATGGACACGCTCATGGAAGTGTCAGTACCCTCGTCGCTTAGTGTCCTACCGTTAAATACCTATAGCTTACTGTTCAGGAGACTGGCTATTGTTCTGGTACTGGAACAGACCAGTTCAAATATTAAGTGATTCTCGTGTTCACTTAATATTGAGTTCAATGCATCTGAAGTTCTGCACAATAATAGCATGTAGCGTATAAAACCATGGAGCTTAAACAATACGAAACTCTGAATTCTGAAACACAATAAAAATGTTGTTCTACATCATTAATTACAAAACGCCGGGCGTGATCATAGCACTTAGATTTTAAGCTAAGTTCCTCCCTAAGAAGATAAATAAATAATAATAAGACTTAAAATTGATTTCAGATTCTGCGCGCCGAACCGTCGTCGTTACGTGGAGTACGAGCGCTTCTGTTCGTGCGTGGGCGAGGCGCTGACGCAGGGCGGGCTCGAGCGCGCGCCGCTGCTGGAGCCCATCGCGCACGTGCCCACCATCGACACGCCTCTCAATTTCCTCAACTTTGAGGAGCGGAATATTGTCTCCATGGCTCTTAAGAAGCTGTCCAAGTATCCTGACCAACTGTCAAACATATTTGAGCTGTTCCAGGTGGGATTTTTGGTGTAGTGTCAAGCCTAGTAATACTTTTTGCAACTAAAGCGCGACAAAATGACAATAATTCTTGAAATTTTTCTAGTTTAATTTTGTAGTAGGTAGCAACATAAATTTATTGTCAAATGAATATCATAAAAAGAACTGCCCAAAGACGTCATTTTTTATACTATAATGACGGTGTGAGCTGCAGAGATGTGTAGTAGCTAAGTAAAAATTATGAAAGAGTACATCAAATTAAGATAAATTTGAAAAGCAATGAAAAAAAAATGCAAGAATTAGTATGAGCGAGATGACTCAGGTTCGAATCCTGCTCGAGACAGATTCTTTTTTCCATATTTAAAATTTGTGATAGAGTACACCAAAGTCTATAAAATTACTTAATTTAAAACTTCCGGAAACCTTTAACGGTTAACCCCTCAATTTGCACCGAGTGACTGTACCTACAGAGTGACGAGAGATGCTGCGTCCACATATCAACCAACCGTACAGCGTGTCATCTTGTCAAACACGTAACTCGTAACTGCAATTTTCACCGGTACCGACACGCGAGTCTGATACGGTTATGGAGAAATGTTCCTAAAAATGTTACAAATGTGTACGTTCTACAGGACATGGACAAGGAGCGCTGCGGCACGGTGCCGGTGGTGTGCGTGGAGCGCGCGCTGTGCATGCGCTGCCTGCTGCCGCTGGTGTCGGCGCGCGAGCGCGACCTGCTCTACAAGTGCTTCGGCTACAGCCGCGGCTGCGGGCTAGAGGTGCGTGCGGTGCGGTGTACGTTCTACAGGACGTGGACAAGGAGCGCTGCGGCACGGTGCCGGTGGTGTGCGTGGAGCGCTGCCTGCTGCCGCTGGTGTCGGCGCGCGAGCGCGACCTGCTCTACAAGTGCTTCGGCTACAGCCGCGGCTGCGGGCTAGAGGTGCGTGCGGTGCGGTGTACGTTCTACAGGACGTGGACAAGGAGCGCTGCGGCACGGTGCCGGTGGTGTGCGTGGAGCGCTGCCTGCTGCCGCTGGTGTCGGCGCGCGAGCGCGACCTGCTCTACAAGTGCTTCGGCTACAGCCGCGGCTGCGGGCTAGAGGTGCGTGCGGTGCGGTGTACGTTCTACAGGACGTGGACAAGGAGCGCTGCGGCACGGTGCCGGTGGTGTGCGTGGAGCGCTGCCTGCTGCCGCTGGTGTCGGCGCGCGAGCGCGACCTGCTCTACAAGTGCTTCGGCTACAGCCGCGGCTGCGGGCTAGAGGTGCGTGCGGTGCGGTGTACGTTCTACAGGACGTGGACAAGGAGCGCTGCGGCACGGTGCCGGTGGTGTGCGTGGAGCGCTGCCTGCTGCCGCTGGTGTCGGCGCGCGAGCGCGACCTGCTCTACAAGTGCTTCGGCTACAGCCGCGGCTGCGGGCTAGAGGTGCGTGCGGTGCGGTGTACGTTCTACAGGACGTGGACAAGGAGCGCTGCGGCACGGTGCCGGTGGTGTGCGTGGAGCGCTGCCTGCTGCCGCTGGTGTCGGCGCGCGAGCGCGACCTGCTCTACAAGTGCTTCGGCTACAGCCGCGGCTGCGGCCTAGAGGTACGCATGGCAATTTTGGTATAGGGATAGTTCGAGGCCTTTTTAACCGACTGTGCAAAAGGAGGATTATGATTTTACGCGAAGTCGTTACTTCTACGCGGTCGAAACCGCGGGGAACAGCTACTTAGAAATAAAATGTACCTAACTATTGAGACCAGTTATATAACCCTTCCTTTTTATCGTATGGAAATCCCAATAACTGAGGGGAGTATCAGCCGCACTGGCGTGGCTGATGCCCAACATCAGGGGACCCAACGCTCCCTACAGGAGACTGTACCTGGGGATCGTGCGAAGCATGGCTCTATACGGAGCTCCTGTATGGGCGGAAACCCTGACGGCCAGCAATGTGGCTAGATTGCTGAACCCGCAGAGAACGATGGCCATCAGGGTGATAAGGGGATACCGCACGATCTCCGGTGAGGCGGCATGTCTCCTAGCCGGGACCCCTCCATGGGACCTGGAAGCGAGAGCCCTTGCGTCACTGTTCAGATGGCGCAAGGAGGCGCTGGAGCGGGACCAAAGGCCTGCGGCTCGAGAAATCAAGGCCCAGCGGTCCCTGCTCCACCAGGAAACCGTGGACATATGGAAGGTACGACTTGAGCAACCAAAGGGGGGATTCGCTACAATCGCGGCCGTCAGACCGGTCATGGACGAGTGGCTGGAGAGGAGACACGGTGCTCTCTCCTACCGGTTGACACAGATGCTTGCCGGGCACGGGAGCTTCGGTAGGTATCTGTGGCGAAAACACCGGGAAACCACGGCCGAGTGTCAACACTGCGAGGACCGCAGCGATGACACGGCGCTCCACACGCTTGTGGAGTGCACGGCGTGGGCGCAACAGCGCCAGGTCCTCGTAGTGGGTCTGGGCGTGGACACTATCTCGCTTGAGACTATGGTGCGACCGTGCGAGCCATGCTCTCCGGCGGGAGTAAGTGGGACTGCGCCGCCTCCTTCTGCGAGCAGGTCATGCTCGTGAAGGAGGCGGCGGGACGGGTACGGGAGAGAACTCTCCCACCCGAGTTCCGCGTCATGGGCCTGGGCGCCGCCGACGTGTCTTCGCCGAGGACTATCGGCCACCATGACCGGGGTCCTGAGAAGAAGCAGGCCCATGACGGCAGCGTGACGTGAGCAACTCACGCACGCCCCTCCTTAGAAGCGGGATCACACCCGAAACCCCCACTAGACGCGGGATAGCACCCGAACCAACCCCCGGGCGAGGCCGCGGTGGCGGCCGTAGGTCTGTTGTGAGTCCCGGGACATCCTTCCGAGGGCTTACCCGGGACCCTTTAGGCGCGATTGGTCCAATTCGCGATTGGTCCAATGTTCAAAATAATGTCCAATTCGCGATTGGTCCAATTCGCGATTGGTCCAATTCGCGATTGGTCCAATTTGCGATTAGTCTATTTTAATATGTATGTGTAGAATATAGATTTATTTTACAAGGGAAACTCCCGGACCAGTGAATTTTGCCAACCCCGCTATCTATTAAAGGAGACAGGAGACTATGTATATGGAACCGCGATGCCGGATATTGTGATCCGGCAGTGCGATGTGCGAGCGGTGCTACGGTCACTCGACACGCGGAAAACCAGTGGTCCTGATGGCATTCCGGCGGTAGTGCTGAAGAAGTGTGCAGGTGAATTTTTGCAACGCTAACACGCATGTACCGCCTTTTGAGGCTAAGAAGGAGGCGAACGTCCAACCAATCCCCTTTCTTGGGGATTGGTTGGACGTCTGCACTTCTCCCAGCGAAAAGGAAAGGCGATACAGGCATGGTACCATCGCATCGGTCAGATCCGGCCAACTATCGCCCCATAGCCGTAATCACGGTTATCTGCAAGGTGTTCGAGCTTATTATCAACAAACAGCTCATGTTCTATCTGGAGGATCACTCGCTAATTAGCGATCGTCAATATTGCTTTGTTAGGTATGTACCAGTGGCCACCGCAGCCTATGGACTCTTGCAAAACCAGGTTGGTCAACTTACTCATGGTACTACCTGTAGTACTTGTACTACTGGTAGTACCACGGGCAAGAAAGGAACCACCCTACAGAGTAACGCGCGCATACATTTATGTTACGAACCGTCAAAAATCATTTCTTTTTCTAAATAGAACTATATAAGTTCTTTTAAGCATCTGACGTATGTAGAATTGTCGATACCAACCTGCCACTGATCTGACCACTGGATATAGGTGGCTGTCAAACTATTATTATGCCTTCTTGATTCTCGCCATTGTGGCGCTGTAGTCCAGTAGCGTTGGTTCAGAGAACTAAAATTAGTGAAGTGCCAAACTTTCTTAATCTGACGTGTATCGATAGATTTAATTTGAAATTAAAACATTTTTTAAATGCTTTAATTTTATAATACGATTAAAGAATGTTAGCAACCGAAATTACTAATGTTCCGTTAAACCCTGGAGGTGTTTAGCTAAACTAAATTGTGGACTATGCTAAATTACTTTTGCTAGGAATGTAATGCCCAGGATTCGAACCCGGGTCCTCTCGATCGCAAGACCGACTCTTTAACGGCTTAACCACCAAGCTATCGACGCTTAAATGAATAGTGCTCTTAATTTAACGGTGGTTCAAATTAGTGTCTAGTATACCCACCTAAATGAAATAAAATTTACCTGCAATTTTCCTTACCCATGGCGCAAAATTGTAGGAAAATATTATTTTCTTGAAGTGAAGGAGAGAAGTATTACATTGTTTCCATGCACCATAGAAAGGGAGTTGTATTGGAGGAAGTAGAGAAAAATAAAAATAAACATGATTTAACTTTATTGGTCCCAAATATCTATCTATTATCCCGGGAATAACTTCCCGCGGTAACAAATTTTACGCGGGCGAAGCTGCGGGCATCAGCTAGTATTCTTATATAGAAATAATTATACTAGCATAGTTGGTAAAAAATGCTATGTAATAGCTTTACCGCGGCAGTCCCCGAGTGCCACACGTCTTTTTTTTATTTATAAACCGATTGACATGAAATAAACACTAAATGTTAGGTGGAGCAAACCTCAACACAATAAAGAAAACCGCATTGCAATCGGTTAAGCGGTTACTGGGATTAGCGTGCACAAACGTACAGACAAACAGACATACAGACAAACAGACAAAAATTCTAAAAATCATTGTTTTGGGTTCTATTGCGTTCATAAAGCCCCCCTATAATATTTTTTCTTATTTATCTTCCATGTACAGACAGCGACTTGTTACGATTTTATTATATGTATTGATGTAAAGATTATTTTTCAGAAAATTCTATACTTAAGATTATTTATTGTACATATTTTCATGAATTAAACATATTATCTTTTCTTTATATTAGAGTTATTAATTTAAGTTTATTCTTTTGATTTTTTTCGATTTAGTTATTAGAAAATATCCAAAAACAGGCTTAAAATTACAGCCATAATTTAATTTATTTTTTTTAGTTTGTGTTTTATATGTTAAAAATGATGATCAGCCTACCTCGATGTCTAGATATAAGTGTTGGAATAAACCCGACTGTTTTATTAGTAGTACCTATGTTTAATGTTTATGTAAATAAGTTTATGTTAGTAAGTAGAATGTTTATGAAAACAAACAAATTGTCAATTATACTGTTTTCTTTTATTATAGGGACTGAAGGTAAGGCGGTAAGCGGTATGTAAAAACCCTGGCTCTTTCTCATCTTCTTAGCAAGGCTGACTGCGCCTGTTCTGAAGCACATTTTTAGAGAAGCGTCATTGCATTTGTTTATCCAACCGTCAATTGATTTGGCGATCGCCATTTGTTTATCCGACCGTCATTTGTTTTGTCGATCTTCATTTGTTTGCCAATCTAGACCTATTATAATACAGACAAGCCCTAACGTGCACATTCTGCGTTTTGTACATTCTGCTCCGAAGGGAAAAAAGATTTGGTCGCAAACTGGACTAATCACGAATTGGACCAATCGCGAATTGGACCAATCGCGAATTGGACAAATCGCGAATTGGACCAATCGCTAATTGGACCAATCGCGAATTGGACCAATCGCGAATTGGACCAATCGCGAATTGGACCAATCGCGAAAAGTTGAAATGGACCAATCGCGAATTGAACCAATCGCGCCTAAAGGCCCGGGACTCCCAACCACAGGCTGTTAGGCGTTAGTGAGGTTTTTTAGTTGGTAAGAGTCCGGCATAACATCCTCTGAGGATTTTCCCTCACGTAAAAAAAATGGAAATCCCAATTGGATGGCACGCCGAACTCTTACCAACTAAATCCACACGTTACCCTACCACTGCCTACGGCTGGAGGTTCCGCGTTAGACCTCGGAAGGATGTCCCAAAATTCCTGACAGAAGACACCCCTTACTTGATTATACATACTGTAGTAATTAAAACCGGTAATTGAGAGATGGCAATGTGTAAAACTTTGAAAGACGCTATTTACCACATCGTTACAAAAACTTACAATATCTGCCTGCAGACTCACTCGTGTCGTGCATAACACATGATCGTACAGTAACTTCACAGAGTACATCTATACTTACTAATATTATAAAGAGGAAAGATTTGTTTTTTGTTTTTTTGTTTGTTTGTTTGTTTGTAACGAATAGGCTCTGGAACTACAGGACCGATTTGAAAAATTCTTTCACTGTTGGGAAGCTACACTCTTTGCGGTAAACATAGGCTATACTTTATTCCCGTATTCCCACGGGAACAGGAAATACGCGGGTGAAACCACGTGACGTCCGCTAGTTTTGTATATAAATAAGAGTAACGACCCACGCCCACCCGCTTGCATCGTCACATGCGTATTTGCCAAGCATTTACCTAATCGTTATATTTGTGGTAAATGTTAGAATTAGTAATAATAATAATAAATATTCACAGATTTTCACACAACGTTATCTGATCCCCAAGTAAGTAGCCTGCTTGTGTTATGGGTATCAAGACCACGGATATTAATACTTATACTTTTAAATACATAGGTACATATTATACATAGAAACAACCAGACTCTTGAGACAAACATTTATGGGTCACACAAATATTTGTCGCCGGTGGGAATTAACTTGCTTAATATGTCAGCTTCTTGGATAAAGAGCCACTGTGACCGATTGATCAATTAACGAGCAGCTCCAAACCACTGATACGTATGATGACGCAGGGATTTTACTAAACAAAAATTCATGAAAATTCCCCCTTTAGAGATATTCGAATTATAATACGGGAGATAGTAGTAAGTAGTGAGTGTGGAACAAGATAGATAAACGGTGAGAGAGTTCGTATATGGCAAGCGATTGTATTATCATAATAATTCCAGGTAAACTACCGGGCGTTCTGCAAGGCGCTGGATGTCCTACACGCCACGGCGAGCTCGCAGCCCTGCTGACCCCACCGTCGAACAGTTATTTCCTTGTGTTCGTTACTATTCGTGAATAATGGTCGGTACTATTACAAATTCAGAGAAACCAAACTGCTTTATAGTATTATTTAAGCCTTTATACACGGACTAGCTGATGCCCGCAGCTTCGCCCGCGTAATAGTAGATTGTTAACCGAGGGTGGAAAGAATCAATTCCCGAGGTATTTAGACGCCCGAGCGCAGCGAGGGCGGCTATAGTCCGAGTCGGGATTGATTCTTTTACCCGAGTTAAACACTCTACTTTTCATTTCAAATACATGGAAAATATAACTAATAATAAGATTCAAACCTTACCATAAAAGATTATTACCAATTGTTTTGAATTCTGTTACAGATAAATAACAACTACATTATGTCGACTTTTTAAATTTTAAATATGGAACTCACCGCGTAATTGTTGCAGAGATTCCGGCCCCATACACGTACAATATTTTCGACTCAATAATGTTGCCAAAATATTTATTTCCATCCGAATATAGTCTGTTCAAACCTCAATATTACCCATACACGGTCAATTTATTGCTATAATGATCAATATTATTGTTAGTGACCGACCGAACTTTCGGTTTCGGTTTCGGTTTCGGCCAGTTTCGGCCAAAAAATCGAGTTTCGGCCACAGTTTCGGTTTCGGCCAAAATGGGCCGAAACTTTCGGCCGGGCCGAAACTCACGTGTTCATGAATTTTGAGTGCCTAGCTCTGCTTGTGACGTGGTGAGGGTCAGCCCAACCAGTTAATATGTTACTAACCGAAGATTTACAAAGGGCTTCCAATCAATAGTTATAATATGACATTTTTTACGGAATCCTAAAAATGTGATCTAGGACATTACATAACCCTACTCCTTTCTTGTCGGTTCCGTTAACTTTGTTGGTCGTCTGTCTGTCTGTCAGCAGGCTGTAACTCATGCACAGTAATAGACAGTTAAATTTTTTACAGATGATATATTTCTGTTGCCGCTATAGCTACAAATAAAAAAAATAGACGAATTGATAATATTAAAGGGGGCCTCCCAAACAACATACGTGATTTTTTGCTGATTTTCTTGTACGGAACCCTACGTGCGCTAGTCCGGATCACTGTTGTCCAGTTTTAGTTATTCTAGAACGTAACCAAAACCAGCCAAGAGCTAGTAGCAGAACACCGTGTTCGCAATAGCATCTATGAGTAATTCCACACGTAAAAGAAAGAAACTCATCTTTAGGTGGAGATATTTCCAAAATGAACACTTGAGAAGATTTATACCGTTGATTGATGGCACTTTGTGAAACTTGCTGCACCTATTGAAAAAATAACCGGCCAAGTGCGAGTCTAACTCTCACACGGAGGGGTTAAAGCGGGACCCTATTAACGAAACATGAGGCCTAGCCGTCCGTCTGTCTATTAGTCACGAGGTTGTATCGCTGGAACCGTGCCAGATATCAAATTTTCGCTGTACAGTAGTCCTACTGACTAAAAACCACGCGTATCCTACCTAACAGCCTACGGTTGGGACCCCCGAGTATGCCCTCGGAATGATGCATACTGCAGCCGCGTCTTTGGGGGGTTGTTCAGTTGTTATCCCGCTTCTTGAGCAGGGCGTGGATGAGTCTCTCACGTCATGCTATCGTCTAAGGCCTGCTTCTGTAAAGACGGTAAGCAGCCCCGTCACCGTCCTCATGCCACAGGTCATGGAGGCTGATAGTATGGGGCGCCGCCGCAGACTGTGGAACTCGGGTGACAGAGTTCTCTCCCGCTTAGTCCCCGCCGTCTCTTTTACGAGCATGACCTGCTCACAGGAAGAGGCCTATGGCCCCGCTCCAGCGTCACAGTGACGCAAGGGCCCTCGCTTCTAGGTCCGATAGAGGGGTCCCGGCTAGAAGACATGCCGCCTAAACTGAGATCGTGCGGTATCTCCTTATCACCCTGACAGCGTCGCCTTCTGCGGGCTAAGCAATCTAGCCGCATTGCTGGCCATCAGGATCTCCGCCCGTACGAGGGCCCCGTGTAGGGCCATGCTCCGCACGATCCCAAGGTACATTCTCCTGCAGGGACCGTTGGGTCTCCTGATATTGGGCAACAACCGCGAGAGTGCGGCTGATGCCCCCTCCCTCAGCCATGGGACCAAACTTCGGAAGTGGTATCCGAAGTTCCTCCGGCTATCGAGTACGAGCCCCAGATACGTCATCGAGAGCTCGATGCCGATGCTGACGCCCCCTATATGTAAGCTGGATCCCGCAGGTGGCCTCAGGGCTGCGTCTCGGTGCGTTGCTCCTCGCGCCGTAATGAGGGTGTCGTCGTAACACGTTACGCCAACACCTCGCAGCAACGGACCACGCAGCACCCAATCGTAACCGATGATCCACAGAAGCGGTCCTAAGACCGATCCCTATGAAACACCGAACGACACATCTCGCGGACCCAGCCCTAGCCAGCTCGGGTAAGTTATGGCCCTCTCGGAAAGATAGGCCCCGACAATTCGACGGAGGTATGGAGTCATTCCATGGTAAATAAGCGCCTCCCAAACGCAGCTCCAGGGCAAGGTGCTGAAAGTGTTGGCGATGTCGAGATACACTGCCACCACCACCTCACCCTGTTCTGATGCCGATAACAAAAAATACCTACTAAAATCAGAAAAAATAATACATACAACAAACGGAATTTTTGTGCCCATTTTTTGTAACGGAATCCTCTGTGCGGAATCCGACTCGCACTTGGCTGGTTTTTTTTTTCAATATGAACACGTGAGTTTCGGTTTCGGTTTCGGTTTCGGCCGAAACTGACCCTGGGGCCGAAAGTTCGGTTTCGGTTTCGGCCGGAAAACCAGTTTCGGTCGGACACTAATTATTGTACATGTATGGGGCCGGAAGAAATTTTCGCTAAGTTCACACTGGCTGGCTGTTTGGAAAGTCGCATGGCCGTAGCATTTTTTTTTTTTTTTTTTTTACACAAATCTCTTCACCATCACAGCTGACCTGTCAGCAGTTCTATTTTTAAAGTTCATTCCGGCCCTTGGGTGGGAAGTAATTTATATGAGTTTTTCCCTCCCTAGGGAGGGAAACAGCATTTTCCACCCAATAGTCAGATCAAGAAAACACTATTTTCCGAGTATGAGAAATGAAAAATTTGTTCCCGTGCCCGCTTCCCGTATTTTATCCCCTTGGGGGTAGAATTTATCAAAATCCTTTCTTAGCGGATGCCTAGGTCATAACATCTACCTGCATGCCAAATTTCAGCCCGATCCGTCCAGAGGTTTGGGCTGTGCGTTGATAGATCACTATGTCAGTCAGTCAGTCACCTTTGAGTTATATATATTTAGATATCGCTTCATCCGATGACAATTCGGATGGAGCACAAGGTAACACCTCTATGTATTTCTGCCATCCGGACACTAGGATCTGCCATTATTTTTTTATGAGATCCGATATCGATCGTCCGTAGCTGTCTGACTAGAGAATATACGCAAACATATTTTCCCATGGCAATACCATAATACTCCATACCTGCTTTCTAGACCTGAGTTCTGCGTTTGATACCGTGAACCATGAACTATTTTACCCAGACTTGACTAATGGCGTACGTAGTCAAGCCTGTAGTCAACTTCTCTCAGCTCGTACCTACTTAAAATTAGAAAGCTTTTAGTAGTAGAGCTGGTTTGGTTACCGAGAGTGGAACCAAGTTTGATTGTAAAAATAGGAGTACAAAATTTTACAAGCATGTTTTTTTACTCGATGATGGTTATGAGTACAAAAGGGGTTATGCAGGGATCAATATTGGGCCCGGCGTTGAAATTTGTTCCCGTTCCCATGGGAACTTGTTCCCGGAAAAAAAATGGCATAGGCATGTGTTATTCCATACTATAATCTAACCTTGTAACAAACATCCAGATCCGTACAGTCGTTAGACCGTGAAAGAGTAACAAACATCCACGCATCCACTCTCACAAACATTCGTATTTATAATACCTACTAGACGATGCTCGCGGCTTCGCCCGTCTGAAATTTGGTACCCGTTCCCGCTTCCCGTGGGAACATTTTTCCGGGATGAAAAGTAGCCTATGTGTTATTCCAGACTCATCTCTGTGCCAAATTTCAGCCCAATCCGTTCTGCCGTTAGAGCGTGATTGAGTAACAAACATCTTTACAAACTTTGACATGGCTAGCTGATGCTCGCGGCTTCGCCCGCGTGAAATTTGGTTCCCGTTCCCGCTTCCCATGGGAACATATTCCCAGGGTGAAAGGTAGCATATGTGTTATTCCAGACTATAATCTGCCCCGATTCCAAATTTCCGATCCGTTCAGCCGTTAGAGCGTGATTGAGTAACAAACATCCAAACATCTAAACATCCAAACATCTTCACAAACTTCCACATTTATAATATTAGTAGAAAGTAGGATAGTAGGATAGTAGGATCTGATGCAAGCGACTTCGCCCGCATGAAATTTGATTCCCGTTCCCACTTCCCGTGGGAACATTATCCCGGGATAAAAAGTAGAGATAAAAAGTGTCTTCGCCGAGGACTATCGGCCTCCATGACCGGGGGTCTGAGGACGGTGAGAGGGCCGCTCACCGTCCTTACAGAAGCAGGCCCATGACGGCAGCGTGACGTGAGCACTCACGCACGCCCCCCCTTAGAAGCGGGGTCACACCCGAAACCCCCCATAGACGCGGGATTGCACCCGAACCACCCCCTGGGCGAGGCCGCATTGGCGGCCGTAGGTCTGTTGGGAGTCACGGGACATCCTTCCTGAGGGCTTACCCGGGGCTCTCAACCATAGGCTGTTGGGCGTTACGTGAGGTTTTTTAGTCGGTAAGAGTCCGGCATAGCATCCTACGAGCATTTTCACTCACGTTAAAAAAAAAAAAAAATATTAGTAGGATTAGATGACGCTAGCGGCTTCGCTTCCCGTGGGAACTTATTACTGGGATGAAAAGTAGCCGTTAGAGCGTGATTGAGTAACAAACATCTTCACAAACTTGCACATTTATAATATTAGTAGGTAAGTAAACCGTAGGGTAGGATTAGCTAAAGGCACACTCTAACGCTATAGTAGATACTTGTATCAGCACAGGACATGAATCTCTCAATGATTGCGTAACAGGGTAGGTACTATGTACCTACATAATAACAATTTGTCAAGGAATTTATCCAAAATGGTACTTTCTCACGCTCTCCCCTACTGACTAATTGCTGAGTCTTTGTTGTAGCCGTTCTCTAAGAATAGTAAGGTGGACCAACATCACTTCCAACGTTACAATAAAGTACTAACTACAGCTGTCTGTAGCAAGCCTTTAAGCAGACTCTAGGCTCCTACAGAACTTTTTTTTGGTGCAATTGTAAATACTAGTCCCATATCCCACAAGGATGATTATGATTATGATTATTATTTAACAAAGTCATTTACGCCCCGTCTATCTCACTAGTTCCATTAAGTTGTCCCATCATAGGACAACTCAATGGAAGGGATGATTACATCCCAGTAGTTCCATGGGACAAGTGGAACTAATATTTTATGATATTGTTGTCCCAGTAGTTCCATTTCCGTCATCACCGTACATGTGATCTCTTTCTCTTTTGATCTTTTTTTTCTTAGCGCCAGCCCAAAAAGTTATGGACATTAAGACATCCAATTAAAACAAAGGAAAGGGAATTTTTAGGGTACTTCTGTAAATTAAACGTTTTAAATACAAAAATAAATATTTATTTACTATTAATTTAAGTAACATTTACAATAATTAATCTACGATATAAATTACTAACAAATAACATTTTTACAAGTATGTACAATAAGCAAAACATTCAGCATTTTATCTAAGCAACATCTAGAATATAAATACCACCGGGATGAGTACCTTATTATTGTTTTCGGAACACCTATCTATATACAATTTAAAACATAAACTCAGTAATAGTTTAAATTGCAGCACACGAAGTCCTCAGCACTTCAACAGCCAGCCAGGATCCCATTTATCAAAACCTACATTGTAGATTCAAATCTTTCAAATTTTACAAACAGATGGACCAGGCCAATCGCATGCCTGTATTTTTGGGTTGAAGTGCAATTTAGCAGGACATTCCCTGCAGACAGGCGGTAAGTCCTGATTCAAACAAGAATAGAACAGTTGGCAGTCGTCTGGGTGCGGTAGCAGCGTATTTGGTGAGGCGTCAGCACATGATACGGGGGTCTTGGAATGTCTCTCGCAAAGGGTTGTAATGTTATTTTTGTTTGCTGCGATGATTTTATCAGGTACCCATGATGTGGAAGTCTCGATTATAAATTTTGCCGTAGACCCTGTCTCTGGCATTAATGTGTCACCCGCGTTACTATTTGCTATGGCATCGTTAGTGTTGAGGCCCCATGTTAGTTTATCCTTTGACCCCAATAACCATAATGCAGGGGTCGTTGTCTTTGGAGAATCGGTTGCTGAAGTCGTTGTAGTGATGTTGCATCCAGCTGTCGCGGGCCAATCACACACAAGTAAATCTGGGTTGAAGTGTAAATTGTCAGGACATTGTTTGCATATAGGTTGCGATGCTACACAGTAATAGAACAGCTGGCAGTCATCGGGATGTGCAATTACTCCATATTGGTTGTGGACCTCATCACATGATACCGGACTCTTTGAGTTAAGCTCGCAGCGGGTTAACCGTGTAGTGGTAGGCTCGTTGTCTTTCTCCGGAATCAATGAAACTCTCTTGTTGATTTCTTGTGCCTTCGGTGGTTCTGGCGTCACTGTCTCGAATGTTGTTGGTGCCCATGGGGTTGTGGACGCAAAATTTGGTATCCATTTCGTGGTCTGCTGTTGCGTAAACGTTGCAGTGATACCTGTTGCCCAAGTTGTTGCAGAATCAGATTTCTTAGTTATATTACAACCAGCTGTAGATGGCCAGTCACAAACAAGAGACGCAGGATTAAAATGCAAATTGTTCGGACACTGCTTACAAATAGGCTCCACATCTGGTGCCACGCAATAATAAAACAGTTGACAATCATCAGGATGCGGTAATAGGCCTGCCGGGCTATGGATCTCGGCACATGAGACTGGGCTTCTTGAGAAACCCTCGCAAAGTGTCAGTGGTTTGTTTGAAGAAGTGCTCACTTCTTTTTCCGATTCATCTGAATCTTTTACCAAATTCACAAGCGATTCAGTAACTCTCCTCAGCATAGACGATCCGTTCTTGGATTTCGGTGCTCTTAGTATAGCAGACTCAGTTGTAAGCGTTAATGATTGGGATCTGAGGCCTTCTGGTATCCATGTAATCGTGGAATCAGAATGTGATGTTGGTTTGATAATAGTATGTGGTGTAGATGCTACAAAAGTCTCAGTTGTCCGTTTGGTAGAATCAGTTTTCGCAGTTAAGTTGCAACCCGCTGTAGCAGGCCAGTCACACACGTGTGAAGCTGGATTAAAGTGCAGGTTATCAGGACACTGCTTACAGATTGGCGTTATATCTGGCGCCACGCAGTAATAGAACAGCTGGCAGTCATCGGGGTGCGGTACTAGCGCATCTGGGCTATTTATATCAGCACACGAAACTGTGCTCCTTGAGTGAAGCTCACAAAGGTTCTGTGGTTTATTAGAGGATGTGCTAATCTCTGTACTCGATTTCTCAGTTGCCTCAGTGTCTTTCACTGGTGTTGCAGTAGTCACAGAATCTTTCTCTGGCGCCAGTGAAACTCCCTCAGTAGTGTGTGATACTCCTTCAGTTGATTGTGTTGCTTTTGTTGTAGACAATTCGGTTACTATCTCTGTCAACAATGCTTCAGTTGAAATGGCTGATGGAGTCCATGTAGTCGACACTGTCGTTAGCACGGGTGTCCATGTTGTAGAATCAGTGTTCGCAGTTACGTTGCAACCCGCTGTAGCAGGCCAGTCACACACGTGAGAAACAGGATTAAAGTGTAGGTTGTGAGGGCACTGCTTACATATAGGCTTTTTATCAGACGCCTCACAGTAATAGAACAGCTGGCAGTCATCGGGGTGTGGTACTAGAGCATCTGAGCTATGGACCTCCGCACATGAAATTGGGCTTTTTGAGTTAAGCTCGCAAAGGTTCAGTGGTTTATTAGTGGATGTGCTAGTCGCTGTGTTCGATGTCTCAGTTGCCTCAGTATCTTTCACTGATGCTGCAGTAGTCACGGAATCTTTCTCTGGTGCCAGTGACACTCCCTCAGTTGCTTGTGATGCTTTTGCTGTAAACAATTCGGTTACTTTCTCAGTCGGCAATGACACTGTTGAAATGGTTGCTGCAGTCAATGTAGTCGGCAGTGTTGTTAGCAAGGTTGACCATGGCGTTGAATCAGTTTTCACAGTTACGTTGCAACCCGCTGTAGCAGGCCAGTCACACACGTGTGAAGCTGGATTAAAGTGCAGGTTATCAGGACACTGCTTACAGATTGGCGCTATATCTGGCGCCACGCAGTAATAGAACAGCCGGCAGTCATCGGGGTGCGGTACTAGCGCATCTGTGCTATTTATCTCAGCGCACGAAACTGTGCTCCTTGAGTTAAGCTCACAAAGGTTCAGTGGTTTATTATTGGATGTGCTAATCTCTGTACTCGATTTCTCAGTTGCCTCAGTGTCTTTCACTGATGTTGCAGGAGTCACAAAATCTTTTTCTGGTGCCAGTGACACTCTCTCAGTAGTGTGTGATACTCCTTCAGTTGATTGTGTTGCTTTTGTTGTAGACAATTCGGTTACTATCTCCGTCAACAATGCTTCAGTTAAAATGGTTGATGGAGTCCATGTAGCCGGCACTGTTGTCAGCACGGTTGTCCATGTTGTAGAATCAGTGTTCGCAGTTACGTTGCAACCCGCTGTAGCAGGCCAGTCACACACGTGAGAAACAGGATTAAAGTGTAGGTTGTGAGGGCACTGCTTACATATAGGCTTTTTATCAGACGCCTCACAGTAATAGAACAGCTGGCAGTCATCGGGGTGTGGTACTAGAGCATCTGGGCTATGGACCTCCGCACATGAAACTGGACTTTTTGAGTTAAGCTCGCAAAGGCTCAGTGGTTTATTAGTGGATGTGCTAGTCGCTGTGCTCGATATCTCAGTTGCCTCAGTGTCTTTCACTGATGCTGCAGTAGTAACGGAATCTTTTTCTGGTGCAAGAGACACTCCTTCAGTAGTTTGCGGTGCTTTTGAGGTAGACGATTCGGTTACTATTTCTGTCTGCGATGATTCCGTTGAAAGGGTTGCAGGAGTCCATGTAGTCGGCAGTGTCGTTGGCAAGGTTGTCCATGTTGAAGGATCACTTTTCGCAGTTATGTTGCAACCAGCTGTAGCAGGCCAGTCACACACGTGAGACGCAGGATTAAAGTGCAAGTTGTGAGGGCACTGCTTACATACAGGCTCTTTATCAGACGCCTCGCAGTAATAGAAAAGCTGGCAGTCGTCGGGGTGTGGTACTAGAGCATCTGGGCTATGGACCTCAGCACATGAAACTGGGCTCTTTGAGTTAAGCTCGCAAAGGTTCAGTGGTTTATTAGTGGATGTGCTAGTCACTATGTTCGATATCTCAGTTGCCTCAGTGTCTTTCACTGATGCTGCAGTAGTCACGGAATCTTTCTCTGGTGCCAGTGACACTCCCTCAGTTGCTGGGGATGCTTTTGTTGTAGACAATTCGGTTACTTCCTCAGTCGGCAATGATACAGTTGAAATGGTTGTTGGAGTCAATGTAGTTGGCAGTGTCGTCAGCAAGGTTGACCATGGCGTTGAATCAGTTTTCACAGTTACGTTGCAACCCGCTGTAGCAGGCCAGTCACACACGTGTGAAGCTGGATTAAAGTGCAGGTTATCAGGACACTGCTTACAGATTGGCGTTATATCTGGCGCCACGCAGTAATAGAACAGCTGGCAGTGATCGGGGTGCGGTACTAGCGCATCTGGGCTATTTACCTCAGCACACGAAACTGTGCTCTTTGAGTCAAGCTCACAAAGGTTCAATGGTTTATTAGTGGATGTGCTAATCTCTGTACTCGATTTCTCAGTTGCCTCAGTGTCTTTCACTGATGTTGCAGGAGTCACAAAATCTTTTTCTGGTGCCAGTGACACTCTCTCAGTAGTGTGTGATACTCCTTCAGTTGATTGTGTTGCTTTTGTCGTAGACAATTCGGTTACTATCTCTGTCAACAATGCTTCAGTTGAAATGGTTGATGGAGTCCATGTAGCCGGCACTGTTGTCAGCACGGTTGTCCATGTTGTAGAATCAGTGTTCGCAGTTACGTTGCAACCCGCTGTAGCAGGCCAGTCACACACGTGAGAAACAGGATTAAAGTGTAGGTTGTGAGGGCATTGCTTACATATAGGCTTTTTATCAGACGCCTCACAGTAATAGAACAGCTGGCAGTCATCGGGGTGTGGTACTAGAGCATCTGGGCTATGGACCTCCGCACATGAAACTGGACTTTTTGAGTTAAGCTCGCAAAGGCTCAGTGGTTTATTAGTGGATGTGCTAGTCGCTGTGCTCGATATCTCAGTTGCCTCAGTGTCTTTCACTGATGCTGCAGTGGTAACGGAATCTTTCTCTGGTGCAAGAGACACTCCTTCAGTAGTTTGCGGTGCTTTTGAGTAATACGATTCGGTTACTATTTCTGTCTGCAATGATTCCGTTGAAAGGGTTGCAGGAGTCCATGTAGTCGGCAGTGTCGTTGGCAAGGTTGTCCATGTTGAAGGATCACTTTTCGCAGTTATGTTGCAACCAGCTGTAGCAGGCCAGTCACACACGTGAGACGCAGGATTAAAGTGTAACTTGTGAGGGCACTGCTTACATACAGGCTCTTTATCAGACGCCTCGCAGTAATAGAACAGCTGGCAGTCATCGGGGTGTGGTACTAGAGCATCTGGGCTATGGACCTCAGCACATGAAACTGGGCTCTTTGAGTTAAGCTCGCAAAGGTTCAGTGGTTTATTAGTGGATGTGCTAGTCACTGTGTTCGATATCTCAGTTGCCTCAGTGTCTTTCACTGATGCTGCAGTAGTCACGGAATCTTTCTCTGGTGCTAGAGACACTCCCTCAGTTGCTGGGGATGCTTTTGTTGTAGACAATTCGGTTACTTTCTCAGTCGGCAATGATGCAGTTGAAATGGTTGCTGGAGTCAATGTAGTCGGCAGTGTCGTTAGCAAGGTTGACCATGGCGTTGAATCAGTTTTCACAGTTACGTTGCAACCCGCTGTAGCAGGCCAGTCACACACGTGTGAAGCTGGATTAAAGTGCAGGTTATTAGGACACTGCTTACAGATTGGCGTTATATCTGGCGCCACGCAGTAATAGAACAGCCGGCAGTCATCGGGGTGCGGTACTAGCGCATCTGGGCTATTTATCTCAGCACACGAAACTGTGCTCCTTGAGTTAAGCTCACAAAGGTTCAGTGGTTTATTAGTGGATGTACTAATCTCTGTACTCGATTTCTCAGTTGCCTCAGTGTCTTTCACTGATGTTGCAGGAGTCACTAAATCTTTTTCTGGTGCCAGTGGCACTCCCTCAGTAGTGTGTGATACTCCTTCAGTTGATTGTGTTGCTTTTGTTGTAGACAATTCGGTTACTATCTCTGTCAACAATGCTTCAGTTGAAATGGTTGATGGAGTCCATGTAGCCGGCACTGTTGTCAGCACGTTTGTCCATGTTATAGAATCAGTGTTCGCAGTTATGTTGCAACCCGCTGTAGCAGGCCAGTCACATACGTGAGAAACAGGATTAAAGTGTAGGTTGTGAGGGCACTGCTTACATATAGGCTTTTTATCAGACGCCTCACAGTAATAGAACAGCTGGCAGTCATCGGGGTGTGGTACTAGAGCATCTGGGCTATGGACCTCCGCACATGAAACTGGACTTTTTGAGTTAAGCTCGCAAAGGTTCAGTGGTTTATTAGTGGATGTGCTAGTCGCTGTGCTCGATATCTCAGTTGCCCCAGTGTCTTTCACTGATGCTGCAGTGGTAACGGAATCTTTCTCTGGTGCAAGAGACACTCCTTCAGTAGTTAGTGATGCTTTTGAGGTAGACGATTCGGTTACTATTTCTGTCTGCGAAGATTCCGTTGAAAGGGTTGCAGGAGCCCATGTAGTCGGCTGTGTCGTTGACAACATTGTCCATGTTGAAGGATCACTTTCCGTAGTTATGTTGCAACCAGCTGTAGCAGGCCAGTCACACACGTGAGACGCAGGATTAAAGTGCAAGTTGTGAGGGCACTGTTTACATACAGGCTCTTTATCAGACGCTTCGCAGTAATAGAAAAGCTGGCAGTCATCGGGGTGTGGTACTAGAGCATCTGGGCTATTTATCTCAGCACACGAAACTGTGCTCCTTGAGTTAAGCTCACAAAGGTTCAGAGGTTTATTAGTGGATGTGCTAATCTCTGTACTCGATTTCTCAGTTGCCTCAGTGTCTTTCATTGGTGTCAGTGACACTGTTTCAGTAGTTGGTGATGCTTTTGTTGTAGATGATTCGGTTACTTTTTCCGGCATTATTGATACAGTTGAAATGGTAGATTTTACAATAGTATTGCTCACGGTTACCAATGTTGTGGAATCACCGGTCGCAGTTATGGTGCAACCCGCTCTAGCAGGCCAATCACATACATGTAAAGAAGGATTAAAGTGCAAGTTGGCCGGACATTGCCTACAAATTGGTGGCAAACTGGGATCAACGCAGTAATAAAATAGCTGGCAGTCGTCTGGATGAGGTACCAGGGAATCCAATCCACGATAGTTTACACATGACACCGCTGTCTTAGAATTCTTTTCACAGCGAATCGGTATACCGAGCTGTTGCGTGTCGACATTACCATCGGTTTGTGAAGTCATTGAATCGGTACTGTCAGTAATCACTTCTGGCGTCAATGTGGTATCAGCGATGTTCTCTGACGGCATTGTTATGGCATCATTCTTTGCGATCAATGGTACGGTCTTACTGGTCGCCTCTGCCTTTTTTACAGTAGATTCAGTCACTTGCTGTGGTATCTGTGATAAATTGGTGTCAGTCACTGGTGCCCATGTAGTAGATGGCGTAGATGTTACGACATTTATATCGCAACCAGCTAAAGCTGGCCAGTCACACACTTGTGAAGCAGAATTGAAATGCAAGTTGTGAGGGCATTGCTTACACACAGGCGCCGTGTCTGATGCCAGACAGTAATAGAATAGCTGACAGTCATCAGGGTGTGGAACCAGAGAATCTGTACTATTAACCTCAGCACATGACACTGGGTTCTTTGAGTTAAGTTCGCAACGGCTCAGCCCTTCTTCACTATCCTCAGAATCTTTCTTTGGTGTCAAGGGTACGCTCGTACTTATAGCCGCTGCCTTTGTTGTTGTAGATTCAGTCACTTGCTGTGGCGTCGGTGATAGATTTGTAATAGTCACTGGTGCCCACGTAGTTGGTGGTATAGGTTTTACAATAACAGCGTTTGTGGCTTCAGTATTCTTAGTTATATTACAACCAGCTGTAGTAGGCCAGTCGCACACTTGTGTAGCAGAATTAAAGTGCAAGTTGTGAGGACACTGTTTACATACAGGCTCTATATCCGGCGCAACGCAGGAATAGAACAGTTGACAGTCATCAGGATGTGGTATCAGGGCACCTGGACTCTGGACTGTAGCACATGACACCAGAGTTTTTGAATTACTCTCGCAACGAGTTATCACAATTGATTCCTCTTTTTCAGGAGTTAAATTCGTAGCAGTCTCAGGTTTCTTATCAGTCTTTGAAGTAACTTTGGTGTTTGACGCTGAATCTGTGCTAGCTTTTGTGGCTAGCTGTGGTTTCCATGTTGTTGTAAGTTCCGCTTTCTGATTGTTACCTTTACAACCAGCATGCTCAGGCCAGTCGCATACGTTTATGGCCTTATTAAAGTGTAGATTATCAGGACACTGTTTACACACAGGCTTCAAATCAGGCGCCACGCAGTAATAGAATAGTTGACAGTCATCAGGGTGTGATACTAGAGAATCTGTAATATTAACTCCAGCACATGACACTGGGGTCTTTGAGTTAAGCTCGCAACGGCTTAGTCCTGCTTCACTTTCCTCGGAGTCTTTCTTTGGTGTTAATGGTACGCTCTTGCTGATATCTGCTGCCTTTGCGGTAGTAGATTCAGTCACTTGATCTGGCATCTGTGATAGTTTGGTGACAGTCACTGGTGCCCATGTACTTGGTGGTGTAGATGTTACAATGCCAGTTTTATTGCAACCAGCTAAATCAAGCCAGTCACACACTTGTGAAGCAGGATTGAAATTCAAGTTGTGAGGGCACTGCTTACACACAGGCGCCGAGTCTGGCGTCACGCAGTAATAGAACAACTGACAGTCATCGGGATGTGGCACTAAACCTCCTGCGCCGTGAACTTCATTACATGACACTGGGCTCTTTAAATTAAGCTCGCAACGACTTAGCCCTGCTTCACTGTCCTCAGAATCTTTCTTTGGTGTTAATGGTACGCTCTTGCTGATATCTGCTGCCTTTGCGGTAGTAGATTCAGTCACTTGATCTGGTATCTGTGATATTTTAGTGACAGTCACTGGTGCCCATGTACTTGGTGGTGTAGATGTTACAATGTCAGTTTTATTGCAACCAGCTAGATCAGGCCAGTCACACACTTGTGAAGCAGGATTGAAATGCAAGTTGTGAGGGCACTGCTTACACACAGGCGCCGAGTCTGGCGCCACGCAGTAATAGAACAACTGACAGTCATCAGGATGTGGCACTAAACCTCCGGCGCTGTGAACTTCATTACATGACACTGGGCTCTTTAAATTAAGCTCGCAACGACTTAGCCCTGCTTCACTGTCCTCAGAATCTTTCTTTGGTGTTAATGGTACGCTCTTGCTGATATCAGCTGCCTTTGCGGTAGTAGATTTAGTCACTTGATCTGGTATCTGTGATAGATTGGTGACAGTCACTGGTGCCCATGTACTTGGTGGTGTAGATGTTACAATGTCAGTTTTATTGCAACCAGCTAGATCAGGCCAGTCACACACTTGTGAAGCAGGATTGAAATGCAAGTTGTGAGGGCACTGCTTACACACAGGCGCCGAGTCTGGCGCCACGCAGTAATAGAACAACTGACAGTCATCGGGATGTGGCACTAAACCTCCTGCGCTGTGAACTTCATTACATGACACTGGGCTCTTTAAATTAAGCTCGCAACGACTTAGCCCTGCTTCACTGTCCTCAGAATCTTTCTTTGGTGTTAATGGTACGCTCTTGCTGATATCTGCTGCCTTTGCGGTAGTAGATTCAGTCACTTGATCTGGTATCTGTGATATTTTAGTGACAGTCACTGGTGCCCATGTACTTGGTGGTGTAGATGTTACAATGTCAGTTTTATTGCAACCAGCTAGATCAGGCCAGTCACACACTTGTGAAGCAGGATTGAAATGCAAGTTGTGAGGGCACTGCTTACACACAGGCGCCGAGTCTGGCGCCACGCAGTAATAGAACAACTGACAGTCATCAGGATGTGGCACTAAACCTCCGGCGCTGTGAACTTCATTACATGACACTGGGCTCTTTAAATTAAGCTCGCAACGACTTAGCCCTGCTTCACTGTCCTCAGAATCTTTCTTTGGTGTTAATGGTACGCTCTTGCTGATATCAGCTGCCTTTGCGGTAGTAGATTCAGTCACTTGATCTGGTATCTGTGATAGATTGGTGACAGTCACTGGTGCCCATGTACTTGGTGGTGTAAATGTTACAATGTCAGTTTTATTACAACCAGCTGCAGCAGGCCAATCACACACTTGTGTGACAGGATTGAAGTGCAAGTTGTGAGGACACTGCTTACATACAGGCTCGACATCTGGAGCCACGCAAGAATAGAACAGTTGACAGTCATCAGGATGTGGTACTAAGGCACCTGTACCGTGGACTGTAGTACATGACACTGGACTTCTTGAGTTACTCTCACAGCGAGTTTTCACAATTGATTCCTCTTTTTCCGGAGTCAATTTCAAAATGGTTTGAGATGTTTTATCTGTGGTAGCGGCGGTTTGTGGCTTCCATGTTACTTTAGATTCCGTCGTCAGATCTCCGACTTGGCAATCAACATACTCATGCCAGTCACATACGTTTATAACAGGATTAAAAAGCAAATTTTCAGGACACTCCTTACATACGGCTGGTAAATACGGCTGCTCGCAGTAGTAGAACAAATGGCAGTCATCTGGGTGCTGTAACGCAGTTCCTGGGTTGATATTGCGGCATGTCACTGGACTCTTCGAATTTTCCTCGCAACGACTTGTGACGTTCTGCGATGATCTGTTTAAAAGATATGAATGTGAAAATAGTTTCATAGTGATAATCTTATGATTTTTTGGTTTCGAGGAACATAGAGGAACGTGACCAGTATAGGTGTCGCATTTCTCTTTGGCGAGGAACCATTACCTAGTAGCTAGGGCACCTGCTAAATGGCATACGAAGTTCTGTTGTAGGTGTCTTTTAAACAATAAGTATAAAAAAGCAAAGTTCCTTAAGCGAATCATAAAGCTAAACTGTATTATGTTAAGTGTGTCTGTTATGTGTGGAAACCTTCAACGGCTTTAGCACACCAGAGCAGATATGCAAATATTTTGTGAAAATAAAATGTGCACTAAAAGAACAGTGCGCGCTAGATATCTGTGTCAGCCCGTAGAAGCGTCTTCCGTAGTGCCTTACAAACAGAGTATAAGATACAAGACGCTTCTTCTACCTCTCTAAGACTACGGTAGGATTGGGAACGCTATGCATCAACTCCTCGTAGTACAGGTAGGCGTTTCAGTGCTTCTTTGTGCTACAGGTACTGCCAAGAGCTCTCGTCTCCAGGTTCCATGAAATAATCCCGTCGTCGTACCGCAGTTTTACCAGAAGTGGTAAGCAGTACTTCTAAAGAAGTTCTTCTTCTGTGCGGTATACTCTAATGAGCCTAATGGCAAGGAGGTACAGTGGATGGACCTTAGCGCAAATCATACAGGGTTGATTTCAGACAAAGCTTTCCCTGGCCCGAAAAGTGAACCCGAGCTGCGAAGCGTAAGATAGCTTTGGTTTTAAGAGCAAGAGAGAAATAGAAATAAGATATTATAGTAGATAAAAAGTGTAGACACTTACCTCGGTTTGAGACTGATCAAACCAGCTCGAGATAACCCGAAGACACCGCTCAAGTACACAATCACACCGAAGTTAACCATTTCAAGCACCGTTGTCACTGCCGCTGTCGAGACTGATTCCTCTCCTCGACTTGCCCCTGTATATGTATAGCCCAAAGCGTTTAATGGATCCCATATTCAAATGCATTCATTAGGATTGAAAGGACATAATCAGTCTAACAATAAATGGACACTAAAAGATGTCGTTATAATTAATAATAGATTACGTGCCAATTTATTGTTGCATAAAAATAGCTAATAGTTCAGGTTCATGCGAATTAAAAGTAAGTTTATTAATTACAGGACATTAGCAGTGGTTGCAACACCTACTTATTGAAAGGAAGAGTAATTACATTTGAAACTTGCTCACCAGGTGACTCATCCAGGTCCTTTATTGTCACATTTTTATTTTGGGGCATGCTACACCCGTCCGTGATTATCCGCTCTTAGGAACCAGTGCAGGGTACTGTAGGTACTCATTGTGCATCATCTCGAGCTGGTGGTGAATTAACTTTAGAAGCTGCTTAGTCTGTCAAGGTTCCTGGAAAGATTCTCATTAGGGCACAACTATGCTTCCTGATAGAAGGAACAGGAGCGCAATGTGGTTTTAGTCAAATGAGACCCTGTCAACGATCCTTACGGTGTAAAGCCCAAGATTTTCTACATAAAAAATGCACTAATCTAGGTTCTAAAACAACGAATACCTAGATATAAGTTCTCCACAGTCTAATCGCTGTACGCAGGGCTATCCTTCATCTACAAATTTCTTTTTTGTTATCTTCTTGGACTGTTGTAGCAGTATGCAGTGGAAAAATATTACATTACAAGAAACTTTTTGACCCTTAATAATATACTATGCTTTTTTTTTTACGTGTGGAAATCCTACATGAATGGTTGAATGCTATGCCGGACTCCTACCGACTAAAACTACACGATACCTTACAACTGGCTACGGTTGGGAGTCCTGGGTCCCGGGTCCTCGGAAGGATGTCCCGGGGCTAGATTTAGAGGCCCTTTTCGAGTTCTTATTTTTTTTTTACAGTACCTACCTACCTACTTACCTACGGTTTCGATGTTTCTTTTCTTTGTGACGTCACAAAAAAAGCCCTGGACTCATCTATCAAAGCCCTGCCAAGCCCAAAACCCTTGGATATAAAAACTTGAAATATTAATATCGAGTTTTTATATCGTAGGGTATCAATTCTACTATGGTATCAGTGTCAAAGTTCAAGCGACCCATTAAACACGTTTTTTTTTTATACCACTAAGGTGGCAGACAAGCATACGGCCCACCAGATGTACCGGTGGTCATCGCAGCCTATGGACGTTTGCAACACCAGAGGCGCCACACTCGCGCTGCCGACCCTGTAAAAACCTTCTAAGACCCCTCTTGAAGAACCCCATACTGTAGGCGTTTGGGAAAACCGAGGCAGGGAGATCATTCCACAACCACGTAGGCACCTAACACCCAGTAACACAGTATTTTCGAAAATTTTGCCACTAAAGGGGTAAAATAGGAAGTTAAAAATTATGAAGCACTTGTAGCCCTGCGGATTTGGCGTTCTGTAAACGATCACTACAGTAAGCAGCTTTGGCTGTGGCTGGTCCACGGATTGGTGACCACTTTGTGACATTTTGATTTGGATTCCGTGCATCGGAAGGCACGTTAGGTTGTTGGTCCTGGCGGTTATAAAGTACCATTATAATGAAACGCTCGTGGCCCCGCGGACTCAGTGTTCTGTAAACGATCACTGCAGTAAGCAACATTTACTGTGGTCGGATATGGATTGGTGACCACCACGTGGACCACTTTGTGACATTTATTTACGAGCGTTTCCGTGCTTTGGAAGGCACGATAAGCCGTTGGTCCCGGTTGTCAGTAAAATGACAGTCGTTAAGCCAAGTTGAAGGCCTTACGGGCGGCTTGAAAAAATTCAACTGTGGGTCGTCACAACCTGCGCCCGGGTCGGCAGCGCGTGTGTAGCGCCTCTGGTGTTGCAAACGTCTATAGGCTACGGTTACCAACCTCCCGGTGGGCCGTAAGCTTGTCTGCCACCTAAGTAGTATAAAAAAAAACCATGGCAATCGTTATGCCAGGTTGCAGGCCTAACACGGCAATACTAGGATCACCTAGGATGGTGAAGTTTGGCATAAAAGTAGGTAAATTGTAAAACATGCCTCTGCTTTCCCTTCGGGGATAAAGGCTTAACTATAGGTATATGTATACATATAAATGTATGTAAATATTATCTTAGTATGTCACCCGTGAAACAGAAGCCAACACAGCACCTACGAGTACCTACCTACATACATAGGTTCCATCGTACATTCGCATTTCATTTGTTCATTGCTCTATATCAGCCTGTCCAAAATGCGGCAGCTGAACATTATGAAAAGCAACGATTTTCAAGTAATGCTGCATACCTCCCCTTTTATATACTAAACGGTGCCCCCATCTCCACCCGTGTGAATGTAGGTACCCGTGTTCTTTTCTCGTTCTCAAGCATTGTTATTTCAGACGAAGGTAAGTAAGGTAAACGCAGCTATTAACGACCCATCGAAAATTCGCAGGTATTACCGATCCATTCCATTAACCTGTAATTCTTGCGTTACATACTGGAACAGTTCATGCTAGAGACATTTGACGAAATACGCACATTTGTTCATTGAGTATCGCAAATACTTACGTTAGTGTGCGTGGCATCCCCGGAAAGAGACAAAATTCGTTTGTTTCTATGACGATAGTAAACTTGCCGATCGTGTGGTACAAATCCTTGTCCTTACAAATAAGCACAACTAAATTTCTTTTAACACTTTTTAAAGAAATGTATCAAATTATTTATACTGTTGATTGACGGCACTTGGTGGAACTTGCTGCACATATTGAAAACGACACTTGTACTATTCCACAATATTTATTGCAAAGGTCTAGATGGGAGGACCCAGGAGTGTCCTCCCATCTAGACCTTTGAAGATGCTGTAAAGCGAAACCGGTCAGGTTTATAATAATAAATATTGTGGAATAGTACAAGGGTCGTTTTCAATAAATGTATCAAACCTATGATTGTTCTGTATTATTGAATGTGTTCATTGAGATGTGAGGTCTTACTTTCTTATTGTATTTCATAAAGTTTATTTTATTAAATATTAATAAACTTCGCATTTAAATTGAGCGGTAATGCCTTCAATAATTTTAATAGTAGCAGCTATTGCCGACTCATAGGTCGGTGATTGCGATGCATATTAATTTTGTTTAACCTCTTTCTCGTCGATATGTGACAATAAAGCAATTATTATTTTAATATGACATCTTAATCCATTCTTAATCTAAAACAATCAGCCTTCGTAACACACGATTACCGATCTATACTATTTGGTATAGTTTTCTTATTCTATGGTTTTATGTTTACTACGAAATACAACTTTAATCATTCATTGTTATTTTTAAGGAATATTATAAAATTACTTTTATTGCATTACAATGTTGTATTAATTAATATTATTTGCAACACTATTTATTTAAAATCTCTGCTATGGCAAAATACATATAGGTAATCTACTTTTTATGAGTCGGCCATACAATTCCGTAATTGTGTATTATATCGACTATTACCGATCTACAGTTTGTCTATAAAGTCGTGAAATTAAATGAGGGCGCTGCTGAATGCATGTAGCAACCCTATATAGTACGACCAAAATGATTTTGATACGAGGAGTTCGTTCCGAGCAAAATCTTACTAATATTATAAATGCGACAGTTTGTGACTGTGGATGTTTATTACTCTTACACGCTCGAACGGCTAAAGGGATCTGGATGAAATTTGGTACAGGGATACATTATAATCTGGAATAACCATGGCTACTTTTTATTCCGGGAATAAGTTCTTACGGGAAGCGGGAACGGGAACAATACAAATATTATAAATGCGAAAGCTTATGAGTGTGGATGGTGAGACTCTTTCACGCTCGAACAGTTGAACTGATCTGGCTGAAATTTGGTACAGGGATACATTATAGTCTGGAATAACACATAGGCTACTTTTCATCCCGGGAATAAGTTCCTACGGGAAGCGGGAACGAGAACAAATTCGACACGGGCGAAGCTGCGGGCATCAGCAAGTGAGTTAATAAATAAAACACATTACACATTTTTAATTTTGTTTCTGTTTTATTGAATCAGATCCAGAATAAAGTTATTGAACCAGATCCAGAAGCCCCGGTCTAATAGCGTCTTACAACCCACCAGCAGGTGCCTAGCAGTCCCAATTGCTTCGCCACAATCATGTAATTACATGTTTTATCTGTAACTTTCCCCCATCTGACAAGGATTTTTTTGGCGCAGTGCACAAATATTAAAATCGTCTATTTCTGTCTTTGCCGACCTTTTCTGTGTTTCCCAGGAGTTTCAAAACTCTCCTTCATTATTAAAACCTTCGTTAACTACTCGCCTAACTGTACTCTCTGATTTTCCTGAAAAGAGTAAAAAAAGAAAATTAATTACGTAATGGAAACAAACTATTGACATGAAGCAATTAATTCAAAATAAAAAATTGGTAGAAAACCAGATTGAACTGAGTATCAAAAATGTAGGTCGTACTATAAAATAACCTAGGTACTAACAATGTTATTCTAACCACTGACTATTGTAAGTCTGTGATTCTAACCTAAAAATATGCAACGTAGGTAAACAATGCCTTTTTTTGTCTCCAAATAGTAAATTCAGTAAATTTGTAACTTCAGACAGATTCAAAATAAACAATAACACGATTACATACCTTATTCGCTCATAAACATCCTCAAAATCCCACAACAATTGTCCAGCTTGGTACTCCGCGAAACATCACTGGAAAACTTTAAAAATCACTTCCTGCGCACCACTCCGATTTTCTTTACTCATTTCTCAAACCTTTATGCGTAGTTTGGTTTCAATTTGTTGCAGTTTAATCCAAACATTAAAGTTACATGAGAGAGTAAACGAAATTCAACGATAGCATTGACAACTGACGTACTTATGTTTCGCGGGATTGTTTTGTTTGCAGATGACACTTCCTTAATTTTCAAAATTAAAAGACAACTAGATGACTATGACGATGTTAACAATGCAATCCTAAAAGTAGTACATTGGTTTAACACTAATAATCTTAGCCTGAATGAAAACAAAACTAAATGTATTAAATTTACCTTGCCCAATGTACCTAACACAGGCAGAAACCAATGTGCAACTTAATGGCCAAGAGTTGGAACTTGTGAAATCTACTGCGTTCTTAGGGTTGACGATCGATTCTGGATTGCAGTGGGGCCCACATATTGAAAAACTGGCTGGCAGATTAAGTTCAGCAGCATTTGCTGTCCAAAAGATTAGGCATTTGACTGATGTAGAAACAGCGCGAATAGTGTACTTCAGTTACTTCCACAGTGTAATGTCGTACGGTATGCTACTATGGGGCAATGCCGCAGATATAAATACAATTTTTGTTTTACAAAAACGGGCCATAAGAGCCATATATAGATTAGGTCCAAAGGTCTCTCTGCGAGAAAAAATTAAGGAATTAAATATTCTAACTGTGGCATCACAATATATTTTTGAAAATCTTATGTATGTTCAGAAAAATTTATCTAGTTTTACTAAGTTAAGCGATAGACACAATGTGAACACCAGACATAAAAACAACCTTGCCGTTTATCATTGTAGACTGAACAAAGTCAGTAATTCTTTCCTGGGTAACTGTATACGTTTTTACAACAGGCTTCCAAGCGAAATTAAAAGCATGCCTCTAATTAAGTTTAAAAAGTGTATAAAAAGTAAATTGTGCTGCAGGGGCTACTATACAATTGACGATTATTTGATTGATAAGGAAGCCTGGAAGTGATCTGCTTGCTCTACTGATGGAGTCTACTTATTGTAAATATGTAGTGCACAAAAAGAATAGCCCGCCGAGTTTCTTGCCAGTTCTTCTCAAGCGGGCCGCGTTCCGAACTGGTGGTACTATTTGCATTGTATTCATTGACGTGTCGCAAGTGCCTATGTATTAGGATTATGCGAAATAAATGTTTTTTTGAGTTTGAGTTTGAGTTTTGTTGCCAGTGTTGCCACACACATAACTATTTTTAGTTCCTCAAACATTCATTTCACGACTTTATAGACAAACTGTATATGAGTCAGTGATAGCAAGTACAGGAAGCTATTGCCGATTCTATACAAATCCTGCTCGTTTATGTAAAATTACACTAGTTAAATGCAATGTTAGCTTATTATAAAACAAACAATATTTTGAAGATAACAAACCACAAAAAATTCTTTTACAACATATTGTCTTTGTCAAACAGCATGGATCAGAGTATCTAAGTGACTTTTCCTATGAAGTATAGTATGAAAGTGTATGAAAGGTAGTATCACGGGCACCCAACTCATACAGATTATCTTTAATAAACAGAAAATATCAAAAGATGGCACTAGTAGTTTCATATTCCGGAATTCAAATTTCAAAATATCTTATTTAGATATATAATGCATGGCAAATTATTTTAAAAATTAAATAATGATATTGGCTGCTATAGTAGCACATCAAACTCGTTGATTATAGAATAAACGTAGATTGTGAAAAAATGATCTCTCGATGGCGTTTGATTAAGATAAAAGATGGCGCTCATGTTAATCATGTCAATGATTAACATGAGCGCCATCTTTTATCGATGTTAAAGAAATTATTATTTCATTAATTTTTACGAACGGCCAGTTTACGTTATCGAAACAAGCAAGCGGCAACGGTGGTGGTGATGAACTTATGAAGCGTTATTTGGCCGATTCTCTCAGTGGCACTTTAGCTCAGCGGGTACGCAAGCTGCTTTAGGCGTATATTTAACCTTTCAACACACTAAAAAAATATATCGAAAATCGGTAATCGCATGGACCTATCTCCACCACCCTAAAAATGAAAAAAGGTTTCCTATTTTCCAAAAAAAAATTTTATCTCACTTACCAGACCAAATTTCACGATTCTGCAAACAGCAACCGGATTATTGATAAATTGTTTATTTTACTGTGTATAATAATAAATAATAATGAAAACACATTATTTATAATAAAAAAACAAAACACACACGCACACACTCACTTGGTACACACGCACTCAACAAAAAAAAACATTGATTACTCTACCACCACACCATATTTTACGATTCTGTAAACACCAAACCGGATTATTGATATATTGTTTATTTTACTGTGTATAATAATAAATAATAATGCAAACACATTATTTATAATAAAAACACGAAACACACATGTACTACACAAACGCACGCCATCCATGCGCAATCCACTCTCAACTTCAACTGTTCGATTTTTGTAAAAAATTCTGGCCCATTGACGTCATTTTATAAGATTCCAAAAACAAGAAAATGTTATAAACTACACATGCAATAAACTTGTTCATAGAAAAGTAGGACGTAAGAAGGCTAAATTTAAGTTTAAAGTCGTCTGGGTAGGTGCGGCGACCGGTCGCCGCGCGGGGCTATACGGAAAAGAGTTAATTCTGGCTCGAATCCCACTGACTGCATTTCTTTTTGTATTTTTCTTATTTTTTTTTACTTTTTCACTTTATCTAACATAGATTTTTAAATACTCCTACTTATTTCTCAAATTTTATAATCTTTTTTTTGTCCTTTCAGAATTGCTTCACGTTATTGTTTTAAAAATGAAAGCTGTAATCTATGTGATAATTGTAAGAGAAATATGTTCCAGCGAGATTTTGTACCAGCTTTATTAGGGTTCCAAAGGGTAAAAACGGAACCCTATTGATGAGACCTCGCCATCTGTCTGTCTGTCTGTCCGCCATAACGCTGTATCTCAGGAACCGTTATAGCCAGAGGGCTGAAATTTTCACAGATGAGGTAGGTATTTAGGGTTGCCAACAGTACTTTATAATAAAGTATGGTACTTTATTTCGGGTATTTGTACTGTATACTTTATGAGAACAATAAAGTACGCGAAAATACTTTATTTCGCATGATTTGATTTTTCTGGGATTTTGAAAAGTTTCCTCTGAATATTTTTTCGTATAACGGAATGGGCCAAGATCCCCGGTAGTGGAGCCAGACTTAAGTAATTATAGGAAATAGGTATGAATCTTTTCTCCTGATCTAAGTAAGTACATAAGTTTAGAGTTTACCTGTATGAACTTAAAATCTATACTAACATTATAAAGAGGAAAGATTTGATTGTTTGTTTGTTTGCATCGAATAGGCTCCGGAACTACTGGGCCGATTTAAAAATCTTTCACTGTTAGGAAGCTACACTCTTTGCGGCGAACATAGGCTATATTTCATTCCCGTATTCCCACGGGAACGGGAACTACGCGGGTGAAACCGCGTGACGTCCGCTAGTTTATACTAATATTATAAAGAGAAAACATTTGATTGTTTGTTTGCATCGAATAGGCTCTGAAACTTTTGAACCGATTTAAAAAATTCTTTCACTGTTGGGAAGTTACACTTTTTGCGGTGAACATAGGCTATATTTTATCCCAGTATTACCACGGAAACGAGAATTACGAGGGTGAAACCGCGTGATGTCCGCTAGTTATCTATAAAGAGAAAAGATTTGATTGTTTGTCTGCATTAGGCTCCGGAACTACTGAACCGATATCAAAAATTCTTTCACTGTTAGGAACACAGATATCAGAATTCCTACGGTTCCCGAATTCCCACGGGAACGGGACCGCGTGACTTCCACTTGTTATTTATTAAGAGGAAAGATTTGATTGTTTGTTTGTTCGCACCGAATAGGCTCCGAAACTACAGAACCGATTTAAAAAACTCTTTCACTGTTGGGAAGCTAATCTCTTTGCGGTGAACCTAGTCTATAGTTTATTCCCGAATTCCCACGGGAACGGGAATTATGCGGGAGAGACCACGTAACGTCCAATAGTTTTAAAAATAATAAACTGCACTTGTGTACTGCCAAGGTTCCAAAAAGTACAATTTTAAAATTGTAAACAAAATGTACTCTTCTTTGTAAGTCTGTACTTTTTTTACCCCATTGAAATCAGATAAGTATACTTTATTTCTTCTAAAAAAAGGTTGGCAACCCTAGATGTATTCCTGTTGCCGCTATAACAACAAATACTAAAATCAGAAAAAAAAGTAAAGATTAAGGGTAATCTCATTCAAAAATCGTGACTTTTTGCCGTTTTTTGGTACGGATCCCTGTGTGCGGGTCCGACTCGCACTTGGCCTGTTTTTTTAATATAATTCCGCCTGCCGCCCGCTGTAAAAATAAGTATCTACCAAGATAAAATATTTATTTTTTAGTACATATGCCAACTTTTCCATAGTGAGTATTTATTTTATTGTAAAATAAAAAAAGACAAGTCCTGTGTGAGCTTATTGTCATTTTCACTTCATAATAAAAATATTAAGTAAAAAAAGAAAACAAAAAGAACCGTGAGCTGGATTTGAACTGGGTCATCTCGTATCAGGCGCCACCCGCCTACCCGCTGAGCCAACTGTGCGACTGATGCATGGAGTGAAATACTTAGTCATATCAAAACAGTTGAAACGAATTCAACTTCTCATCTTACTTATATTATAAATGCGAAAGTTTGTGAGTGTGGATGTTTGTTACTTTTACACGCTCTAACGGCTGAACGGATCATTCTGAAATTTGGTACAGTTATAGATTATAGTTTGGAATAAGACATAGGCTACTTTTCATCCCGGGAAAAAGTTCCCACGTGAACAAACTTTTCGCGGGCGAAGCTGCGGGCATCAGCTTGTATCATTATATATGAGAACAGTTCGCACGTCCTCAAAAAAACTGTCGTAACCCAAAAATAGTAGTTTTGAGATATAAGCATTTAAAGTTTTTTTTAGACTTCTCAATGCTATAGTGATTAAATGGCTTATTGTTGAAATCAAATGACTCTTTAATTTGGTGCTATATTCAGAAGCCAAGAGGAGAGTATAGTAAAAAGCACAATTTTCTAAATAATATTATGACTATTTCAAGAAAAATTAAAAAAAAGGGTATGATATGACACTTTTTTACATTCAATTAGGTTCAATAAAACAAAATTGCAATCTAATCATTGCTTTATTTGTATCTACACAATAATTTTAATAGCTAAACAACATTTCTTAAAACTCAAAAGGCATTACACAATTTAAATATTAAACTTAAAATTATAAAATCAGCCTTTTAGCATTGTTAATCTTAACGGTGCGAGCGGTGCTGTGCTACGGTCACTTGACACGCGGAAAGCCAGTGGTCCTGATGGCATTCCGGCGGTGGTGCTGAGGAAATGTGCAGCCTTATTGTCTCCAACGCTCACACGCCTGTATCGCCTTTCATACTCGTCGTGGGAAGTGCTGGAGGCTTGGAAGGAGGCGAACGTCCAACCGATCCCCAAGAAAGGGTATTGGTCGGACGTTCGCCTACCTAACTATCGCCCCATAGCCATAACCACCGTCATCTGCAAGGTGTTCGAGCTAATTATCAACATGCGCTGCCTGGAGGATCACTCGCCTATTAGCGATCGTCAATATGGCTTTAGGCTGAAACAATCAACGGGTAACCTCCTAGCATACACAACACACACCTGGGGTGAGGCTATGGAGAGGCACGGCGAATCTCTCGCTATTGACCGAGACATCGCTAAAGCCTTTGATAGGGTATGTCATGCGTCGCTTTTTTCCAAGCTGCCGGTTTATGGTCTGTCGCCTCAGTTGTGCCGCTTGTTAGCCAGCATTAGCTTTAGATGGCTTCCGGCTTTTTGCAGGTAAATGCTAGAGTACCACAAGAATCGATATTGTCCCCAAAACTCTTCCTTCTGCATATCAATGACATGCTGTCCCCTGGGTGCATTCATTGTTATGTGGATGATAGTACTCTGCATGAGAGCTATTCTGGCCGGCAAGTGGATGGGCGACATGACGTGGAGGAGAAGAGAGGGCAACTCGTGGCGGATCTCGACTGGGACCTGTGACGCATTGCTAAATCGGGTTCAGACAACCTGGTCGAGTTCATTGCCGGAAAAACACAGGCGTGTGCGTTTACAGCTAAGAAGTCTCCATTCCTACCCCTACCCTCTCTTCAGAGCATTACGGTTCCACTGAAGGACACCCAGGAGATCCACGGTATAGACGTCCGGCGTGAGCTCAATCACAAAAACTACATAGGGAGTTGCATTAGGCTGGCCTCGCGGAAACTAGGAGTCCTAAATAAGGTGAGACGGTACTTCACGCCACATCAGAGATGTTCACTGTACAAGACGCAGATTCGTATCTGCGTCGAATACTATTCTCACCTTTGGGACGACTCCGCGAAGTACTTACTAGACGCGCTTGACGCTATGCAGCGACGTGCTATCCGAATAATTGGTTGTCCTGAGGTGACGGGAGGCCTCGAACTGTTAGCATAGCGAAGAACCATAGCGTTCTTAGCTGCCTTCTACCGAATGTATCATGTAGTATAGTTTTCTTCGTGACTGTTTCCGAGTCGTACCCTTTTTTCAGTAGGTACAGCTTCTTAATACATGTTTGCAATAGTTGTAGGTAACCTAAAAATATAACATTAGAATTATAGTAATAATAGTTATGTAGTTAACAGCACAATACAATGGATGAACAGGTTAACAAAATACAATGCAACTGTTATTCATTCATTTGTCAATTTGATATAACAAATAAATATTGCGAAAAATAGTCGTATTAAATATATGGCATCGTATTTATAACTGAATAGAAATAATATTAAAAAAAATAATTTAAAAAAAGTACCATTACTCATATTACAACTGTTTTCTGATCATCAAAATTGTGAACGTGGAAATAATTTGACGATGATATATTGCCATAACTTGTGGTATGACAGTTTTTCACATTACATAATAACATAACTTCAATTGTGTTTGTAGAAAAAGACAAAATTATTTTATCTTACGACAGTTTTTTTACCTTTGAAATAAAATAATTGCCAAAAGTCTTACCTTCAATATAGTTGTATCACAGCCTATGACGTTTTTCAGCAGCTTAAATACGCGTTCACCTGTTACAAGTATTGATGCGGCACTGTTGCGGATTGGGTCAAGTCGATTATCGTTCCCTAAAAAACTGTCAGTTGTGCCATCTAGCGACTTTTTTTAACGTTATCGTTGTGGCGGTTTTATTGAATGATTTAGTATGGAAAACTGAACTTAAGTATAGCAATATCTAAAAATGTAATATTTCTGTGTTAAGACAGTTTTTCAGAGGACGTGCGAGTTGATGATTGATTTAAATTTTAAATAGATCAATTGCAAAAAATAAATACTCAATACAAAGATAACATGCTTATTTAAAGCAATTAGTATGTCAACTTTTTCATAATATTTTTCTTATATAATAAAAAATGAAAAAGTCCCGTGTGAGTAAGTAGTCTTTTTTCACTTAATATAAAAATTTTAAATAAAAAAATAGAACCGACTTCATACAAATCTTTAAATATAAAATTTACCTAGCACATAGTAATATGGATTTTGATTTATCAGATTTTATTTAATATCATATTGAAGTTGGCGCCAAGTAAACACATAGGTTTAGGTGGTTATTATTAATGGCACCAACTTCAATATTATATTGAATACAATCTGTTAAATCAAAATATATATTACTATGTGCTAGATAAATTTTATATTTAAAGATTTGTATGAAGTCGGTTCTATTTTTTAACCGACTTCAAAAAAGGAGGAGCGAGGAATTCGTACGCTATGTTTTTTTTTTTTTTTTTTGTATGTATGTTACGCGATAGCGGCGCCAATTATGGATGGATTTTGAAAATTCTTTTTTTGTTTGAAAGAGGCTACTTCTGAGGTGGTCCCATATCCAGGGTATCAGGATCTGATGCTGGAATCCAGGAGAAATTGAGGTCAACCACCGAAAATTGTAGGGACAACTAGTGCGTTTGTTAACTTTTTGATTAAGTGCTTTAATGTACTAAAATTCAATGAAGGTCTGGAGTCGATCTGATGATGGAACTGATAGACAGTCGAGGGAATTCCTTAACGATTTACAGCAGTTACCTTGTGTTTCGGCTTGATTGATTTGTGTTGATGAGAACTTTACACCTAGATAGAAATACTTTTCGGTCCACCCGTCACATAAAATAAAAAAATAAAAATTTTAAATAAAAAATAGAACCGACTTCATATAAATCCTTAAAAATAAAATTTCCCTAGCACATAGTAATATGTATTTGGATTTATCGGATTTTATTCAATAAAATATTGAAGTTGGTGCCATTAATAATACCTACCTAAACCTATGGGTTTACTTGGCGCCGACTTCAATATGATATTGAATAAAATCTGATAAATCAAAATACGTATTACTATGCGCTAGGGAAATTTTATTTTTAAGGATTTATATGAAGTCGGTTCTATTTTTTATTTAATTTTTTTTTTATTTAAAATTTTAAGTGACGGATGGACCGAAAAGTATATCTATCTAGGTGTAAAGTTCTCATAAACACAAACCAATCAAGCCGTAACACAAGATAGCTGCTGTAAATCGTTAAGGAATTCCCTCGACTGTCTTTCGGTTCCATCATCAGATCGAATCCAGACCTTCATTAAATTTTAGTACATTAAAGCACTTAATCAAAAAGTTAACAAACGCACTAGTTGTCCCTACAATTTTCGGTGGTTGCCTTCGATTACTCCTGGATCCCAGCATCAGATCCTGATACCCTGGATATGGGACCACCTCAATAGTAACCTCTTTCAAACAAAAAAAGAATTTTCAAAATCCATCCATAATTGGCGCTGCTATCGCGTAACATACATACAAAAAAAAAAAAAAAAAAACATAGCGTACGAATTGAGAACCTCCTCCTTTTTTGAAGTCGGTTAAAAAATATTGAGTAGTATCACAGATTATATAATATATTCTATATAGTATAAAATGTGGGTACGTTCAAAAAGTAAACTCAAAAAGATAAAAAGAATCGTGTGAAATGTGGGATTCGAACTGGGGCTTGCATGCACCGGATACCGCCCGCTTACCCGTCTGTGCTAATTGAGTGACTGCGTCATGATCGAAATAACTAAATACTTTATCAAAACTGTTGAAACGAAATCAAATTTGACCTTGAAATCTAGTTGAACATTTTGCTAAAAATATCGTCGCCATCTAGTTACATTTGAGGATTTCCACACTGACAGGTAGGCGGCCAGGTCTGTGGAGCGAGTTACGAGTGTAACCGATTTTTGTTCCTGTTCGTGCATCTGTATAGAATATATTATATAATCTGTGGTAGTATGAAAGGACTTAGAGCAAACCTACATGATTTTCTACAAAAGCACCATTGTGTCTCTTCTTATATAAACAAAATCCTACCTGCCTATACATTCTTCTTGTTTTTAACAGTCGGTAATAGGTTCATAAAAATCGGTAAATAGCTTCATAGCCTTTCGTATGGGTCGGTAATGCAAACAATGGACTTGTTCACTTAATTATTTTTTTATTTTATGAGTATTGTGTTTAAGGGCAATTTAGGGTTTTAAACATAAACTAGACAAACTTAAGTTTCATATATAAACAAAACATTGGGCGTGAACTTAATCACCATTCTTAAAAACTATTATCGATTTTAAAATTGTCTTAACAGGGTCGGTAATACCTGCATTTACCTTACTGAAACTCCAAATTTTTTGTTTCATCAAATCCATACGTGTAGGGTATCTATAGATAAGGTCTTTAGAAATGCTATTGAGGTTTCTAACATATTTTTTTTGTAAACTGAATAGGTAGTTTGCGCGAGAGACACAAAGTGGAAAAACGAACTACAAGAACCTTTATATTATGTTACTTGCTGCTACGGTCCGTAGCAGCAAGTAACATAATATAAAGATAAAGGTATCTATAGATAAGGTCTTTAGAAATGCTATTGAGGTTTCTAACATAATTTTTTTGTAAACTGAATAGGTAGTTTGCGCGAGAGACACAAAGTGGAAAAACGAACTACAAGAAACTTTATATTATGTTACTTGCTGCTACGGTCCGTAGCAGCAAGTAACATGCTACGGAACCCTTCATGGGCGAGTCCGGCTAGCACTTGGCCGGTTTTTTTTATTTTAATTACTAGCGGCCCGCTCCGTTGCGTAGTTTTAAAGATTTAAGCATACAAAGGGATATAGGGACAGGAAAAGCGACTTTGTTTTATACTATGTAGTGATTGAGACGGCTCCGCCCGCGTGCAATTTTGTCCTCGCTTCCCATGGGAACTTATTACCGGAATAAAAAGTAGCCCAAGAGTTATTCCAGACTAGTTAAATTCTTTTATTTACGAGTGGAAATCATCACGGACATAATTGTGGACCCCAGGTATGTCTCGGGTACGCGAACGCCCTCGGAAGGATACACGGGCTCTTCAAACAAACTCCGTCCACTATCGCATCGCCGACTCTTCCCGTGGATTTGGGTTTTATACTATTTCTTTGGAGGGGGGGGGGTCCCATTTATTTGAGGGGTGAAGAGACTCCCCTACTATCTATATATATCTACCTTCTTGGCTTGCTAGAACGACAGGCTTGGAGAAGGACGAGCAACCAACGCGCCGTCCTCAGGCCCTCGATTATGGAGGCAGGTAATTTTGTGCCTATATTATGCTTGCGGCAATATAAGTAATATCTCTTTGCCAAATTTCAGCAAAATCCGTTCATCGGTTAGATTGTGAAAGAATACAGATATCCACACATCTACACCACAAACTTTCACGTCAATCATCAATATCAATCAATACATATAATAAAATCGTAACAGGTCGCTGTCTGTACATGGAAGATAAATGAGAAAAAATATTATACTGCTCGTTCGCTCTAACTTTGCCGCTCGGCTCCATACTAAAGTCGATTTTTTGATGAGACGAAGTAAATTGACAGCAACTAATGTCACTTCTTCTTGTAGTGTTGCGTATTTCCTATGACGAAGTGACATTAGCTACTGTCAATTTACGTCGTATAATTAACAATTCGGGTATACGCCTCTACGCCAGCGGCAAAGTTAGAGCGAACGGGTAGTAGGTGGGCTTTATGAACGCAATAGAACCCAAAACAATGATTTTTAGAATTTTTGTCTGTTTGTCTGTATGTCTGTATATCTGTTTGTCTGTACGTTTGTGCACGCTAATCTCAGTAACCGCTTAGCCGATTGCAATGCGGTTTTCTTTATTGTGTTAAGGTTTGCTCCGCTTAACATTTAGTGTTTATTTCATATCAATCGGTTTATAAATAAAAAAGTTATATCACTTTAAAGCATGGGTTCCCAACCAGTGGTCCGCGGACCACCAGTGGTCCGCAGGAGCGAAAATATGGTCCCTGAAGGATTTTAAATTTATCGGGTGGTGAGCCTTTAGTCGCCGTGCAATGAGCGAGAAGAGCGCGGGTAGTGGGGGCGGTTGGTACGCCCATTGGCTCGGCGAGCAAAGACAACACAAAGTCTGCGATTTGCCCACGATTGAATGTGTTTCCAGGCCGAGCGTGGATCCTGGCTTAAGACCAGTTTCCTAAAACCTAAAGTGTGGGAAACTGGTTCTGATCCGAAAGGCCGGGCGGACGGTGGACACGCCATCGGGGTGCCGACCGATGGTGTTCCTCGTCGAGGTTTGCAAGCTCTTTAAGCGTATCATTACAGAGCGACACCATTTCTGAAGTTAAGTCTTAAAACAGAGGGGGCAACAGCTGCGCTCTCGCGGTTGGTACCCAACATAAGAGTACCCAACGCTCCCTGCAAGAGACCTTCGGGGTCGTGCGGAGTATGGCACTATACGGGACCCCCGTATGGGCGGAGGCCCTGACGACCGGCAACGTGGCTAGACTGCATAGCCCGCTAAAGGCGATGGCCGTCAGAAGAGGGTACCGCACGATATCCGTTGAGGCGGCATGTCTCCTGGCCACGACCCCTACATGGGACCTGGAAAACAGGGCTCTTGCGTCGTTGAATCAATGGTGCATGAAGGCGCTGGATCGGGACCACAGGCCTGTGCCCAAAGAAATAGAGGCATAGTGATCCCTGTTTCGCCAGAAGCTCATGGAGACATGGAAGGTACGACTTGAGCTACCAAAGTGAGGACTCACCAATAATTAGGCGAGCGCTATGGCAGCCTCACCTACCGAGTGTCACAGATGTTTACCGGGCACGGGTACTTCGGTAAGTATCTACAGCGGGGACACGGCACTACATGAGCATAGCAGCGACAAGACCTCGTTGCGGGCCTGGGCGTGAATATTCTCACGCTGGAGACCATGTTAAGGGCTCTGGTCTTCAACGGGAGAAAGTGTGACGTAACTGTGTCTTTCTGCGAGCAAGTTATGCACGCGAAGAATGCAGCGGGAGAGAAATCTCCATTCCGAGTTCCGTAGTCGGTGGTGCGGTCGTCCACCATGACCGAGGGTCTGAGAGCGGCGAGTTGGCTGCTCACCGCTCTTTTACAGAAGCCGGCCCAGACGGTGGCGTGTCTCTTTACCCCTCGAAGAAGTGGAATAGAACCCCCCCCCCCCCTTCGTAATCCTTTTAGCATGGGCGCTGGTGAAGTTAATGAAGGAATCCAGGAAGAACACAAAAAATTCTAAAAGTTTGGTGTTTAAAAGCAATTTCTTATACGAAACTCCGAGAAATCGCCTTGCGGGAACAATATTAGTCCTAGGTTACCAAATCTCGTGAAGAAGATGCAAGCCAGAAATCACATTAATACAAAAATATGTATATGTAAGTTTCCTGTTTATACAATTTCCTACTGCGTTTTTTAAGTTTCAGATTGATTGTCACAGTTTGTTTAAATTAGTGACCGACCGAAGTTTCGGTTTCGGTTTCGGTTTCGGCCAGTTTCGGCCAAAAAATCGAGTTTCGGCTGCAGTTTCGGTTTTCTTTCGGCCGGACCGAAACTCACGTGTTCATGAATTTTGAGTGCCTGGCTCTGCTTGTGACGTTGTTATAGTCAGCCCAACCAGTTAATATGTTACTAACCGAAGATTTGCTAAGGACTTCCCATCAATAGGTGGTTATAATAATACAATTTTTACGGAATCCTAAAAATATGATCTAGGACGTTATATAACCCTAACCCTTTGTTGTCGGTTTCGTTGACTTCGTTGGTCGTCTGTCTGTCTGTCAGCAGGCTGTAACTCATACACTATTCACGAGGTTGTATCGCTGGAACCGTGCCAGATAGAGGCCTAAAATTTTCACTCTACAGTAGTCCTACCGAATAAAAACCACGCGTATCCTACCTAACAGTCTACGGTTGGGAGCCCCGAGTATGCCCTCCGCGGCCGCGTCTTTGGGGGGTTGTTCAGTTGTTATCCCGCTTCTTGAGGGGGGCATGCATGAATCTCTTACTTCACGCTATCGTCTAAGGCCTGCTTCTGTACGGAAGGTGAGCAGCCGCGTCACCGTTCTTAGGCAGTCATGGAAGCTGATAGTATGGGGCGCCGCCGCAGACTGTGGAACTTGGGTGGGAGAGTTCTCTCCCGCTTCCTCCCCGCCGTCTCTTTCATGATGACTTGCTCACAGGAAGAGGCCAGCGCCTCCTTGCGCTATTTAAACAATGACACAAGGGCCCTCGCTTTCTCGCTTCCAGGTCCCATAGAGGGGTCCTGGCTAGAAGACATGCTGCCGCAACTGAGATCGTGCGGTATCCCCTTATCATCCTGACAGCCGTCGCCTTCTGCGGACTAAGCAATCTAGCCGCATTGCTGGCTATCAGGATCTCCGCCCATTCGGAGGCCCGCATAGGGCCATAGTTAGATCCCAAGGTACAGTCTCCTGCAGGGAGCGTTGGGTCTCCTGATATTGGACAACAACCGCGAGAGTGCGGCTGATGCCCCCCTCCCTCAGCTATGGGATCAAAACTCGGAAGTGAGAGCCCCAGATACGTCATCGAGAGGCCGATGCTGACTCCTCTATACGTAAATTACGTAAGCTGGATCCCGCAGGTGGCCTTTACGGCTGCGTCTCGGTGCGGTGCGCCTCGCGCTGTGTGACGGTGTCGTCGTAACACGTTACGCACGTAAAACGTAACGCCGACACCTCTGAGCAATGGACCTCGCAGCACCCAATCGTAACCGATGTTCCATAGAAGCGATCGTAAGACCGATCCCTATGGAATACCGAACGACACATCTCGCCGAACCTGCCCTAGCCAGCTCGGGTTAGTTATGGCCGTCGCGGAAAGATAGGCCCCGACAATTCAACGGAGACATAGAGGCATTCCATGGTAAATAAGCGCCTCCCAAAGGCATCTCCAGGGTAAGATGTTGAAAGGGTTGGCGATGTCAAGAGACACAACAAACGTAATTATTGTACCCAATTTATGTAACAGAACCGTCGTCGGCGCGGGAATCCGACTCGCACTTGGCTGGTTTTTTTTTTTTTTTTTTTTCAATTTGAACACTATAGTTTCGGTTTCGGTTTCGGTTTCGGCCGAAACTGACCCTGGGGCCGAAAGTTCGGTTTCGGCTGGAAAACCAGTTTCGGTCGGACACTAGTTTAAATTATGCCTTTATAGTGGTCCCGACTGGTCCCTGTTAACAAGAAAAATATAAAAGTGGTCCCTGACCACGAAAAGGTTGGGAACCCCTGCTTTAAAGAATCATACATAGACTTATGATTCTAAAAATGGGTAAATCTAAACTGGCGTGTTGGCTGAATTGTTTTACAATAGGTATACTTAATCTTTAAGCTCTTTTATGATTAAGCGAACAGGGCAGTTTCACACGCTGCTTGATGAGTCTAATGAAGAAATACCTCTTCTGTCATACACCTTATGTGACGTAAACGAAGTTGCGGGCTCAGCTAGTTTGTAATATGCGCCGTCCACATGACAATGTCGCCGTCACAATTCATCCCGAGGGTGTCGTAAGAGGCGACTAAAGGAACACTTTCGCAAAGCGATCCATTGCGTAGGGAAGGACAACTTGAAATGAAACCCGGTTGTCAGTAAAATGAATATCGTTAAGCTAGGTTGTAGGTAGGGTTGCCAACCGTCCCGCTATACGCGGGATGTCCCGTTTCTGAGACCCATAACAAGACTTCCCGCTCACTCCCTGAGCGGGACGCGTGATATCCCGCTTTTGTTGATCTAGCAACAAACGTGTACGTTTCCAGTATTTCTAGCGATGCATCAAATCACGTAAACGTAAAGTTATTTCCTTTATGTAGTTGTAAGATTCTACTGTCCAAAGGAGGGTATTCGCACATGTTTGCTTGATTTCTATGAAGACCCCAACAAGAAAACGATAGATATATACAATAACATTAAGGCCGTTCATAGGGCTAACGACCTTGACCATACAAAACACGCGTCCTTCAAGCTAGGAACTGTTGTATTTTAGATCTTATTTTTGTTGTAATAAGCTAATACTCTTACTTATTCAAAATCTAAGAAAACCAAATTATAGATGTATATTTTCTTTTTAAGTTGGCATATTTTTCTCTTGTGCGTCAATAAAAATTGAAGTCATAAAATGCATTCATCTAAAAATTTGGGGCTGACTTTATGATCGTTTTAGACATTATGTATAAATAATATACTATACAACAAATGCACATTTTGACACACATCTTGAACCTAGATTTAAAAAAAAATTTTGGCCTTAATTTTGCACCTCTATTCGGCATTTTCTAAACCAGGCCCCTTTTGATTTGCGAAACGCATCTGCGTATTTCGCTAATACTGCTAATGTTAATTTCGGGAGAAAAAAGTTCCGTTTTTTACACATTTACGGAACCAAAATGGCGACATGGATGCTCAGCACACATGTTGCATGATGCTGTTGCGCATGCTGGTGCAAAATGTGAATTTGATGTGGAAACTTTGGTTTTAAAAGTATATGGTCACCTGTCGTATCATGCACAGAGAGTTCAAACACTTAAAGCATTTTTCGCTGATGCTAATCTACAGTATACAAATACGATAGTCAGACATGTGATAACAAGTAACAAAATGGCTCTCATTACATCCTCCTGTCGAGAAAATTCTAAACGGGTTTCCTGCCTTAAAAAGTTATTTTTCGTTTCTTGGAGAAAACTTTCCAATCGCTTTGTAGAAATTTTTTGACGAGGGTAAGTGTAAAAAGACCGAATGCTATCTTGGTTCTTTTGATAGCTTCTTAAAAAAAATTCAGTACAGTTACAATAACATGCGTTTAGAGAAAGAAAATGCGTTGTCGTGTAAAACTTACAACATAGCAAAAAGCGTACGGAAATTATATTTAAACTAAATGATGCTCGCGGCTTCTCTCGCGTGATATTCAGTACCCGTTAAAGTTCACGTTTTTTAGTATTCTGAACAAAATTCGTAAGGTCCCGCATTTGAAATCAACATTTCCCGCAAATTCGCATTTTGAAGTTGGCAAGCCTAGTTGTAGGCCGTATAGGGGCTTGAAAATTTTCAATTGCGGATTGCGGGTCGTCACAACCTGCGCCTGTCCATTTCAACATGGCCAGCTATTATGTAGGATTTAAAACTAAGTACTTATAAGATGAAATGTGGGCGTTTACTATGCCTGTGCCTACCCCTTCGGAGATAAAAGCGTGACTATATGTAGGAAGGTATGTATGTGTGTAGAAATAATATAAATGTTAAGTTCTCTTCTCTGTTTCATGACTACATAGCTGTGATGAGTAATTTAGGTAAGATTGTCTCCACTGTATCACTGTATCAGGTAGACAGGCAAGGTTGGCAGCGCCAGTAAACGCCACTGGTGTTTTAACACTGTCATAGACTACAGACCTTACCCTTACGGTACCTTTGGTAATGATATTAAAATTGTCCTAATCTTACTTAATCCTACTAATATTATAAATGCGAATGTTTGTGAGTGTGGATGTTTGTTACTCTTTCACGCTCAAACGGCTGAACGGATCGGGCTGAAATTTGGAACAGAGATACATTATAGTCTGGAATAACACATAGGCTACTTTTTATCCCGGGAGAACGTTCCCATGGGAAGCGGGAAGTGAAATTTCACACTGACATAGCCGCGAGCGCCATCTATCCCATACCTATGTACTTTAAACGTGACATAAAAGTCACAACCATACCATGCACATTTCAAAGAATGTCTATTATTACCATAAAATTTGTAAAAATAGTTTTTAAGTACATAGGTGAGAAGAAACCTTTTGTTTTATCTTTTAACTAGCTGACCCTCGCAACTTTGTTTACGTCAAAAAAGGTCTATGAAATTAGAGGTATTTAATAATCATACTCATCAAGTAGCATGTGAATCTGCCCTGTTTGATTAATCAAAATAGAGCTTTATGGTTAAAGCTATTCCTCAATATAGAATTTTCCTCAGTATAAACAATTTACATACAAACACTGTGTAAGAATTTTATTACATGTATCAATGTAGTAGACGACGTGTATAAAATGACATCAATCAAATGTCATCAATATTCTGAAAAAGAAATTAAACATAGAGTTCGCAAACTCTTTTGAAAATACATACTGAACCTATTAGAGGATCGTTATGAAGTTAACAGGATAGTTAACAACCATCCATAGAAAATAGGTGGTATAATGCTGAATACCGCAAAGAACAAGCGGCGCGGCATATAATGGGGACTATCTTGATATCCTGGAGGATTTAAATAACGCCGATGACCTGAGCCTGCTGAGGCACACACAAGCCGTCATGCATGTCTGCAGGACAACGTGCAGGATGAGGCAGCGAATGGCTGGACTGAAAATAAAATCGACATACGCAGGAGATGTGGTGGAGGCACTAATTCACGTACCTCGGGACTGTCGTGTCAGAAACTGATGGGATAGAAGAGTACCCTACATCATTTCGAGACTCGCCTAGGCTAGAACAACCTTCACACAGCTGCGCCCCGTAGGCAGTCGCGAAAATGGACTCGAAGAGTAAAACTCAAAACAAAGTAAACGTTAAAACTGTACTGCTAACTGCTATACGGATGCGAGACATGGAAGGTCACTGAAGACATTTCGCACCAGCTACCAGCTACAAGTGTTCGTCAACCGCTGCCTCCAACGGATCCTCGGTATATACGGGCCCGAGAAAATCACCAACGTAAGCCTTCCACCAACAGATCAAACGTCGGAAGTGTAGCTGCTGCGCTGGATTGGACACACACTGCTAAGGGACCATGATCACATCATACCAAGACAAGCCTTACTGAAACTACGGGTAGGGTTTCAAAAACTCTTTAACTGTTCGATAGTAAGTACATAACATAATGCTAAGATTAACAGGAGCGGTGCAGCAATGAGAAATGTTTCGAAAACGGAAAACATTTAATCGTTATAAGAGTATCCGTTGTGCCTTAAAAAATTCTAAAACAAAATACCTATTTATTTATTTATCTTTTAAGGTTCGCTCGCAGTTACATTTTTGAAAGTGAGCAAAATTCCTACATATATGCTATGCCGGACTCTTAAAGACTAAAAACCACACGTATCTTGCTTAACAGCCTACGGTTGGCAGCCCTAGGTAAGCCCTCGGTAGTCACCCCAGAACTTCCAACAGACCTACGCGGCTACCACTATGGCTTCACTTAAGTGGGTTTAGGTGCTATCTCGCGTTTTTGGGAGGTTTTCGATCACATTAACGTTAATTATTTCTAAAATCATGAATAATAGCGATGCGACGGGAGTAAACGCAACGGGGGTAAATGACGGGAAACATGAGATCAAAATAATAGCGCTCTTTCTCTCTGTCTCCCTCTCTCTCTTATGAGACGCAAACGAAGTTGCGCGGGTCAGCTAGTCTATTATATATAGGGATGCAATATCGTTCATAAAAAATATCGATATTAGAATATCAATATTTTTCGAGATAAAATATCGATATTGAAAATATCGCTGTTTATAAACGATATATCGATATTGACGAGCGATATATCGATCTATTGATTTTTTTGCTGCTCTTATAGTTTTTTTTTAAGAATAATGATCGGACGGGACTAACCTTGATTATTCTACTTTTGTTCATAACTCCACCTTTTTTCAACCGATTGCCATGGAACAAATCTCAGATTTAAGCTTAACTAGATCTCTCTATTAAAATACGCATCAAGTTCCGTTCAGTAGTATTTGCGTCCATAGCGAACAAACAGGCATAAGGACCAACAGACAAGGGTTAATAAAAACGTTGTGTGCAGTATCGTTCGTTAAGATATAATAATCCAAGTATTATTTTTTAAGTATCTCCATTGTACAGACACGACCACTTTACACTTTAATAATACGAATAGTATAAACCGAAAACACTCAAACTTTGAAAAATGTATTTGGCCGATTGTCTTACCCGGGAATCGAACTCAATTAAAACAATCGGCCAAATACCTCAGCGTAGCAGTCGCATGCAGTATCACTCCGCCACACCGTGGCAGTGGCAGCCATATAGCCTAGTGTTAAGTTTATATTTTAACATTTTTATAGTTTTGGTTTTTTTTTTTTTATACTACTTAGGTGGCAGACAAGCTTACGGCCCACCGGAAGGTTGGTAACCGTAGCCTATAGACGTTTGCAACACCATAGGCGCTACACGGGAACACCCAAAAATTCCGAAATATGTTTTTCCGAATTTCAATAATCCGATGTTCAAAATTCCGAAGATTATAATTCCTAAGAAACTAAGCTCCGAATATTCAAAAGTACGATATTTATTTATCCGAAACTCATAATTACGAATTTTTATTTTTCCTAATTTCATTAGTACGAATAATCAAAAGACCGGACTGTTATTTTCCCGAAAAACATTATTCAGAATTTCAAATATCCGAAAATTCACTGTTTAAGTTTTTTTAATAAAGTACGGTCAAGTCTAATTACCGAAGATATTATTTCCAAGTGGAAGGCTAAGGCGGGAGCGAAGCGGAGCGGAGCTCCCGCCTTAGCCTTCGTGGTTATTTTTTTTTGTTTTGTCGTTTGCCTTCCACTCACTTGGAAATAATATTTTCGGTAGTTAGACTTGACTATACTATATTAAAAAAACGGGTGGAATCGGGAACATAAATTTTAATGATAAGTTTTCGGGTTAAAACAGGAACGGGTGGAAACGACATTCACCCTTCGTATTTATATATTTCGGATTTTTGATAATCGGAGTTCGTATTTATAATATGGCGGATTTTTAATGATTCGGAATTCAACGGTTCGGTTTCTTGAAATTCGGCATTCTGACAGTCGGAATTGTAAACATTCGGAATTTTAAAATTATGACATTTAATAAAAAGGATTTATGAAACATCGGATTTTTGACTTTCGGGATTTCGAATCATTCGGATTTATGAAATTCGGAATTATGAAATTCGTGGTTGTGACTTTCGGAATTAAGTTTTTCGTATTAATGTAGTGTACCCGCGCTACACACGCGCTGACGACCCGGGCGCAGGTTGTGACGACCCACAGTTGAAATTTTTCAAGCCGCCCGTAAGGCCTTTAACTTGGCTTAACGACTGTCATTTTACCGACAACCGGGACCAACGGCTTATCGTGCCTTCCGAAGCACGGAAACGCTCGTAAATAAAATGTCACAAAGTGGTCCACGTGGTAATTCAATTTAGATATCTAAAATAAAACAATCTATCAATCAAATCTGGATGTAGGCCTTTCCAAATTTACGCCACAATACACTTGTAAATAACACATGAAATTAATTTCATCTTAACTCTTTTTCATTTACCAAAATCTAAGTGGTTATATATCAAGATAAATACCAAAATCTTTTATTTAAAATATTCAATTAATTATAATTTTTGATTGAGTGAAATCATCTCACGCTCAAGAATAAATCGTCGAAATTTTGGGTTTCAATTTGGATATTAAAATATCGATATTTCGCTCATGAAGAACGATATATCGTCGATATTTTTGATTCCGATATCGATACTAAAATATCGATGTTTATAACCGATATATCGATATTTTAAATATATCGATATATCGTTTGCATCCCTAATTATATATCGATTATATAAAAATGAATCCCTTTTTCCTTCGTCACGACTCACGACGACGACATCACGCATGAACGGCTGGACCGATTTTGGTAATTCTTTTTTGTTGTTTGTTATTGTCAGATGGTTCTTATCGGAAAAAAATTACGAAAGTTGCGTGAAAAATTGGAAAATTTGCAATAACTGTCACTGGCTCGAATTGTTCAAAGAAATGGTTTCTACTGCAAGTTTGGATCGGTTCTTACTCAGAACTCGGGGTATCGATTTCCATATCCATAGACTCTGTCCGGTCAGCTAGTAGGTAATTTTATAAATGTACAGCTTCGATCAACAATAGGTATCGATATCAATAACAAGCCTTGTGAAGTTTTGTGAAGATGTATATACCCATACCGACCGACGTTTGTGACCCAATCACCAGAGTTTAATAGAGTTAGGCATCTTCAAACAAAATTATATCAAAGGTGCCGAGCGCGGTATACTTGTGTGCGTGCGCAGTGCCTCTCATAATATACAAATGTACTCTGTGGCAGTGCCTACGGGCGCGTCGCGTCGGAACGTGCCGCGCGTCACGCAACATTTAAAAATATACAACCCTACTATATATAATTCTACTATGCAATCACGCTCTAGCAGCTGAACGCGTTTGGCTGTTATTTGGTAGGTACATATTAATGGTACTACATATATATAAATTTTTAGGTTATATCGATTATAGTCTGGAATAACTCATAATTACTTAAATAAATATTCACGGACATTTCACACAACGCTATCTGATCCCAAAGTAAGCTAGGAATTACCTGCTTGTGTTATGGGTATCAGACCACGGATATTAATACTTATATACTTTTAAATACTGCATATTATACATAGAAACACCCAGACTCTTAAGACAAACATTTATGGATCACACAAATATTTGTCTCCGGTGGGAATCGAACCCACCACCTCCAGCGCTGCAGGCGGTATCACTACGGACTGCGCCACAGAGGCAGTCGATGATTCCTTGGATGTGTTCCATCCATTGGCAAGAGGGAACGGGAACAGAATTCCACGCAGGCCAAGCCACGGGCGTTAGCTAGTATGCTATAAATTTTATTCCGCAAGAAATTTCTGAGAATAACTAAGGTTATTAGCGCCTGTACATATAGATCTTAGGGGAATAATTCCCTATAAATACCACCGGTGTGTCTCCGAATAAAAACTAAAGAGATATTTCGGCAAAATAGTATAATTAAAAATAAAAAACGACAAAACAAAAAAATAACCACGAAGGCTAAGGCGCCTTAGCCTTCTAACCTAACCTATCCGAGTCGGGATGCGGGGTCCTACTAACATCTTAAGGACCCCAATGGGTCGGATCCTCCTCGTGGTGCATCCTGGGCAACGGAGTAGCGACCACTCCCCTTCCTCTGTGGGGGAGTTGTGCTACTCTGGCTAATTCCGGCCGAGGCGGGAGTAACCCACCTGTGGGTTGCTCGGTGGTGTGTGTTGCTGCCGGCCGTGCCGTTATTCACGGCCGGCAGCAGCAATGATGGGTCGCCGTCGCTTCGCCTCCTTTGCTGGCGAGACGATGGCGGCAAAGTGGGAGAGGCACTGCGTGGGGGGCGGGAGTTTGGGTAGATGCTCCCGCCCTGCCATGCAGTTCGGGCTGCCGGCCGTGAATAACGGCGCGACCGGCGGCAACAGTGCTGGGCCGCTGTCACCTCGCCAGTTGACGAGGTGATGGCGGCAAAGCGGGAGGTGCACTGTGCGGGGGAGCGGGAGTAACCGATAATGCTCCCGCTCTGCCGTGCAGTTCGGGGGCGCCGCGGTGAGGAGTTACTGCGCGCCCCCGATTGTTTCTTGACCGTGGGCGTAAGGTCGGGGGACCCCGCCCACCAACGGTCACATGGCGGTGGGCACCTTTTCCGTGTTCCAGGGGTGCCCATTAGCGCACGCCTGCGCCAGCCGCTCTCTGTCTCCTCTATTACAGAGGGGCGCTCGAGAGCGGTGCAGGCGTGGACTTCGAGCTTTGGGGAGCCGCCCATCTGGCTCCCCCGAGGAGAGCCCCGAATAAACGGGGCGCCCCTAGCCAGGTCGACGTGAATAATCTTTTGATATCCCTCTGCCCGGCTAAAGGGTGAGGAGGAACACCGCGGGGTTTAGTGGGTAGGACGGTCCATTCCGGACCGGGCCGGGAGTCCCACACACCATCCCAGCTGCCCCCGCAGCTGGGATGAAGGCGCGTAAATGCGTTCCCCGCGTCAACAAAAAAAAAAAACCTATCCGAGTCGGGGTGCTAGGTCGGGAAACCTCCTCGGGCGCTTGGACCGGTTTCCTATCCCTTCGGGCTATATGCCCGGGGGGAGTGGCAACTGGACTAAGACGGTGCACCCTGGAACATCGGCTAATGGGTGCGGCGTGCTGCCCCCATTAGTCGATGTACCGATATACCGGCAAGCTGACCCCATGGCGAGGGGGTCGCAGTTGGGTGAGCCTGCTGGGCCCACGGTGTTGCGGCGTCTCTGCACAGCTACACGCTTTGGCGGACGCCCCAATGCTCCCGGCTTTCTGGCCGGTAGAAGCATTGGGACCGTTTTTCGGCCGTCGTTTGACGGAGTTGACCCCATTGCACGAGGGGGTCGTGGGATGGCGGGCCTTCAAGGTCCGCGGGGTTGCGACAGCTCCCGGATACCCGGTGGAAGCGTCGCAACGATAGTGAGGTTCGCTCCCGGCTGCGGCCGGTTGGAGCAAGTTTGCTGTGCGGCAGCGGCCGCATGTGCGGCTGTTCCGCCTGTGCGGCTGATTTCGCCTGTACGGCAGGCCACCTGTGCGGCAGTTACGTAGCGCGGCAGTGTTTGACCGGCTACTGCATGTGTGCGGTGCCAGTGCGGTGGGCTGGTTCCGTCTGTGCGGCCGTTCCGCCCGTGCGGCCGTTCCGTCCGTGCGGCCGCTCCGTACAGCAACAGTAGGAGCCTGTCACTGCTGGTCATGGTGCAAGCCATGGTCGGCAGTCAGGCGTGCTGAGTCGCGATGGCGGCAAAGCGGGAGGTGCACTGTGCGGGGGAGCGGGAGTAACCGATAATGCTCCCGCTCTGCCGTGCAGTTCGAGGGCGCCGCGCGCCCCCGATTGTTTCTTGACCGTGGGCGTAAGGTCGGGGGACCCCGCCCACCAACGGTCACATGGCGGTGGGCACCTTCCCCGTGTTCCGAGGGTGCCCATTAGCGCACGCCTGCACCAGCCGCTCTCTGTCTCCTCTAATACAGAGGGGCGCTCGAGAGCGGTGCAGGCGTGATAATCTTTAGCTCCTTAGGGAGCTTTGGGGAGCCGCCCATCGGGCTCCCCCGAGGAGAGCCCCGAATTCACGGGGCGCCCCTAGCCGGGTCGACGTGAATAATCTTTTGATATCCCTGGGCCCGGCTAAAGGGTGAGGAGGAACACCGCGGGGTTTAGTGGGTAGGACGGTCCACTCCGAACCGGGCCGGGAGTCCCACACACCATCCTAGCTGCCCCCGCAGCTGGGATGAAGGCGCGTAAAAGCGTTCCCCGCGTCAACAAAAAAAAAAAAACCTATCCGAGTCGGGGGTGCTAGGTCGGGGAACCTCCTAGTGAGCTTGGACCGGTTTCCTATCCCTTCGGGCTATATGCCCGGGGGGAGTGGCAACTGGACTAAGACGGTGCATCCTGGATAGTCGGCTAACAGGCGCAGCGCTGGAGTCTGCTGCCCCTGTAAGTCGATGAACTAATATCCCGACAACCGACCCCATGTCGAAGGGGGTCGTGGTATGGCTGGCCTGGTAGGCCTGCGGTTGCGGCGTTCACCGCCGTGACAAATAGTGACGTCCGCTCCCGGCTACGGCCGGTAGAAGCGCAATCGTTCGTCGGTCTTTCCGACCGAAGCCGACCCCATTGCACGAGGGGGTCGCAGTATGGCGAGCCTTCAAGGCCCACGTTGTTTACAATCCGCGAGGTTTGCTCCCGGCTGCGGCCGGTTAAAGTTTGCTATATGTCAGTGGCCGCATATGCGGGTGTTCTGCCTGTGCGGCTGTTTCCGCCTGTACGGCGGCCTGTCTGTGCGGCAGTTGAGCCCCTCGGCACGCGGCAGCTTGGGCGGCTGCTGCATGTGGGCTCCTGCTCCGCCTGTACGGCTGGTCCGTCTGAGCGGCTGTTCTGCCTGTGCAGCCCGTTCGCCTGTGCGGCCGCTCCATACAGCAGTAGTAGGGGTGTGCCACCCTTCCACATCTTGGCAAGCTGACCCCATGACGAAGGGGTCGAAGTTCGGTGGGCCTGCCAGGCCCATGGTGTTACGGCGCATCTGCGGCGTTTCTTGCCGTCATTTGACGGAGTTGACCCCATTGCACGAAGGGTCGAGGAATGGCGGGCCTCCAAGGCCCGCGGTGTACACGCGAGATATGCTCCCGGCTGTGGTCGGTTAGAGCGAGATTGCTGTACGGCAGTGGCCGCATATGCGGCTGTTCCGCCTGTGCGGCTGTTTCCGCCTGTACGGCAGCCTGTCTGTGCGGCAGTTGAGCCCCTCGGCACGCGGCAGCTTGGGCGGCTGCTGCGTGTGGGCTCCTGCTCCGCCTGTACGGCTGGTCCGTCTGTGCGGCTGTTCCGACTGTGCGGCCCTTCCGCCTGTGCGGCCGCTCCGTACAGCATCAGTAGGGACCTGTCACTGCTGATCGTGGTGCAAGTCATGGTCGGCAGCCAGGCGTACCGAGTCGCCATCGATTCGGCGGAAGGCGCACTGCGCAGGGGAGCGGGAGTAACGGAAAATACTCCCGCTTCGCTGTGCAGTTCGGGGGCGCCGCGGTAAGGAGTCACTGCGCGCCCCCGATTGATTCTTGACCGAGGGCGTAAGGTGGACCCCGCCCATTGACGGTCATGTGGTGGAAGGCACCTCCCCGTGTTCCGGAGGTGCCTTTAGTGCCCGCCCGCTCTGTACCCCCTCTGCTTGCAGAAGGGCGCTCGAGAGTGGTGCGATGCGGGCTTGTTTTTCTTCAACCATCCTGCCAACCATCTGCCCCCCCCCCCCCCTCCGAGGAGAGCCCCAACCCCATGGGGCATCCCTAGCCGGGTCGACGTGAATAATCTTTTGATATCCCTCGGCCCGGCTATAGGGTGAGGAGGAAGACCGCGGGGTTTAGTGGGTAGGACCAGAGTTTAATAGAGTTAGGCATCTTCAAACAAAATTATATCAAAGGTACCGAGCGCGGTATACTTGTGTGCGTGCGCAGTGCCTACGGACGCGTCGCGTCAGAACGAGCCGCGCGTCACGCACACATTTAAAAATCAGTACTAGTCGGAACGTTCCCAGCAGGTAAACCAAGCGTTCAATCCTAGGATCAAGTATACCCTGGATTAGCTAAGCGCGTACACCCGAAAGGGACAAACACATAGTACTTGTGAAACCAGTGTTGTTAGTCCCTACCAAATTTTACCCCACGACTTTTTTAAATCCGTTAGGTATACTGAATTAATGTTTTCTGGCATTACATCCTTTAAAAAACTCAAATACATAACAATTTAGGCATAAAGAATACTCATAACTGTAATTATGTTATTTTTTTTTAATTAACATTATTATACAAACACGAAAGGTGGCATCAGTAATTTTTTTGATGATTATCAGCGTACTTACATTGCCCTAAAAGAGGGACGAGGTTTTACAGTGTCCTACGCGTAGGATATAGATAGGATATGATATAGACAGCGTTAGCGGTCGAGGTTCCCCGACCTTATGCCCATGGTCAAAAAACAATCGGCAGCGCGCAGGGACTCCTTACCGCGGTGCCCCCGAACTGCACGGCGGAGTGGGAGTATTTCCATTGCTCCCGCTCCCCCGCGCAGTGCACCTCCCGCCACCACCTCGTCAACTGACGAGGCGACAGCGGCCCAACACTGTTGCCGCGAGCCGCGTCATTATTCAGGCAGGGCGGGAGCATCTACCCAAACTCCCGCCCCCGCAATGGCGGCAAAGTGCCGTTTGCCACCATCGCCCCGCTAGCAAAAGTGGCGAAACGACGGCGACCCAGCATCGCTGCTGCCGGCCGTGCCGTTACTGACGGCCCACGGGTGGGTTGCTCCCGTCTGGGCCGGAATTAGCCAGAGTAGCACAATTCCCCCACAGAGGAAGGGGAGTGGTCGCTACCCTGTTGCCCAGGATGCACCACGAGGAGAACGGATCGCATTGGGGTCCTGAAGATGTTTGTAGGACCCCGCATCCCGATGGCATTGGCATTATACCCTGACCTTGACCTAAATATTTTATATGATGTGGGCTTAAAATAAAAAAAAGTTGGGGACTCCTGGTCCCCAAGGAGCTGCATAGAATTTATTCAGCGTGTTTGAATAAAAAAAAAATAAACAAGTTGCTCAAAATTCAAATTTTCGAAGATTTTATTGTCCTTTCAATAAAATTAATTTAGTGTACATATTTCGTATGTTGTCAACTCTATTACAAAAAGATTTTGTGGCATAATGAATACGTACATTCAAATAATTTTTGCATATAGCTTTAATTAAAACAAAAGAGAGTAATGGTTTTCAGCAATAGGTCGATGGCCTAATAAAATGCAAATTTAACGCAAATTTGCGCATTTGAAATTTTAAAAAGTTCGTATCGCCTGAATTCATGGAGATAATAAATCTGCTGTCTCTTGATTAATTAGCCGTTTTTCTTGCAATTTTTCTACAATTTTTCACATAAGACGCTGATTTTCCGAACGTAATATCGCCAACATCTTTTTTTCGTGTCTGGGCTAAAAGCGTCTGCCGATTTAATTGCTTGAATAGTTTTTGTTTCCGTGGTGTTATCTCAACCTCCGTGGACTTTTCAATCAATGTTGAGTGTTCAACCTTAAATTAATTAAAAAAGAGGATTTTAATAATAATAATAATAATTTAAATTGCAACTAATATTAATAAACATTTTCTCGATTAATTGAAACTATAGATATTACAATTATAAACATATTGAAAGAGAATTTTATGTTTACCCTTACCGAATTCGTTTTGTAATGCACTAGCTATTGCCCGCATATATACATTATATTATTCGAACTCTACATGATTATTCACTCGCCTCTCTAGAATGACCTATAAACTCTTCGTCACTCGCCTTTATTTACGACTCTACTCAACTATATCCTTTCCCAACCTATCTATGTAGCCAATTTCATCAGGATATCTCAAAAAATCATAACCTATTTCCCCCCCTCCTTCTACCCTTTTTTTCGCAATAAAACGTTGCCATGTCAGTTTCCATCTCTGTATCAAATTGTATCAGATTATCTTCCGAAATGACAAACTTTCATAGTAACTTTCATCTCCTAGTCCTATACCCCCCCCCCCCCCCACCTCTATCCCCTTTTACGCGATCAAAGGTAGTCTAGGTCCGTTCCCAAGCTCTAATCCATCTTTGTGCCAAATTTCATCAGAATATCTTCAAAAATGACAAACTTTCATACCCTATTTAACCCCTCAAACCCCCTTTTCGCGATAAAAGGTAGCCTATGTCCATTCCCAAGCTCTAATCCAGCTCTGTGCCAAAATCATCAAAATCGGTTCAGTGGTTTAAGCGTGACAGACAGACAAAGTAACTTTCGGAATTATAATATTAGTATGGATCACCTGCGTAGATATGGACGCGATTTCGCGATGGAGGTGCACGAGGTGCTTTTCCCATTACAAAGTAGGTATGTAGTTTAAAAAAAAAACAAGAGTAACTAACCTCTTTGACAACATGAAGTGTAGGGATCGAGAACGCTTTTAGGTATGTCATATTGCCGGTAGTTTTCCTCAAACAACTTTGTTCAAAATGTCTCTAGCATATTCGAGTGTATTTGGTCGGTTGCCAGTTTAGTCTTCCTGTGGCACGAATCTGAAACAACAGTTTCATTAATATGAAGTTTAAGAATAAATAAAAAATACCCCTCATTATGGGTAATTTACCAGTACCTCAACTGGTATCCCTAAAAAATCTATAACCTGGACAAATTAAAAAGTAGATAAAAATGGCGGACAAGTCTGGCATTTGTTTCGAGTTCGATAATTTTAACTTACAACTTTATATGGTTGGTTAACACACCTGTTATGGTGATAATAAATCAATATTTTGAGCCATTATTTCTACTTTAAAAAACTTGTTAATGTGCTACGGCTCTTAATCTGTTATTATCTTTACAAAGCAAGGGATATTTTATCTAAAAATCGTACTTACGTATGATAGGTTATGTTTTATGATTTCCGCTCACTACGGCTTTTGCAGCCTAAAATATAACATATCACAATGTTCAATAGATGAGTTTTAAGCAAAAATTATCTGCCTTCTTAGTTACACCACCTTAATTACTGTCAAATACAAAAAAACCTCACAACAATAAATGATCACAAAGACTTGTTGGTCACAACCTCAACTTGTGACCAACAAAAAAAACAGAAACTCTGACAAGGACAGAGAATACAGTTTTTGTCCTTTTCAATCCTTACAGTTTTTGTATGTTAAAAAACTAAAATCTAACCTACCTATTCCGTTACAAGATTGTACAATTCAGAGTGCAAGTTAGTATTTTTGATAAATCATCTCTTAAAAGTGCTAAAGTCATTGCTATCAAGAAGCCCGGTAAAGACCCAGCTGTGCCAAGCAGCTATCGACCTATAAGTTTATTGCCAAGCATCAGCAAGCTCCTTGAAGCAATTATTTTATCACGTCTGACTAAAACTGTAAATCATTTACTGATCCCTGAACAATTTGGATTCAGAAGCTCCCACTCAACCACACAACAATTAACTAGAGTGGCCGAGCATATAACCCACAACCTGAATCTAGGACTATCTACTGGCATGGTTCTGTTGGACATTGAAAAAGCCTTCGATACTGTTTGGCATAAAGGCCTCTTACACAAACTTATTGCTTGCAAAGTACCCCTACCTTTGGTTAAACTTATACAAAATTACTTAAAAGATCGTACCTTTACTGTTTATATTGACACAACACATTCTGCTCCATATATCATGCCCGCTGGCGTGCCCCAAGGATCAATCCTTGGTCCTTTTTTATTTATTTTATACTTGAATGATATTCCGAAACAACCACGCTGTCATCTTGCTGTCTACGCAGATGATACAGCTACCTACACAAGTGACCAAGACGTCGATATTATTATAGGCAGATTAAAACTCTCTTTAGAACTTCTGAGCAATTTCTTTACATCATGGAAATTGAAACTAAATGCAACAAAAACGGAATCTATTTTGTTTACCTCAAAACGTTTGTTGCCGAAAATATTGGTAAAAATAAATAATTTCAATATTCCTTGGAGTCTATCTGTTAAATATTTAGGTCTTGTTCTGGATAATCGATTAAATTGGAATAAAAATACTGAGGCACTTATAGCGAAAAGTACTAAAGCTCTAAATTCATTACGACCTATTTTAAATCGCAAATCCCCTCTTGGTCCACATACAAAATTACGAATTTATTCCACTCTCGTGAGGCCGTGTCTCACCTACGCGGCACCGGCTTGGTGCTGTATATCTGACACTAAATATAATAAACTTCAAGTTGTCCAAAACAAAGCTCTTAAAATATCATACAATACCCAATTTTGTACAAATTTAAATAAACTACATAATCGTATAAAATTCCCATTACTTAAAGATTATATATTAAAATTATCCAGAAAATTCTATCTATATAGAAATCCTAAAAATAAGAATCCTTTAATCTCAAACATAGGCAAAAGCAGATTATCGACACTCCCGTACTTGACAAAATATCGATACCGCCTACCGCATCACTACTTCCTCAATGCATCGTGACGTCGGCCTTTGTAACACAAGATGCGTTTTCGTTCGAGTCGCATCATTTTTATCATTCGCCTACCCGTTTTGCAATTTATAACAAACTAGTACATAGCAATGTTGTTTAATTTTGTAAGAATGACTTTGTTCTATTTATACCTAAGTATAATTTTGTTTACTTTTATATAGTTCATAAGTACCTATCAAAATAAATGTAATGTGAGTCCATTCTAAGACGTGCACATTCTATCATAAAGGTGTACATGTAGCAAATTATCTTGTTTACTTTGGTTGCGCATGGTAATTTAATTGTGTTGTTATTTAAGAAATATATGTTCTAAAGACGTTTAGTCTAAATGTTCATAATAAGTTCATATAAGTGTATACAAAATGAATAAGATCTTTTGTTAACGAATTTGTAAAATTAATGCTAAATAAAGAATTTTAAAATCAAATCAAATCAATCAGCCTAAAATATAACATATCACAATGTTCAATAGATGAGTTTTAAGCAAAAATTATCTGCCTTCTTAGTTACACCACCTTAATTACTGTCAAATACAAAAAAACCTCACAACAATAAATGATCACAAAGACTTGTTGGTCACAACCTCAACTTGTGACCAACAAAAAAAACAGAAACTCTGACAAGGACAGAGAATACAGTTTTTGTCCTTTTCAATCCTTACAGTTTTTGTATGTTAAAAAACTAAAATCTAACCTACCTATTCCGTTACAAGATTGTACAATTCAGAGTGCAAGTTAGTATTTTTGATAATCAATTAGTATTTTTGTTAAATAAATCCCAGTGTCTCGTTCATACGCGGTATTATTATTTGCGTAGCCAATCCAGGGTATACTTGATCCTAGGTTCAATCAGTGTTGCCGCGAACCGCGTGCGCGTGATTACGTAAAATGTATGTGTCATATGCCGTGTCTGTATACCCAGCAGGACCCTTCGTCTGATTCGATTGAGAACCACAGTTTTACTTTCGTAATATTTGCTACCTTCCGAATAGTGTAAGTAAAATTTTAGTACCTTAACAGTTATTCAGAAAAAATGAGTTTATTTCTAGCAGGACCCTCCGTGGTTTGAAGGTCTTCAGACCTGTAGTGTATGTCTCTGCATAGCGGTGAATTAGTACCTTCAGATTATCTTCGTTTATTTTAAAAAAAGTAATTAGTTTATAAGAAATATACCTACAAAATGTTTATAATGCCAGCAGGACCCTTTTTTGTTCTGGGTCTTTCAGTCCACACACTCATATTTTCTAGCAGTATTCAATTGGTACCTTTCAAAAAACTTATCACTTAATTCAAATAATTATTAATAATATGTAAAAAAAATCAGAGAAAATATTCTTAAGACGCCTATACACGCTGGCCGAGCGTTGCCGAGCAATGGCCACCGCCAACGTGTGGACAGTCAATTTGTCTTGTCTGGCCATCGCTCGGTGTCGCTTGCCTAGCTGGCCGAGTGAAGGCAAGCGCCAACGTGTGTAGAGCTCATAAAAAATAAAATAACATTACTCCGATATCCGATGACTGACGATGAATGATGCAACCAATGAAATAAAAATCTGTTTCAACTCGTATGTTTTATTAGGTACCTACGTAAATATCAGCGTAAAAAAAATAACAATTGTAAAAACAAATAAATGAAATTTACCACAATCTATAATAGGTAGATACCTATAGCAATTAACAATCAAACGTGGTTCAGTGTGGGTTGATAGAGTTCATGTAGCAAATGAGTAACACAAAAACATGAGTATCAACAAAAATTATCGTATATAATATATCGTCGGCCTAATTCTATTAGGGCGTAAGTCAAAATTTTGCCAAACAGTGTATTTTTTCAGAAATAGGTAGAGTGATTGAAACTACGTCTATCTCGTTTATTACTTTGAATTAGTTGAATCAGAAAGAAAGAGATAAATCGCTTGAAACAATACATAGTACAGTCAGCCTCATATTATGTAGATAAACACTATTGAAATTTACTTTAAATTTTACTTTAAATTTAATTTAAAAAACCGATTTATTAAAAATCGATTTTTTATGTAGGTACAATGTCACATCTTAACATTCATAGAAATCGAACGCAAATTGTATGAATTACTGGCTGGTAGGTGTTGGCTGCACAGAACCGCGGTGACCTATGCTCAGTAAAAAAAAAACTAAAGAGCGCGATTTATCTCTCTGTTCTTGTAGTAATACTTCACCAAGCGAAGTTGACGATTCAAATATTACGAAAAATATCTATAAATCGATCGAGTTTTGATTTGTCCTGAACTTAATTTACAAAAATGGATACATGAGCGTGGTCTGCACCCTTGCCGACGGTACTAAGGCGCTTCCGGTAAGTACCTGATGTAGGTGGGAGGTATCAGGGTATCGGCGGTAAGGAATCATTCGCCGCGTTCGTCAACTTCGCTTGGTGGAGTATTTTATAATATTCTGCAAGTATAGTGACTTCTACGTCGAATTATGAAAGTGACAATGCATTAATTAACTCCCGAATGGATATGGAATGAACCTAACTATTAGAAGCTAACTACGTCGTACAAAGTGGTTTTTCTCATAGAAAGGGAATGAAAAGTAGAGTATATTACTCGAGAGCAAATTATTTTTACCTCGGGCGGTGTACTTTGAATCCCTCACTGCGCTCAGGATTCTACGTTAGAATCCCTCGCTTTGCTCGGGATTCTATTCTAGAATCCTTCGCTTCGCTCGTGATTCAAAGTAGCGCCCTCGCCGTAAACTATTTTGCTCCCTTGTTATACAATCTAGGTACTATTGTTTTTCGACGATATTAAACTGCGTTCATAATATAAACACACAAACAGATTTTTATTACATTGGTTGTATCACATATATAAAACAATAGATAGTAAGTAAAGTTGCCTTTGGGAATCGGAGTAAATTGCGTATCTTTCCCGCGGCACTACCTATTGGCACTACCAATAGAGTCACGGGAAATTTTATATTTTTTAGAATATTTTCTCTGATTTTTTTACATATTATTACTAATTATTTGAATTAAGTGATAAGTTTTTTGAAAGGTACCAATTGAATACTGCTAGAAAATATGAGTGTGTGGACTGAAAGACCCAGAACAAAAAAGGGTCCTGCTGGCATTATAAACATTTTGTAGGTATATTTCTCATAAACTAATTACTTTTTTTTAAAATAAACGAAGATAATCTGAAGGTACTAATTCACCGCTATGCAGAGACATACACTACAGGTCTGAAGACCTTCAAACCACGGAGGGTCCTGCTAGAAATAAACTCATTTTTTCTGAATAACTGTTAAGGTACTAAAATTTTACTTACACTATTCGGAAGGTAGCAAATATTACGAAAGTAAAACTGTGGTTCTCAATCGAATCAGACGAAGGGTCCTGCTGGGTATACAGACACTCATATGCCTGCTATCTTTATTTACATTCATACATATAATCACGCCTTTATCCCCGTTGGAGTAGACAGAGGCATAGTATACGCCCCCATTTCTCATTTTAGTTTTATGCCTCACGTAGGTGATGAGCCTGAGATGAGTAGATGGACAGGCGCAGGTCGCCACGACCCGCAGTTGAAAATTTTCAAGCCAAGCATAAATCCTTCAACTTGGCTTAACGATTGTCATTTTACTGACAACCGGGTTACATTTTGAGATTTCCTTCTCTACGTAATGGATCTTTTTGCGAAGGTGTTCCCTTAGTCGCCTCTTACGACACCCTTGGGATGTATTGGGGTGGCGACATTTTGTACTCTTACCTGTCGCAACACGGGACCTCGTCGCCACAACCTGTCGCCATTAGATAAATATGACAATGCCTATAAAGAAGTAAGGACGATATATATTGCTCTGTTTTTGGATGCCTCAACAGTAATTTTTAAACTCCCTCATTATCTATCGTTATTCACGATTTCACGAATTCACGATAGGTACACCTAACAAAAGAAGAAGAAAGGTGAGTTTGAATAATTCACTTACGTACCTGCTACGTCCATAATACTCTCAAGGTAGGCACCTTGAGATTATTATGGACGTAGTAATATAAGTTCAATGCTTACGTACGAATTCGTTCAATACCTATTAGACTTCGTATTTATTAGGGTTCCGTACCCAAAGAGTGAAAAACAGGACCCAATACATGACCCTTCGCTGTACGTCTGTCTGTCTGTCCCACAAAATGTGTGTATCGCAGGAACCGTGATAGCTAGAGAACTGAATTTTACAGATGATGTATTTCTGTTGCCGCTATAACAACAAATACTAAAATCAGAAAATAATATTGTATTAGGGGAACGTTTGTTGCATGGAATACAACAAACATGAATTTTGCCGTTTTTTGGTACAGAACCCTCGCTGCGCGAGTTCTACTCCCACTGCTTCGAACCCACTCAGTTCGTTTTCGACCCCTTATAATTTCTTTGTGGATAAAACTAGAAGTTTGAAGTAAATTTAGTATCTTTTAACAGAACACTACCCGTCCATTTCAACACGGCAATAGGCTCACCACCTATTTCGCGGGACATGAAACTAAAAGGTGAGACGTGGGCGTATACTACGCCTCTGACTACCCCTTTTGGGATAAAGGCGTGACTATATGTATGTATGCAGTGAGTGAACACTGACTGACTGATAATCGAAACTTTATATTCCGAGAGCTGGCACGAATTTTTGGGTAGGTATTTGAGGCAAGCTGAAAACTTGTCAGATACCTCTCCTATTACATCCCAACTCGGAATTGCAGACCTGGCTGGTGAGTACCGGGGCTAAATCAACCCCTAATTTTTTAAAAATATTATTTTTTTTTCCCAAAAAATATATTTGAGGCACTACGCAATTTATATTTGTTGCAGTGTAATACTTAAGGAATACGAAAAAAAATAAGCCAGATAATTTAATCGGGGTTTTAACATTGCCAGACGCGTGCAAAAATATTTTGCAAACAATTATAAAAAATGTTTTTGAGGCAGCTTGAAATTTTAATGGAGCGTTATTTATAAGTAAAAAATAAGATTACCAAAAAGACAGATCATTTCGGTGGGGCCTTCTACCTGCCAGGTGATCAAACAAATAATGAATGGGTACGAGCCTGTAGTGCTATAGACAAGCTGGAGTGTGAGAGAGCGCATAACGACAGCTGTCTCCGTTCTTGCTTGCCGCGTTACTATTAGCTCTGGCGAAGCCACGTGCGACCCATGAGGTTTCTACTAAAAACATTTTGCATAAAAGAGATTGTATTGATTTATGGACGTTACGTATTAAAAAAAGCAATAATTTAAATAAAAAATCGCAAAACCAGGTTTATAAAAATATAATAACTCTCCAGTAGTACAATTATTTCAAGTATAAAATAAAATTGAAATAAATTCTATTCATTTATTAATATTTTAGAGATATTGAGTTAATATAAATGTAGGAACCTACTTATAATTTGGTCAAACTAATTTTATTCTATATTTTATACAACCCGTTTTATTTTATTTATCTTTTAATTTTTTAAATGTTTAAAATTACATAATTAAACATATTTCGGAATTGGAATAATAATAAATTATATATTACTAGTATATATTATTATTATATATTATTAGTATTATAATGTGCTCTCTTGTTTGCTTAGTCAGATGAACGTCTGAGACACAGGATTAACATCCTAGTTCAGACAAGGATTTGATAATACACTGTAACAACTTCTTGCCGTAGCTGATAGGTATTCCATTACTTTAGTCAAGTGTAAGTTAAACCATGAATTGTAAGATATTAACGATTGTACTGCTTTTATTACTTTGATATAGAAAGAAAATATTATATGTGCCTACAATGACTGAATTACTGTAATCCTAATATTTTAAGTGATATCAGTATTATTTTTGATGAAATAAATTTAAACCTCATGGGTTATTGTAAGCCACACCGAAACGATCTGTCTTTTTGGGAATCTTATTTTTTACTTATAAATAACGCTCCATTAAAATTTCAAGCTGCCTCAAAAACATTTTTTATAATTTTTTGCAAAATATTTTTGCACGCGTCTGGCAATGTTAAAACCCCGATTAAATTATCTAGCTTATTTTTTTTTGTATTCATTAAGTATTACACTGCAACATATATAAATTGCGTAGTGCCTCAAATATATTTTTTGGAAAAAAAAAATATATTTTTAAAAATTTAGGGGTTGATTTAGCCCCGCTACTCACCAGCCAGGTCTGCAATTCCGAGTTGGTATATAAAGGGTGTTTTTTTTAGAGGTATAGAACTTTGAAATGGAATAAAACGAAGGTGATTGTTTTTATTGATATGAAAATGACTTTATTCGAAAGGAAATCTTCTGGCATTATAATTAAAATATGATTTCTGGCAAATAACCGCCACGGCTGGCTCGGACGTAGTCTAATCTAGAGGTCCAATTTTCGATGACTTTCCCAACATTTTTGGCCGTATATCGACAATAACGCGCCGAATGTTGTCCTCCAAGTGGTCAATCGTTTCGGGCTTATCGGCGTAGACGAGCGACTTCACATATCTCCACAGAAAATAGTCAAGTGGCGTAAAATCGCACGTCCCTGGAGGCCAATCCACTTGTCCAAAACGCGAAACTATGCGGTAACCAAACGTTTCCTTCAATAAATCAATTGTGGCACGAGCTATGTGACATGTTGTGCCGTCTTGTTGAAACCACTACTACAGCACATCATGGTTGTTCAATTGATGAACAAAAAAGTCAGTAATCATCGCTCTATAGCAGTCACAATTGACTGTAACGTTCTGGTCAGCATCGTTTCTAAAGAAGTACGGACCAATTATTTCACCAGCCTATAAAGCACACCACACAGTCAGTTTTTCTGGATGTAACGGTGTCTCAACATACACTTGAGGATCATCTTCACCCCAAATATGGCAGTTTTGTTTATTGACGTATCCATTCAACCAAAAGTGAGCGGCACCGCTAAACAAAATTCGCTTATGAAAATCACGATACGCATTACGGACAGAACCAATATTTTCAAAATAAATTTGCACAATTTGGAAGCGTTGTTCAGGCTTCAGTCTATTCATGTTGAAATGCCCAACCAAACTAAACATAAATCACTTTACAGCTGATAATAATACCGCCAGTTAAAACAGTTATGCCAACTTAAAGTTCTATACCTCTAAAAAAAACACCCGTTAGTAGGAGAGGTATCTGACAAGTTTTCAGCTTGCCTCAAATACCTACCCAAAAATTCGTGCCAGCTCTCGGACTATTACTTTGGTGGCACTTCAAACGAATATAGAACCTTCAAAAGAATGCAAATTTATAGTGTTTAGTGTATGAATTAAGGAAAAGCTAAAATATTCTAGAATTTCGGTCGTTTTTAAGGTTCCCTACCCAAAGGATAAAAACGGGAGTCTATTTATGAGACTACGTTGTCCGTTTGCTGTCTTTGAACTTTGTCTGTCCTTCCGTCATGAGACTGTATCTCAGGAACCGTGATAGTTAGAAAGCTGAAATTTTCACATTAATTCTGTGATCCATAAAATGTTGCCATCATTAATATGGGAATGTTGTGCTGAGGTCCCAGGTTGGATTCGGGTGGAATCGAATAAATTGTGTGTTCCTCAAAGTTTTGTATCAGAGTTTTGATGTTTTTGTATACCTACTATGTATTTATTTAGAAATATATAAGTACATATGTCTATCAGTTGTCTAGATCCCATAGCACAAGCTTAAACTGGCCTAATTTGGACTAGATGATGTTGTATGAGAATGTCCAATTGTTTAACCTAACCTGTCATTTACGACGATTGAATAAACTAAAAGTGACAGCCCTGATACTATAGGTAAGTATCGTGCGGTCGGAGTCGGAGATACCCTACTATATATAATTCTACTATGGTAGGACGGTCCCTTCTTCCGGGACCGGTGAGTCCCCCCACACACCGTCCCAGCTACCCCCGTAGCTGGGACGACGGTGCCGAAACGCATTCCCCGCTTCAACAAAAAAAAACCCTATCAGAGTCGAGGTCTTAACCATAATAAGTGAATGGTTAACACCTCCTTGCGCCATCTGAACAGTGACGCAAGGGCTCTCGCTTCCAGGTCCCATGAAGGGGTCCCGGCTAGGAGACATGCCGCCTCACCGGAGATCGTGCGGTATCCTCTTATCACCCTGACGGCCATCACTCTCTGCGGGCTCAGCAGTCGAGCCTCATTGATGGCCGTCAGGGTCTCCGCCCATACGGGAGCCCCGTACAGGGCCATGCTTCGCACGATCCCCAGGTACAGCCTCCTGTAGGGAGCGTTGGGTCCCCTGATGTTGGGCATCAACCGCGCGAGTGCGGCCGATGCTCCTCTCAGTTTTGGGACCAAACTTCGGAAGTGATGTCCGAAGTTCCACCGGCCATCGAGTACGAGCCCCAGATACTTCATCGAGGGCTCGATGCCGATGCTGACGCCCCCTACCTGTAGGCTGGATCCCGCAGGTGGCCCCATCCGAGGTCCGTGGAAGCACAGAGCCTCGGATTTGTGAAGGGCGACCTCGAGACCCAGTCGCCGAATCCGACCTACGACCTGAGCAACCCCTGCCGTGGCCGTAAGTGCTGCGTCACGGTGCGTTGCTCCTCGCGCCGTAACGAGGGTGTCGTCGGCGTAACACGTTACGCCGACCCCTCTGAGCAACGGACCACGCAGCACCCAGTCGTAACCGATGTTCCACAGGAGCGGTCCTAACACCGATCCCTGTGGAACACCGCACGACACATCTCGCCGACCCGGCCCTAGCCAGCTCGGGTAAGTTATGGCTCTCTCGGAGAGATAAGCCCCGACAATTCGACGGAGGTAGGGAGGCACTCCATGATAGATAAGCGCCTCCCTGACGCAGCTCCAGGGCAAGGTGTTGAATGCGTTGGCGATGTCGAGGGACACCGCCACCACCACCTCACCCTGTGAGACTGCTTCCTCCGTCAGGCCTCTAATGCGCATGATCGCATCCACGGTGGAGCGTCCCTGACGGAAGCCAAACTGACTATCCGCCAGATCAGGCCCCACGCGTGTGAGGTGCCCGACGAGGCGTTGTGCAATAATGCGCTCAAAGAGCTTGCACACCTCGTCGAGCAACACGATCGGCCGGTACCCTGATGGGGAATTTGCCGGCCGCCCCGCCTTTCGAATCAAGACCAGTTTCCCTGTCTTCCAGACCTTGGGAAACTGGCCTTTTTCGAGGCATGCGCTATAAAGACCCATAAGTCGAGGCCCAAGCTCCTCGAGAGCCAGGACCCATGCACGGCCTGGAATGCCGTCGGGTCCAGGGGCGGTGTTTCTGCGGGATTTAAGCCGCAGGACAGCCGCCCCTAACTCACCCTCGGTGACTACAGGCACGTCGTTCTCGCTGCCTTCCGCGTTGGGCGCCTGAGACGGAACCATGCGCGGAGGAACGTGTTCCTCCGCTCTCGACGGGAACAAGGAGTCCAGGACCCCCTCCAGCCGCTCCGGCTGGAGACTCTGGGATACTCTGGGTTAGTGGGGGCGCCTTAGGGCGTAATTTGCCTCTTACCATGAGGTACGGGCGCCCCCACGGGTTCCGCTCCAGAGTCTCCATCAGCTCTTCGCGGCCCAATTTTTTGGACCGCTTGATGGCGGTCTGGAGGGCCCTCTTGGCCTCCTTGTACCCATCGTAGAGCTCCGTCTCTCGGGCTGCCGCATCGTCTGGGCGGCGACGCCTCCGGCGAAACCTGGTGTACCGGCGGCGCGCGGTAACGCAATCCGCGCGCAACTGCGCGATTTCCGGCGTCCACCAGTACACCTGTTTCCTCGCCGGTCTGGGCCTAGCCCTGGGCATCGCCGCATCGCAGATGTGCGACATGGCTCTCCCGAACCACTCCACCTCGGTTTCAACATCGGCAGGCCTGTCCGTTGTCGGAATCCAGGACTGCACGATGGCCGCCTCCAGGAGAGCCTCCCGATCAAGGCGATGGAGTTTTCAAGGCGATGGAGTTTTATAACCACCTAAGTTTTGTTTAGGTGGTTATAAAAAAATAACATCAAATTTACCAAGTGACTGGTGGTAACTTGGTGGTTATAAAAAAAATAACCACGAAGGCTAATGCGGAAGCTCCGCTACGCTCCGCTCCCGCCTTAGCCATGTCCCTTTCTCAAAATGTCCATTTTGCATGTCCTTTTCTCCAAAATGGCCCTTTCTCAAAATATGTGCACTACACAGGATTAACACCGCGCAATTAGTCTTGGATAGGTTAGGTTAAAAGGCTAAGACGGGAGCTCGTGGTTATTTTTTTTTATAACATACATACATACATACATATAATCACGCTTGTCTCCCATCGGGGTAAGCAGAGACTATGGCTTTCCACTTGCTACGATCCTGACATACAACTTTCGCTTCTTCTACTTTCATAACTGTTTTCATACACGCTCGCCGGTTAAGGGTACTCTTGACCTTGCCTTTTTCCAGAACGTCTCTGATTTGATCGGCATGCGTACGCCGAGGTTTACCCCTACCAGTTTGCCCATTCATTCTCGCCTCATAAATCTGCTTTGTCAGTCTATTCTCATCCATTCTCTCCACGTGTCCAAACCATCTAAGCATCCCTTTTTCGATCTTAGTCACTACATCTTCTGTTATACCACATTTTTCCCTTATCACGCTATTTCTTTTTTTGTCCATTAAAGTCACTCCAGCTATACTTCGCAGACTTCTCATTTCCACTGCATTAATTTTGCTTTCATGCTTCTTCTGCCATACCCAACTTTCACTACCATACATAAGTGTAGGGATGAGCACTCCCCTATGTACAGCCAACCTGGCCTTCTCAGACACATTTTGACTGCTCTTATAGGTGTACATAGCCCCATTCACTTGATTTCCTGCCAAAACTCTTCGCTCAATATCCTGGTCACACTTTCCATCCCTTACAAATTTGGAACCCAAGTATACAAATTCTTTCACCTGTTCCACTCTTTGCCCTTCAATGAAGATTGAGCAATTCGTCATACTTTCTTCTCTTTCAAAAACCATAACTTTCGTCTTGTTTACATTAACTTTCATTCCTCTACTTTTTAGAGCCTCATTTTTTTATAACCACCTAAACAAAACCACGCTAAATTCTAATTATTCCACTGATCGTTCTGAATAACAGATACTTACCAAGTGAATGGTGGTAACTTGGTGGTTATAAAAAAATAACCACGAAGGCTAATGCGGAAGCTCCGCTGCGCTCCGCTCCCGCGCCGTAGCCTTCTAACCAAACCTATCCAAGTCGGATTGCGCGGAGTAAATCCTGTAGTGCTCGTATTCCTTTAGTCGCATTATGTGTAATTCGCAAAATGTCCAGCGGGCTCAAATTGTCCAATTCTCCCAACGTCCAATTCGCAAATTGTCCAATTCTCACAACGACTAATTCGCAAATTGTCCAATTCTCACAATGTCCAGTTCGTAATTAGGGGTCTATATGGATAAATGGAATCAACTTAGGGTATTTTAATCCGTCTCATCGCATTATGTCCTTTTCTCAAAATCTCCTTAATCGCGAAATGCCCTATTTCAAAATGTCCCTTTCTTAAAATATGTGCACTACAGGATTAACTCCGCGCAATCCGACTTGGATAAGTTAGGTTAGAAGGCAAAGGCGGGAGCGGAGCTTCCGCATTAGGTGGTTATAAAAAAAATAACCACGAAGGCTTAATGCGGAAGCTCCGCTGCGCTCCGCTCCCGTCTTAGCCTTCTATCTAACCTAACCTATCCAAGTCGGATTGCGCGGTGTTAATCCTGTATTGCACATATTTTGAGAAAGGACATTTCGAGAAAAGGACATTATGAGAAAGGACATTTCGAGAAAAGGACATTATGAGAAAGGACATTTCGAGAAAAGGACATTAAGAGAAAGGACATTTCGAGAAAAGGACATTAAGAGAAAGGACATTTCGAGAAAAGGACATTTATGAGACAGGACATTTCGAGAAAAGTACATTTTTACTTAGAGCTGAATCTCGCCTCGCAGAAGGTTGTCAAAAACGCCTCCCGCAATCAAGCACGACTCCTATTTTACGAACTGGACCAATTGCGAATTGGACATTGTGAGAATTGGACGTTGTGAGAATTGGACAATTTGCGAATTGGTCGTTGAGAATTGGACAATTTGCGAATTGGATGTTGTGAGAATTGGACAATTTGAGCCCGCTGGACATTTTGCGAATTGGGACATAATGCGACTAAAGAGTATAGGTCTGCAGGGTCTCATCTCATAATGTCCTTTTCTCGAAATGTCCTTTCTCATAATGTCCTTTTCTCGAAATGTCCATTCTTAATGTCCTTTCGCAGATAGTCCTTTTCTCGAAATGTTCTTTTCTCAAAATGTCCTTTTCTCGAAATGTTCTTTTCTCAAAATGTTCTTTTCTCAAAATGTCCTTTTCGCTAAATGTCCTTTTCTCAAAATGTCCCTTTCTCAAAATATGTACACTACAGGATTAAGCCCGCTCAATCCGACTTGGATAGGTTAGGTTAGAAGGCTAAGGCGGGAGCGGAGCTTCCGCATTAGCCTTCATGGTTATTTTTTTATAACCACCTAAGTTTTGTTTAGGTGGTTATAAAAAAATAACATCAAATTTACCAAGTGACTGGTGGTAACTCGGTGGTTATAAAAAAAATAACCACGAAGGCTAATGCGGAAGCTCCGCTCCCGCCTTAGCCTTCTAACCTAACCTATCCAAGTCGGATTGAGCGGGCTTAATCCTGTAGTGTACATATTTTGAGAAAGGGACATTTTGAGAAAATTTCAATTTATTCAATTTATTTATTAATTGCTTGTCACAGGTACATATAAAGTTGTTACATAGGTACATAGAAATACAGAACTTCCGTGACATGCCTTTTCAGGCGTACAATAATATTAGACCTAATTACGGAAGTTAATTTATTCATCCATGCAATTTATATAATGTCAAAAAAGTGAAAAGGACATTTAGCGAACAGGACATTTTGAGAAAAGGACATTTCGCGAAAAGAACATTTTGAGAAAAGAACATTTCGAGATAAGGACATTCTGAGAAGAACATTTCGAGAAAAGGACAATTTGCGAAAGGACATTATGAGAATGGACATTTCGAGAAAACGACATTATGAGAAAGGACATTTCGAGAAAAGGACATTATGAGATGAGACCAAGTTAGGTCGCCAAATTATTCTTACCCCGAAGTACCTACCAGGGTGTATCAGCATCCTTTTTTGTGTGCGTGATCAGCAGAGTTCGATGATCGCCTTTTGGAATACTTTTTTTACAACTCATTAGATTTCGACTAGGTATCGTATATCAGACAAAATATTTTTTCCGCGGCGGCACTACTCCATCGCTTGGTACCACGGGGAATTGCTTTACACTTTTTACCTACCTACTACAAGTAAAGACACGGTACGGTCTTGACAATTAGGTAGGTACCAGTAGGATTGATGTCTTCATGCATGGTACATTGGTGGTTGCGGTGGTAACTGGCGGTGCAAGGACTTAATATATAAGGATGTTTCAGAGATACCTATCACTGCCATGAAGAATATCGATATTTTTAAAAGGATATTGCCCACTGATTCACACATAAACAGCGGACGCCGGCTGGTTTAGTGACAAACACAGACAAAAAGTCAATATTTTATTTACATATTTGTTTTATTGGACATACAGTTTGTATATCTCCCTTTGTTCATGACTGATTTCTTAACCTAAAATTTAATTTCATCCCTAATCAATGGAAGAAACATTAATTTGTATAAAATACATGATTCTGATTGCTCGATGTTTAACCAAACAAAGTACAAAACTACATTTTAAACTGCAATGAGATCCAGATCAACGACATGTGACAGACGGATCGTTCACACACACACGCACGCACGCACGCACGCGCAAACGTACACACTACTCGCCACAGACGAATCGCCGGCGCACAGGGACAATCTTATAAGCTCCGTATTATAATTTAACTATTAATTCTACAGTTCAATATCTAGGTAAGGTAAATTTCAAAACAAATGTCAATTGTCATCTAATCATCTGCAATAATACTCAGTGAACTATAATCCATACTATATTATATTTAATTTACGCTAAAGGCGTACGGACGTGTCCGTATCGCAACTGAGTTTACCCTTAAAAATCTTCTTAAAACGTTATCAATTACTTCCTTAAATTAATTATGTGGAATGAGTGACACGCCCCAGCGCGGCGAGCGGGCACGGGGACGTTCATGACGATGACTTGCTATTTCCTGTGGACAAAGTTAACTACTTTTATTACATTACTTGGGGCTACAAATAGTGGCGTTTAGCTAATACAGTGAGGAAACCACACAGACGACGTAAGACGAAAAGAAGCGAGAGGTTTTCATGCAAAATGGTCTCCGAATGTGAAATGGCGACGACACGCGGGGGGGGGGGGGTCTGGATGCGACGCGGGACACATCCTACCGTGCGGTGATATCGTTACTGAGGCGCAGAGCGAATCCAGCGAGGGGCTCGCGTAAGCTAGGGTACGTCTCGTCTCGTCCTGTCTGTGTGGCTTGCCCCAAGCGAACAGCTGTAGTAGGAAGTGCTCTCACCTCACTGTGGACTGAATGAGTTGGGGCAGGTGAAGACGTTAGTAGGGCTGGTGCCTCTGGTTGGCGCGCCCGCCGCCGCCGCCACCGCCGCGCTGCTTGCCCCCCTGGTACCCGGCTGCAACGGACGCACTCATCACACCTCGCCTCGCTCCACTACCACACAGCGACCTACTGCGCTCACTCGCTCGCTCGCGCACCGCCCCGTGCCACGTGCCAGCGAGTGAGGCCACAACACTAATGCCCGCTTCCACTGCGAGCGAGTCGGACCCATTACGGACTCCGCTATACTCGTAACAACGATTTTCATACATGTCCTTCCACCACAAGGGACATGACATGTATCGAAAATCATCGTTACGAGTATAGCGGAGTCCGTAATGGGTCCGACTCGCTCGCAGTGGAAGGCGGGCATAAGCGCGGGGCCGGCCCGACCGGCGGCGCCGCTCGACTACATCTCCAGTCGTAGTCCAGGCGGCCGGTCGAGGCGGCCACCGCGACGAACTAAAGTAAGGTCAGTCTAAATTACTATTACTATTATTAATATACTCAATACACACAAGCTCGCGTCGTCGCACGACTCGTGAGGCACTTCGGTGGCGAGGCACCGTGTCGAGGTTAGTAGTTACACAAAACAGTACAAAACTCGTGTCACGGCCGGTAGGTACAGCGAAGCCGATCCGGGAGTGAGAAAATTTGGAAGAAACGAATCAGTGACGTTATCGTCCAAGGATATGGCAGTCGTATCGATTCGTGAAGCTGCATGCGCACAAGTGCCATGCGACGGGGCCGGTGCGGAGGCTCCTACTCTACTAGACAGTACAGATACGGTACAGACAGACAGGACAGAGACAAGGCGAGCCGTACCTTTGCCGCGCGGAGCCGCGCGCGCGCCGTACCCGCCCTCGTACCCTCCGTACCCGCCGTAGTCTGCCCAAACAAAACATCGTCAACAACTGGGCCGCGGCGCCACTTGCCCGGCCTAGTCCAGAAATGTTAGACATAGCTTCCAATTATACCTGATACGCCAATGACCGAACGAGCCCATTAGACTACTTCATAGTGCAGAGTGAACGACCGGGTCTACGACCCGCCGGCATTGACCGCGGCCGGGTCGATGACCTCTCGCGATACGAACAACTGCCTTTTACCAGTATACATCAGCTAGATATTCTTTTCAAAACAACTATGACAAATAAAACTGTCTAACCATCCTGGACTATTTAAGTAACCGACTTCAATAAAAACAGGTTATGCAATCTTTGTTTTTGGACATGTTTATGTATAAAGTAATAAGTACTGAAGCTCAGTCATGAGGTTTGTTGAAGTCGGTTTTCTATGCAAAGAAATATTTAGAAGTTTGATTATCAACATACACTATGTTTTGGTTATTGGGTTATTCCTGCAGCAATGTTTAAAATTATCCAAATATTCACCTATTTTGAAGGTAAATCAAAGTGAAAACATGCAATTAGTTACTAGGATGAAGTCATGAAGTCAAGTGTTGATGATTCAGAAAGGGCAGGGAGTGGTGGACTAGGACTAGGGTGACATATGGAAACACATTGAGAATATTTGTAACAGTGCTTTATTCAAAAGCTTCATCTTATCTTTATCATTTTCACAATGTCTCTCCATATTTACCCCATTTCCCAGATGTAGCATGTGGCGAGAGCTGTCTGTTTGACTAATACCGTGAACAGAATCGATACAAAACTCTAGCGACATGGCTACATGTGTCAAAAGTGGTATTACAAACGAACTCTTATAACATAAGGCAGGTAACATACATATGTACACAATATAGATATACCCGTCGCAACAATGATAAAGAGCGAGCCGAATAGGCGCCAGCACTACGAGGCGCGAGCGCGGCGCTCGCGCTACTCAACAATAATGCAACTAATATGATTTAGCTAATATATGAGATGAACAAACCCTAGGTTCTCGAATTTAGACAGCTGTGATTATACTCGGATTATACATACACTGTCACCTCGACAACATTCACTACACATTATCTCGATAGAACATTAAATATATAGAAAAATAAATATTTTCCTACACACTAAATTAAATACCTAAGCTTCGCGTGATGTCGATTTCCTCGTAAAATAAACGTAACACTATAATGTAAATAGGCGAATCTCGAGGACGGAGTCGCGCCTCGCTCGCGTCGCTACTCTCTCTACGTCACGTCTTACGTCGTATCCTAGGTCAGGTAACATCAGTCGAGGTAATGTGTCGGTGAGCGGGCTGGCGGGGGCCCCCCACAATGCTAATAATTCTTGCCGCGTTTACCGTAATTGGGGTATCCGGAGTAATCGTAACCGCCGTAGCCCGCTCCGTAGCCCTCGTAGCCGCCGTAGCCCTCGTAGCCGTAGCCGCCGTACCCGCCGCCGTAGCCGCCCTGGCCGTAGTAGCCGCCGTTGCCCCAGCCGTGCGTGGCGCCGTAGCCGCCCTGGCCGTAGCCGCCGCGTGTGCCGCGCCCGCCGCGCGAGCCTCGGCCGCCGCGCATGCCGCGCGTGCCCATGCCGGCCGGCCCGTCGGGCTTGGGCGTGGCGCGCTTCACGTCCACCTGCAGACACACAAATACTTACTAGCTGCTCACAACTGACACTCCCAAGCCTCTGAACGACATTTCTTCAGAGAGGTGGGTATGGATTACTTCAAATAAAATTCAGAAGCAGAACTGTAAACAATCATCACAATTATTACTTATACGAGTCAAGGAACTAGAAGTTTCAAATACTGACCTCCTTTCCAGAGATTGTCTGCTTTGGCGTTTTGAGCAGCTCGTTGACGACCTGCTCAGATTCAAATGTGATGAAGCAGAATCCCTTCCTTTGGTTCTTTGTCTTGTCAAAAGGCATCTCGACTTCAATGATCTGCAAATAATTACAAATACATTATTTACATTTGTAGAGACGATATGGACCAAAATGGTACATAAATGCTAAATCAGTGGCCCGGGTTCCTCTTCACAAATTTCTAGAAAGAATTATCTCACCATATCCGGATTCTTCATCATAATACAAATAGCCAAAATGACAACTTAAAAAAAAAAGTATACTCACAGTTCCAAAATTGCCAAAGAAAGTTTTAATTTCTTCATCTGATATTTCACTGCTTAAACCACCAACAAATATTTTGCCATGTCTTGCTTTGGCTTTTTTGGGGTCCACTTTTTTGTTATTAATTGTGTGTTCACCGGCAGCCATAACTTTATCTATGGAGTCTGAGGCCTTAAACACAATGAAGGCAAATCCTCTGGACCGACCAGTGTTGGGGTCTGTCTTGACATTGATGTTCTCGATTTCACCGTACGCACTAAAGTGATCGCGCAATTCTTCTGCAATAAAAAAAATATTGAACTTAATAACCTACTTCAATTTCTATACTCTTTTCTGGTATAAGTTGCATCTATAACATTCTTGAAATAACATTCAATTTGCTGAGAAAGTATGCAGTCTTCATGGTAGTCCCTACTTGTTCATGTAAGAGCACCAAAAGCCACTAATCATCCTAGTGAGGACATGAGTTAAAAGCAGAGATTATATTTGCAACTCTGCATTCATCGAAGATTACACTAAAGGCTAAATAAAAATCATGTCAACTTACTGTCAGTTGTTTCCCAGCTCAATCCTCCAACAAACAGTTTTCTGTGAACATGGTAATGGTAATTATTAAATTATCAAGAAATGGATAATGCAGACTTGTGTCTTGAATTAAAACTGACTTAAAAATTACAATTAATCAATTAACACTATGCAGTACTTGTTTACAGTACTTTACAGCTACTATATTTTTGTCAAAACAAACTCCAAGCACTGCAGCAAATGAAATAGACAACCTGTAAGTTACACAATCAATTCGGTAAGTCTGGAAATTTACAGGACAACGAAACAAGATGTTACAGTGATATATCGCAAGATTTGAAATTGGCAAGTGTAAACGAGGCCCAAAATTAAGTGGCCCATACAATCTAGTCAGTTTGGTCTAGTTTTACTTAGTGTGAGCCCAGCTGATATATACCATGACGTCCTCCGGTGGCGGCTGCGGCGGCGGCGCAGGCTCACACCTGCAGAGAGACACAGCGTTAGTAGCGCCAAACTGACCGCCGCCCGCCCGTCGCGGCCCGCCGGCTCCCTCGCCGGCGAGCGACGCTTTACCGATTTAAAATCTTGCAACTCTACCTACGTACGCTTTTACCGCTAGCCTAGGAACGGCGGATGGCCGCTCAGGAGATAACTCACGACCCACTAATTCGCTAACAAACAATGAAATTCAAAAACTGATCCGAGCCGATATACCGTGTGCAAAAAGATGCGCAAATAGGACGCCATTTTACTTCATGCGGCTCGGAGATAATCTAAATTTATAATTAGACCTGGAATGTTCTGAAATAAAAACTATAACCTCAGGGTCTGAACTTAGAAAACGCGCTGTAAAGATAAAAATCTACAATTTTGAAAAGATCATAATGATTACAGCAGATTGAAGCGGTATGTCGATAAGAATAATGGCAGACGCGCCGCCATTGTGGCGGATCGAAAGAGTGCGCACAACTGGTAAACTATACTGGATATGTAATTACTGTAAATAAATAATTCTTTAGAAGTACAAAAATACTATTAAAGGACTAGAAAAAAGTTGGTAACATGAATTTAACAAACTGTACCTGTCATCATCGCGTCCAGGAGCTTCAGCATTGTGATTGTCTTGTTGTGAATCTCCACCACCGTTTTCTGAATTTCCATTTAGTTGATTCTCGGTAACATCTTGGGCAAAGTTATCGTTATTGGCCATGGCTATGTGCAATATTTTAGGCTAAAATTAATAACTTAAATCTAAGGTACACGTCCACGCGACCTATAACACCGAATGCCAAATGCAGAAGGGAAGGAAAACGCGTAGCGAGTCGGCGCCAAACTTGTTGTTATGTTGGCTATATGCAGAGGGACGCGGTTTTTTTTGCAAACAAACTGTCCCCACTACTCTTACCAACCAATCAGGAAAGACTATCTTGGAGAGGTCAATGGCGTCTCAAAGCTAATGACAAGGACAACATGTCAATTGACACGTAAATGAAAGAGATAAAGAATCCTCGACAATGAATCAATAAGTTGCAGCCAACATTAGAGTAATAAAGTACAGTGAACTTTTTTCTATATTTTCCCAGAGACTAAAATATCTATAAGCTTTGGTTTTAAACTTTTTTAATGTGTCAAGCTCATAGAAGAATTTTTCGCTACTCGTCAAGCTGCATCGTCGTCGCCGTCGTCGCTCGTATTGTAGCCACAGACTTACAATAAGTAGCAGACAAAGCATTTGAGATTGAAAAGTACGCCAAAACTAACACATATAAAAACCACACACACTAACGCAACTACAGGGAAGGACTTAGCAGCCTATTCATTAAGATTTATTTTAATGAAATAAGAATATCTTAAAATACCTCTTTTAAGGTTCCGTAGCCAAATGGCAAAAAACGGAACCCTTATAGATTCGTCATATCTGTCTGTCTGTCCGTCTGAATGTCACAACCACTTTTCTACGAAACTATAAGACCTATGCACTTGAAACTTGGTAAGTAGATGTATTCTGTGAACCGCATTAAGATTTTTAAATATAACTAGAAAAAAGCAGTAAATTTTGGGGGTCCCCATACTCAGAACAGAAACGAAAAAAATTTTTTTCATCAAACCCATACGTATGGGGTATCCATAGATAGGTCTTCAAAAATGCTATTGAGGTTTTTAACATCATTTTTTTCTAAAGGTGCTCCCTCACCGGGAGCATTCGCGCGTAATGTAATGTTATGAGTCGAGAATTACAGCCAGTGTGGGAGGTGAACCGAGCATTGCAATGCGCACCTTGTAATAATACAAGACGAGGTTACAGCAGTGAGGGAGGTGATCCGAGCATTGCAATGCGCGCCTTGTAATGATACAATGTATGACGTTTTGATACAACTCGTAACATCAATGCACTTTTTTTGTTGCGGCTGGCCGGCCGCACACTGGTCCGCATTATAAATACATATGATCTAAGATGTCAAATGCTTTTGGGAAAAAAATTGTAGTACGAGTACAAATTTCAGGTTAATTTTGCAATACAATATGGCCGCCGCGCCACCATTGTAAAATTTCATGTTGGATATCGTTTATGGGGTTTTTTGGTATGCTGAGTACGAATTTCAGGGTAATTTTGCAATCCAATATGGCCGCCGCATTTTACAACGGTGGTGCGGCGGCCATCTCTGATTGCAAAATTGACCTAAAATTCGTATTCAGCATACCAAAAAACCCCTTCTACGATATGCAACATGAAATTTTGCAACGCTAGTGCGACAGCCATCTTGTATTGCTAAATTAACCCAAAGTTCGTACTCAGCGTACCAAAATCCCCCTTAAACGATACCCATCATGAAATTTAGTAATTTCGGGGTGGCGGCCATATTGGATTGCAAAATTATCATGTGATTCGTACTCAGCATACTAAAAACCCCTTAAACGATACTTATTATGAAATTTTGTGATTTCGGCGTGGCGGCCATATTGGATTTCAAAATTATCATGTGATTAGTACTCACCATACAAAAAAAACCCTTAGACGATACCCATCATGAAATTTTGTGATTTCGGCGCGGCCGCCATATTGGATTGCAAAATTATCATGCGATTCGTACTCAGCATACCAAAAACCCCTTAAACGATACCCATCACGAAAATTTTGTGATTTCGGCGCGGTGGCCATATTGGATTGCAAAATTATCATGTGATTCGTACTCAGCGTACCAAATTCCCCCTTAGACGATACCCATCATGAAATTTTGTGATTTCGGCGCGGCGCCCATATTGGATTGCAAAATTATCATGTGATTCGTACTCAGCTTACCAAAATCCCCCTTAAACAATACCAATTATTAAATTTTGTGATTTCGGCGCGGCGGCCATATTTGATTGCAAAATTATCATGTGATTCGTACTCAGCATTCCAAGAAACCCCTTAGACGATACCCATCATGAAGTTTTATGATTTTGGCGCGGCGGCCATATTGGATTGCAAAATTATCATGTGATTCGTACTCAGCATACCAAAAAACCCCTTAAACGATACCCATTATGAAATTTTGTGATTTCGGCGTGGCGGCCATATTGGATTGCAAAATTATCATGTGATTCGTACTCAGCGTACCAAATTCCCCCTTAAACAATACCAATCATGAAATTTTGTGATTTCGGCGCGGCGGATATATTGGATTGCAAAATTATCATGAGATTCGTACTCAGCGTACCAAAATCCCCCTTAAACGATACCCATCATGAAATTTTGTGATTTCGGCGCGGCCGCCATATTGGATTGCAAAATTATCATGTGATTCGTACTCAGCATACCAAAAAACCCCTTAAACGATACCCATCACGAAAATTTTGTGATTTCGGTGCGGCGGCCATATTGGATTGCAAAATTATCATGTGATTCGTACTCAGCGTACCAAAATCCCCCTTAAACGATACCCATCATGAAATTTTGTGATTTTGACGCGGCGGCCATATTGGATTGCAAAATTATCTCTTAGTCTTTCTGTTCCCGGTTTCCATTTCGGAGTTTCCAGTTCTATGACCCGATCCAAAATCGCAATAGAAACCATTTCTTCTAATAGTTTGGCACCAATTTTTTTAAAACCTTCTCCTGACAGAAACAAACACAACAAAAAAGAATTAGCGAAATCGGTCCAGCATTTCACGCGTGATGCCGTGACCAAGGAAATCGGGCTTAATTTTTATATATTGTATACTCAATATCATCGAAGATTACAGGCATTATATTAAAATGTAATTCTGAACTAATTAAATGCTGACTCACAGTTTGCCACACTTATTTTTATGTTAACATTAAATTTTATCTTGAAAAGAAGAGCCTGAGTTTGGCCCCTACATTAATGAGAGGTATCTAATACGTCAAACTGCAGCATCGGCAGCTTACCAAAATGGCGACCTATTAAAAACCAGGCGCACGTCATTTTTTTTAACATGTCATGTATAGTGTTGCTATACGTGTAGAAACGAGATAGCAGCATTCACTAACCCCTTAGAGCGAGAGGAATGGAAAGACCAACGCACACAAACACAATTAATGTTTCGTCTGCTACTTATTGTAAGTCTGTGTTTGTAGCGAAGTGCGCTATAGTCCTACACATTTCATTTTCATTTGATATGTTATGTTAAGAGTATTAATTAAATTATACATACCCATTTTATAAAATTACCAAAGAAATAGGTAGTAAATTATTTCAAATCCAGTGGCGTAAAAGGCCAGCGACACGGTCAAACTGCCATTGGCATGCCTCGTCAATATCATGTCACACGTCGATGCACACAAACATACAAAGAAATCACGCATTCTGAAACAACTTCCATTCATAAATATCAGACTTGACTGAAAGAAAGAAAAAGATATTTATTTCACATAGGCATATACAGATACACTTGTAAAACGTCCAGAATATAAATCAAAATTTCTACTTTCTACTCAATATATTGACCCGTGTCAGGAGCCCATAACAACAGGGTGGCAAAAGAGTTCAGAACATCCGAAACAAAACTTTGCCTTGTAATTAAATAATACTTAAAATAATTAAATAAATATTGTTGGTAATTTTCACAAGATATCGTCTAACCCAAATTAAGTCAATTACTTGGGATTTAGTCCACAAATACAAAGATTTATATATAAAACACCCGAACTTCTAAACAAACATTTTTGTGGTTCACACAAATATTTTATTAGTTTATTATATAACACTATACACTTAGGTACCTAACTTTAGGATTTTCACTGAGGGGGCCCCAGCCCAACGAATCTGCCACGGGCCCCCGATGGTATAATTACGCCACTGTTTGAATATCTGTGTTTATTAAATATTTATTTTTTTAAGCTCAATAAAACGGCAAACTATTTACAATAAAATAATGATGAAAATTTAAAAAAATAGTGTTGAATTTTTAATGAAGAATATGTAAAAGTCGGCGCATGGCAGGATGCACAGACATATAAGAATGAGCAGAGGAAACATATTCTTCTAGCTACAGTTATGTAAGTATGGAAATACTGCATCCTTTTCATTTCTTCTAATTTTTGTATAGCGCTTTCTGTTTCCCCGTGTAGCGACATCTGACTCACACTTTGACTCAGAATAGGTATGTATGTGACCAATGATATATAAAAACTATAAATACGTTACCAATACTGAAAAATAAGCAACAAAAACGTCAGGCAATTGCCTTACTTTTCGTACATGCCACCATAGATAATTTCATAGAAATTCTTTTTTAATAGGGTCCCGACACTCCCGACACAATCATGCCTTGCAATTGACAATCACGTTAATTATGAATGCAAGTTGCTTCAGTGTGCGTGATTGCTTTGCATGTGTGTGAGCATCGACGAATACGTGCACATGAAATTCTACGTGCTTGACAATTGCCAATTGATCATGTTGGGTAGGACCCCTTTAAATATACGTCGTTGTATGCGACAAGATTTTTCTATCACCGCATTGATAATTTAGCTTAATACAGGGTTAAATCTGGCTATTGTTTTATAAATTAACTTAAGACGTTTTGCGACAAATAATTACAAGTAAAAATACATATACATTTGTGTTAAAAGTGAAACTAAGTTCAATTTAATTATAACTTTCCATCGGAAATTTATGTTTCTGTTATAACTACGGATTACTATATGATTATAATCCAAAATTTCCTTGACAAACGCTTGAAAAAATTGTTAATAAATGTTTTTGTTTGTTGTTTAGTTAATAAATTGTAACAATATTCGTTGTATAAACCGTTTCATTGCTGTCGTTATACAGAGCAATTTTTTGTTAAATAAATACACTTTGTACCGATATGACAGGACAAGTACAGATTAACTTGGAGTAAGAAAAATAAATAATAAAAAAATAATTGCAATTATTAGAAAGGACCATGATTATTTTACGGTTAACTGTTTGATTCTAATTTGCAGTACTTCTAGAAAGAACCGTGGGAAAAAAACATACATAAAGACCATTATATGAAAAATATTTTGACGAGACCAATGAGTTGAACAAAATTGGCTATGTGGTTAATCGTGTTCCCACACAGTGTTGCGCTCTGTACCACTCACTGCGAATCCATAGAGTACTAAGTATAGGTTTCCCTAGTATTTTATTGTATAACTGAAATAATTATGTGACTTTACACAGCATTTTGACAATGTAGCCAACATGCAACCCAATGTCTTCGCCGAATACTATCGGCCTCCATAGCAAAGTGCCTGAGAACGGTGAGAGGGCTGCTCTCCGTCCTTACAGAAGCAGGCCATGACGGCAGCGTGACGTGAGGAATTCAAGCACGCCCCTCCCCCCCCCCCCCCTTAGAAAAGGGATCACACCCGAAACCCCCCAAAGACGCGGGATAGCACCCGAACCACCCCCTAGGCGAGGCCGCAGCGATGGCCGTGGGTCTGTTGTGAGTCATGTGACATCCTTCCGAAGGCTTACCCGGGGCTCCCAACCATAGGTTTTGGGTTTTACGTGAGGTTTCGGTAGGAGTCCGGCATAGCATCCATGATGGATCTTGCGGCACGTTAAAAAAAAAGCCAACATGCAATATATTAGTTTGATGTCTAGATTTTAGTTCTAGTCTACATTTTTAGTCGGGTCCGTTCTCACAAATTATGCTGTAGTAATTTTTCGTCTCAAAATGACTATAAATTTTATTTAGAAGGTCTTAAGTAGTAAACTCCAAAGATTAAGAATTTGTGTGAAGAAGAATAAAAAAAAAAACTTTCATAATGAAATTATCAACGAATTCAAGATTATTATTGTATTGATTAAAAGACTATAACTTTTTAGTGTTACTTACCCAAAGGGTAAATACGGGGCCCTATTAGTAAGACATCGCTGTTCGTCTCTCTGTCACTTGGTTGTAAGTATCTCATTAGTCGAAAGAGCTGAAAACTACTTAACTCTTATATAGTACTCATCAGATTTTAATGCAATTTGCAGAAATTTATAGAGTGGTTCAAGAGGAAGGTTTATATTACACATATAAACCTGCCTCTTGAACCACTCTAGAATTTCTGAAATACATACATATTTTTTCAGAACAGAATAACCGAGCTATAACGTAGAAGAAGTTGCACAGCTTATTTTATTTGTAAAGTGATAGTATGATGCGGGCCTGGTTTAAGCTACACTGTGTCTCTGTGTATGTAATGGCTACGCTATTTTTCGCTCTTGATTGGTCTGCTTATTCCATACTAGCGGACGTCACGCGGTTTCACCCGCGTAGTTCCCGTTCCCGTGAAAATACGGGAATAAAATATAGCCTATGTTCACCGCAAAGAATGTAGCTTTCCAACAGTGAAAGAATTTTTCAAATCGGTCTTGTAGTTCCGGAGGCTATTCGTTACAAACAAACAAACAAAAAACAAATCTTTCCTCTTTATAATATTATTATTATATTCTATATTTCTGTAGGTAGGGTTTATGACTCATTTCTGTGGGTTTCGTGGATTTATTTCAAATCAATGTGTTGTGTCTGTCTGTACGTCACGAGGTTGTATCTCAGGAGCGGTGATAACTAGAGAGCTGAATTTTTTGCAGACTATATATTTCTGTTACTATACTATACTATAACAACAAGTACTAAAAACATACATAACTAGCTGACCCGCGCAACTTCGTTTGCGTGATAAATGAAGAACCGCTCGACCGATTTTGTGCAAACTTCACATAAACCATCTACTAAACAGTCCGAACAAAGCCTAAACATTTGGTTTGGATAGGTGAGCCCGTTCTTGAGTTATAAAATTACAACGAAAAGTGGCATTGATTTTTATATATATAGATTATAAGTAGTCCCGCCTTTAACCCCGAAGGGGTAGCTAGAGGTATAGTTTACGCTCACATTTCATTACGTTTGTTGAAGAAGATTGTAATTTTGATACTTGAAACCTCTTTATAATACCTCAGCTTCTTTTATACAGCTTATTTTTTTGAATGTTGAATTGATATGTCATGCCCTCTGTTAGTCTTTTATTACTTGTTGTCCGTCATTCAACCTGATACGTCCACCATACGTTTCCTAATAAAATGTTACTTTTACCACACATGATTTTCACTTCAAAACCTCTTCCTAAATTGCGTGAGTCCGACTCGCACTTGGCCGGTTTTTATTTAAATCTAGCAATCCAAAAACAACATGTGTTTTTATTGAACACTGAGTTACCAATTCATTCACTAAGTATTAAGTTGGTAGAAATAATAAAAAATAGGTTCATATTTACAATCACAAAACTAGATAGAAAGTCAAAGTAGGCAGATGTAATTAATATTATGCTGTAGGTGGGCAGCCCTATCGCACGTTTATGCACCATGCGGCTGTAGGCATTTATTTCTAAAGTACTGCCGAGTCAAAGTATTATTTTCTTATTACTAATGGGCTCCCGACACGGGTCAATATATTGAGTCAAGTCTGATGAGTTATTTAGGTAATTTGGATTTCATTTTAATCGTAGTCAAATGATTTGAAAGTGACAAAAAAAGTGCTAGAGTGGGCATCATTTTTGACGGGTTCCATACCGAAGCACGTCCTTCTGTTGTCGATGTATTTCTGTTGCTGTTATATCACAGAAAAACTAAAATCGGAGAAAAATTAAAGGCGCGAATCCGACTCGCACATGGCCGGTATTTATTTCCGTTTCAGTATTTATTGATAAGTGGCAACAGACAGTCACGTTCATAAGATACAGTTTGGTGACAGATAGAGGAACAGCGGGGTCTCAGTAATAGGGTCATGTTTTTACCCTTTGGGTATGGAACCCTAAAATCTCTTCATCCATAACTTCTGACTTACTCCGTCCCTGTACCATAACATTCATAAGCACATCATTTCCGCTAATAGGCACGCGACACGGTCAAACGGCACTTGACAAGTTTCCTCAATATCATGTGTACATAGACGTCGATGCACACACACGCATACTGAAGCACTTTTCATTCATACCTATCAGACTTGTCAAGTGCCGTTTGACCGTGTCGCGTCGGGATCATTATGGGCTCCCGACACGAGCATGCCTTGCAATTTTCATGCACGTTAAATTTCAATGGAAGTTGCTTCAGTGTGCGTGATTTCTTTGCATGTGTGTGTGCATTATTTAACGTGCATGACAATTGCAGTTTGACCGTGTCGCTAGCCCTTTAGACTCATGGACCTAAAGATTTCTTTATTAAGTCGGTATATCTACGTACAGTTTGCGCCAAATATCTTTGCGCCTATGAAATTGGTTAAAAATTCAAGGTTGCGCAAGTACAATCGCAAACAAAAGTACTAAGTCTAAAAATATATTTTACCGATACTGTTTACGTAATTTTCAGGACACAGCCGTTTTGAATAGGGTTATATTAATCCTATACTATTATTATAAGTAAGTAGTGTTTGTGAGGATGTAGAGAGTAATCTCTAGATTTACTGAACCTATTTTAAAAGTTCGTTTACCAATAGAAAACCGCATTATTTGTTAATGTCATAAGCCCCGTGTGGCGGCAGGGTCCTGACAAAGTAACACTTATGAACGTCAAAATTTTGCTTCTACATTTACATTTACTGCCAGATTTGCAATGCAATAGGAAGAGCCTGTGAGGAAGAACCTGGCAAGAAAACTCACGGCCACTCTTTTCAAATAGTCTCAGTACATTCATTTGTCATGCAATAAAGATTAACAATTTTGTCTACACAAGCGACATTTACAATCGCGCCTAATTAAGTGAGGAGCAAGCGACTCATGTCCATGTCTCTGTATCATTAAAATAGTCATCAATAGCAATAGATTTTTAAAAGATGTGCCTTTATTTTGAATAGGCGTACACCAAGTCCTTCGAATGAGTCGTGTACCTTATGTAAACCAAAAACCTTTCCAATCAATTTATGCTTATTTCTAGTATTTATTGAATGAACGTCACTGCTCTTAAGATATAGATGTATGTTCTTTTTAATAGACATGATGTTGCGATGTAACCGTTAAAATTCCTATTTCTTTAAATTTCTCTCTAAGCGATTCTCGAGCATTTAATTTATAAATTGCACGTATAGCTCTTTTCTGGAGTACAAAAATAATTTGTATATCTGCTGCCTTGCCCCACAGCAAAATGCCGTAAGACATGACGCTATGAAAATAACTAAAATAAACCAGCCTGGCTGTTTGGACATCAGCGAGCTGTCTGATCTTGGTAACGGCAAAAGCCGCCGAACTGAGTTTTGCTGCTAGACGCGATATTTGGGCAGCTCACTGTAATTTACTATCTATAGTGATCCCCAAAAATACGGTTGATTCTACAAGACGAAGGGTGTCACTGTTCAATGTTATATTTGTTTCATAATTTTTGACATTGGGCATGATAAATCTAATACATTTTGTCTTTTTTGCATTCAATAGCAAATTATTGGTTGTGATCTACGACTTGGGCTAGTGCACTATTTACGTTGTCGAAAGTACTTGGATTGCGATCAACTTTAAAAATAAGTGATGTATCATCAGATTCAGATTCAGATTCAGATTAATTTATTTACTAGAATGTAGGTATTACAATATTTGTGGTCTTATAATTATTATTGTCCCAGGTACATTCTACCACTTTGATGTGGTATGTAAATATTTGATACATTCAGCCATAAGTGTTAATAAAGTTAAATATGAAGTGCAAAAAATAACAAAAACTATTTTGACCCTCTAGATTAAATCATTATACAAGACAAGTGTAGAATCATTATTACAGCAAGTGTGACAGTAATTAATCTGAGAATGTCCATACAAAATATAGTTAGAGGTCATAAAATTAAGGTAATGTCAAGCTAGATTGATACATTTAATAAAATAGCTACACATAAACAACTAAAAACAATAAAAAGTCAATAAGGTCTCAAAAGTCAATAAGGTCATACAAATAAGATAAAATGTTATACATAACTTGATTAAATGTCAGTGTTATAAAGGTTTTAAATATCAAATAAAATAAATTTCGATGTCAATATAACTATTTCATATCATGTCATATAATGTCATATTAATCAAAAAATGTCACCTGATCCAAAAACTTATATCATCATCAGCAAATAGAACAATATCGCACAAGCTCTGTACATAGAAAGATAAATCGTTAATGTAAATTAAAAATAAAAAAGGTCCTAGATTTGATCCTTGCGGCACACCCATAGCTACAGAAGCTTCAGAGGACCGACTTCCATTAATGTCAACATATTGCATTCGATCTTTAAGATAGGAGTCAACAAGATCCGTTGCAGAGTCCCTTATACCATAATGATATATTTTCGTAATAAAGTGTTATGATCAACGCAGTCGAAAGCCTTGGACAGATCGCAGAATACCCCGATGGCATCCTGTCGATTTTCCCAAGCGCTGAATATATGTTTTATAAGTGTCACACCTACGTCAGTAGTAGAACGACCTCTTGTAAATCCATACTGCTTGTTGTGTAGTAACATATTTGAACTAAAATGTGATTGTAATTGCTGCAGTATAATTTTCTCAAAATTTTTGCTAATGGTGTCGTAAGAGGCGACTAAGGGAACACTTTTGCAAAAATATCCATTACGTAGAGCAGGAAAACTCGAAATGAAACCCGGTTGTCAGTAAAACGACAATCGTTAGGCCAAGTTGAAGGCCTTATGGGCGGCTTGTAAAATTTCAACTGTGGGTCGCAGCGACCTGCGCTTGTCCATTTCAACACGGCAATAGCCTCACCACCTATCACGTGTGACATAAAACTAAAAGTGAAATGTGGGCGTGTACTATGCCTCTGCCTACCCCTTCGGGGATAAAGGCGTGACTATATGTATGTATGTATGTCATAAATTCGCTCGCTATCATCACTCGTCAGCTATATCAGACGTCCACGTTGGCGGAGCCGCAGGCAATAGCAAGTAACTAATGACCTTGAAATCATCTATCATGGAACACGAAAGTTCAAAAATCCCAATTATAACACTCGAACATAAGAAAATACAATCAACAAAACAGATAACTAATAAGCTGACTGCCTCTGTGGCGCGGTCGGTAGTGATACCGCCTGCGGCGCTGGAGGTCGTGGGTTCGATTCCCACCGGAGACAAATATTTGTGTGATCCATAAATGTTTGTCTCAAGAGTCTGGGTGTTTCTATGTATAATAAGTATGTATTTAAAAGTATATAAGTATTAATTAATATCCGTGGTCTGATACCCATAACACAAGCAGGTTATTCCTAGCTTACTTTGGGATCAGATAGCGTTGTGCGAAATGTCCGTGAATATTTATTTATTTATATAAGCCCCCGACACGATCATGCCTTGCAATTGTCAATCACGTAAAATATGAATGGAAGTTGCTTGAGTGTGCGTGACTGCTTTGCATGTGTGTGTGCATAGACGTACCTATACGTGCACATGAAATTCCACGTTATTGACAACTGTCAATTGATCATGTCGGGACCCCTTAACACAAACAAAACAAATAACTATCACTACAAAACCGATAACAAACTAAAAAAATAACAATTTTAAGGAAAAATTTTAACAATTGTGTTCACAACAGTACGTTAAAGCGAAGTGGTGAAATTGCCGATCACGTCAGAGCGAGATGCACGACAGCACGTGCAGGTGCATAGCATCGGCCGACCGTGCCACCCCTCCCGCCTCAGGCACCGCAGTAGTTTCCCCTGTGGTGATATCTAAAATTGCATAAATGCGGCGCGAGCGAACGAAGTTCATAGACGCAAAGATATTTGGCGCGATGTGAACTACTTATATAGAAAGCACCATTACCTTTGTAGCACCTTAAAACGAATCTCAGCGCTGCACCGGTGAACTTACATAGAATGAAATACCTAGGTCCTAGGTAATCAAATACCATGATGCAATCGACTTTAGCAGCTTCTACAAGTTGTCTTCGTTTTACATTTAACTATGAAAATTTTATAATAAATTTTAAAATAAAGTGTTAAACCTAGTCGCCACTCCTCTGATCCGAAGTGAAGCAGGAAGTCGCGAGTGAGATAAGCGTGTGTAAAAGAAAAGCAACAATGGGTCATGGGCTAAATCATTGATCGTTCGGAAGTGGCTTCAAGTATGCGTGCTTTCCCTGCACGTGTGTGTTCACCGACTTGTACGTACACATGAGACTAAAGGGGTCCCGACATGGTCAATTGGCAATTGTCAAGCACGTAGAATTTCATGTGTACGTATACGTCGATGCACTTACACATACACAGCAATCACGCACACTGAAGCAACTTCCATTCATATTTAACGTGATTGACAATTGCAAGGCATGATCGGGGTCTCGGGAGATCAATCATTTAAGGGGTCCCGACACGATCAATTGGCAATTGTCAAGCACGTTAAATATCATGTGTATATATTCGTCGAAGCACACACACATGCAAAGAAATCACGCACACTGAAGCAACTTCCATTCATATTTAACGTGATTGCAAGGCATGATCATGTCGGGAGTCGGGAGCCCATTAATGTCAATTAGTGTGCGTGCTTCCACACACACGTCTACTTACCATAAATTCATTTCTAGCATACTTGTCAAGCCGCATTGACCGTCTCCGCAGCACACTAAAAAAAGGGGTTTTTACGCAATTTTACGTATGGCAACAATTCACTAAATTGACAGACCCGAACGAACGGTGAGGTAGGCTCTTTTTCTGTTTTTAGTACATATTTATTGTGAAAATTACGCGATTTTCGTGATTATTTGTTGGCGATTACACCATTTTGATGCCTAAATTTTACTGAGGTAAGATGCTGTTTTAGAATTTACTAACATTTTAACGAGATAAATGTATTATTTTGGTTGTCGGCGGTCGTATTTCTTTTAAAGGTTAATACTCAACTTATTTGTGTTTTAGTAGATAACATGCAAACTAGAGTGTTATTTCTACCTTTATTTTTATCTTCCCTTACTTTATTCATGACCTAATATTAGTTAAGTCGTTACTTACAATGAGCCTAACAAAAGAACCTGATAGTCCCATCGGAGTCGCCATGCGTGCATTGACAATACAATCCGGATTTAGTCCTTCTTTGCCTATGAGATGATACTTGTGCAAAGGATACGTACCGCCGTGAGTAGCGAATATCCGACCAAAATTCTCCGAGATTTTTAAAAGTTAGTTTTCTGTGGTGATCACTTCATGAGCTGGTGGACTCATAGCCTTGATGACAAGTGCCTAACCACCCATCTTTCGGGAACTCGCCTGTTGTCTGTTGAGGGTATTTGTAATTTCTAGATAGCATAGAAATTAATTACAATTTAGTTAGGTCTTTTAACTTAGTTTATTGTTGTGATTTTCCTAGCAAACCTTTATTGGAGACTCATTAATATGTATTTAAATAATGCAAATACTTTATTACATTTAGTTGAGCACAATAAGTGATATTTTAATACTATAAAAGTATTCTCAGACAATAAGAACAGGTTCATATAGCCATTTGAAATTGCATGCAAAATATTTAGAAGTTGTTACCTATATTAGTCCAAAAGTGAATGCAGCAATGATATAGTACACCAGAAAGCTTTCCTTCATACAAGCACCATTCTGTATTTGTTGAACTAAAATTATTCTTTTTGTGTGGAAGTGTATACTTTACTTAAACTTACACACAATTACAATATTTCCTTTTTTTGGATACATAATTATAATAATTGTACTTATTACACATTAAGAGACCTTATTCATAGCATTCCATGGATTCTCCGTGCGGGTGCTTTGCCGGGTCCATCGCGTGGCACAGGGGGGAATGTCCCCGACGGCGTCTGGGACTTACGACCCATTTGAGTAGGTTTAGGATGGCCAAGTTAAAATTGATGTGAATGTGAATATTGATATCCTCGTAATTACTGTTCTTTATGTTAATATTATTCCAGTAGCTTCAAACTGGAAAGGAAAGTAAAAATAAAGTATTTGTTTACAGTTTGCGGATATGACTTGACTTTATTTTGGACATTTATCAATATGCAAGATTAGTTAATGAGCTGTCCATGTAATTCATTACTGGCTGGTATGAATAAATCAATTGCTATTGTCTTAATATGCATATTGAGTATTATGTTAACATACTGAGCAGTGGTATTGTACCTAGAATGTGACTCCCTGAACCTGTGACGTAGCACCAACCGTGATTGAAACCATGTGAAAATACACATTCTAAAGAATTAACAGGATATATGGCAGGTTACAAATTCTTCTGTTTTTAGTACCTATTTGTTGTTATAGTGGCAACAGAAATACATTATCTGTGAAAATTTCAGCTTCTAGTGATCTCCGCTCATGACATACAGCGTCATGACGGACGGACAGACAGACACAATTTTTTTAAATTACATATTCAGCTTCAGGATCGCGTATAGAAGGCCCAACAATTAGAATTTTTCAAAATATCTTTCATGTACAGATTCTCGATTCTCTACAGTTTTTATTATATGTATGGATAATCAACTGAACTGCCTTAAATCTAGCGAATGGGGGCCACTCTCAGAGTCCCTAAGACTATTGACTGTGGCCCTCAAGTTGGCAATGATGTGCTTGTAACGCTGGCTTGTAAGATGACATGCTCTGGCAGTGTTCCAAGTATTTATGGTTCAACTGAGAATGATTATGTGAATCTCTGGGTTCTGGCAAACATTCCCTTCACTGTATAAGAGTGTCATCTCCTGCTCTTTCCTCCTACTTATATATTCCATCCTCTTCATCTCTCGAGAAGAGGATGGGATAAAGTATGAAAAAAAGAAAATCACACTTATCAAGGTAATAGATTCGGTAGAATGCAGCCGGCGACTATTGGGCTATGTTGCATAGCCCACAACATAGCCCAATAGTCGTTGGCGGCATTCTACTGCAACTGCCTATGGCTCAGGGCTTTCCGTTTAATGTTCAGATTATCCCAATGGAATAATCTCTTCACAACAATCATTCTGGAGAAATAGTAGAGGTTTTTAGCTGTAAATGGTTATCTCGAGGGTTGATTATTCGAGAAAGAGGGGCTAACGGCGCGTTAAGTACTTTGTAGTGGCTGCATTCGTTGTTAAGTGTATAGTTTTATTTTGTGTTCCACTTTGTCAGACGCAACACAGCCGTCGCTAGCCACCAATAGATGATATAATGTTATTTTGTACAGTTTGAACTGACTACTGACTAGACTCTAACCGCATGCCATGTAGCCAATGGCAGTCCCACGCTTTAGAAGCTACGACTCTACTCGTGCCTTCCATCGACCACCGAGCGTCCGAGCGGCCGCACAATACGCACACTCCAGCCACGTCACACCAGTTACCCCACGCACGGCACTGCCTTTGTTTTTAACTACCTCGGTTGTCGGTTGTCGGTGGCGGTGAATGCGACTGTTGTTACATGTGGTATTTAACAATATCTGTGTCTCATAGAAGAAGCTTATGTGAGCTTAAATATGAAAGTTCCCGTGGGAATATGGGAATTAAATATAGCAAATGTTCACCGCAAAGAGTGTAGCTTCCCAACAGTGAAAGAACTTTTCAAATCGGTCCAGTAGTTTCGGAGCCTATTCGATGCACACAAACAAACTATAAAATTTTTCCTCTTTATAATATTAGTATAGACTATAACGGCGCCATGTTATTTAATAACTCATGATTTAGTTTTAAGTAGACAGCGGCCAAATTGTCAGCATGTCAGTAATTGATTGTCGAACCAGTACTTTCAGCTTCCTACCGAGATCGTTATTTTGATTTGAAGTTAGCCTATGGCTATAGCCCCCTTTAGAGAAATATGAAGTTCACCTAGTAGGTGCCTCTGTTTTAAATATCATGAACCACATGTGGCCCATGAAAAGTACCTATTCTAAAAATGATCAGCATGTTGAGCATTTTATTCTACAGTTCCTGTCCTATGATGGTTCACTGTTACATATTTACATTAACTGTTTCTGAGATGCAGAAGTTACTTTGAGTCGCTGGTCGCGGCAGCCATTGAAATGGTAGTCGTTAAACGAAGCTAAGCAAAGCAGATGCGCTGCTTGAAAATTTACAGCAACAAGTAGCCAGAAACTACCTACTGATAATTACGGTTAGACTTAAGGTAAAATGAGGATGTATATGTAGATTATATAGCATGTCTCTGCCAACCCCTTTGGTATCAAAACATAACCTACTTTATATTTTTAATGTTAAGGTTGACAATAATTAATCATTCTGCTCTTTATTCTCCTTGCATTTTTTGTATTGAAAGTGCCATAGATAGGTTGCCATGCCAGGCTTTTTGTGATAGTGCGAGAGAGACAAAAAATGTTACTAATGTACTACGAGTGTGCTATAAGTTAAGGCACGCTAGGGAACAAAATATTTACAATCGTGCCTCAACTTATTGTGCGCGAGTAGTACCCAATAGCATTGTAAATAGGGGCGGGGAGCCCAGACCCTGCGCCCTCCGCCCCCGCGCCGCCAGAATTGCAAAATGTCCGCAAACAATTCAGTTCAGTTGGCAGTTTTCAGCACTCTGGCGCGTGCGCATCTTTGGTCCGATCTCATTGGACAGGTAGTGCTCCTTGTTCTTGTTCAATAGTTTTGCATTTTTGAGTGTTTTTGAATCAAGTGATAGTGATTTGAAAGAGCAGTGCAAGTGTGTAATTTATGCTAGGTATCTAGGGTTCCTAGCACCTCACGAGTATCTGTTTTGCCGTCTTAAATAATTATGTTGGTGTATTGCAGGGCAGCGTATAGCAGAAGGCTGTAGCATTCAACGAAATGGTAATGGATACTTCTCCATCGCCCTACAGCGTCGGCCGCGAGTTCGTCCGACAGTACTACACTCTCCTGAATAAGGCGCCGGCGCATCTGCACAGGTAATTTACCTCCTGATACTGCCCTGGCCCCGATTGTAATCCCCTTACCATTCTATACATTCTTCTCACATGGGAATATTTTCACCATGTAGGTGTATCATGATTGAGAACATTTTATTTTTAAATAGCGAGATGATAAGTAGGTTTTGAGTAGCGAGATGTAGCCTATGTGTAGACACAGGCACTTGTTAATATTCCTACAAAATTTAAATTCAATCTATTTAGTAGTTTCTTTCTGATGTACAAACAAACAAAAATTTCATATACTTGTTTTGTTTCTGTATCCTTTTTAGGACTCAGCCTATTCTTTTTCTTTAGGCATAAAATTCTTAAAATGTAATTATTTCCATTTGAATAAAAATACATAATATGTACATACATATTATAGTACCTACTATCATAAATAAAATACATTTTCACTACCTAACCATAAATTAAAAATAAATGGAAATACTAATTCTAAAAAAAAATTGCTATTCTTTTAAAAAACATTCAATGTAATATTTTTTCCTTCTTTTTTATTTTAAAGTGTTCAGACTTTGAACATAATAAGTATAATAACAAACAATTACTTTCTATTGTGTTAAATATTTTGGAAATACAGAACTTATTTCAAAGTTAAAATTAGTCATAGTTACATACAGAAATCTCTCTCGCCATTCCTCAATACTCGGCGATAAGGGCTTGTCAATTCGTTACTTTTGTTAGTAGCGTCTTCCATTCAAACAATGGGTGGTACGGTTCCAAATCCTCGGAGTATTCTTTTGGACATGTCCGGTTGTCAAAAGGCTTCCACACAATAGATGGATTGTAAAACAAAATGTGCTTTTAGAAAAGTTGTAATTACACTTTGAAAATCATTACAAAAGCTTTGTGCGTAAATTTTGCACATTGTTAATATTCCAGGATCCCTTTTCTTTATTTTTTTTTACCTTTAAGTACATATTCTATACCGGCGACATGTTAGAATTATCTGTGAATAGCCCAGAACAATGTATAGTTAAACAAAGCTACATTGTAAATATTAATTTCGACTTATTTCGGCCCTCACAAAGTACATAAAAGGTCGGTAAGTTTTAAAAAATGTTGACAATGCTTTTATTGTTTTCTTTTATACTCTTGTGTCTCTGTAGATATTGGACTGAGTCGTTTATTGAATACAGGATTGTATACACAAGAGACTTTAATGACTAAAATTAGTTAACAGCCCAAACCCAATTTTACAACTGTTACTGAAAACAATTTGACAAAAGCATCTAACACAAAGGTTCCATTTCCTTTCATTAAATTTATTTTCTCAAAGCGATTCTTTAGCCGTCGAGTCTGCTTTTTTTTATACTCGTAGACACGTAGGAAAAACACTAGAATCCCGGATGATGATATGCCTCGCGGGAATTCCAGCTAAATCCTCTATTTAAAGACCTAGAATTGTCAAGAGCCTCAGTAAGCTCTTTACTAAAATGAATATCTTACCAAACTTGGTGAATCAGCGGGGGATTCTTTTCGACGGTGAAGGTGAGCGCTAATGCTTCGTAAAGCGGCTACCCTAAACCTACAGGCTGGGTTGCAAGTCCCTGAACTCCCAGACACTGATCCAGTTTTTCAATCACTGTCGGTTTTCCCAAACGTCTATTGTATGTGGTTCTTAAAAAGGGATCTTACAAGGTGTTTGCAGGGACCGTAGCGCGAGTATCATCTCGGTTGTTGCAAACGCCCATAGGCTGCAGTCACTACTTCCGCTCAAGTAGAATGCACGATTGTCTACAACCTTAGTGGTATAAAAGGCTAGAGACCGTGCTCAGATAGAGATACTATAATTCATATAAATATATCATTAGGTTCACATTTATGTCAATCTTTCTTTATCGTTACCTACATCAATATACATACGTACAACTTACTCTACACATGAGTAAGAACGTATGTATCAACAAAATAGATGATAATAGACATAAGAACGTAAATAAAGCGATTCTTCATTTCACCTTTGTTAGTCCGAATAAGATTACGTTATTCTCTTTTGTAAAGAAAGTAGTGCGTTGTCCTGCAACCCATTATGTGGTGTACACAACACGTGGTGTATGTCCCGGTAGTGGTTATTTGACCAACAATGGCACGTGGCTTTTTGCTGGTATTACATCCACGTGGTATGCGCCGTGCACACGAGTAATTAAAGGATGATGTTCCAAATGGGAACTGTTTTAGGACTTACTTTCATTCACCATCACCACACGTGTTCGCGTGTTTTCTTTTTATTTTTTTTTTAAATGATTCATTTTCGTAAAAACCTTTCTTTAAAGCTTTTACGAAAATGTATTGTTGTAATGTAATATTCAGCACACGGGAAATTCATAGTATTATTGATGTTTGGTGGACATTTCACACGTACATTCCCGTCCACGCAATCACGTTGTGTGACCGAGAATCGATGCCTTATTTTTTATATGACAGTATCGAGCTTGTCATCAATGTTGTCCATGTACGTTCATATAAAGTACGAAGGAAAAGTTTCAAGCCTTTTGACTTACAGCTTTTCCTACGTACTTTATTTTACCAATAAGATGGCAAACAAGCTTACAGGCGACTTAATGGAATGTAGTCACCGTAGCCTATGGATGTTTGTGTTTGCAATACCGATGGCTATACTCTCGCTGCCACCCCTACAAGAACCTTGTAAGACCCCTTTTGAAGAACCCCATACTGTATGCGTTTGGGAAAACCAGGCTGGAAGATCATTCCACTATCTAAGCGTGCTAATTAGTGTACTCACGTACCTACATTCAAACCTTAGGTCGTTAAGAACTGGTATATTTACTAAGAACTGGTAAATGTAAGTACTATGTACATTGTGGTCAGTCAAATTAGTCTCATCAACTAGAACTTCACAATCAAATTTCCATTATTTATGATGATAATACGTAAATGAGTGTTTCTCGGTGATAACTTGATAGTTTTCTATTTTATCAACTATTGTTAATTTGTATTTAATCATCAGTTACTTGGCTAATGTGTATTTAATCATCTATTAAGACTTGTGTTTAATCGTCTGTTACACTATTACACTAATTTATGTGCCTATTTTAGATAAGCAAGTACCTACTACAAGCGGCCATTACATGAAACCTAAACAATTTTTAAGTAAAACTTCTTTAGGCGCGACCTAGGGTGTTACTCAGATTTCTTTTCTGACTGAGGTAACGCCTTACTATTTGAATTTTGAATAGCGGAAACATAGTTTCCGCTACCTATTCAAAATTCGAATGAATGATATTAATATAACATTTGATGCCGTCAATGGCAAAGAAATTTTACTTCAATCGCGCGTAAAGGTTACACGCACACGCTTTTTTTATTTAGCAATCTTTTTTAGGGTTTCGTACCCAAAAGGGTAAAAACGATACCCTATTAATAGCACGACCTGTCTTGAATATAGCTAAAGATACAGCCTATCTCAGTTATCGTCCCAAAGTAAGTTAGGAATAACCTGCTTGTGTTATGGGTATCAGACCACGGATGTTAAGAGCCTACCAGACGCCAAATTGTTGAAAGAAGATAGAAGCTATACATTTTAGCGTGCAAGACAGAGAGAGATGCGAGCGGTTTTTGTGCGTTTTTAACGAAATAAATTAATAAAAAAAAACTATAACCAATATTAAAAAAGTGGTCTAGTGCAAATGAAGATTTTACTATTGTCTTTCTTATACAGCTATTTATATAAAAATCAATGCCACTTTTGGTTGTAATTTTATAACTCAAGAACGGGCTCACCTATGCAAACCAAATGTTTAGGATTTGTTCGGACTATTTAGTAGATCGTTTATGTGAAGTTTGCACAAAATCGGTTGAGCGGTTCTTCATTTATCACGCAAACGAAGTTGCGCGGGTCAGCTAGTAGATAATAATGAGAAAAGATTAGATTTTTGTTTTTTTGTTTGTTTGTTTGTAACGAATAGGCTCCGGAACTACTGGACCGATTTGAAAAATTCTTTCACTGTTGGAAAGCTACACTCTTTGTGGTGAACAAAGTACCTGTTAGAAATAGGCTATATATTATTCCCGTATTCCCACGAGAACGGGAATTACGCGGGTGAAACCGCGTGACGTCCGCTAGTATTTTATATTATAAAAACAACTTAAAGCTTATGAGATCTAGGTTAAAATTTCAAGAAATCGAGGTATTTTCAACACAAAAATCTATATTTTATCAGAAATCGTGTTTTTATCCTAGTGCGTTTTTAGTTTATGAACTGAAGTTGTCTGTGTTAAAATTTTAGTTCATTAGACCTCACGAGTCCTATGCTGAGATCTAGATCAGGGTAATAGTCTATTTGGCGTCATACAGACATGTAATACTTATATACTTTTTAAATGCATACATATGATACATAGAAACACCCAGACTCTTGAGACAAACATTTATGGGTCACACAAATATTTGTCTCCGGTGGGAATCGAACCCATGACCTCCAGCACCGCAAGCGGTATCGCTACCGACCGCGCCACAGTGGCAGTCAATTTTTGATTATGTTTCCGCTATAACATTATCAGAAGAATATTCAGGGGCTCCCATACAACAAACGTGATTTTTTGCCGTTATTTGGTACGGAACCCTCCGTGCGCGAGTCCCACTCGCACTTAGCCGGTTTTTTATTTACTTGTTACTTGAGAAGTGGGAATCCTCAATATGTATGACACGCTGAACTCGAATCAACTAAAACCAAATGGTCCCTACCTATCTCACGGTAGCCCCGCATGACTACTTCGAAGGATGTCTCAGTACTCCTAATTACCATCAAAATCTTAACTTCAATTCGACGGCGCGAGTGTAGCGCCTCTGGTGTTGCAAACATACGTAGGCTGTGGTGACCACCAGTGCATCGGGTGGGCCGTATGCTTGTCTGCCACCTTAGTGGAATAAAACAATAGTCCAGGTTGTATAAACTACCACTGTGCTGGTTCACTCTAAGTCTAAGACATAGAGAAGTAAACCGCGGCGTGTTCGCTTGCAGGTTCTACAACAACTACTCGTCGTTCGTGCACGGCGGGCTGGATGCGCCCAACCGCGAGACTCTGCCTGTCGTCGGACAGAAGCAGATCCACAACCGGATCCAGCAGTTGAACTTCCGAGATTGCCATGCCAAGATAAGTCAGGTATGGATAGAATATAATGTTTCTTAGCATTCACTAAATTCAATATCTTTTTCAACTACTTAAGCTGTAAACTATACAGTTAGATAGGTGCAGCTTAGCGAAGCTACGGAATATTTTTTCGCCTTAAATACTGCAATATGTTAAGTGCAGCTGCACTTCCGCACTGGTGGAAGTGTTGCCAGTGATGTCATAATGATATCGAGACGTGGCCACTGAAGGTGGTCTTCTCTGAGAGGCTTGATGTCGTCTAGGGAGTTATACTCCGAGTGTCCTCTCGTGATCGAATCTGAAAGGAAACCTGAAAGAGAACCTGGGTCACCAACACAGTCGCACGAATTGCCCAGCTTAAGTGGCAGTAGGACAAATTACAGACAGAACTGATGGTCGATGGGCCGAAAAGTTGTTGAGTGGCGGAGTAATAAGCCTCGCACAGGGTGGACGTTAGACATATGACGTAACAAGGGTTGCGGGAGCTTGCCGGATGCTGGTGGTGCAAGACTATCAGTGGGCAGTATTACAATGGATCTGAGCGGAGATGTGTTATGGCAGGTGGACGCGCAGGCCACGCTGGGCAACGGCGTGGTGGTGCAGGTGACGGGCGAGCTGTCCAACGGCGGCGCGCCCATGCGCCGCTTCACGCAGACCTTCGTGCTGGCCGCGCAGTCGCCCAAGAAGTTCTACGTGCACAACGACATCTTCCGCTACCAGGTACGTGTGTATGCTGTTCTGACCATATCGACTAATAAGAATTCTGTAACTAAATATTTTCCGGGAGGTGATCCTCAAATTGTACTACTAGAATATGTAGAAGGAAATTTTCTGGTAAAATGTCATAATGTCACATTTTAAAATTGACAAATCATGAAACAAAAAGCTTTTCACCTGATATAGAGTATGGTGGAAGTGGTCCGCCGAACCAGGTTGCATTCATCTTTTAAAGTGAAATGTCAGTTTTTTTAAATTTGATCGTTTCACCTGACCAGAGACCACACGCCTAGTTATGATAAAAATGAAACATGATCATGGTGTGGTGTTTTCAGGACATCGTGTTCTCGGACGAGGAGGGCGAGGGCTCAGGCTCGGGGCGCTCGGAGGGCGAGGAGGAGGAGGCGGGCAGCGCGGGCTACTTCCCCGCGCCGCCGCCCGCGTCCGCCTTCCCGCCCGCGAGCTTCCCCGCGCCGCCCGCCGCGCCGCTCGCGCTGACGCCGCAGCCCGCGCCCGCCGCCGCGCCCGCGCCCGCGCCCGCGCCCGCGCCCGCGCCGCACCTCAACGGACACCCGCCGCAGGACGACGCCGTGGCGCGCCAGTTCGTGGCCGCCGTGCAAGGTGACCTACGTATACATAACTCTACTAAATCAGTGTCAGCGAACGGTCGCTACGTTGAGTATCTTTCATTATGGCTGGGTGACCAATGTGATATTCACATAATGCGAACTTTTTCGCGTTTCAGAAAGTATGTATCATCATTGATACTGGTTGCCGAGGAACACGGCAGTCATTAAGTCAAATTCTAAGCCTTATAGGCGGCTTAAAAATTATCAATAGTGGTTAATCACAACCTGCTCTTGTCGGTACTACTACTTGTCAGTACAAAGAAACGCTTGTGGCTTCGCGGACTCAGTGTTCTGTAAACGATCATTGGAGTAAGCAACATTTACTATGGCCTGTAATGGATGGGTAACCACCTCATAGCCACTTTGTGACATTTATTTGTTAGCGTTTCCGTATTACGGAAGACACGTTAAGCCATTGGTCCCGGTTGCCAGTAAAATGACCACAGCCAAGTTGAAGGCCTTTATGAGCAGCTTGAAAAATTTCAACAGCGAGCAATCACAACCTGCGCCTGTCCAATCAACACGGTAATACAGCTCTCCACCTTATATTACGTTATATTACATGAGACAAAATCTGAAAGGTGAAATGTAGGCATATAATATGCCTTTGCCTACTCCTTCGGGGATATAAGGTGTGATCATATGTATGTATGTATGTATGCCCTTGTCCACTCAGCTTCAACACTCACCAGCTATTGTATGGGAGAAAAACAAATTATGATATGTGGGTCAATTAGTATGTCTCTACTTACCCCTTCGACAGTAAAAGTATGACTATTTACAGGATGTAACATTCGGAGCGAAATTAATTTAAGTAGTCATGTTCGAAGAGCAAGCCATTTTTTTATGCAACATTCAAATCATCTATTTTCTCTAAAATCGATGTCATGTTTCCTTAGAACAGATCTATGTATGTCCTAAATTGACAGACCTGCCCAAGTGTCCATACTTAACTGCTCCGAATGTTATATCCTGATGTACTTGTGTCAAATCAAATCTTTAATTACCGCAACATAATGTGAGTATGAAAGCTGCGTTACTTGGTTTATATCTAGCGTCCCAGGATCACCTCGCTCTCCTAGTTATAAATGCTAATTGCGTGATGTTGCAGCGCTGTCGGTGGAGCCCGAGGCGGAGCCGGAGCCGGTGTCGGAGGAGGCGTCCCCGCCGCCGCCCGCGACCCCCGCCCCCGCCCCCGCCCCCGCACCCGCCCCCGCGCCCGCCCCCGCCGAGCCCGCGCCGCAGCCCGAGCCCGAGCGGGAGCCCTCGCCGCCGCCGCCGCGCCCGCGTGAGTATACCTACACGAGCACTTTGTTCCGCCCCTGCCTTAGATCATCTAACCACAGGATGCGCCTTACTTAAGCATTCCTTTATGCCAAGCCAATAGACCGTTTGGTCTATTGGCTTTATAAAAAGCACTGTACATCAGTACATCATTTTATATGATTAAACTAGTACATTTCATTGTAGTTGACTAGTTAAAAATTAACACACAACAGCCATGACGCGTTTGTCGATTAATACATTTTTAATATATATAATAAAATTTTATAACTGTTTGTGTTTCCCCCTTCACCCGCTATGACTAGCAGAATATTTTTGTATGCGGTGGTTCACAAAAAGCTAGTCCCGTGATATATGGTCTAAGGTCCCTGCCCATATATGTATGTATCAATCAAATGAGCCCATAGCAGTCCACTGCTAAATGTAGGCCTCTCCCAAATTGCGCCACAATACACGATCCTGCGCCTTCCGCATATACTTTATAATACAAACCAAATCAGCCTGTTGGCGTTTCTTCATCGACCGACAAGGGCACAGCATCACCTCAGCCTACCCTATGTTAGTTCATTCACTACTAGGGACTAAGTCTGCAGTTTCATGGTGTCAAAAAATCGTAATCATGGCTGTTATGAAATCTTTCAAATTGTACCGTCGCCGTCGGCTTTTTATTCAACTGCGAGTACTACTCTGTTCTTACACAATTGAAAAAGTGGACTTGTGCCCTTGAACGTGTACCGCATTATAATTGTGCATGAGCACGTCGCCCCCTAACTAGCTGCACATTGCTAGGCCGCCTGCCCCTGTGAAACGAGTCTACAAAGGAATGTAGTGCAACAGAAAAACACAGCATTTTTTAATGTTTTCAACAAACACACATTGAATTAATTAATCAGAGCTGCTAAGCAGTTTGATAAATGGCTCTGATCAAATACTCTGAAATTACTTTTACAATATGTATAGTGAAGAATTTGAGCTTGTTTCAACACGATTCTGTAGTCCGGTGGCAGTGGATGGCAATGCCCACTGGACGGTTCAGTTCAAGTCCCGGCTGAATCGAATAGTCTCACATAATATACACTGGTTGTTTTAAACAAACCGTAATGATTGAATCATTCTATCATTGTCTACTATAAGGTAAACCTTTCAATCATTTCAATAGGGTGTTTGGACCGCTTTGAGACGTCCCCTTCAAAGATTGTGCTAGGATCCCCTTTAATGGGTCATAATGATTTATTTCTTTTTTACTGATTCTGAGTACGACTAGAAATAATGTTTATATTTTTTTTTTCACAGCATCGGCGGTCCCCGAGCCCAAGACGTACGCCAACCTGCTGAAGTCCGGCTCCGGGTCCGCAGCGAGCGCGCCGCGCGTGTCCCCGCCCGCCGCGCCGCCTGCTGCAGCGGCCGCGCCCGCGCCCCCCGCCCGCGCGCCGCGCCCCCAGCCCGCCCCCGGTACGGACCCCCGCCCACCCCGTACACCCCGCCCCCACCACGCAAGTCAGTACACGTCTCTTGTCACTGCCGACCACTGCCCGCCGCAACCTGCCTGCCTGCAACTACACGCCTACATAGACATACTGCCGGAGAGGACACAACCTGGAACGACCCGTCCGCGCACGTGTTTATCTTATAATCCGACGCTTCGATTGAAGAACTCGTTCTTCAATCGAAGCGTGAAGAGACACATCACAGGGCCGCCAACACAGTCTGTGTGACCACTGTCACAAATGTGACAGACTGAGAGTGGCCCCCGATCGCTAGACGCGCCACGACTTTACATCGGGCGGTGACGTCAATTTGACGACCTAAATATAAAAAAAATGTGCTCTGTAAACCATATTATACAGTATGCCAGTGACCATGTGCAGATTCTGTTACTATTTTAATATCAATATCAATACATATAATAAAATTGTAACTGTCTGTTTGTTTGTGCACGCTTATCTTAGCAACCAGTCAACCGATTGCATTGCGGTTTTCTTTATTGCGTTGCAGTTTGCTCCACTTAACATTTAGTATTTCCTTCTTGTTAATCGGTTCATAAATTTAAAAATTATATCAATCAAAAGAATCACATATAAAATGCAGCGTACGAAGTCGCAGGCAATAGTTCAATATATGGTTATTAGGCTCTCAGTTGAAGGTAGATTATGTAAGGGTTGCGGAATCCGACGCTGCATGGGCCTGCACGAGGTTAGGAACACTGAGGATACGCTGTGGCATCCGCCAAGATTTGAATATCGCATTTAATAGGAGACCATCGTCGCATGAGGTGGTGTGGGAGATCCGGCCTACGGATATTCGCAGCGCAGCAAATGGGATATAGAATTATTTTTTCTTACCATTCGTATATATTGCATGCAATCGTGTATCACTCTGCTAGTACTATTGTTCTGCTCCTAACACTGCAACTCTCCCCTGGCAGAGTCCGGCGGCGGCGGCAGCGGTAGCGGAGGAGGTCGGCGCTACTCGGACGCGCAGCAGCTGTTCCTGGGCAACCTGCCGCACTGCGCCACCGAGGACGAGCTGCGGGCGCTGTTCGCGCGCTTCGGGCCCGTGGCGGAGCTGCGCGTGCACTCCAAGCCGGGCGTGGGCGGCGCGGGGGGGGCCGGCGGGGCGGGGGGGCGCCACCCCAACTACGGGTTCATCACGTACGAGACGCGCGAGGCGGCGGCGCACTGCCTGCACGCCGCGCCGCTGTACTACCCGCCGCCGGGCTCGGGCGCGCCCGACGAGCCGCCGCCGCCGCCGGTCAAGCTCAACGTGGAGGAGAAGAAGGCGCGCGCGCCGCGCCGCCCGCCGCCCGCGCACGCGCGCCCGCCCTACCGCCGCTAGTGCACCCCCCTCCCCCACACACACACACACGCGCACGCGCTCCTCCATCCCCGCGGACCCCACCTCGCGCGACCCCGGACAATCTGGGGAGAGTACGATTTCCGAATTGTCGAATCGTTTTCTCCAGTATCGATTACGATCGTCTCCTCCGAGCCGAGTCGCGTGTTCGATCGAATTGACCGTGTCGGACCCGCAGAGGTTTCGTTTGCGGTGCGCTCGTGTGCTGTATGTAAACATCTCTAATATTGGTTCGTATTTAAAACATTATGCTTGTGAACCGAGTGAGGCGGCTCGGTACTGAATGTGTGTGGAGCGACGCACGCCCCCGCCCCCAGCCCGCCGCCGTAGCCCCGTGCCCTGCTGTACTAGCGTTGGAAATCTCCTAATTAACATCGATTACAGTTGAACAAATAGAACAACTTGTAAGCACAAATTTGCAGTCGCGTCACTGAAAACGATGATGTATTGAAACCGTAATACTCAGTAAATTGTGATCCGAGTGGCGCTCACTGACGGTGGACGTGCGTGGGGGCGGGGGCGGGGCGGAGGCGCGTGACGTCACGCCGCTCGTCCTGTCGTCGAGTGAACTCGTTGCCGCTCCGCGAGTTGCATCCAATTTCTATTCATTTTGACGCTAGTGACGGGTTCACGCTACTCAGTAAGGCGTTAAATAGAAAAATGTGTACGAGTGTAAATAGCTGTTAGTTTTTATTTAAGTATCGTCGCCGCTCGAAGGCCGGCCCGAGCGTGCGGCCGCGCGTGTGTGGGCCCGCCCCCGCCCCCGCCCGTGACGTGACAATGGACGGTGCCGTGTTGTACACTCAACTACAATGAAATGTACTAGTTTAATCTTTCAAAATGATGTATCCCTGCAAGTGCCATAATCAATTAACCAAAGAGGGTATCCACCCAACTTGACAGTACCATATATGCTGGTAAAGAGCAATAATTATGTATCCCAATATATTTATTTTTTATTTTAAAGTTAACTTTAAAATGATGAATAAGAATGTCAACTTTAAAATAAATAAAAAAATAACATGCATAGCAATCAATACATGTCACTATCAAGTTGGGTGGATACCAAGTTTGTCACAATGTTTGGTTAGTTCATTATGGCACTCGCAGGGCTGCATCATTTTGTTAGATTAAACTAGTACATTTCATTGTAGTTGAGTGTACAAGTTCGCGGCACCCTCAAAGTGGAGGAATGTCATAGTGACGCCACGGCGCCTCGTGGTTCCGCGCGGTGGTGCGGGCGAGGCGGCGAGGCGGGCCCCGCCGGTCGCTGCGGAGTCGGGCGGACCTTCCGCTGCATTGACTTGACTGTATCGAGTATCGAGGTAATTATGTGAAGGGCGCGACGCCCAGCATCGACGCTGACGACGACATGTATTATACCTAATATTATTAATATTAGTTTAAAAAATGGTAGTGTATATTTTTTATTTAGTTTTTCACGTTTTTTTAACCGTACTAATATATTGTAAGTACATTAGTTTTTTCCTTCGACCGGGGAGGCTCGCGTCCCTCGTCGGTTCCAAATTGGATGTACTTATTCTCTGTAAATATGGCCGCACCGCGAGGACGCGCCGGCCCCGCTCCGCTCCGTTCGCGCCGCTCATCTCGCCGCCGCGCCGGCACCGGCACCAGATATGCTTCGCATAACGTTCACATCCTTTGTTACTGTATAAACATTTCGGTCGTTCGATGGAAAATTATTTTTAAGCATTATAGGCTAAGGTAAGAATCTACCCTAGTCCTAAAACACACTTTTCTGTACACATAGACAATAATGAATTATATTATATAATGTCGCGCGTCACCGTACCCCACTCCGGCGTTAAGAGCCTGATCCATGTGGCGAGCCGACGAGCCGACAGTCTTAGGCCGAGCGCGCACTGCGGTGCGACTCACGAGGCCGTGATAGCCAGAGACCTGACAAGGTACAACCAACTAAAATCTTAAATAAAATTATTTCAAATTTTTGTTGGTTGGTTTGTTACAGCGGCAACATCATCTGTGAAAATTTCAGCTCTATGGCTATCACGGCCTCGCGGTTCACACGAATGTGTAAACGCGACATCACAGATTTGTCGCAAACGCGTGGCACTGCAATGCGCGCTCGGCCTAAGACTGTTAGCTCTTTGGCGGTTTTACTCGCCAGTGGATCAGCCCCTTCAGGGCGCCGGCGGTCTGCGCTCCGTCCTCTGTGGAGTCCTTGGGTAATATTATAATGAACTCGAGCGAAGGTATTATAATGAAGTATGTGCCGTTTGGGAGCACCGTTTCAGTGTTACAAGTAGGCAAATGAACACCCTCGGATTATACAGAGCGACCTGAAATATGTAAATACGGGAAGGAACGCAGCCGGCGCGGGCGGCGCGCTCCGAGCCCAGTACCTGTCACCGCGACAGGACTTGAGTTGAGTGAGCCCTTGCGAGCCCACGCCGGTGGGCAGGAGTAGCCTCACACGTACTACCTATAACGCAATTTAATCTTGTAATATTTACCGATAGCAAGGTTCGATATTTATTTTGTTATGTCGACGTCCCAGTCGCTAAATAATTGTGTACCGCGGCGTCCATTTAATAGTGTAATATCTTTAGCTAATTCCTGCCTATTACTTGCTTTACTCGTTTAGTGATTATGTTGATAAATACAATTACTTTAATGTTAAATATTCTGCAACTATTCATCTAAGTGATGCAGGCTTCTGTATACGATGGTCTGCGTAAGGACATTACACTTGTTAAATGAAGCCTTCAGTGGTGACACAAGGTCGCTCGGCCATGTTGTCACGGTCACTCTGCGCCTAACTGTTGTTGTTGCGCATGAGTAGTCCTTAATAATAAAGGACACACACGGCAGTTACATCTTTCCATTGAGATCGACAGGACGCCTCACACGATGGTTATAATGTACTTTTTTTTACATTCTGACGATTTCTCTGAAAAGATGTATTGAGATGTATCATAGCAGAATATGCATGTTAACCTCATTATACTTAAGGGCCGTGTGTGAAGTCCCTAATTATCATGTGTTGTTGTGAACGGCCAGACTGGTGTACCACTCATATGTACTGTAATAGCAATAGCATAATAAACATAATTATTAAAGATTTCACTTTAACACGTCACTCCGTAAAATCTCGCGAAGACGCTTCCACATCGTCTCCTTAACAAGCCAATAGAGTTATGTACTATTAATATTTTAATAAAAAAGTGAAAATGTGGAGAATGACATTAAGAGCGAGTAGTTCATCTATAGGCGAGGATCGCTGGAACTTTAGCGCATTGGTCCTGTAGACTTCAGGGGCGAGAATCGCCAGTACTCTAACGCATCGGTCCTGTAGACTTCAGGGGCGAGAATCGCCAGTACTCTAGCGCATCGGTCCTGTAGACTTCAGGGGCGAGAATCGCCAGTACTCTAGCGCATCGGTCCTGTAGACTTCAGGGGCGAGAATCGCCATTACTCTAGCGCATCGGTCCTGTAGACTTCAGGGGCGAGAATCGCCATTACTCTAGCGCATCGGTCCTGTAGACTACAGGGGCGAGAATCGCCAGTACTCTAGCGCATCGGTCCTGTAGATTTCAGGGGCGAGAATCGCCTGTACTCTAGCGCATCGGTCCTGTAGACTTCAGGGGCGAGGATCGCCAGTACTCTAGCGCATCGGTCCTATAGACTTCAGGGGCGAGAATCGCCAGTACTCTAGCGCATCGGTCCTGTAGACTTCAGGGGCGAGAATCGCCAGTACTCTAGCGCATCGGTCCTGTAGACTTCAGGGGCGAGAATCGCCAGTACTCTAGCGCATCGGTCCTATAGACTTCAGGGGCGAGAATCGCCAGTACTCTAGCGCATCGGTCCTGTAGATTTCAGGGGCGAGAATCGCCAGTACTCTAGCGCATCGGTCCTGTAGACTTCAGGGGCGAGAATCGCCAGTACTCTAGCGCATCGGTCCTGTAGATTTCAGGGGCGAGAATCGCCTGTACTCTAGCGCATCGGTCCTGTAGACTTCAGGGGCGAGAATCGCCAGTACTCTAGCGCATCGGTCCTGTAGACTTCAGGGGCGAGAATCGCCAGTACCTACTCTAGCGCATCGGTCCTGTAGACTTCAGGGGCGAGAATCGCCAGTACTCTAGCGCATCGGTCCTGTAGACTTCAGGGGCGAGAATCGCCAGTACTCTAGCGCATCGGTCCTGTAGACTTCAGGGGCGAGAATCGCCAGTACTCTAGCTCATCGGTCCTGTAGACTTCAGGGGCGAGAATCGCCAGTACTCTAGCGCATCGGTCCTGTAGACTTCAGGGGCGAGAATCGCCAGTACTCTAGCGCATCGGTCCTGTAGACTTCAGGGGCGAGAGGCATCGCCTGTACGACAAAACGTTCTAAATAGGTCTGCAAGTAAAACGATGTCTACTCCCTCCACTGTTGACGAATTGCGACCCCTCGCTAACCACTGCGATGTAACCGCCACCTCAGCGCCGTGTCTGTGTAGATCTGCCCCGCGCGGCGGTGTCTGGTTGGAGGGCGGCCCGGCGCCGGCGCCGCGCCGTCCTGTGTTATTGTATAGCCGGTGGACTGCGTAAAAGCTAGTACTAGCATGTTATTATAAATCGTGTTGTACGTGAACACGTACTTATATATGTGACTAAATTTTCTGCACACATTTACATAGTGATGTAAAAAGTTGCGTGGATGCGGGACCCTGCCGGGTGAGGTGCTAGTCACTACGTACCTACAGAGCGTCTACGAGCCAGCCCGAGAGCGGCCCCCTAGTTATGTCACGCTATGCAGCTAACTATTTTTGGTTTAACTTATATGTTAATATGCGCTGGCGCCATCAATAAATGGTTAATAATTGTTAGTAATGACTGCTTCGGTGACGCAGTGATGTTGCATACGACTGCCGACGGGTTCGAATCCCGAAATATGTATGTGTTTAGAAATATTTAAGTACGTTTATCAGTTATCTAGATTCCATAGTAGCACGAGCTTAAGTTGATAACTAAAGAAATGACCTACAATATTTATTTATTAAAGTAATATATTTTGATATACTTAAGGTTGCTCTCGGGCTGGCTGCAATATAAATACATTTATAATCTAAAAAACTAGTATACTATAATGTAAAGCTCAGTTCGCACAGTATTGCTCCATCAGGGTCCCCTCCCGAACTTAGATAGATAGCTGGAACTGGGGCTGCAACTTGGTACCGAGCGGGCACGCTGGTGCGGAGTTGCCTCCTCAGTGACCAATACCTATGCTTTACAAAACTTAATGCGACTACGGCTGCCTGCGAGCACGCTTGACACAACAATCTTTGCCAGACTAGCAGTAGTTCCATGTATTAAATCGTGTTAACCATTGATGAACTGAACATCCAACAATAAGTAAACGTTTCCCTTATTTATCGCTAGATGGCACAGCATTTCACTGTCGCGTCGCAAGCGCAGGCCTGCTCGCAGAAAATAAGTAAGATAAGTACGTAGGGATGTATGATGGGGTCAAAAATTTGTGTGATATGGTGTTTTATGTTAAGTTGTGGGCGTGGGGCGTAGCGTGACGACCGCGGACGTTCCGCGCCGCGCCGGCGTCACGCCGCGCCACTCGCCCGCACTTTCTCTAATAGAGATGTACTTTTTGTAATATAACTGTGTTTTATTTGCGCGACATCCTTATTACTCCTGTCCTGCCCAACCTACATTTCCTCGAGACCTACCTAGTCTCCACTTCGAATACAGCAACGGTATTTCAAGACTGATAAGTGCCGGACTACTGTTACAGCTAAAACTGACAGAAAGCTTGTGCAAATCTGCATCGAGTAGGAGAACGCCGTGTAGCCGTTCACACAGTCATTAGGTATAACTTGTCGGACTATATTACACCCGTTGATGTGGACGTTAGACCACACCAGAATAGATTTTTTTCAACTTTTTAAATACTGTCATATTACTGACAACCGAGACCAAACGGCTTATCGTACCTTCCGAAGCAAGAAAACATACACAGTCGCGCCTTTGTTCCCGAAGGGGTAGGCAGAGGCATAGTATACGCCCACATTTCACTTTATAGTTTTATGGACCCACGTAATAGGTGATAGATAAGCCTATAATTGTCGTGTTGAAATGGACAGGCGCAGGTGACGACGACCCGCAGCCGTCCATAGGCCTTCAACTTTGCTTAACGATTGACATTTTACTGACAACCGGGTTTACCTTTACGCAATGATTCGTTTTGCGAAGCCCCCTTCGGAGCATAATGTGCACTAGACAAGCAAAATGTACAAAAAGCAAATGGCGACGTTTTGTACTCTTTCCCATTGCCACACGGGTGGTGCTAGCAAGAAACTCGCAAAATAAATGTCACAGAGTGGTCAAGAGGTGATCACCCATCCAAGGACCGGCCATAGCTAATGTTGTTACTGCTGTGGTCGTTTACAGAACACAGAGAAATCTCTATTCCAAGTTCCGTAGTCGGTGGCACGGTCGTCCACCATGACCGAGTCTGAGAGCGGCGAGTTGGCTGCTCACCGCTCTTTCACCCCCCCCGAGTCCCCAGGGGCCACCAGCACTGCTATTCTCTACACATTTCTGCCATTAGCAATTAACAACCACTACCGGTTGATAGAGGCCATCCGGAAGTCGCTAATAACTTGCCTCGACAGGACAGAGCCTCAAGCCAGGAGAGCTCGAAGAAAATAGATACTTAGTTGATTCACACGTCCCAAAAATAATCAAGGATTTTGGAAGCCTTTTGTGAATTATAATGGCGCGACCAAAGCCATAGTCTATGCCTAGCCTGTTGGAAGACTGACATGATGTTATGTATGTACAACGTGGCATCTGCTATAATTCATGGGTTGTAATCCAATTGAACCACGTTAAAAGAAAAGATCTAAGCCGAGATACCTACTCGTAGTATGTAATCGAATATGGCGTGGCACAAGGTAGTATTCTTGGTCCCTTGTGAAGCGTAAGACCACTCAACGGAAGGGCTGTTGCTTGTTACCCGACTGCCGAAGAAAGTAGGATAATGTTTTTCGAGACTATGTTTGTATGTTGTTTTGTTTTGTTTTGTCCATTTCTTGGGCACGCCCTGCTGCCTGAACGGCTTTACGGATTTTTTTCTTCCTTATTTATTGAGGTTCAATATCGCGCGATTAGTACAATTCAATCTTCATAATATACAATCCATTATCGTATGACGGCGCGAAGTTTGTAGAATGCGGAGGGTGGCGTGCGCGGGATTCGGTCGGCATGCGCCGGAGTGCCGCGGAGAGCCGAGAGGACAGTCGGGCGCGCGCACTCACCCTGCATTGGAGCCTCGCCGTCCACACACGAGCACGACACGCCGTACGCGGTAAGTGCAACACATATTCCTCATTATTTTAATAATTGTCGTATCTAGCACTTGCAATATTTGATTTTGAAGTATTTTAATAACGAAGAAAAGGATGGACCTTTTCTTAGAATAAAATTTTACAAGAAATTAATTTGTAAAAATAAGAAATTAGATAAGTATTAGGCACCACCAGAGCCCGCTATATCTGTATTTTTCATTTCGAATAACACCAAACCCTATGTCTTCCTTGTACCCGAGATTTTCTTAGGTATTTAGGTACGTCTGACATTTCAAAATAGGCACTGAGATATTAGGTACTGTTTAGAAACCTGGATTGCTGGTAGATAGAGGTGATGGATACACAACTGTCTAAAAGTGTTGATTTGAATTCTCTGTAACCGGTTTAAGGAGCCGGTCTCAAACGTTGTTATTTTCGCGTGATACGTGCCCGAACTCCCGATAGGAACACTTATTGTTTTATTGAGATCCAGATTTCTTAATATGTACCTACTAGCAAAACTATAGCTGTGCAGGGCATAGTTTATTATCCGATTTTGAGAATTCTATTTCGGAGTGCATATTCTATTTCTCGAATGGTGTTGTCAGTTGTCCCATATTATGGCAACCTGTTAACAGAGGTATGCATTGATATTATTATTGCAATTTTGAATAATAACAAATATTGTTACTTTATACATTGTCCCCATATTAGGTAAGTGCTGTAAGTAGACGGCGCGATACACGACACCCCAAGTATTTTGCTACAGTAGCAGTATCAGGTTACGTTTGCACTTGATTCGTGCAAATCGCCAAATTGACCGAAGCGACTTGATTTTATTTAATCATCGCTCGAATATATCCCCAATAGTAACCGCGTTACTTACTCATACATATGGTCACGCCTTTGTCTCCTAAGGGGTAAGCAGAGGTACTCAATGCCCACATTTCACCCAGTTTTTGTCCCACTCAATAGGTGGTGAGCCGTATTGTCGTGTTACTTACTCATATGATAATAATACAAAGTGTAATATTGTTTAATTGACACAGCACATTGTTGACAAACACTCGTGTTTTATTGCGAAAGTATTTTATAACCGTTCTGTTGCAAACAGCGTACCTACTCACTACCGCTGAGTAGTAGCCGACATGATGTTACTGTAGTTTATTATTTAGTATAGGAGACAATTTATCTCACTGCTAAAACAGGTAACCTACTGTTGACATACAAGGAAAATTATCACCCTGTACATGAAATTCCAAGTTAAATCCCATAGAAACTTTGTACTCTACAACCATTAACCTAATATTGTTTGGTTAAAGTAGAATTATTAGCAGACAAGGCTCTTACGCCGACCCCGTTCGCCACTACGACGGGAGTCGCTCCCAACAATGCCCAAACCAACCGCTCAAATTGCGACTTGCTCCTCGAAGCAGCCAGTAAAAACAGCCTCCAGTCTCCATACCGAAGAGTCTGCTAGCAAGACCAACTGGGACGGCGTTAAAGACGAACAAAACTGCATCACTGCATTAGACTCCAATTAAACCCGCCGATTCATTGGAATGACTTCGTATGGTAGCTACTTGCTATGCTAGCAGGCCTGGAGATCATGTTCGTTTCGATGGTGCAGTGGTATTATGCTACTGCCTGTTATCAAGGTCCCACCCTTTTCATAGCACGAATTTAGTTTAACAGATGAAAACGGAATCCACTTTGATGGAATAAACGAATGTTGTAATTGTACCTACTTACTTGGTGACAATATTAATATAAACAATCGTCTAAATTAGATTACAACTGAACTGGAACGGTTGGTCTGATTATGTACCTACGCTGTGACATATAAAACGTTGTTTTTAATATTTTTATCTGTGCTCGGGGGTCACGCCGCTATCGGCGGACACGATAGCTGTGCTTCCGTCCGCGCTTCGCGAATAACCGCTGACCGTAGGGATGACCGATGCACGACCTAATTAATATTGAAGTTGCGTGCCTACCATAAACGATTTAAGACATAAGTTTACAAATAACCTACCTGTTACCGTTTTCACGAACTACAGCATGGTGTCCACAAAAGGGACATAAGAAGGTTGTTACAGGGTGAGGGTGGTCGGCAGCGATGTTGGATGGGAATGCGCGATGAATCCGACTGGTATTCCCACCTAACATCCATTAGTAATCCAAAGGCTTCTTCCATCCCCGTCCTTATCATCAGCAGGGCCGGAAGGTAGGAGTGTCACTGTGACCTAATTAGCAAAACGAATTGTAGAAATAGGTACCTACGTGCGTAAATGTCCTACATATACAGCGAGCGTTGCAGTGAATGTACAGGTATGTTCTACAATTCTACAACGTGTCCTGAGGCAAACTACCATTCCCAATGTCTGTTAGTCAGGGAACATTAACCTAATATGAGTTTAGTTATGTTTCTGCTTTGATTATTATACAGTTTCAGTTTATATTCGGTGCTTTTATTACTTTGTCCCGCGCACTCGTTACGCGTAAACCCGACCGGGAGCGCTGCGTGGCTGCGGGGCGGGCGAGGTGCGCGTGCGACACAGTTCGCGCACGGAGGCCGGGGCGCGGGCTATCGGCGCGGCGCTGATAGCGAAGTTCACATACAATGATGACATCTCACTGTTATCTTTTCAATATTTTAAAACTGTATAAAATAGGTCTATTGCAAGTTAATAATTATAATTGTAACGTTTTCCAGCTCTGATATTATGGCCTACATTTTATCAGACTAAAAGCTCTTCTTTGTAAAACTTTAGCTGCATAGGGTGCACTCTTTGATTAAGATGAGAGATTTGTTCATGAATGAACAGTTAGTGTTACCCACAGAAATCAGAAAAAAGATATCTAGTATATATATATTTTTCTGATATCTGTGGTGTTACCATACGTGTAAAGACTAATACACATATGGTGTTACGTCCATAAATGTCCCTAGGTGCGTGGTATGTAGGTATATAACAGTGTATGTTAGCACATTGAACATCTGCACGTCTGTGAATCTCGTTATGCCGTTTGTGAGCTACCGCCTTCCTGTATATACTCACTACTGAAACGAACTACATAATAACAGCTCAGGATGAATCATTATGTGCTGTGATATCACTGAGAATCCATTATAATATTTCTACCCAGCACTATAGATAGACACACGAACAACAGGGTATCTATCTATGTATATCAATACTTCGAAATCGGAGTAAGATGTTCCTTTCTCTGACACTGCAACTACAAGATCCCTAGAATGACTATTGTTCGCCACAAAAGGTTTCATAGTAGAAATAAACTTTGGTAATATTTACTTGTTAACGTCATGTGGAGCCAAGAAAGGGCCTTCCTCTATGTGTTAATACAGTTTTAATGTTGCTTCAGCATATTCCCGAAGCCCTCCATTTAGAGCCTGCCGTTTTCATTAATTTCGGCATTCGTTTTATGATTGACCATTTGGCCATTTGCTTAACATCAAAGCCTTGTTAAGGTTTGAGTTTGGTGGAGAAAGTTTGTACTCACTATGTTTAACGGGATCGCATACAGCCCTTTCTTTTATCTGACAAAACGGTTGAAAAGAGTACGCTGTGCAGGCGTTATGTGCCCTACCAAATCCCAAGATTCCTCGACCAACTGATACGACCAGCACGGGACAACAAGTAGCTGGCCAATTCGTTACTTTTCTCAGTCCCAGATCAGCGCAGCGCTGAAGGCACTGGGTATCTGTATTGTTTATTAAATTGACTCTATCAAAGTAAGATTTACTTATTATTTTTCTCCTTTTTTCCGTAGTCCCATGGGACGTTCCCTTTTGGCTTAGGGGAGTGGTAATAGACGCAGTCTTAACTCTGTGATGAGGTGATGTGGTCAATGGTTTTTGATACTGATTTATGTTGACACCGAATGCAATATAACACAATCATAGTGCGAACCTATTTGTGTGTATCGCGAAGTGGAGCGCTAAATGGTGTCAAGGAAGCAAGTTAGTGCGCGCGGCCTCCTTGTTCCACTCGTTTTACTGGACATTATCTGCCATGTTGGCAGTTGAAGCTTTAGTCTGCTTCAGTGACGTAATTATTTAAATTACACACCTCGGATTTTGGTCACTATGTAGACTGGTGTAAACCTTATGTTTGACCAAAGACTGAGTTAGGATTAGCACAATAAGCAAAGATAGACTGGATAGACTTGACTGCCTCGTTGTTATAGAGGTTGAAATGTGCGACTGCGGATCACGAGGTCGTGGGTTCGATTCCCACCGGAGAAAAAAAATTGTGTGATCCAAAATGTTTGTCTCAAGAGTCTGGGTGTTTCTATGTATGATAAGTACCATGTATTTATAAGTATACTAGCTGACCCGCGCAACTTCGTTTGCGTGATAAATCGAGAACCGCTCAACCGATTTTGTGCAAACTTTACATAAACCATCTACTAAATAGTCCGAACAAAGCCTAAACATTTGGTTTGGATAGGTGAGCCCGATCTCGAGTTATAAAATTACAACGAAAAGTGGCATTGATTTTTATATATATAGAAGAAGATGTAGAATAAGTTCGGGTAATATGGCACACCATAAGCCTTTTTGGGAATAAAACAAATTTGTTTTGAGATCGATAAGTTTTTATTTTAGAATTCAGTCTTAGAACTTAAAAAGAATAAATAATTAGAATTTCAAAACAATCAGCATTAAGAAATAATTTACAAAAAACAAATTCTGAACCTTCAACAATTGTCAAATTTTAACAATGGAAGGGCAATATGGCCTGGGGCCATATTAGCCACAAATCAGGTGAGCTATATTGCCCTCCAGAAATATAACAGTCACTAATAAACTTTGTGTTACTTTGCAGAGCATATTTGTCATTTTATTTGTGAATGTGGTTTCCGCGAAGCCATTATCTAAAAAAAACATAATAGAAACAATATAAAATTATGTGGGCAATATGGCCTGGTACCATTTTAGCCATCCATCTGGTGAGCCATATTGGCCGGAGGAACGTTTTTAATAGGTAAAAGTCTAGCCTAAAAATGAGCAAGAAATATGTTTAAAATCTATCACAATACTACACATGAATAGCTAATCTACAAACCTGTGTAGTACCAATGTAAAAATAACTACAATTTCAAGAAATATAATGAGTAAAACTTACCAAAAATTAGATCACTTTACGTAATTTTCGATCGAGCGCCCGCACGGGACGCACATGCACACTTCGTCTTGCGCGAGTTGACTGAGGAAGTGAGGGGAAGGGGTGCGTTGCTATGCCGAGTCAAGCGGTCGCAAGAGTTCATTCATTTCAGAGAAATCGCAGTAGGCCATATTGACCGACCAGGCCATATTACCCGAAATTACTCTATATTAATATCCGTAGTCTGATACCCATAATAACACAGGCAGGTTATTTCTAGTTTACTTTGGGATCAGATAGCGTTGTGTGAAATGTCCGTGAAATTTTTATTATATAACTAGCTGACCCGCGCAACTTCGTTTGCGTCTCATAAGAGAGAGAGGGAGACAGAGAGAAAGAGCGCTATTATTTTGATCTCATGTTTCCCGTCATTTACCCCCGTTGCGTTTACTCCCGTCGCATCGCTATTATTCATGATTTTAGAAATAATTAACGTTAATGTGATCGAAAACCTCCCAAAAACGCGAGATAGCACCTAAACCCACTTAAGTGAAGCCGGTGGTAGCCGCGTAGGTCTGTTGGAAGTTCTGGGGTGACTACCGAGGGCTTACCCAGGGCTGCCAACCGTAGGCTGTTAAGCAAGATACGTGTGGTTTTTAGTCTTTAAGAGTCCGGCATAGCATATATGTAGGAATTTCCTCACTTTCAAAAATGTAACTGCGAGCGAACCTTAAAAGATAAATAAATAAATAGGTATTTTGTTTTAGATTTTTTTAAGGCAGAACGGATACCTACTCTTATAACGATTAAATGTTTTCCGTTTTCCAAACATTTCTCATTGCTGCACCGCTCCTGTTAATCTTAGCATTATGTTATGTACTTACTATCGAACAGTTAAAGAGTTTTTGAAACCCTACCCGTAGTTTCAGTAAGGCTTGCCTTGGTATGATGTGATCATGGTCCCTTAGCAGCGTGTGTCCAATCCAGCGCAGCAGCTACACTTCCGACGTTTGATCTGTTGGTGGAAGGCTTACGTTGGTGATTTTCTCGGGCCCGTATATACCGAGGATCCGTTGGAGGCAGCGGTTGACGAACACTTGTAGCTGGTAGCTGGTGCGAAATGTCTTCAGTGACCTTCCATGTCTCGCATCCGTATAGCAGTTAGCAGTACAGTTTTAACGTTTACTTTGTTTTGAGTTTTACTCTTCGAGTCCATTTTCGCGACTGCCTACGGGGCGCAGCTGTGTGAAGGTTGTTCTAGCCTAGGCGAGTCTCGAAATGATGTAGGGTACTCTTCTATCCCATCAGTTTCTGACACGACAGTCCCGAGGTACGTGAATTAGTGCCTCCACCACATCTCCTGCGTATGTCGATTTTATTTTCAGTCCAGCCATTCGCTGCCTCATCCTGCACGTTGTCCTGCAGACATGCATGACGGCTTGTGTGTGCCTCAGCAGGCACAGGTCATCGGCGTTATTTAAATCCTCCAGGATATCAAGATAGTCCCCATTATATGCCGCGCCGCTTGTTCTTTGCGGTATTCAGCATTATACCACCTATTTTCTATGGATGGTTGTTAACTATCCTGTTTACTTCATAACGATCCTCTAATAGGTTCAGTATGTATTTTCAAAAGAGTTTGCGAACTCTATGTTTAATTTCTTTTTCAGAATATTGATGACATTTGATTGATGTCATTTTATACACGTCGTCTACTACATTGATACATGTAATAAAAAAGACGTGTGGCACTCGGGGACTGCCGCGGTAAAGCTATTACATAGCATTTTTTACCAACTATGCTAGTATAATTATTTCTATATAAGAATACTAGCTGATGCCCGCAGCTTCGCCTGCGTAAAATTTGTTACCGCGGGAAGTTATTCCCGGGATAAAAGGTAGCCTATGTGTTATTCCAGACTATAATGTATCTCCGTACCAAATTTCAGCCCGATCCTTTTATTTATTTATTTATTTATTTATCTATCACAAACAATTTTTACATTGTATAGGATATTGATTCATTTTGTAGCATCTATAAATCTTAATCTAAATTAAAAAAAATACAACAACATATTTCATCATTTAACAACTTAATATAACAACATGTCACAAGATGAAAAACATAAACTATAAGCACTAAAACAAGGTCAAACCAGTCAATGATATTATAAAATTAATCAATCACCATAATTACAATGTCAATCTCAATAAAATTAAAATAGGTACCTAATATATTAAGTTGTATTAAAATGTCATTTAAAATCAACTAATCTTAAAATGTCCCGCCCTAATAAAAATGTAAAAGAAAAAAAAAAATGTCAGATGTCGTCCAAAGAGTAATAACAGCCTTCAATTAAAAAACGTTTTAACTTTGACTCAAAATCCCCTTTGTACAGTGTCATTTTTAAGTCAATTGGCAACTTATTAAATAATTTTATGCACATGTGATTGGCACCATGTCTAACTATCTCAAGTTTCGGGGTGGTTTTAGTCTTAAAATCTTTTCTTCTAGTACTTTCCCTAACCACTCTCTCCATGTCTGTTTCATAATCATGAATATATTTTTTGAAAAATGTTAAAAGTACCAGAACATACAAGCTCGGAACCGTAAGTATTTCTAAATTTTTGAAGTGATTCTTACACGAGTCTTGTTGCCTAATACGGACGATAGTGCGAATTGCCCTTTTCTGTGCAATAAATGCTTTCTGGATATTGTACTCGTAACTTGCCCCCCAGAACAAGATACTGTATCTTAACTTAGACTCTACTAGGGCAAAATACACTGCTTTTAGTTGAGGGACATTCACATCATTGCGCAGACTCCGGAGCACATAGCAGCCCGAACTAATGGAACTTTCCAAAGCCTCCAATTCGTACTTCCAGTTAAGGTCACGGTCCACATGAATTCCAAGGAATTTAACAGTGTCTACTGCCTGAATCTGGCTTCCATCTAGGCAGCAATTGACTCGGTAATTGATTTTTGCTGAAGTTCTAAATGACATGACATTTGTTTTTGTCGAATTAACATGCAGGCCATTGACAGAAAACCAGTTGCTCAGCATATTCAGCACCTCGCCAATTCTTACATTAAGGGTTCCTAAGTCATCTGCCGAAACAATGGCATTAGTATCATCTGCGAATAATACCAACTGTGTGTGTTCTGAAAGGTTACTCTGCACGTGATTAATGAGGTCATTAACAAAGACCACAAAGAATATTGGACCCAAAATAGAACCCTGTGGTACTCCTCTAGTACTTCGAAGCAATTTTGATCCATAGGGTTGCTCGAGCCTTATTCCATTTTGTTTTTTATTTCTAGCAGATGTCAACTCTGTCCTGCCCATCACTTCAACAAAAAAGAATCTATTTTTTAAGTATGACTTTATAAGTTCAATTGGCTTGCCTCTTATGCCGTAGTGTTCAAGCTTTGCCAGCAATAGGTCGTGATTGACGGTGTCAAAGGCAGAACTCAAGTCAAGAAATAGACCTGCCAACTTCTGCCCTTGATTCAACTTATTTCGTACTTCACTGATGAGGCACTCTATAGCATCACGTGTTCCCACTCCTGTCTGATATCCAAACTGCCTCAGATTCAACACTTTGTTGGTGTTTATGTGACTCATAAGTCTGGACTTGATTAACTTCTCAAAAACTTTTGAGAGTGTTGGTAAGAGGGAAATGGGTCTATACATTTTGGGATCATGCTTAGGTCCCTTTTTATGTATAGGAATTACTCTTGCGATCTTGAACTGGTCAGGAAAGACAGCTTCATTCATGCACTTATTGTAGAAATAGCTAAGGGGCTCCGCCAATATGTCAAGGTTATCCGTTCAGCTGTTTGAGCGTGAAAGAGTAACAAACATCCACACTCACAAACTTTCGCATTTATAATATTAGTAAGAAGTAAGATTTTAAGGCCTATGTTCAACAAAGTAAAGTACCAAGTGCCTACTTAACTGTGGACATTTGGGCTTTTGGAATTTTGTTTTAGAACTTTTTAAGAAGAACAATTATTTTGTAATAAATTATTTTTATGTAACTTCAACCATTTACGCAGAGGCGCAACGGATACTCTTATAACGATTAAATGTTTTCCGTTTTCGAAACATTCCTCATTGCTGCACCACTCCTATTAATCTTCGCATTATGTTATGTAGCCTATAGCCACTATCAATAAATGTACCTACTTACTATCGAACAGTTTTTGAAAGCCTACCAGTAGTTTCAGTAAGGCTTGCCTTGGTATGATGTGATTCATGGTCCCTTTGCAGCGTGTGTCCAATCCAGCGCAGCAGCTACACTTCCGACGTTTGATCTGTTGGGGTCTCACTGCAGCGTTCCAATAGTCTTACGTTCGTGATGTTCTCGGGCCCATATGTACCGAGGATCCATTAGAGGCAGCGTTTGACGAAGACTTATAGCTGGTAGCTGGTGCGAAATGTCTTTACTTTAGTGACCTTCCATGTCTCGCATCCGTATAGCAGTTAGCAGTACAGTTTTAACGTTTACTTTGTTTTGAGTTTCACTCTTCGTGTCTATTTTCGCAACTGCCTACGGGGCGCAGCTGTGTAAAGGTTATTCTGGCCGTGGCGAGACTCGAAATGATGTAGGGTACTCTTCTATTCCATCAGTTTCTGACACGACACTCCCGAGGTACGTGAATTAGTGCCTCCACCACATCTCTTGCGTCTGTCGATTTTAATTTCAGTCCAGCCATTCGCTGCCTCATCCTGCTCGTTGTCCTGCACGTTGTCCTGCAGACATGCATGACGGCGTGTGTGTGCCTCAGCAGGAACAGGACATGGGCATCATTAATATCCTCCAGGATATCAGTATAGGCCCCATTCTATGCCGCGCCGATTGTTCTTTGCGGTATTCAGCATTATACCATCTATTTTCTATGGATGGTTGTTAACTATCCTGTTATCTTCATAACGATCCTCTAAGGTAGGTACAGTATGTATTTTCAAAAGAGTTTGTGAACTCTATTTTTAATTTCTTTTTCAGAATATTGATGACATTTGATTGATGTCATTTTATACACGTTACGTCTACTACATTGATACATGTAATAAAATTCTAACACGCCGGTGTTTGTATGTAAATTGTTTATACTGAGGAAAATTCTATACTGAGGAATAGTTTTAACCATTAAGCTCTATTTTGATATAGCATACAGGGCAGATTTACACGCTACTTGATGAGTATGATTAATAAATACCTCTAATTTCATAGACCTTGTGTGACGTAAACAAAGTTGCGAGGGTCAGCTAGTTAAAAGATAAAACAATAGGTTTCTTCTTTCTACTTAAAAACTATTTTTACAAATTTTATGGTAATAATAGACATTCTTTGAAATATGCATAGATGGTATTGTTGTGACTTTTATGACACGTTTAAAGTACATAGGTATGGGATAGATGGCGCTCGCGGCTACGTCAGCGTGAAATTTTCTTCCCGCTTCCCATGGGAACGTACTCCCGGGTTTGGTTATCTTTATAGCAGTATTATATATAAATTAACAAAACAAAAAATAATACTGCATTGGTGATAATAATAATAAAATGTATGTATATAGAGTACTCACTCATTTTCTTTCACTATTTTTCGTGACTTTCTACATTAATAAATGCACTTTGTTTATTTATATTTAAAACACTTTTTACACAAATTATACGAGTACAGTTCACTGTTGTACATAGATGATGAATACCTATACACCTATAGTCGAATTTTTATTTAGACGAAGTAAATTGACAGCAACTAATGTAATTGACAGCATCGAAATTGTCATTTCACATTAAGAACTCTAAATTCGACCAACACTCTTAATTCAACTTTGGTCGAGTGGTTAAGACGCGGATCGGTACGCAGAAGGCGCAAGATCGATTCTGGGTACAAGCATCAATTTTTGGATTATTTGACATAATAATAATAATATCTAACGACTGCAGAGTTCATAATTGACGTAAACAAAAAAAATATGAATTGCTAGACTAGATACACGAACGTGGCCGAAGGTAGCCGAGAGTGTGACTCGTTTTCGTGACACAATTTCTGGATTCGGTCTCCACGCAAGGCCCGCGATAGAAGCTATGCAATAGCTTAAAATTCTAACACAGTGTTTGTATGTAAATTGTTTATACTGAGGAAAATTCTATATTGAGGAATAGCTTTAACCATAAAGCTCTATTTTGATTAATCAAACAGGGCAGATTCACGTGCTACTTGATGAGTATGATTATTAAATACCTCTAATTTCATAGACCTTTTTTGACGTAAACAAAGTTGCGAGGGTCAGCTAGTTAAAAGATAAAACAAAAGGTTTCTTCTCACCTATGTACTTAAAAACTATTTTTACAAATTTTATGGTAGATAATAATAGACATTCTTTGAAATGTGCATGGTATGGTTGTGACTTTTATGTCACGTTTAAAGAACATAGGTATGGGATAGATGGCGCTCGCGGCTATGTCAGTGTGAAATTTCACTTCCCGCTTCCCATGGGAACGTTCTCCCGGGATAAAAAGTAGCCTATGTGTTATTCCAGACTATAATGTATCTCTGTTCCAAATTTCAGCCCGATCCGTTCAGCCGTTTGAGCGTGAAAGAGTAACAAACATCCACACTCACAAACATTCGCATTTATAATATTAGTAGGATATAAAGTCCGGGACTCCCTGCCGTATAGGTCGTAGGCAGTTTGTAGGGCACCGCGTGGTTTCCTTACGTGAAAAGAAATAACAACTGAGTTAAATTGTTGACTCCTTGTAAGCTATGAAATGATTTCAGGATTTCCACAAGGACAAAAACTCCTTGACATTTAAATTTTGAACTTAATAGAAAATAATTTGAGTTTCTATTTGAAAAAGTTCAGCGGACATACAGCGCCATCTAGCCCAAACTAAGCTAATATTATTAGGTTGTGATAGCGGATATGAATCGCTGGTAAATATTGACTTAAATATATCTATGCATTTACCTACGTTCTATTAATTATAATTACTCGCTTACCTTCACATAAACCTGCAATATGCCTACAATACAATAGGCCCCTAGTATCAGTAGTCCAATTAAATAGTCCGATGATCGAACTACTGAGACTTATTCGACTCAGTAGTCCGATGATGCAGATGATTATAAATCATCGGACTACTGGGTCTTTTAGTCCGATTCGACATTCCGGAATACGAAATGGATGCAGTAGTATTAACATTTGTTTTGCATATTTATTTTTTCCAACATGCTAATTTTGACATTTGGCATTCCGAAATAAGAAATGAATGCAGTAGAATTAACATTTCTTTTGCATTTTTTTAACATGCTATTTTTTTGTATAAAATTGCTTAATATTTAGCATGTGGGAAAAATAAATACCTACGCAAAATGAATATTAATACTACTGCATTCATTTCTTATTTCGAAATGTCAAATCGGACTAAAAGACTCAGTAGTCCGATGATTTATAATCATCTGCATCATCGGACTACTGAGCCAGAAAAGTCTCAGTAGTTCGATCATCGGACTATTTAATCGGACTACTGATACTAGGGGACAATACCGGTACCTATGTATTAAGAAAATATATTTGTTCCTCGGCCGGCATATTCTGCATGTAGTTAAATGGTTGAAGTCGGCTTACACTGCACAATTTATCTCTAACAACTACCAGTTGAAAGGGCAGATTGAAAAAAAAACAACGGGCGGGCGGGTCGTCGTTACATTGCAAGGCACGCGTTGTTCGGGATCGGAAAGGAGAGGGAGGGATCAGCTTGAAGAGCTCCTCAGAACATTCGCCGTGATACATTCGGTAGAAAGCAGCCAAGGACGCTATGGTTCTACAACCTGCGCCTGTCCATTTCACAAACCCACTACGTGAGACATAAACTAAAAGGTGAAATGTTGGCAAATCCTACTATGCCTCTACCTACCCTTCCGGGTCCGGGGATAAAGGCTGGACTATGTATTATGTTATGTAAGACATTATTTAAATCATTTTATATCTCAAATAGTACAAAAATCTTTTGAGCAGTCTCTTATCTAAATGGTTCTCTAAGGTCAAGATAACTGGCATTTAGGTAGATAAATGTAAAGAGCCCAAGAGTAGATACATAGAAGCTTCTAAATACGCGGCATCATGGCGGGTTTGTGTGCCGAGTGCGAGGGCTCTGCTGATTTACATTTCAATACAGTGCCTGCCGGTCTACTTTGTTCTTTACAGTGAATTTGGCTTTGATGCTGTTTTTATTTACATGCCTATTTGAAGGGATATCCGATAGTAATATTCAAATAAAACCAACCGGATACGGCGATATGGACTCTACGATGTGAAAGCCTTACCTACATAACTATGCTTAAATGGGGATTTACTGCGGGCTAATAAATTTGTCTTAAAATTTTCCGATTCTGGATCAAAAGCCTAGATTTTTTAACAGGTTCCCTGTCCCATGTATCAAATGTGATTCATGACGCAATATTTGTACCGTCTTCATTACGTCCATGTATCAAATATGAGCAAATTCATAGGTGATTTCAAAAGCGTTTTTGTAATGGACGTGGCAGAATAAATTAGATTTTTAGTACATGGACGTGTGGGGAACATTGTCTAGTTCAAAATGAAGTAAAAAACTGTTCTGATTTATCCTTCTTTTTTTTATATTTTCAACTAAGTAAAACAAACTTTCAGCATTATATAGTTTCTTTATTAGACAAAAATGAAAATTAAAGAATGGGATATACCTACAGAAACATTTAACTTTATTGCTTATTGTGAACCTCATTGAAGCAAGACAAACAATAAGCTTTGCCACACGCCAAGCACTACGTGTTCACCTGTTTGGCTTTCAAACGATTCCCTTCCTCTTTTCTTTTGGCGTAGCATTCAATACAGCGTCGGCGAATGAGTTTACCATCTCGCCGCGGTATTTCTGTAATATAATGCTTTTTGGAGGCATAGATCAGCTGTGAAAGTTTATAATAGACTATAAATTAGTCATATCATATATGATACACGGGACATATAAACGTAAAAATGAACCGTCACGCTCGTGTATCAGATGTGATACAATGTTTTTTTTTCTATTTTTCGCAGCCTAAATGTGTAAGGATACCTTAAAAATGATTAAATAATATACAAAAACACTCAACATAACATTTATTCGAAAAAAAACCAAAACGTATGACGTGGAAATTTCACCATTGTATGGGGACAGGGAACCTGAAAATAAAAAACGTGATTCTATTATAAACCTGCTACATTTAAATAAAATACCTAGTATTATTACAAATCTAGCAGTATTCATACATGTCAGATATTAAGTAGATCATGTATGAAATAGCTATGAAACAGTTTCGTCAGGAAGGGAGGTAACAATAAAAAGCTAGTTTTGGAATAAGGCGCGCGCATTCATTGCCTTGATTTCTCAGAACAGCCGTAATATAATACTCGTAAGTTGTGAGCGATTATTCCAGATGTGTGGATGACATCACTCGTGAAGTCGTGAACGTTCCTCCACCATACATGACCTTATTTGTTACCCATATAGATTACTTATGTTCGTAACTCGCGACGCGATCGTTAAATAGTGAGGTACTAGAGGTACTGACTACAGGAACCTGCCTCTCCTTGTACCGTGCCGTGTATCATCACAGGTAAATACGGAAGCCTTAAGGTACCCGCGGACTCAGTGTTCTGTAAACGATCACTGCAGTAAGCAACTTTACTATGGGGGGGTCCATGGATGGGTGACCATCCATGTGATCACTTTGTGACATTTATTTGAGCGTTTCCGTGCTTCGGAAGGCACGTTAAGCCGTTGGTCCCGGTTGCCAGTAAAATGGCAGTCGTTAAGCTAAGTTGAAGGCTTTATTTCAACAGCAGGCAGTCACAACCTGCGCCTGTCCATTTAAACACGGCAATACGGCTCACCACCTATTACGTGGGACAAATTATACAAAGGTGAAATGTGGGCATATAATATGCCTCTGCCTACCCCTTCGGGGATAAAGGCGTGACCATATGTATGTTAAGGTACACGTGTAGTGGTGGCATCTAATAACGTAAAGTGGTGGCATCTAAAGGTAAACGTATAGTGGTGGCATCTAACTTGGCAAGGTTTTATCCGTAACCACCACTACTACACAGAGAGCTAACTTAACAGTAGGAGATTATTGTCGATTACAATTTACAATAGTCTTCACACTTAAGCAGTACCTATCGTACGTGTAAACAGTGTGTAAACATCATTATAGATTTACCTAATGTAATAAATGTCGTAATGTAATGTAATACATGTAAAACGTCCGGCGTGAGCTCAATCACAAAAATTACATAGAGAGCTGTATTGGGCTGGCCTCGCGGAAACTAGAAATCCTGAATAAGGTGAGACGGTATTTTACGCCACATCAAAGATGTTTACTATACAAGACGCAGATTCGCCCCTGCGTCGAATACTGTTCTCACCTTTGGGATGACTCCGCGAGGTACTTATTAGACGCACTTGACGCTATGCAGAGACGTGCTATCCCAATAATTGGTTGTCCTGAGGTGAGTGAGCTGACGGGAGGCCTCGAACCGTTAGCGCAGCGAAGAACCATAGCGTCCTTGGCAGCGTTCTACCGAATGTATCACGGTGAATGTTCTGAAGAGCTCTTCAACCTGATCCCTCCCTCTCCTTTCCGATCCCGAACAACGCGTGCCGGGCAGAGGTTCCACTCATACACAGTGGAAAGAATTTTCGCCAGAACGGAGCGTTTCAAAAGATCGTTCCTCTGTCGAACTATAAAAACATGGAACGACCTGCCCGCACACGTGTTTCCCACATCTTACAATCCCGGGTTCTTCAAGAGGAGCGTGAAGAGGCACATCACAGGGCCGCCAACTTGAGGACCACTGTCAGAAGTGGCCCACACACAATCGCTAGATGCGCCACCACGGCTTTCCATCAAGCTGGTAGCGACGTCAATTTGGCGAGCTAAATATAAAAAAATAATGTAGGGCCACGGTGTTTGGACTCCAGATAATCTCACCTGAAGTCACCTGCTAACGAATGCACATACCCAAAGACTCAAAAGCACATAACTTTTTGGTCGGCCTGGGAATCGACACTAGGTACGGAATTACAAGTAAATCATTTCATCATCCTAATGAAAAAAATATTGGTCTCGAGCAGAACTTGAACCTGCGTTTTCTGGCTGGCTGGTACCAGGCCAGACGTACTAACCCCTGGACCACCAAGACATTACTTTTAGCCGACTAATTCTTTCACCTAATACATCTTGGTGCGATGTAGGCGACCATAGACAGTTCAAGTTCGAGTCCTCCGTTCGAGATAGTTTTTTTTGTGATTTAGTTTGTATCTGATTGCTTTTCAAAATTATCAATATAGATTATATAACAGTTTTATAATCTGTGATTATCAATAACAAATATTTATATGAATCAGCTCACTCCCTACTTATGCGATGTCAGTCAGCGATCCCGATGCTGCCGGGAATCCTAGGACATCCTTCCGAGACGTTACCCGGGGCCCAAGCCGCCCGAGGTACCTGGTGCTAAATGGATAGGTACCTACCGAGGTACACTGTGGTTTTAGTGAAATTCCTAACTTTATCGCGTTTTATCGACCAAGATTGTATAACGTTCCCGGCGTCAATGGCACCTTTGAACGAGTCTAGCTATCTGGGGGCGAGGGCAAGAGGGCAACGCACCCCGGAGCACCCGCGCGATTGTATTCTTGCAAACATACACCACCACTCTAGCTTAGGTGTTAGTACTCTTTATACTGTGCTTAGGTGTTGTGAGTCCACACTACTCTCACTCTTGGCTTGAAAATACCTATACGAACATACATAGGGCCAATACCTTTCGGAGCCGTGCAACCGGTGAACTGTTCATAATATCCAACCGCACATTTCATATTTATAGTTAGGCACCTACCTATCTTACTCACTGAGGTAGGTACCTACCTACTTAACCCTACAAGGCTCAATTTTTTTTTATTGGCTGATTAAATTATATGTGATGTGGTTAGTGTTTAGAAGTTGGGGAAAAGCAAAGAAAATGATGAAAATCAAATATTTTAGTAAAAAATCGAAATTTTATTTCGGTTCCACATGTGGTACACTGAGCCTTAACTCTATTTTTTTGGTAATCAATTAGAACATTTTAGAAATAGTTTAGCTTATGAACTAGCGCGTATGTGTGCCTGTGAGTGTATGTGTTTTTTTATATTTAGCTCGCCAAAATGATGCCGCCGCCTGATTGAAAGTCACAGCGACATCTAGCAATTGGGGGCCACTGTCATAGTCTGTAAGACTATAGCCAGTGGTCCTCAAGTTGGCGGCCCTATGATGTGCCTCTTCACACTCCGCTTGAAGAACCCAGGAGTGTAAGAGGAGGGAAATACGTGCGCTGGTAGGTCGTTTCAGATTCTTATGGTACGACAGAGAAACAATCTTTTGAATCATTCAGTTGTAGCGAAGATTCTCTCCACTGTGTGAGAGTGGCATCTCTGTCCAGCACGCGTTGTTCGGGATCGGAAAGGACAGGGCGGGATTAGGTTGAAGAGTTCTGCAGAACACTCACCGTGGTAGATACGGTAGAATGCAGCCAAAGATGCAATAGTTCTTCGCTGCGCCAATGGCTCCAGACTCTCCGACACCTCCGGGCAGTTGATAATGTGAATAGCACGCCGCTGCATAGAGTCCAGCGCATCAAGCAATTACCTCGCGGAGTCGTTCCAAAGGTGAGAGCAGAATTCGACGCAAGGACGAATCTCTCAAGGGAGAGCATGTCATTGATATGCAGAAGAAAGAGGGTTGGGGACAAAACAGATCCATGTGGTACCCGGCATTAACCTGCATAAAACACCAAGCCTGACCGACACAACGGACCCGTATCTGTCGTCCGTACAGGAAGCTGTCCATCCAGCTGCACAATCGGGGCGGTAGCCCATATGCCGAAAGCTTGGAAAGAAGCGACGCATGCCATACTCTATCGAAGGCTTTCGCAATATCGAGGCTTATAGCCAACGACTCGCCGTGCCTCTCCATAGCCGCACCCCAAACATGCGTCACGTACGCCAGGAGGTCACCAGTAAATTGATTTGGCCTAAAGCCATATTGCCGATCATTGAGTAGCGAGTGGTCCTCGAGGTAACGCATGAGCTGTTCGTTGATGATCAGCTCAAATATTTTACAGGTAAGTGAGGTGACGGCTACGGGGCTATAGTTGGCAGGATCTGACCGATCCCCTTGGTATATCCTCACTACCCGAGGGTATACCAAGATAATCTTGGATTGAATGGTCATGTAACAATCTACGTGACATTGTCTGAAAAAAAAAACGAAGAATTCATAAGCACATTTGTAGTCCATATACATACATGAGAATGAGAGCTAAAGCTCACGGGACCATATGTGGTACAACCATAAAAATACAATTTTACTATACAAATACTAAAAGAATGAAAAAATATTGCTAACCTTGGTTCAATAAAGACTTTTCACGTATCGAAATATTTTTTCCGGTTGAAAATCATTTTATTTATAATTTTTTAAGAATTTTTGAAACCACGCAAACAGCGAATGTTACACTCTACCTCAAACTCTGCACTTTTGCTGACCGCTCGGCAAAAGTAACGACATCTATGCGAGATGTCTTATCTTATATTGTTACTACTCTTGTAGTGTATCTATAAATAATCAACAGATATCACTACGAGTATTGGTTAAGTCTGAACGAATGATAAAAGTGGTTGTACCGTATGTGGCACTGGGTGCTCTGTAGGGTTAAGTTTGAAATAGTTGAATTTGTTTCTAAAATCCTACATTTTGTACCCAGTAATTAGGCGTTGTGGTACAATAGACAGGCAATATTTAGCTCCGCTGCGCGTCGTGTAGTGACACATTCTGAACTGCACCGCGACCATACCCAAATATGCGCAGTTAACCTGAAAACAGCACAACATAACTTTTGACACAGTTTCGATCGTGTTTCAAGCCCGTGACTCACGGAGCGTTCAATATAATTTAAAGTAAAGTGTATTAGGTACGACGATGTACCTATTTACTGTAGAAATCTCGCCACGATGTATGACTAAATCAAGGTGCTGCTCCAACCAATTAATCAGGGTAGGGCCTCGCTTCGTGCCCTGTGACTAGGTAGGTCTATACCTAAGAATACCTACTTAACATATCTCTGGTCTATACATATAGCCATGGTACCTACAGTTAGTACTCGTATAAATAAACACTATCTTTTGCGGAAGTACATCGCTGACAGTTTTCCAGAGCAGCAGATATCTCGCGACTTCCTCACAACACAAACGTGCGTCATCCCGACGTGTTCTGGATTTATTGTCGCAGAGGTTCCCGTATTATTATTCATACAATCGAGAACTAGCTAGGTAACATAAACGAATATCTCCAACGGGAGACCTGGAGACAAATTCTCTATAATGATCTTTTGGAAACCAGAATTACCTACTAGTACCTTTTGTTTGGATAGCCGTTACTGCTGTCTTTTAACGTTTTTAATTTTGTTTCTGCAGGTAAAAGGTAACGAGATGAGGGGGCTACTGTTCCTGGCCCTTGCGGTCGCAATAATATGCACCGCAGACGCAGAGGTAAGCAGAACTTTCTACTTTAGCGATTTTGTAATACTCAGCCATGTCTTGATGAGTGGCATCCAAAGTTATAATTATACAGATACCAGTCGTTTAACCTTTTAATTGAGTTTAGAGGAAATTACTGCCAGGTTTTCCCTAAAATCTACCAAGATAAAGATGATTTTTTTTGTTATGTAACATTACAGCTTCTACAGTGCGTTTTGTGTATCTATTGTCACAGCGAGTTCGAAGGAAACACCGTCGCCTGCGCACGACGACCACAACGGAGCGGCCGAGCAACTTCGTGGCGCCGGCGGCGGAGGCAGCCGTGTCGCCCGTCAGGGAGGACTCGGAGGCGGAACACCTGGAGCTCGGCATGGCGGAGAGGCTCGATGAGAAGCGCTTTCAGGTAAAGTCGCACACTTTAGCTTCAACTCTAGCAGACTGTACTGATGTGTGTCGAGTTTTCATGTTGGTATCGTTCGACCTAAACGTAGCCAGTTATTAAAGCTACAATTACTGTCGTAACAATAAAATTGACATTAATGCCATGTCATTTTACAGGAATCTGAGAGAAGACGCGTCAATGAACTGTTGAGCGGATTTGAAGAGGAAAACGACGTCTTGCTGGACGGTAAGAAAACGTCACCAAGCTTGGTGCACTATATCATTCACGTAATTCAGTATGTTGAGCGGTGTCGATGAGCGTGTGTGTTGTTTCGGGCAGACCCATGCCTGAAGGTGCACTGCAGCGCGGGGCGCGTGTGCGAGATCGACGAGCACGGCGACGCGGCTTGCAACTGCATCAAGGAGTGCCCCTACGAGACGGAGTCGCGGCGCAAGGTGTGCACCAACCACAACGAGACGTGGAGCTCGGACTGCGAGGTGTACCAGCAGCGCTGCCTGTGCCTGGAGAGCTCCGAGCTGTGCCGCGGTGCGCAGTACCACCACGTGCAGATCGAGTACTACGGCTCCTGCCGCGAGATGCCGGTCAGTGCGCTCTCGTCTCTCCTCACACGTGCGGACGTGCCTTACGACTTCTTAACTTACTTCCGACTTTGGAAGTGCCTTCTGATATCCGCGATTTCTGACGTGACTGCAGAAGTTACTTCCAAATTTCCGAAATCGGAGTACCGAGCACGTATTTCGTATTTGTCATTTGATTTTAAAAATGAACAATGTAAAGTTTGTGTTGTTGTGTGTCGTGTTTAGGAGTGCACAGAGAACGAGATGGCGGACTTCCCGCGGCGCATGCGCGACTGGCTGTTCAACATCATGCGCGACATGGCGGAGAGGCGCGAGCTCACGCCGCACTACCTGGCCATGGAGCGCGAGGCCGAGTCCAACCTCACGCGCCGCTGGACCAACGCTGCCATCTGGAAGTGGTGCGACCTGGACGCGCACGACAACGACAGGTCACTATCCTCACCATAAGTAGCATCACAGCGCCAACAGGCCGCTTTCGACATATTGAAACGCCTCGATTCGACATCAGATGTCCGAATCCCAAAATTCGGTGTCACAATTCTATTAGCAATCCAGCTGGACCCGTACTTCAATACACTAAAGTCTGTACTCAAGAAAGAAAAGGGGATCATAGCAGTTTGTCCAGATCGCATTTTGATTTAGTGGTAACCTTTGATTCAGCTTCACAAAGTTGCTTTACTTTGGATGCTGTTTCAAAATGCATCAGATAAAATAATAGAGTCTCCGAGATACAAGTATGGTGGTTGTAGATAGTAGCGTTTGGTTCTGTGGCAGGTTCGTATCGGTGCACGAGCTGTTCCCGATCCGCGCGCCGCTGATGGCGCTGGAGCACTGCATCGCGCCGTTCCTGGCGCGCTGCGACGAGGACAGCGACCACCGCGTCACGCTGGCCGAGTGGGGCAAGTGCCTGCAGCTCGACGAGGTACTGCCGCCCTACCCGGCACACGGACACTACACACCACACGTTATAGTTTCTCGGTCATGCACTTTAGTGCATATCACAAAACACTTATACTCCGAGAATGCATATAGATTTTTTTTATTATTAAAATTAGGGCACACTTAATGCAGTCTGTTTGGTGTTTCAGTACGAACTTGAGGACCGATGCGACGAGTTCACGGAGGATCCGCTGGCCCACTAGCGCCACCTGCCGCTCGCCGCCGCGCCGCCGGTGTCGCTGTCGCACGCACTGCCACTACACATCGTTCGACCACCAAACATGTGTAACACTTAATTTTATTGTTAGGTACAATAAGGATCTACTTTGTCGTTCATTTACTTAATATTTTATACTTACTTTTTACAAAAAAAAATATGAAACATGTAAATAGCAATTACTGTGATGATGCTACCAAAAGTTGTTTGTAATGTTTTACAATAAACAGTTAAAACGCGCGTTAGTTGTTTTATTTTATTTAAAATAAAATCCCATGCAGATATAATATTTATAATGAGGAAGAAAATATTATTGTGGTCCAGGACGGGATCTGAAGATGCTACTTTATGAACAGAATATGAATGCATGATGCACAAGTTTCTACAAACGTCCAGAAATTGAAGGCTCACTTCTGTGGCCCTCAGGTTTCGATCAGATGCTCCGTAGGTATGCTAGCCGGATGCCACAGAACGACAGATACATGCACATTGCACAGGTTAAACTTATAACACCCCTCGTTTTCGTAGGGGAGTAGCCTACCTATAGATGTGATCTCAATAACATAAAAAAAAATTAAGAGGTGTATTGGGCTAGCCTCGCGGAAATTATGAATTATTTTCTGACATAAATTCCTGGGGCGTACCATAAAGGAAAAATTTCGACGTCTGGTGCAAGCGGGGCGATTAGGTGATGGAATGCGTGAGGTCCAGACCTGACGTTTCTGGACTATTTTGACATTTGGTATACTAACAGACATAGGTACCGGATTCCACGAGTGCGAAGTGGAATGAGAGATTTCTTTCCAAATTTTCAAATTTCTCTTAGAAGGTGTGGTCCATTAGGGTTCCATACTTCAAGAAAAACGGATCACTCTGTTGTCCGTCCGTCCGTCTACCAAGGCCACAGATATCAATATCTGTGGTCAAGACCCATTATTAGGGTATCAGGGCTCTGTCATTCACCTATACCCTTTTTTTCTTACAATTCATAGGTATCTTGCGATCGGCTTGTAAGCCTTTAGCAGATTCTTTGAGGGTGGTTTTTGGCAGGGGAGAGCTGTTCCTCCACTGAGAAATCTTTTATTGAACATTCAAAAAAAGAATTTCTCAATGGAGAAACAGCAGATCTTTTATAGGCAGATGTTTTTGAAAGCTGTGATGTTCGTGCATGACGTGTCTAATTATAATACGTCGTTGGCCAAAAACCATTTTTTCAACATCTGTTAATTTTGTTCAGGTGACTGTAATCCCAAAGATGCCGCATTTGGATTTTTATGGTTGCAATGTGCAGCAGTATCGTCAGCGAAAGTGGCCGAGTGGACACCATCTGTAGTTTGTATATCTGCTGTGTAGATGAGGTTCAGAGTTGGCCCCAAGACAGAGCCCTGTGGCACACCTGCCTATATATAACGCATTATGTAGGGACTTTGGCAAGAATGACATGGTAATAATATTGATAGGTTTACATGATACAAATCCACTAATTATGCAATCTGTGTTGCACTACAATTTATATAATATGTCTCATACCAATGTTATTCTTGGAAAAGTTCAAACTAGTAGATATCTTAATGTATATAAGCTTAACTATATGCTTGAATTGCTATGTTATAATGTGAAAAATGTAAATTTAGTTGACTTTGGACATTATAGAAACAAGACGATTAAGACTCGATTACTGTTACGAGAAATATTACGAATTTGTTATCGAAACAGCTATATTAAATATTGTACTAACATAAATAGGAATGTAGCTGAACACCGACTTGCACATAAACATGCTCCAAAAATAGGTACAATCCCATTTTACTTTAGACCATTAGAATATTCACAGTCAATACACTTGAGTTCAACAAATGGAGACAGAGCACTAGAACTAAGTGCTAGAGACAAAGCTCAATCAAAATGCCAGCTAAATCCCATTACTAGTCCAAGTGTCACAAATAAAAGACAGCTTTTTCGTTAGCAATGTAGAACCTTTATCCAAAATCTCAAATAAAAGAAAATTTACACTAATCCATCAAAATATTGCAGGTTTAGTATCAAAAAAGGACTCATTGGAAGTCGTATTATGTGAATTGGCCGACAAAGAGATAACGCCTGATGTTCTTTGCTTCACGGAAACTTTCATAAAAAAGGGCACCGAACAAAACGTTATATTTTGTAACTATAAATTAGTAGTCAACTATTCTAGGAAAGGCAGTAGAGGGGGTTCCTCAATCCTACTTAAAAAGGGGCTGGAAGGTTGCGTGATAAACTCTTTTGACAGATATGTATGTCCTGACATATTTGAATGTTGTGGTGTGGAGATAGCAGCATATAAATTAATAATAATATGTCTCTATACATCTCACAATAGGTACTCTAAAAAATTTCTTCCACGTTTAGAAGCTATAATTCATGACCTTTTAAAAAAATATATAAATAGAAAAATCATTATCGCAGGTGACTTCAATATCAATACTCTGGTAGATTCTACATCATCGCGATACCTGAAGGACATTGCTAATTATTTTAACATGAAACTTTACATAAATCAACCAACACGACAGCCCAATTGCATTGACCATATATTGAGCAATATAAAGAAGGGAACAGGAGAAACACTGACATTGCAATTATCGGACCATAATACAGCACAAATGTTCTCTTTTCTTATAAATAAAGATCCACCTATAACACATTGGTTTGTAGAACGAAGAGATTATAATTTGGAAAATCAATTGAAATTCCAATCACACTTGCAATCTCTATCATATAGTGAAGTTTACGAAAGCAACGATATAGATACTGCATTCAATAAATTTTATGAGTTCTTTTGCTTACTGTACAAATTATGCTTTCCCAAAATTAAAATTAAAATTTTAAGCAAACCAAAAAGACCAAAATGGATCACAAACGGTCTCAAAATATCTACCCAGAGGAAAAGAACACTACGTTACAAATATTATAAAAGTAAAACCTTAACTAATAAGACTATGTATAACCAATACTCTAAAACATTAAAGAAATGCATAATCAATGCACAAAGAAATTTCCATAATATTTTTTTAAAAAGAAGTCATAATATTTGTAAAGCTTCATGGAAAATAATTAAAGAGGAAACTGAAAATTGCGCAGTAAATTGTGACATAGCCATGTTAAAAATTAAAAATCACTTGTTATCAGAGGCCGGTGAAATAGCAGAAGCATTCAATGAATATTATATAAATCTAACGAAGAATAAACACATTCACGATAGCATAAATCATACAAAAATTAAATTAGTTCCAAGTTCTCATTATAGTTCATTTTTCCTTGAACCGATAAATATATCCGAGACTCTAAATATCATTAACTCACTGAAAAATACAAATGCTCATGGCTATGATGAAATCGCTACAAAGATTATAAAATTATGTAAATCCGAATTGGCCCCTATCTTAACATATCTCATCAACCTATCATTTGAAGCAGGAAAATTTCCGACATCACTCAAACATTCTATAGTAAAACCCGTCTACAAAAAAGGTGATAAAACGGATCTGAGTAACTATCGGCCCATAACACTGATACCCATCTTATCAAAAATATTTGAAAAGAGTATGCACAAGAGACTGATGGACTATTTTTTTTTTTTTTTTTTTTTTAACGTGAGGGAAAATCCTCGTAGGATGCTATGCCGGACTCTTACCGACTAAAAAACCTCACGTAACGCCCAACAGCCTATGGTTGAGAGCCCCGGGTAAGCCCTCAGGAAGGATGTCCCGTGACTCCCAACAGACCTACGGCCGCCAATGCGGCCTCGCCCAGGGGGTGGTTCGGGTGCAATCCCGCGTCTATGGGGGATTTCGGGTGTGACCCCGCTTCTAAGGGGGGGCGTGCGTGAGTGCTCACGTCACGCTGCCGTCATGGGCCTGAGACTGATGGACTATTGCATAAAGTATAGTATTATAAAACCCGAACAAAATGGCTTTCAAAAAGGAAAATCCACCACTCTCGCTTGCTTTGACTTGGTACGCGATATTACTCGTGGTCTTGACATAAGGCAACATGTAACCGTACTATTTTTTGATATGTCCAAGGCGTTTGATTTTGTTGTCCATGAGCGACTACTTGATAAGCTTGAAAACTATGGCATTCGAGAGCCTGCTCTATCTTGGCTCAAAACTTATTTAAATGAGAGGCAGCAATGTGTCGAAATATCCAGACTAGATTCTGATAAAGTAGTCTCGACACACCGCTCTAGTTTTAAAATAAATGAGTTTGGTGTACCGCAGGGTAGCGTCTTGGGGCCCTTATTATTTTTGCTCTATATTAATGATTTACCTAATATCACTGACCATAAATGTATCTTGTTTGCTGATGACATATCAATAATTATAAAATGTAAATTTGACAATTGCTCTAATTATGAAAATGACATTAATCACTTGATTGGAAATGTAATTGATTGGCTTGACATAAATAATTTAAATGTTAATTTATCTAAGACTAAATTCATACAATTTAATGTAAAGGGTCGTGAGAAACTTAATCTTAAGATACAGTATAAAGGACATATTTTAGATAGCGCTAATGAGGTGACATTTCTTGGCATATTATTAAATGAAAGTTTAAATTTTGCTTCACATATTGACAAGGTATGTAATAAGGTAAATCGTTTTGTCTATGTCTTAAGAAGGCTAACAACAATAACATCATTAAATGTTACTCTTAATGCCTATTATGGATATGTGGCCTCTGCATTAAACTATGGAATTTTACTGTGGGGAAATAGTGTAGACATCAATAGAGCTTTCATTGCCCAAAAAAAGTGCCTCCGAGCCATTTGCTGTAAAGGACCGTATGAATCATGTAGACCACTGTTTGTAAAATTAAGAATATTGACACTTACTAGTATGTACATTCTGGAGATCTTTAACTTTGTTAAGATGCATGCTCACTTGTTCAAAACGGCCCGCGAAGTGTACCCACGCAACACAAGGTCATCAGAGAGACTGGTTTTAGAATATTGTCCCAAGACCTCTTTATTTCAAAAAAGCTGTTATGCGATGTGTATAAAAGTTTTCAACAAAATACCTAATAAATTTAAAATAGGACCAACAAAGAGCATGTGTAAGAGGCTACGTGAGTGGCTGTTAAATGGTTGCTTCTATGACATAAATGATTTTTTGGACAAAAAATTTGCATGTTAATGTATGTTAGCAAAACAGAGGACACTGTATTAAATATTTAAGACCTATATATCAACGAACCTGTTTTAAGCAAATAAAGAACTTTGAACTTTGAACTTTGATATGTTTGAAGGCAGCGTAGGTGTCGTTAATATTAACTCTGGATATTCTGCCTTCGAGGCAGGATTTTAAAAGTGGGTAAGTAGTAGTTGTGTGGAAGTAGCTTATTTATTTTAAACAGCAGGGCCTTGTGCCAAACATAATACGAGTCCTGCGCGACATCGCAATTGTTTTCACATTTTTTAAAATTTTTGCACATAAAATAATTGATTTAAAATCTTAGTCTACTAAATTGCTTTTCAACATTATTCTAACAAGTAACTGGAATATATCTTTTATGCCACTAAGGTGGCAGACAAGCGTATGGTACCTGATCAAAAATGGACACCGTATGTAGTTTTTTTTTAATAAATAAATAAATAAATATTCTCGGACACTTCACACAACGCTATCTGATCCCAAAGTAAGCTAGGAATAACCTGCTTGTGTTATGGGTATAAGACCACGGATATTAATACTTATATACTTTTAAATACATACCTACATATACACTCGAGAGCAATGAATCCGGGTCACTTAAAGAATCCTAAAAATCTCGGAAACTAAAAATGCTAGGTTAATGCAATAAATTGTATTTAATAGACAATGTAATACTCCTTAAATGAAGGTATTAAAACTTCTTAGTTATTGTAAAGTTATATCATAAAAAAATCAAATTTGAAAAAGGGCCACTTTCGAAGATGGAACTACGAAATTACAGCATTTGGTGTTGCTTTTGTTTGTAATCTGTCATTTATGTGGGTACATAAACCATGTTGATAGTGCTCTATATTCATTAATCAAGCTGAAATTATGTCGCTTACGCCTGAAGAATGCACCAGAATACTTACAATGCTGGAAACCGGCCGGAGTCAGCGCGATACAGCCAGGACTGTCGGTGTGTCGCTGTCAACAGTACAAAGAGTTCTCCGACGTTACGAAGAAACTGGTTCTAACCTACGCAGACCAGGAACGGGCAGAACCAGGTGTACCACAGCACGAGAAGACCGATACTTGGTGAACACCATGCTTCGAAATCGCTTTCTCACAGGAACTGAACTCACCAATCAGTTTCGACGCCTCGGAGGAAGTAACCCAAGTGCATGGACAGTAAGACGTCGGCTTGCTGAATCTAACTTAAAACCCCTTAGACCTGCAAACGGCCCTAAACTGGAGCGTGGGCATCGTATTTCGAGACTAAGGTATGCCCAGAGCCACGTAAATTGGAGTATTGAAGATTGGTCAAAAGTAATGTTCTCCGACGAATCAAAATTTATGCTCTACAAGCACGATGGAAGACACAGAGTGTATCGAAGACCAGGGGAAAGATTCAAGCAAGCAAGCATGCATCGAAGAAAAAGTAGCCTACGGTGGTGGGTCTGTACTTGTGTGGGCCGGAATTTCTTCTGAAAGTCGCACAGAGCTGGTGATCATAGAAAACGGCTCTTTAACTAGCGTAAGATATGTGGAAGAAATCCTCAATGATCACGTTGGTCCATTTATGGTCAATTTAGGTGAGGATGCTATATTTATGCATGACAATGCCCGACCTCATACAGGTAGGATTGTGAATGACTACCTTCAAGAGATGAACATTACTCGTATGGAGTGGCCAGCGCGCAGCCCGGATATCAACCCGATCGAGCATGCTTGGGACGAGCTAGGCAGATGCGTAAAACAACGAAACCCTCCCCCAATCACGCTTCGTGAGCTCAAAATTGCTCTCCTCTCACAGAGGAATGGGAGAATATTCCCCAAAATCGTATAAGGAACTTGGTGTACAGCATGCCAAACCGCGTAAACGCAGTAATGGAAGCACGAGGAGGCAATACGAAGTATTAAAATTCAAGAAAATCGTAATAAAGTTCAAAAATTTCATGTTTCCTATTTTTGTTTTAAGGAGAGATCAGCAGTTTTTTCTTTATGTAATTTTGTGTTAATAAAATGTATGGTGACTCATATTTTTTTTTACTTTCATTTAAGGAGTATTACATTGTCTATTAAATACAATTTATTGCATTAACCTATAATTTTTAGTTTCCGAGATTTTTAACATTCTATAAGTGACCCGGATTCATTGCTCTCGAGTGTATTATACATAGAAACACCCAGACTCTTGAGACAAACATATGGGTCACACAAATATTTGTCTCCGGTGGGAATCGAACCCACGACCTCCAGCGCCGCAGGCGGTATCACTACCGACTGCGCCACAGAGGCAGACAAAGTTTTGTTTTCAATTGTGTAAATAGATATTGTCAGTCTTTTATATTTTTATGAATTTCTGTGTCTGAAATAATGTTTTTTTTTTATATACCACTAAGGTGGCAGACAAGCATACGGCCCACCATAAGAACTGGCGGTCACCGCAGCCTATGAACGTTTGCAACACCAGAGTCGCCACACTCGCGGTGCCGACCCTGTAAAAACCTTCTTAGACCCCTTTTGAAGAACCCCATACTGTAGGCGTTTGGGAAAACCGAGGCAGGAAGATCATTCCACAACCTAAGCGTGCGCGGAAGAAATCCCCTATCGGATCTAACCGTGCTCGAACACTCCGGACGTAGGGTGTGAGGATGAAATCCCAGTCTATGGCGAGCGGTACGATAATATATTTTATTTTTATTACCTAATTTTTTTAAGGATATTTGCAGCATCAGATTAACCCACTGATACCTACTGTTCCTGTAAAAACCCTTCCAAGAAGAACCTAGGAAAATCAAGGCATTTCACAATCCAAGCATGCGTAAGTGGTAAGCATAGAATTAGTACTTTAGCATAACATTTTGTCGGATGATGACAAAATGATGCAGACCACAGAGCAACGCGCGCCTTTACAGAGTTTGCGTTGCTCTATGATGCAGATGCAATGTCATTGTCAATGATTCAATGATTATAAAAACTATAGATACGTCACCAACACTGAAAAATGACAACAAAAAAGTCAGGCAATTGCCTTACTTTTCATACATGCTACCTTAGATAATTTCATATAAATTATTTTTTTAAATGTACCATAAAAGATCTGCTGTTTTTGACAGCCGTGATGTTTGTGCATGCTGTGTCTAATTATAATACGTCTTAATAGAAATATCTTTGATAGACCATCTAACATACATATTCTATTGTAACATAAGTACGTTAAATAGTCAAAGAGAAATATACAATGACCAACATTCTAAATTTCTCCAAAACTAGTGTATTTTCAAGTGTTTTATATGCAAAAATCGTGAATGCTAAAACCATAGCGCCCAAAAAAAAGAAAAGTGATTTATTAGCAAAAAATTCTAAATCAATGAATATAACCCAATATATAACCAAAAAGTAACGCATTCAACACGCTAGCTTTTAAAAAGTTTCCATCGACTTTCAGAAAAAGTAGCAAAAACTAAACGTAACTTTTTAAAATAAGTTCTATAAGTTACCACTACCTTGGCTTGGCAGCACTGTTCAATAACATAACGTCGCCCGCCATTTCAATAAACGCGGATTGGTCGATAGTTTAGTTGTCATTAGTTTTTACGACACTTCCGGTTGCTCACAATTGGCTACCCAGCGAATCGAACGAACATCGCGAAGGCGCTGCCATCTTGTTTTTACGTTTTGGCTTGGCGCCTTTCCTGTGTCGGTTGTTCTCTGTTTTAGTGGTGATAGTGATACATACACGTTTCAAAATGGTGAGTTGTAAGATTTTGTGAAGTTACGATGATTTTACAGTGATATTGTTGTGCGTTTCGATGAACAATGGTGTGTTTTAACTACTGGCGAAATTGCAGCTTTGTACAAGAAAATTTAATGGGATTTTTAATGAATTTTAGGCTGGTGGTAAAGCGGGTAAAGATTCTGGTAAAGCCAAGGCGAAAGCAGTATCCAGGTCAGCAAGGGCAGGATTACAAGTATGTTATTAACTTTTCTTAATTTATTTTAGGAATTATCGTTGTGTTGAATTGCCCATAAAAGAATTTAAATAATATTTCAAATTATTGAATAGTATGCATGACCCATAGTAAATATGGCGGCGAACAACGTAGTTGGGGGAAATCAATACATGGGCTCTATTTATAATTTACATTTTTCAGTTTCCCGTGGGAAGAATTCACAGACATTTGAAAAATAGGACTACAAGTCATGGACGCGTCGGCGCTACAGCAGCGGTTTATTCTGCAGCTATTCTGGAATATCTTACAGCAGAGGTGAGTTGCATACGCTACGCCCTATCAATATGGCGGCACTGAATTTTGATATAATGTAAATTGTGAATACCTTGTGAAATGTAGAATTTCTACTGAATGAGTTCCAATAAGTGGCATCAATAATCTTGGGTAATATACGGGGAAAAAATTATTTTCTTTTTGTCTTCATTCATAATGTTTTGGCGGGAAATTAAAGTAATAGGTTATGTTATTAAATTAGAATAAAATTTATTTTTATTATACTTAAGTCTTAGTATTTAATCATTTGAGTATGTACTCGCATCTTATAGCTATGATAATTATTTTTTCGTTCAATTTATGACATACCTAGGTATCATAAAATATAGTAAGTATTACTATTACAATTTTAGGTCTTGGAATTGGCGGGAAATGCTTCAAAGGATCTCAAGGTGAAACGTATCACTCCTCGCCACTTGCAACTGGCTATCAGAGGAGATGAGGAGCTCGACAGTTTGATCAAAGCCACTATTGCCGGTGGTGGTGTCATCCCTCACATTCACAAGTCACTCATTGGCAAAAAGGGAGGCCCGGGTGCACCGGTCTAGAATTAGGTAACTATCAAGCTTTCTTTATTTGACCTCTCAATGTGATTGTTTATACTTAGCTGAAATTCCTAACAGCAAGTGGATGGATTTGAGTAACACTCATTTATAACTATAATGGTGTTGCAAATGTCCATAGGCTGCGGTGACCACTGGTACATCTGGTGGGGCCATATGCTTGTCTGCCACTCTAGTGGTATAAAAAAAACAAGTCAAACATCGGCACAAACAGTATACAACAAGGACTGAGTTGTACTACAGATTATTTACTTTGAGTACATTATTTAGTAGCAAAAAATACACATCTGAAAGTTCAAAGGTTAAACTTTCAATGGATACCAGCTCATAAACTAGCGTGACCCTTGCTATGTTCACAAACTTAATGTGAAGAAATTACATCCCAAACAGCGCAATAAATACCATAATGTTGCAGTTTAATGCCATTCGGTCAGATCCTGCTGATAAGGGCACCAAGGCACTCATGTCATGTTCCTATTGAACAGAGTTACCGTTGAGGATTAAATTAACTTTTTATTACTTATCCTATCAATGAATCTGGGAGCCAAGTTATTAATCACCTGAGAAATGAATATGCCTCTACCAGTTTCTAACTATGACCATTTGCTTCTATACAAATCACTGAAAAATAAATTTATTTGGCGATTAAAATGCTCTGGTTATTATTTTTTTTTTTTTTTTTTTTTTTGTTATTTAATTTCCAACATGCGATCAGTCTCAGTTAGACCATAAGCAGTTGCGATAAAAGTAGGCTTTGGCGTGTCAGGCATGCCGGCCCACTGGTAGGCTGCCTCTTTTGCTGCTTAGATGTTATCCCAGGTGTGAGATCTCTTTAGCCGTCTTGTGTTTATGGGATTAATCAGGCCCTGAGCCAGTCTGTTCTTGTGTTGTGTAATTCTTGTCTTATGGGTCTCTGTGCTTCGGACTATTTCCTCCTTTACAGTGAGGATGTTTAAGTATTTGTGAACTTCTTCAACCCTTGTGAACCATGGAGCACTTATTATTGATTTAAGCACGCCATTTTGGAACCTCTGCAAAATCTCAATATTTGATGCTTTCGCTGAACCCCAAACTTGAATGCCATAGGTCCAGATTGGCTTTAGTATCGCTTTGTATATTAGAACTTGGTTTTCCACTGATAGACGTGATTTTCTGCCTAGAAGCCATTCCAGTGATCTAGATCTATGGTTAACTTCATCACGTTTTTTTTGTATGTGTGTTTTCCATGTTTGTCTTCGGTCAAGGTGGAATCCAAGGTACTTTACTGATGTGCTGTGGGGTAGAACCTCTTGTCCAAACTTCACAGGTGGGCAATCTTCTTTTCTCAACGTAAATGTGATATGGTTCGATTTAGCAGCACTAGCTTTAATTTTCCAGGCCTGCATCCAAGAATAAACCCTATCCAAATGCTTCTGTAGATTTCTGGATGCTATTGTTGGATCTCTATCGGTTGAAAGTACAGCAGTGTCGTCTGCAAATGTGGCAATAATCACGTCATTCGATTCTGGTACGTCAGCAGTGTACAGTAAATAGAGTGACGGTCCCAATATTGATCCCTGTGGGACACCTGCTTTTACGCTATGAAAATCGGAGGTTGCGTCATCGATTTTGACATAGAAGATGCGATCATTCAAGTAGGATTTCAGGAGAAGGTACATATTATGTGGCAAGAGCTTCTTTATTTTGTACAACAGGCCATCGTGCCAGACTTTGTCAAAAGCCTGTTGCACATCCAAGAATGCTCCAGAGCAGTACCGTTTGTTCTCTAGGGCATCTCTCACATAGTCACACACCCTGTGCACCTGTTCTATAGTCGAATGATGTTTCCGAAAACCAAATTGGTGTTCTGGTATTGCTTCTTTTTCGGTGATCATTTCAGTCAGACGTGTGGCAATAATTTTTTCTAGAACCTTAGATAGCAGTGGTAATAGGCTTATAGGTCGATAAGATGAAGCCAAGTGTGGTGGCTTTCCAGGTTTGAGTACCATTGTAACCTGAGATACCTTCCAGCAGCGGAGGTAATATGCAGTTCTTAGTATGGCATTGAAGAGTGATGTGATGTAAACTATGCCCTTCCTTGGTAACTTCTGCAGCACTTCTGCTGTGATAAGATCAAATCCTGCAGCCTTTTTCGGCTTTAGTTCCATCACTGTGCGCTTGACCTCAGATGGAGTACAGTATCTAAGAGGAGGGCTGGGCTGGAAGTCACTTTCCAGGAATGATGATACCATTGGTTATTATTTACTATTAATAATTGCGAAAAGGCAATTATCATCATGAGGTTCTATAAAAAGAAATGCAACTCTGATACACTTGTGGCCCCACAGACTCAAGTATTCTGCAAAATATCACTGCAGTAAGCAACTTTCACTATGGCCAGTCCTTAGATGGGTGACCACTTTGCAAGCATTTCCGTGCTTAGGACGGCACATTATGTTGTTGGATCCTATTTTCAGTAACATGATGATTGTTAAGCCAATTTGAAGGCCTCAGGGGCTGCTTACTGTGGATCAGCATAACCTGCAACTGTCCGTTTCAACAGGGCAGTAGACTCGCCACCTATCATGTGGGGCTATAAACTAAAAGGTGAAATGTTGTTTTTTAAATAAAATGGGCACCGCATAAATGTCTTGTCCACCACCTACTTTGACAGTTATTTTCTCCACAACCGTATAAAATTTCTTTCAGCAGAGTTATATTATCTACTACAAAAATAACAAATAATTATCTTTAAACATTTAAAACTATGAAATCTATTGTAAAAATTAAAATATTGAGAAAAATCTATAACAGAAATTCACTATTTAGTATCTATTACCCTATACTTTGTCAACTTTATAGTTAATTATAAATCTCTTACTTATATTTATATTTATTATGCAAAATCCGTTAACCCCTTTGTGGGGTCCTGGGGTATCCTTCCGAGGGCTTACCCGGGGCTTCCAACCGTAGGCTGTTAGCAGGACACGTGAGGTTTTATAATCTGTAGGAGTCTGGCATAACATCCCCTTTGTGAGAGGAGTAACACAGTAAAAAATGTAACAATGAAAATTATATTATGATGTAGGTTCTGTATAATATAGCCGAATGGGCTTGTAACTACTCAACATCCTTTTATGTACTTACCCCATTTAAGGCAAATAAAGATTATGATTATGTTATTCATCACAGAAACGTTATTAATTCTGTACTTAGTCTTATCAGTTAAAAACTTACCTAGCAAACGTTAATATAATAATGAATACAGTGATCTCCAATGTTTATATTTTTGTTTTCAGACTACAATCCAGAACAAATTTTGCTGCATTTGACACCGGTCGTGTTTCTACAAACTTACCAGCTGATTGTCATAGTTTTCGTAAAGTTAGTGTTGTGAACTGTGGGGTGTTTCCAGAGGACAGTCGGGGTCCGGACTAAATCGTTTAGTAGTTATAAGTACTAGAAATATTTTAGCGATAAGGAGATTTAATATGACTAGAATTAAGTTTAATTTTCTTGTTTGTTCATGGGACATGATATTTTTCTAAGGCTATTGCAAGGACAAAGACAACTGAGTTTGCTCCCAGTGTCAGTTGTGCGTCACAGTAATGTTAGATTTCTCAGACTCAGAGGCTGGCACGACTTCATTTTATACCTAAGCATGTAGGATGCAACTACTCTTTTAATTTTGTAAGCTGAACTGTTGTAATTTTTTGCAGCATTTTGTATTTATATTTAAGTGATGAACATGTATTAGCAATAGTGGGTAAATACATAATGTTGTTCTAAATTGTAATTTCGTATGATTGAAATGTTAAAAATTGTAAGAAATGTATTTTGGTCTTTGAAATATATTGAGAAAGCACTGATGTCTCTTCATTCTCAAATATTATTTTCATTTCAGTCCACATAGACTAGTGTTTCAGTTTTTTTTTAATGAGAAATAATAATCGCCATAAAATTATAAAAACGTTGGATTGCAATTTACCTTGCGAGATTGCCAAGCCAGGCGATCGAAGCGAGAGGGCCGCAATTTTTATTGTCATTTTATATTATGCCCTTTTGGTAGCTATATACCGGAAAATAATTCGATAAATTGTGGAATTATTCTTATTTATTTAGCAGGCAGGCAGTTGTACAACTGATAGTGCCTGTATCCTTTTCCCTTCATTCGTTTAATCGCTACTTGTGCTTTAAATGTTAATCAAGCCTGTTCTTGAATTTGTATGGTATTTTCGGCGGACACCACAAATTCCGGCAGCCTGTTCCATGCTCTTACAACCCTGCCGGTTGCTTATGAAATGCTGAAACAAACAAAACAAACAAGCTGATGTGGATTGTTGTTGGAAAAACTACTCAGTTTTAAGTGATGACCTCTGAGACAAACATTATCATTGCTAATTATCATGGCTAATTATCTCGCAAGATATGTTTTCCAAATTTTATGGTGACCAACATTTAGTCACGCTTTGCTCCCCGAAGGGGTAGGCAGAAGCATAGCATACCTCTACACTTCACTGTAGTATAATTTAGGATTTTACTTACCCAAAGGGTATAAACCACTCATGATCATGAGACTTCGCCGCCCGGCTGTTTGTCTGTCCTTCACGAGGCTACATCTCGGGAACCGTGATAGCTTGAGCTGAAAAATTCACAGATGTATTTCTATTGGATTTATTACCAACGGACCCCGAGTCTGTCCCCTTAAGGGGTCCTTTGGGAACTAGATAATTTCATGTCCAAGGGACCCCTTGGCTAAGTACGTGGGGTCCGTTGGGAAAAAGAACTCCCAATAGACCCTCACTCTCCATCCCGTTAGTAGTAAAAAAAATTGTTTAGGTGGTTACAAAATGAAATAACTATTTACTGCGCTACATGGTGGTTGTAGTGGTGTAGGGAATTATTTTTCCCAACGGACGCCACGTACTTGGCAAGGGGGTCCCTTGGACATGAAATTATCTTCAGTTCCCAATGGACCCCGTGAGGGGACAGATATCCGGGGTCCGTTGGGAATATACGTTCTATTGCCGCTATAGCAATAGTAAAATATAAAAAACCGGCCAAGTGCGAGTTGGACTTGCCCATGAAGGGTTTCGTAGCAGCAAGTAACATAATATAATAGTTCTTTTAGTTCGTTGTAACTTTGATTGATGTTATAACACGTTCGCAGTGGCAGTGATTATTCTAACCGAAAATTGCGGTTTATGACGTATTAAAAAAAAAACTACCAGCTCTATCTCGTTCGAACTAATTTTCGTTGGTAGTTTTTATGGCAATGTACATCATATATTCTTTTTAGATTTATCATTCTCTTAGTTTAGAAGTTAAAGGGGGGGGGGGGGGCACACATTTTTCCACTTTGGAAGTGTCTCTTGCGCAAACTAATTACTTTAGAAAAAAATGATGTTAGAAACCTCAATAACATTTTTGAAGACCTATCTATAGATATCCCACACGTATGGGTTAGATGAAAAAAAAAAGAATTTTGAGTTTCAGTTCTGAGTTTGGGGACCCCCAAAATTTACTGCTTTTTATCTAGTTTTATATAAGAATCTTAATGCGGTTCACAGAATACATCTAGTTACCAAGTTTCAATAGCATAGACCTTATAGTTTCGGAGAAAAGTGGCTGTGACACACGGACGGACAGACAGACAGACATGACGAATCTATAAGAGTTCCGTTTTTGCCATTTGGCTACGAAACCCTAAAAAGAAGGCGGCCTGCCATACAACTCGTGATTTTATGTACGAAAGCCTCTTTACCCTAGTCCGACTCGCACTTAGCCGTCGTTTTTGTCCCACGCAATAGGTAGTAAGCCTATTGCAGTGTTGAAATGGACAGGCAGGATAAAGGAATACATGAGTAGTCTTGTGCTCTTAGCTATATAGATACTGTAGCACAAGCATAAAGTAGCTTTTAGGTAGGGTAGATGACTTGAGAATACCTTAAAATATTTATTTTATTCAATAAGAACATTAAGAACTCAGATTTAAGGTGGAAACACATTGTAAAAAGGCGACGTGGAAGGCAACGCGGGTTCGAGTAGAATCAATTTGCATTGTTTTCTATGACCAGAGTCACACTATCAACATCCGATGCGCCACCATGTGCAGTACAGTCTACACGTAGCGTCGCGTCGTGTTTTAATGTGTTTCCACCTTAATTCATCTCGATTGTATTGCTTACATAATCACGCCTTTCTATTCCCGAAGGGCACGTTTAGATTTTGTCCTACGTGGACGTGTCTTCGCCCAAGACTATCTGCCTCGATGACCGGTGGCCTTAGAACTGTGAGGAGGCTGCTCACCGTCCTTACAGAAGCAGACCCTAGACAACAGCGTGACGTGAGGGATTTACGCACGGCCCCTCCTAAGACGTGGGATAGCACCCGAACCCCCGCCTAGGCGAGGTCGCAGTGGTAGCCGTAGGTCTGTTGTGAGTCCTGGGGTATCCTTCCGAGGGCTTACCCGGGGCTCCCATCCGTAGGCTGTTGGCAGGATACGTAAGTTTTTTAGTCGGTAGGAGTCCATGAGGATTTCCCTCACGTAAAAAGAAACAGGACGCCTGTGCGTCTAAAAGGCTATTGACACGGTCAAACTGCACTTGTCATGCACGTTAAATATCATGTGTACACGTCGATTGTGTGTGTGCATTGACCTTAGATCATCTAACCACAGGATGCGCCTTACTTAAGCATTGTTTTCTGCCATTGCACATGACCATTTGGTCTTTTGGCTTTATAAAAAGCACTGTACATCAGTAGGTACATCATTTTATATGATTAAACTAGTACATTTCATTGTAGTTGACTGTACAATAAAAATTAACACACAACAGCCATTACGCGTTTGTCGATTAATACATTTTTAAATGCAATGAAATTTTATATGTCTTCGTGTTTCCCCCTTCACTTGTATGAAAACTGGCAGAATAATTTTGTATGCGGTGGTTCGCAAAGGCTAGTCCCGTGTTATATGGTCTAAGGCATTGACGTATGTACACATGATATTTAATGTGCATGACAATTGCAGTTTGACCGTCTCGCGAGCTCATTAATGGGCTCGCGAGACGGTCTGAAAAATGCTAAATCTATGAGACGGTCAAACTGTACTTGTCATGCCTGATATTTATGTATGATAGTTGCTTCAGTGTGCGTGATTTCTTTGTATGTTTGTGCATGGACGTGTATGTGTATGTAGCCATGATATTGATGAGGAATGACAAGTGTAGTTTGACCGTGTCGGGAGCCCATAAAGCCAACTACAAAAAAAAACTTGTCGATGACATGTTGATCGTCCGCCATCTTGATTTATTTTGTTTTGTCTGAATTTCATGTCATAATGTCTGTCATCCTCATCCTCATCATTCATCCATCGCTGTGAGTGTGATTTACTTATCTTGTGAATGTGCAATTCTTGCATACATGTGCACCGATGTTAACATATTTTTACGTACTCAGAAATCAGAAACTATTTCGTTAAGTGGTTAAGTTCACGTAGTTGTCAAGCAAATCAAGTGCAATGAGTTCGAGACACCGAGACCGCAGCCGCTCAAGATCTCGCGATCGTGATAGGCACAAGGATAGAGATCGTGAGAAGACCAGAGATCGGGACCGCGACAAGGACAGAGATCGTGATCGTGACAGAGACCGGGACCGTGACCGTGACAGGGACCGGGACCGGGACCGTGATCGCGACCGCGATCGAGATCGACACCGCTCCTCCAAGAGGTATTTTGTAGTGTCCTGATAATACTTAATTCCGCCTTACCTCATAGTACCAATACTAAACCTCTGTTTATTGCCTTTAAAAAAGGGATAAGGATCGAGAGAGGAGCCGTAGTCGAGACCGCCACAAGGAGAAACGCCGCAGTCGTTCACGTAGCAGAAGTCGTAGTCGGAAGTCCAAAGACAGGCAAGTATCTAGTGGTCATCAAGTACATCTCATTCACGTTTTAGTACATGCCTGGACCATAAATTAAGCTAACTTGTAGTGGTGTCAACAGAGACGGTACGATAGCCCTGCTGGACCAGATGGTGGGCACGACAACAAAGGCCACTGCTCGGCAAGTGACCAACAACGGATCCATCAATCCGGCCACACAGGCTGCTATCCTAGCCGCCGCTGCTGTAGCCCAGGTGACCTATTGTTGATTTTTCAGTAGCAATTCTATGAAAAGCAAGCTTAAATAGTTTGATTATTGTAAATGTTATAAATAAAATGTTAGAAGTAGTTAGTGATCAAATTCCTAAAAATGTAATAGGCTCATTTTGACATTTTGTCATCTTGATGATTCTTATAATTATGCTGATTCCTGAATCCGCGAAAGATTTTCTTGCTACTGAATGGAGACATATTGGCCGATTCTAAAATCTGCCGATGAGAGTGGAGTTTCCTCAAATGTCTAAACAGGCCTGTTATTTTTTGACAACTACAGTATTAATTTTTCAGCACAATACTAAAGAAAGAGAGGTAACTTTTTATATGAAATATTCATAATGATGGTTTGTCAGATCTATACAAATGTTATATGAATACTACATAAGTCTTGTTTCATTTTGTAGAAATATGTCAACTATGTGGTAAGCAAACAATTCTTGCATAGTTTCTTTCATTGTTTCTATTTATGTTAAGATATTGTTTCTATAAATGGTTTTCTAATACCTAGTTACACCCTGAAGGATATTTTCTAGGAAGATGTCTTGTCAAAGTATATCTGTAATAAGAAGTGACATCATTAAGACACAAGCACACACAATCTCACATGGTACAGCAAAAAAAAATCCCTTTGAACCCCTGCTATGGTACGATTTAATAATAATTATCTTGAAATTTATCTCGACAACCTAAGGATTCTTACATTTAAAAAAAACTAACATGTTCACTTCATAGATAGGTGAAAACCTACATAAGTACATTAATTAGCAGCCGCGAAGGCTGAATTTTTTCAAAAGGAAAGCCGGTGAAAAAAATAATATCCAGTTGGTCACACCTGTAGTGTAGGTATTTTGCGTATTTATTAAATGGTGGCGCGCGGCGGTGTAATGCCTTTTGTGTTTTGTTTGCCACCTGGTCCTGTACTATACTCGTAAGATCCATGTATTTAATTCAAAACAATGTCTTGCGTGCATGATAAATTGGCTTATAAAAAAGTATCATAAATTATCTACTGATGACTAAAAAGATATTCAAATTTACACTAACTGAAAAGGTCTTAACCGACCTTAGGTGTAAATAATAGACTGTATATCCTTGTACTAAATTTTTTTTTATTAAAACAATATTCACAGCTATATATGTCTGCTCAGGTAACGAAACCATACCGCGATCTAGATACTATATACAAAAAAGTGATGCCATCTAGTTACATATTTTGAACTAAAACCTGACTTGAACACTAACCATGTTTTGAAATTATTCTACTACTCTCTGCAAGCTCATACCTACCTATTTCAAATTGTCTCGATTGAAGTTAATTGAAAATAATTCATAAATTTGGGACTTAGACGCGAAATAGGTATAGGTACTTCTAATGTTTTTAATAATATGCATGTACTAGCTAATGCCCGCAGTTTCACCCTCGTAAAATTAGTTCCCGTGGGAAGTTACTCCCGGGATAAACAGTAGCCTATGTGTTATTCCAGACTATAATGGATATCTGTATCAAATTTCAGCCCGATCCGTTCAGCCGTTCGAGCCTGAAAGAGTAACAAACATCCACATTCTCACTCACAAACTTTCACATTTATAATATTAGTAATATTTCAAGTACCTATAGAGTATTAAAAACCGCAATATTTTACAATACAAAATTGAAATAAAAACATACTTCTTATCTATTTTTTCAAAAATATCTGACAAAGTGATTCTATGGAACAAAACTGCTTTATTATGTTATAAACTATTAATGAAACATTCAGCCAAAATAAAGATTATTAGGTATCCCAAGCCATTGAACTAATATCACTAGCGTATTCTGAGATACCTACTTGATAAATATAAAAAAACACTGACCTTTATTTTTTATCGAACCCGTAATACCGAAGGCCTACGTCCATCAGTGAGCATTATGTGACTCCAAAACAATAATCATGTGTACAGAAATCACAACAAAATACAGAACACAAAACACAATTTTACACACTTTCACGATGTATTTAGTACTTGAAGTAGATAATTATTTATAATTAACTAATAAACAGCACAATACTTTATAAAGTCAATTGAAACTATGTTATGTTTTATTATTATTCACGGGAAACGCATGTGAAATGAAGTAATAACAACACATCAAATTAAAAACACACTTCGATGCAAAACGTTTCGACGTGCGTTAGGTGCATTTAAATTGGTCGAGTTTTTAAGTCAAATACGTTGTCCTTTTCTATTAATATGACTGTCTCAGGTGTAAGCCACGAACTCATGGCTTACTTTAGGCGAAAATCCACGAATCAAATCTTGAAAAAATGTGAGAGAATAGGACGCATATATACATTTGCGTAGTACTAACGAAGCAGACGCAAAATGATCAGGAAGCCGGGCTTACCGCGTGATGTCAGAGATAGGGTCTTTGAACTTTGACTCGAAAATTTATTGCTATGACTTTTGTAGCAGGGGTTGAGACGAAAATGCCGACTTACCATGTAAATTTGCAAATATTTTTATATTTGAATGAGTGTTCGAGAATATATAATTGTGTTTATTAGTTATGAGTAAATATTACATGTCACTGCCCGATCTGAAGCCACAAGGAATGGGCTTCTATGGACAATTCGCCACTGTTAATTAGTATTTTATTTAAGGTACTACTTAATGAAGAAAAATGTATAAAAGCAAAGTTGTAGGTAATAAAAAAATCTACAACTTTTGCTTTTACATTTTTTAGACATAACCTGAAAAACTATGACAAAACTGCAAAAAATCAAGGTTTTTGTTTTTAATTTTTATCTTTTCCCAAATATTTCTGTATTTTCATGAAATTAGGTGAAAACATTCTTTTTTATGTTCCAAATATACTGTTCATGATATCATCATCATGACATCGAGATAACCCTCTTTTAAGAGTGAGAAAAGGGTTATCCTGACTTCCCAACCTCAGATCGCCCGTAAATTATTTTTCTTTTTATTTTTGTCACAATCTGTTGAACCGTAACAGAACTCAACCTTAAGTATGTATTACAATTAGTATAAGAATTTATTTTGTATAAGTTGCAATGAGACTCGATAGATGGCGCTGTATCATTATGCTGAATCGCGGTATGGTTTCATTCCTAATATATTGTAACTTTTATAATATTTATTAAATTGTTAGCTATTAGATCAGGATACAGTGGTTTAATTGAAATCCCTAGTATTCACACCCCCGGCAATAAGTAGCTCAACCTAGTTCGTAATTACCAGCTTTGGTAATTAACATTGGTCCTTATTTCGACCCGGATTGGACACCATATGTTCCAAATTTTGTGACGCGATTCCAAGCCTGGATCGCGCATCACGTATTCGCAGTGGATCGCTGCGGCAAAGATACGTGATCATCTGCAGTACGAGCGACGAAAAGTGGCGTCGGAAACAGTTGTAGTACGAGCGCCGACAATTGGCATCGATAACAATTGCAGTACAAATATCGAGTTCCAGTATAGCAAGTTCCGGAATTGTATCAAGGAAGTATCAATCTTTGTTCTGTGGAGTATAAGTGAGCATAGTGCATAATCCTGTGAGTACACTTTGACTTTTTAAAACTTTTCAAGTAATACTGAACCTTATTACAAGGAAGATTTTAACTTTGAAAACCGACGAAGATATTGGACTTTTTCTACTGAAGCAGTTATTGACTTGTAAATTTAAGAAAATTTTTAGTTGTAAGAATTGTGTTTATTTTAGAACTTTGAATATTTTGTGCATGTTAATAAACTCTGAATAATTTAGCTTGTGCATGTTTAGGACTTAGAATAGTTTTATAAAAAACGGGGGAACGTGGAATCTATGCCCGATTTTCCCTAGATTTTGTTGTAAAACACTTAGAAAAATATCTCGACTTTTGGACTTAGTTTTTTGTTGGTAAAATATTGTTCGATAAGTTTGTTCCTTCTTATGTTTACTTTTGGCAAGTGTTAAACACATTAATTTATAACTCATTTTAGCCCATATTAGAAAGATACTCTATTTATAATGGAAAAATTAATCAGTATTTTAAAAGATTTACAAAATGTCATAAAAAAGGGTTTAGTTAATTTTAAAAAGAACCCAAAGGAAAGGTTAACTTTAGAGTACATGGAGACAAAATTAGAACTGTTAGAGTCGGATTGGGCTTCATTTAAAGATGCTAAAAGTAAGTTATATGAACAATTTACCTTAGGAAGTCAAGAATCAGCTATAGTTGAAATATATGATGCTACTGAAGATATCTATGTAACTTATAAGAGTCTAATAAAGGGTTTGCTTAGGAAGGCTCAAGTAGTTTCAGAAACTACTCAACCGAAGCAATCAGGTCAACCAGGCCAGTCATGTAGTTTCATAAAGTTACCTCGAATTTCAATCCCTACATTTTCCGGCAAGTATAATGAGTGGACTACATTTCACGACTTGTTTGTTTCACTTGTCCACAAAAATAGTGCACTAGACAATGTTCAAAGGTTGCATTATCTTAAGAGCCATTTGACTGGTGAGGCCGAGCAGCTTGTTCGATACACGCCCATATCGGACGCTAATTATAATCAGTGTTGGGAACTATTAGTTAAGCGGTACAACAATAAAAAATATTTAGCCAATTGCATTTTAAACCGTCTATTTGCACAAAAACGTATGCACAGTGAGTCGGCTGAGGCATTGAAAGGGATGTTGGACACTACTACTGACTGTCTTAACGCTTTGTCAAATTTAAGTATAGATGTATCCACTTGGGATATCATTATCATCCACATCATTACGTTTAAGTTAGATCCGGAAACCCGAAAACAATGGGAATTAACTAATAACAGCGAGGGTAACGACAAGTTGCCTAATTTGGATCAATTTACGACATTTATTGAAAATCGTTTTCGCGCCTTGGAATGCATTCAGCCAGCTAGAATTCATCTTCCGGTAGGTAAAGGATCACAGGTTCCGCACGCAAAGGCAATGCTAGCTACAGGCTCATCAAATACTGCACGGTGTGAGTATTGTTCTGAACGTCATAAACTTTGTTTTTGTAAAACATTTACAGATCAACCTCTTGAGTTCAGACGTGACTTCGTTGCAAAAAATAAAATTTGCTTTAATTGTTTAGGTAGCAACCACACAGTGTATGCCTGCAAAAAGCTCACGAATTGTAAAGTATGCCAGAAGCGTCATCACAGTCTGTTGCACCCTAGTGAGGAACTACCCCATAAAGTGGAAGCTACTTCCTCAACATCCACGGCAGTCGGCCGTACTAGTCCTTCGACTAATACGGGTCAGATTGTGTCGTGTTTGTCAACAGGCAGAGTGTCCAAACCCAGGCAGGTTTTATTAGCAACAGCTCTAATGAAAGCCGAGTCTGGGACTGGAGGTTGTCAAATAGTTCGAGCGCTACTAGACCAAGGCTCTCAGGCATGCTTCATCACAGAGTCTACAGTTCAATTACTTAAGTTGAAAAGAATTCCTATACGTGGAATCGTTACAGGGTTAGGTGCAGATAAAGAAACACCAGTTAAATATATGGTAGACTTGACTGTACATTCTCGAGACGATACAGACTTTGAACTGCCCGTGAAAGCGTATGTCCTGCCAAAAATAACCTCGTACTTACCTGAACGTAACGTGACTGAGAATTGTTTTGATTGGATTAAGGTCGGTAATTTACAGTTGGCGGATCCAAACTTCAATGTGCCTAATAAGGTAGATATTTTGTTGGGAGCAGACGTATATAGCTGCATCATTAAGGAAGGGATAGTGAAGAGTCCTTCAGGCAATCTGGTTGCCCAAAATACTGCCTTGGGCTGGGTCCTATCAGGTGTGATCGACTCCACAAGAGGGTCTACTCACCAGGACCAGAATTACTATAGACTTAAGGTATCAGTAATGCATGCACATGTAGAGGAAGAAGATACTTTAAAGAAATTTTGGGAAATAGAAGAAAGTATACATACACAGAAGATATTGACACCAGAAGAGATTAAATGCGAAGAATTCTACAACAGATCAACCAAAAGAGATACAGATGGTCGGTACATTGTTCAATTGCCATTCCGATCTGAACCTCCTCAGGGAGCGCCGGGCAATTCTCGCGCTATAGCTGAAAGGAGATTTATATCATTAGAAAAACGATTAGACAAGAATCCAGAATTAAAAGAAAAATATACAGAAATAATAAAAGAATATATAGAATTAGGACACATGAGAGAGGTAAAGAAAAGGGACAAAAATCGAGAACAAGCAGTGTACTTTCCCCACCATGCTGTGATAAGGGAGGATAAAACAACAACCAAAGTCCGAATTGTGTTCAACGCATCCGAGAAGAACAGCAGTGGAGTATCGCTCAATGATACCTTGATGATTGGGCCAACTTTACAGGCAGATCTGAGACACATAGTTCTAAAATGGAGACTTCATTGTATATCACTAGTGGCTGATATAATTAAGATGTACCGACAAGTTAGGATTGCAGAACAGGACATAATGTACCAGCGCGTCCTCTGGCGGAACAGCAGTCACGAAGAGATTCGGGATTTTGAGCTAACAACGGTAACGTTCGGAGTTGCCTCAGCTCCTTATCAAGCTATTAGGACTCTCCATCAGGTTGCATATGACGAACGTGAACAGTATCCAATAGCCGCAGAAAATGTCTTAAACTGTTTCTATGTCGACGACCTCATGGCGGGTTGTAACACTGTTGAAGAAGGCATAGAGCTGTATAAACAATTGACAACTTTATTACAGAAGGGTGGATTTACATTACAAAAATGGAGTACAAATAATGAGGAACTATTAAACAGAATTTATGTCATGGAGGAAACTAAAAAGTCAGGCGAAATTGAAAAAGATCAAATCAAAACCAATAATTTAACAAATGTAAAACAGAAAGAAAAGGAACTTAAGCTAGACAGTACAATAAAGATTCTAGGACTTTCCTGGAATCGTAATGAAGATACTTTCCAATATTCTGTGACTCTCCCAGCAACTTCAACTGAATATGCAACTAAACGGTCAATAATATCGGATATAGCCCGCCTTTTTGACCCCTTAGGCTGGCTAGCACCTTCTGTAGTCCTAGCGAAGATCTTTATACAGAAGTTATGGCTGGCTGGCGTTGATTGGGATGATGAATTGTCTGCTGAGCTTATCAGAGAGTGGAGCGCATATCGCAAGGAGTTAAGCTTACTCACCTCCATTCGGATTCCTCGTTGGCTGGGTACCTGTTCAAACGAAGAGTTAGAGCTGCACGGTTTCTGCGATGCCTCCAAGGCCGCTTATTCTGCTGTAGTCTACCTACGTAAAACTGATTCTGAAGGCACGATACATGTATCGCTATTGGTTGCTAAAACCAGAGTCGCTCCTATCAAACAGGTCAGTATACCTCGCCTGGAGTTATGCGGAGCTGTATTACTGTCAAGGCTTCTAGCTGAAACGTCAAAGGTCTTGAACGTGAAGGACGATAAAATCGCAGCATGGACAGATTCTACTGTCGTGCTGGCTTGGCTGGACAGTCACCCAAGCCGATGGAAGACGTTTGTGGCGAATCGGACAGCTGAGATATTAACCACAATGAAGCCTTCTCAGTGGTTTCATATTTCGACAGGCAGTAACCCGGCTGACTGTGCTTCCAGGGGTTTATTGCCTAGTTTATTATTGAGAAATACTCTCTGGTTCTCTGGGCCAGAATTACTAAAACAAAAACACGTAGAATATAAACGTTTAATCGATTTAAGTACGCATTTGGAACAATCCGTAAGAACTCATGTAGCAACTACTTCTGAAACATCAATTTTTGAAAGATTTTCTAGTTTGCAAAAATTGATAAGGGTGATTGCATATTGTCGCCGCTTTATAACAAAAAAGAAAGGCTATCTACAGAAAGACGAACTACAAGAAGCACTAAATATTTGTATAAAAAATACTCAAAAATCAGCATTTTCAGACGAGTACACCCAACTAATGGGTAAAGGATTCATAACCTCAAATACGAGCAAATTAAAATCCCTTTGTCCATTTCTTGACAATAAAGGCGTAATGAGAGTACGTGGAAGGCTGGAAAAATCCCTAATGAGTGATCAATCTAAACATCCGATAATTTTACCTCATGCTAGTCATTTCACGAAAATTGTTTTAGCAGAAGGCCATCTCAAAACTATGCATGGAGGCCCACAGTTGATGACAAATTACTTGAGATCGGCTTACTGGATTTTAGGGGTTCGAAGATTAGTGCAGAAATGCGTTCGCGAGTGCGTGACATGCGCTAAGCAAAGGGCTCTTACGAGAAACCAGTTTATGGGGTCGCTGCCATCGGTACGCTGTACTCCCGCCAGACCATTTTTACACAGTGGCGTGGATTACGCCGGTCCTATAGACATTAGGACAACGAAAGGGCGAGGCCACCGTTCTTACAAAGGATACATTTGTTTGTTCGTTTGTATGGTCACCCGTGCTCTCCATTTAGAGGTGGTGAGTGATATGAGTACCCAGGCTTTCTTAGCGGCATTTAGAAGGTTTGTGTCAAGACGCGGTCACTGTGCTAAAATATATAGCGACAACGGCTCGACATTTGTGGGTGCTTCTCGAGAATTACAACAGCTGACCTCAATTCAGACCTCCATAGCAGAGCAGCTAGAGTCTCAGGGTACCGAATGGCACTTTATCCCCCCCCATAGCCCAAATTTTGGTGGTATATGGGAGGCTGGAGTGAAATCCACCAAAGGTCATTTAAAACGCGTCATAGGTAACGCTACATTAACGTTTGAAGAGATGAGCACCTTGTTATCACAAATTGAGGCCTGTCTAAACTCACGACCTATGAGTGTCATTAACGGAACAGATCCCAATGAACCACTTCCCTTAACACCAGGACATTTCCTGATAGGGGAACCTATAGTTAACGTGCCAGACACCGACTATGTTGATACAAACATAAGTCACTTGTCTCGTTGGCAGTTGATCCAAAAAATGGTGCAGACGTTTTGGAAACGTTGGTCGCAGGAGTACTTGTCTAACCTTGTTAATCGCTACAAATGGTCTTTCCAAGTGCCAGAGCCAAAAATTGGTAATGTGGTACTCATAAAGGAAGACGATTTGCCGCCGTCTCGCTGGTTGTTAGGGCGTATACTTGAAAAGCATCCTGGGGATGATAATGTTACCCGAGTGGTTACAGTTCGTACCAAATCCTCTGTCATCAAGCGTCCAACATCTAAATTATGTATACTGCCAGTCGTAGATTAATTTGTAATTTAGATTTTTATTTTTAGAAGAAAAATAGTGTATTTATTAGTTAAAGATTTCTATACAACCATTAAGATATTATACACAATTATAGTTTTAAGTTATATTTAGACTAAGCCATTGTTTACCATCCAAAATATTTATACAAACTAGAATAGAGAGCATTAATTAAGATAAGCCAAAAAGGATAGATCAATGTAAACACATAATCATAAGCTGTAGAATTTAGAAGGACATTCCCTCACTTAATGTCCTTGGTGGGCGGTATGTTGAACCGTAACAGAACTCAACCTTAAGTATGTATTACAATTAGTATAAGAATTTATTTTGTATAAGTTGCAATGAGACTCGATAGATGGCGCTGTATCATTATGCTGAATCGCGGTATGGTTTCATTCCTAATATATTGTAACTTTTATAATATTTATTAAATTGTTAGCTATTAGATCAGGATACAGTGGTTTAATTGAAATCCCTAGTATTCACACCCCCGGCAATAAGTAGCTCAACCTAGTTCGTAATTACCAGCTTTGGTAATTAACACAATCCATGCCTTTTGCAAAAGGTTTCATTCTACTACTATTTTTTTTTACAATTCATAAATGATCTACTCTGGTCTATTATACAATATTGGTGCATTGTGTCTGTGGCGTCGCCAGACGTTCGTGGCGCAGCGGCGCATGGCGGCGCCTGTGCAGCCGGCGGCGGCCGCGGCTGCCGCGCTGTCGGCCGCCACGGCCATCCCGCCGCCCACGTCCGTGCAGCAGAAGCTGGAGCTGCTGCAGGCGCGCACCGAGGGCCGCTACCGCGACAAGGCGCCGCACCACGACTACCACCCTGACGACGACAAGGACGACGGCCTGGGTCAGTTCCACCATACGCTTACACTCATTGTACCACTGTAACGTAATCGTAGCTCGATGTAAGCTACGGCTAAGACTGTGTTGTGACATGTAGCTACACTAGGTGTCTGGTGCGCAGGGCCGGAGGGCGAGTCGGCGGCGGAGCGGGCACTGCGGCGGCGGCGCTCGCGCTGGATGGGCTCGGAGCACGACAAGACCTTCATCCCCGGCCTGCCCACCGTGCTGCCGTCCACGCTCACGCGCGACCAGGAGGAGCAGTACCTGCGTGAGTCTCTACCGACCACTACACACCGCTCACTGTGCACTACCTCTACCGTTGGATTGGAATCTACCCTGTGACATCATAAACCGTCATTAATTACGATCTAACTAGTTATTTTCTGTTAGATTAATGAACTAGTGAAAACAAATAATGCTGATGACCTCTGCCGCGGCTCGCTCGCCTTCGCGCGTTAATGGTCACTGTTCCTACCTAATCTACCTATCTTATGGGTTTCCATCTTTTACGGTTCACAATATTTCGACAGTTTACAATGTCGCTAGGTAGATTGCAGTCAAACGGTTTTACAATTTTACGGTGACAGATACATCCATAATAGAACATGGACAGATTCCATAGCCTATATTGTTTCTGTTTCTTTTTCAAACTATTATTAACTGTTGTGCAATAAGCAGCCAAGTAATTGTAAAGAATAACTAATTTTACTGTTGTGTGATTACCCTCAGTTCCTGTAGTATGTGTTTATGTTAGGATATAGAACTCCAAGTTTGTTCAAGTGTTTCGGGTAGCAATGAATGCCACACAGCACCTTTGCAGCAGAGCAGGTGGTTTGGTGAACTGCCACCAAGCTGAATTGTAACTGGCAACGATATTAACTGTGGTGTCTTAGGGTTTCTCAGGATGAAAGGTGGTTTAGGGGAGGGTAACAACTTCAATCACATGGTGCGGCCACCAGCTATGGGGATAAAATAAAATGTTGTAACCTTGTGACATGTGAGAGTATAGATTATGTCTGCTTACATTAATTAAAAGACGTGATGTATGTAAATCCTTCACCCATTTCATGTGGTAAGGTGGGGTTTATGAGGGGCCAATCCAGCCTCACCTGCAAGCGGTGCACCTGCTCACTAACAATCCAAGTCATGGTCAAAGCCAATCACCCTCGTAAATTAACGAGGAGAGGCCTGCCTGTAGTACTGAACTGCAGAAGACTGATTTGATCGAATGGCAGCCATCGTGTACCAGTATGTGTTTATTGTTTAATACTGTGCGGGGCAGAGAAACATAGGTTTCGAGGCGTGTACATAGTTACATTGGGCGATCTGTAATGCAGCCATGATCATTTTATTAATCTTATATAGATTACAGTATAATAACAGCGATTTACGGCATCGACAATAACTACACGTGCACGGTAAGTTGAGACCTGGCCCCTGTCGCATCGGCAGCGATGCCGTGGTGGCGTGTGAGCGCGCAGGTCTCAAGTTGCCGCGCACGTGGCAGGTGTCGTCGAGAGCCGTCGACCGCCGCGCGTCGGCCCGCCCCGGCTCTCCCGGCGACGTGTCTTCGACTTCGTCTTCTTACACACACCTATTTGTGTTATGTGATGCAAGATGTGTCGAGTGGGGTCGGGAATGTAATTGTTTAATCCGTAAACGCACGTCTGCACAGCCAGATGAAACGAGCCCATTGCGATGTAGGTGAGCGTGTAGGTAGGAATGGGAGTGGGGGAGGGAGTGTCGGTAGCGGCAGTATCTAATGCGCGGCGTGTCGCGCGGCTAACCCGTTCCCTTGCAGTGCAGCTGCAGATCGAGGAGGTGTCGCGCAAGCTGCGCTCCGGCGACCTGGGCATCCCCGCCAACATCGACGAGAGGTTTGTGTCCGCCACTGCCGTCCACCCGGCCGCCCCGCCACCACACTGAGTATCACACACTATGTTTACTTACTTTATATGGTCTCTAGTTGCGCACGCTCCCGTCCCGCCCCCCGTCAATATACTCATTGCGTTACAAGTGGACAGCGTAAGCGAGCTGGTTCTGTTGACAGGACGATATGTCGCGACGCCCCGCCCCCGCGGCCACAGTACCACGTATCGCCCGCTAGAGCGCCGCACGCCCAGGGTACACATGTACAGTAGGTGCGGCGTCCGTCCCCCGGAGCGTGTCGCGTAGCCCCTCCCCGCCCTACTAATGCGCAATTTTCTTAATGTTGCAGGTCGCAATACTTAATCAATTCTAACTAATTCAATTAATGATCTTAATTTCCACTAATTAATAATTTTTCAGCTACAGGTCAATGAACAATTTAATCCATTATTTTCAGCGCTAATGACCCTTTAAAATTTCAGGATGAAATTAATTGAATTATTTTTTCTCAGGGCGTTAGGATATAGGCGCTAGTGTAGGGTATCAGTGCACACAACGACCCCGCGGCGCGGGCGGCCCCCCACCCGCGTGCGGGGCCGCCCGCGGGCCGGTCACCCCGTCCGGCACGGTGTCCCGCGCCCCCACCTCACTCACTGTACCTCTTCATCTAATAGTTTTGATTTGTTCCTCTTTTCCTAAAAGTCGTTGGAATGAAACTAAATGAAGTGAACACTACGATCGACTCGACGACAATCACTGATAAACAATTTTCGACATAATTTTGAATCATAAATTTAATGTGAAAATTATCAGTCTTAGCAGACTCGAACCTGCGTCTTCTGGCAAACCGGGACAGTCGCCTAAGCAGTCGGCCATCAAGACCTACTCGCATAGAGCAACACGAACTGTCTAAGGGGAGACGGCATAGAACGATTGCGCGGTACAAATTTGTCTGTCATATTTTGCGGGTGGCGGGGGGAAATCTTCCTCACCCACACTTTCTTAGACTCGCACTACAATAGCAATCGACTGTTAATACGAAGCCCATAAAAATACACTTTAAACAATACACTCATAATTTTCACACACACATGATGCAATTTGTGTCATATCACCCCAAGTCGCTCAACCGATCCATGTATTGATGTGACGTTCGGTAAAGTTGGTAAACAAATCTGAATAAACACGATACGTTTAAATAGGTGTAAATAATAATAACTTGTTTTAAACTTACTTGCTTAAAAAATATAATGCCATTTTCCTTCAGATTTCTTTCATCACATTTCTTTTTGTATTAATATCTAATTATTTCATCATTTTTATAAAATGACAATTCAACCGCGCACGCTGTCAACTAGACTTAGTCTAGTGAAAGAAACTTCAGAAAACAGTTTTTATGTAACTGGGCACTTTTGGTCGTCAAAATGTCACATTATTGCCAGAGGGGGTGCACTAAGCTTTGGCCTCTCCCTCTGTAAAGGCGCGCGATGCTCTGTGCCTACTCGTGATGGACGAATTCATTCACCTCACGTTCTGACATATTAAACGTCACCCGTTTATTATCTTTAAAAAAAGAAATGTGTAGTCAAATGCAAAGTAATTTTACAATATTATTTACATAATAAACAATTCTGTTTGAACCGTTTCGGGTAATTTCTGATGCTGTAATCAATTATTAGAGTGTATACATAAAGTCTGGGATAAGTAGTATAATGTTATGGTGTATTGTGTAACTTATCTGAGGCCTTCGATTGCGTCCATGATCAGACCATAATCAAGAAACAAGGTCCTTACGGAATACGGGGGAAGGCCTTGGATTTCATCAATGCTTACCTGAGTAATAGAGTTCAGAGAGTAGTCCGTCATAAATGGTATACTATCACATGGTTCAGCTGTAACTAGGGGGGTACCGCAGGGTTCAATGTTTTGACCTTTTCTATTTTTAATAAACATTCATGACAATGAGGTAGTTTTGTTTGCTGATGATGACACATCTTTTATATTTAAAGTTAAATGTGGACAACGCGAACTTGACGAAGTAACCAACGCCCTCTCTAAGATAGTCCACTAAATTATTATTTTTTGTGCAAAAATAAAACAAAAATTTAAACTAAACTAAATGTTTTTGCTAACTAATTCACCTTGCCAAATGTTACGTTCAGTAACACCAGCTGGCAGTGACACGAATGCTCCTCGTTAGATTTGTAAATAATAAAAAAAAAAAATTATAATTTTGAAAAAAAAAATGCCGGACTTAGTTTATTGAGTTCTTATCCAGTCTGTTGCATTTTAGAAACCTCAGGGTGCCGATTCTCGACCACACGACGTGAATGCGTGGACGCAAATTTACGGGTGAAACGTCGTCCGTCTCATGTTCGCCGTTCCTAAATATGAGACAGGCGACGCGTCACCCGCCGATTTCCGTCCACGCCTTCATGTCGTGTGAAGCGAGAATCGGTGCCCAGTAACGACAATTTCGCAAAATCGAAAATGTTTTTATTACATTTCAAAGAGAATATTTATTTTTATTTATTATTTTACGTAGGCAACTAGGCACCATCTACCTAAGTTGCCGGTAGATGGTGCCTACCTCGCCTTAAGATGTATGAGGTCTACGTCACTCACGAGTAGTGTCTTGGTGGTCCGGTCGTTGGGGCGTCGGGACTAGTTTCCCAACAGGCACAGATTCAAGTCCTGCTCAAGACAGATGATTTTTTACATAAAACTATTAATTGAATTTATCTGTGTACGGTTAATTTTAACAACAAATTATGGTTTTGATATAATTAGTTACGCGAAACACTTTTTATTATATCTCTTTGTGGTCTTTGAAAAAAGAAATGCTCGTACAGTCGAAATTATTGATGTATCATACACGGAACACGGGTAGGTCCGTGAGTGAGGTGAGGGCGCGGCGAGGTGCCCGTGGCGAGCGTGTAGTGAGCGTGCGTGTGTGGCAGGTCGCCGTCGCCGGAGCCCGTGTACTCGACGGACGGCAAGCGGCTGAACACGCGCGAGTACCGCACGCGCCGCAAGCTGGAGGAGGAGCGCCACCGCCTCGTGCAGCGCATGCAGGCCATCAACCCCGAGTTCAAGCCGCCGCCCGACTACAAGTGAGTGTGCGAGTGTACCCCGCCCGCGCACGGCGTGTGTGCGAGTGTAAGCCCCGACACTAACGCGCAACTCTCTCTGTGTGCAGGCCGCCCATCGTGCGCGTGCATGACAAGGTGATGATCCCGCAGGAGGAGCACCCCGACATCAACTTCGTGGGGCTGCTCATCGGCCCGCGGGGGAACACGCTCAAAGGTATCCTAGGAGTTCTAGTAATAAGTGCCAACTTTCTCTTGCAGTGAACATTTTGAGATAATTTATTTATTAGTTCTATTATAATTCGAATACTTTGCACTGAGAACAAGTTTAGTTGTACAGTGTTGTACCATTGTGGTGTCGTGTGTTCGCCAGCGATGGAGAAGGAGACGGGCGCGAAAATCATCATCCGCGGCAAGGGGTCGGTGAAGGAGGGCAAGGTGGGGCGCAAGGACGGGCAGCCGCTGCCCGGCGAGGACGAGCCGCTGCACGCCTACATCACGGCCACCAACGCCGAGTGCGTGAAGCGCGCCGTGGAGAAGATCCGCGAGGTGATCCGCCAGGGCGTGGAGGTGCCCGAGGGGCAGAACGATCTGCGCCGCATGCAGCTGCGCGAGCTGGCGCAGCTCAATGGCACGCTGCGCGAGAACGACGCGCTGCGCTGCGCCAACTGCTCCGCCACGGACCACAAGACGTGGCTGTGCCCCGACAAGCCCAACGTCACGGGCGCCATCGTGTGCTCGTCGTGCGGCGGCGCCGGCCACATCGCGCGCGACTGCCGCGCCAAGCGCCCCGGACAGGCCGCTGACAAGCACTCGCTCAACAAGGTGAGTGTCTGTGTGTGTGTGTGTTTGGTCCCCACTGTGCCCCGGGCTGTGCTCACTCGACAAGGTGATTGCGTGCACCACTGTGCCCCGCGCCGCACTAACAGTTATGCGTGCCTCTTTGTGCCCCGCATTGCACTCATTCAACAAGGTGAGTATGTGCCCCTCTGTTCCCCGCACTGTACTCACTCAACTAGGTGAGTGTGTGCCCCGCACTGCACTCACTCAACAAAGTGAGTGTGCCCTGCTCTGCACTCACTCAACAAAGTGAGTGTGTGCCCTGCACTGCACTCACTCAACAAGGTGAGTCCGTGCCCTACTGTGCCCCGCACTGCACCCACTCAATAAGGTGTCTGTTCCCCGCAGTGCACTCACTCAACTAGGTGAGTGTGTGCCCCGCACTGCACTGCACTCACTCAACAAAGTGAGTGTGCCCTGCTCTGCATTCACTCAACAAAGTGAGTGTGTGCCTTGCACTGCACTCACTCAACAAGGTGAGTCCGTACCCTACTGTGCCCCGCACTGCACCCACTCGACAATATGTGTGTGCCCCTCTGTTCCCTGCACTGCACTCACTCAACAAGGTGAGTATGTGCCCCTCTGTTCCCCGCACTGCACTGCACTCACTCAACAAAGTAAGTGTGTGCCCTGCACTGCACTCACTCAACAAAGTAAGTGTGTGCCCTGCACTGCACTCACTCAACAAGGTGTTACCGCAATTTTCGGTTAGAAAAATCATTGCCACTGCGAACGCGTTAAAACATCAATCAAAGTAACACGAACTATAAGAACTTTTATATTATGTTACTTGCTGCTACGAAACCCTTCATGGATGAGTCCAACTCGCACTCGGCCGGTTTTTTCATTATTTAAAAGTATTCTACTCGTCCTTTATACTTTTGATTGTACTATATATTGTACTAGGGTCGCGGAACATGCCAGTGGCTGGCGACTAAAAAAGACCGAGTCTAATTTTGCAGAACACCTGCTGACGGAAAACCACTCCTTTGACCCAAAATCAGATTTTAGGGCCTTGCATATTTGTGATAAAGGTCGAAAATTGAATGCCCTTGAGGCCTTAGAAATAAACAAATTATTAAAGGGTAACCGGGACACTTTGCTAAATCAACAGTTGGACATAAGTAATTCACCTTTATTAAAATATTTTCCGTAGGTAATATCATCCACATGATCGAGTGAAAATTGTATATTAATATTTCGGCTTAATGTTTTAATTTTCATAATTAAATTTTTTATTAACATTTTCATTTGACATTTTTTGGAATTTTATTTTATTTTTATTTTTATTTATCTGATTTAATATACAATTGACACTTCATTAGTATTTACTTCATGACGAAATTTCATTATTTATACTTTATTTAAGAATTTAATTCAGTAAATCTGACATTTTATTGTAATTAAAATTTTATTGAACATTTAATTTTATTTATTCGCTAATTTAGATTTGTATTTACATGTCTAAAGTTTTTCCCCATATTTGGGGGAAAATTCTTCATAGTGACAACCATGTTTATTTTTGTATACCCACATGCACAAATGGTTAAAAAGTATCATTACTTATGTCAAAAGTTAGTGTAAACACCTTTGAGAATGCTATAATAGCGAAACCGGTTAGGTATTATTAAAATTATAATAAAAGTTGTGGAATAGTACAAGTGAGTGAGTTTTCATAATATTCTACTCGTCCCTAGGGTAAAATATAGGTACTAGTTTGTGCGCGAGTGTGTGTAGCCGAGGGTAGGTTGAAACAAAAGTACCTGCATACTTGAAATTGCGTTGTGTTCTCTACTATTTTGTTTCCATAGCTAGTGGCCCTATACTCATACACACAATCAAGCTTGATTCAAGCTCATATTACGTGTTTAACATTTAGTATGGAGTTTTCGCCCTGTGATGTAACTAAAGGGTGTTGTTTCCCCGCAGGCGAAGATCGACGAGGAGTACATGTCGCTGATGGCGGAGCTGGGCGAGGCGCCGCCGCCGCCGGGCGGGGGAGGGGGCGGGGGCGGGGGAGGGGGCCGCGCGCCGCGCTTCGGCCCGCCCATGTTCACGCCGCGCGCCATCTGCGCGCCGCCGCCGCAGACAGGCACGTACACAATGTTCAACGACATCATTATATTCATTTTAGGACGGACGGCCTCGGTACAAAGATTTCTATATAAAATGAGGTAGATACGCTCTACTATAAGAAACGATAGCATAAAAGCAATCCTCATACACACACATTGCTAAAACTACACTCACTAATAAACTATATTTACGTAATTGTAACTGCAATAGCAATATACAAATAGAACAAGAGTAAAAGAGAAGGCGTATGGACTCCAATTACAAGCCAAGTACCACCGAATACCCTCGAAGTTTTACGATTCTGTATCACACGTACTGACTGCAGAAAAATGTTAAGTAGGTATAAAGGTATAAAATGCAAAATTTACCAATGATGTTCATATTTAAATATAAACTTAAAAAACTGATTATATACATACCTATTTAATTAAGGCATGTATTTTAATCGATATCTGAATATTCCCCTTTTCCGAACAAAATATTTCAAAGTCAAACTAAAAATACTGACTTGAACACTAATTATGTACACCAAATAAATCAAATTAAATGTACTGTTTAATGGTGTTTGCAGAACTATTTTACTGAACGAATAACTATTTTCTAAATAGTTTGTCTAACAATTCCATAGTTCAACAAACATAATATCTATACGTTTTTATGGAAAACCATCGCCTAATTTACTTTTAGGAACATCGTTTATGCTAAATAAAATCCCAATTTAATAAGTAATCAGTCATCTTCATATAATTAAATTTAATTAAGGCCACAAGGAAGAGAGGCTCTGCCTGCCACAAATAAGACTGGAACTAATGAAAAGAAATGTACACTAAATGTGTGTAATATTCTATAACCACTTTCAAGGCGGCTCTCACTAGTCATTTGAACAACAGAACTTATTATATTATTCAGGAATAAATTAATGACAAATCCTAGTTTATTTAAAAATCAATGCAATTATTACTACTTTTATATAGGGTGTCCCACGGCAATGCCACATGGAGGGAAAGTACCTTAAATATTGTAGATGGAACATTTTAATGAAAGAAGACATTATTTTAATTTAAAAAATAACTTAAACTGCATTCATAGATTGTTAAATAATAACATGGTTGAGCCGGGAATCGAATCCGCTACACGAGAAAAAATAATTACTCCGTAGCGTTATCATACCGATCGAAAGGCTTCATCATAAGGATTATTTTTTGCTTACTAACATAGTGTCAGAAATAAAAGGAAGACCATGAATTTTAGCATTTTTAATACAAAAGTCCCATACTGTTGAATATAAAGTCACACACTTTTGATTATTTTACTCCTTGTCAATCTTTTGATCTTGCTGTGGTGGATATTTATAATAATATGTCCAAGTTCTGTTCGTAACTCGTGGACATTTTCATTTCTTGTAAACTACATTTAATATAGGCTGCGGTGACCACCGGTCCTTCTGGTGGACCGTATGCTTGTCTGCCACCTTATTGGTATAAAAAAAAAATCATGTCATAACCCCATAAAAAATCTAACATTATTAGATCTGTGGATCTCGGCGGCCATCGTATTTGTCCCGATCCAGGGATGAAAGTCTTTATTGAGAACACCGGCGATGCCAGCTTTTCATTTTTCTGAACAAAATTTCACATCAAATGTTTAAATTCATGGTCTTCCTTTTATTCTTGACACTATGTTACTTAGCAAAAAAAATCCTTATGATGAAGCCTTTCGATCGGTTTGTTAAACCTACGGGGTGATTATTTTTTCTTGTGTAGCGGGTTCGATTCCCGGCTCAACCATGTAAGTATTTAAAAATCTATGAATGCAGTTTAAATTGTTTTTTAAATTAAAATAATGTTTTCTTTCAGTAAAATGTTCCATCTACAATATTTAAGTTACTTTCCCTCAATGTGACATAGCCGTAGGACGGGTCTGTATAGCATATTCTGGAATAGGTATTGGGTATCCAATCGCTTTCCGACCGCTCCAGTCTGACAAATTCATCCCATTTTTGCTGACGAAGTTGATTTTGAGGAAAGCTAATGGAAACAAAAAAAATGTAATAATATTCGTCAATGAATGATGTAATAATCTCATAAAAAGTTAATATACCTAATAATCTTAAAATAACCTGTGAAAGGTAACTGCATTTTGATGTGTAATTTTTAAAAAATCTTAGTAGGTACATAAGATGGCATTAAATGACTGATTTGATCACAATCGTTGTAAGTACCTACCCAAAAAGTAAAACATAAATTAAATTTTGTTGCAAACCGTACTTGCGTAGAACTATAACTATTCGGGGAATCCCCGTGCTTTGACGCTCGCTTGGCATATTCAGCAAGTATTATGCTGTCAAAAAACGAAGTACAACAAAAGCATTGGGGTCGTCAGATTAGTTAGGCCTGTACAATTTGGTGGGTTAATACGATTAAGAATAATCATAAAATTGATAAAAAATAATTAATTACGCATAAATTGTGCGTAATTACCAAATAAATTTGTGCTCCTTCGTAAACTACCAAGTCTTAAGCACTTTTATAACGATAATTATGTACTTTTCCACGTTAAAAATACAATTTTGTTGTTAAATCGTGGGAGATACGACAGTGACATAGTGTCAGCGCGAACTGGGCGCAACCGCGCTAACTAGCTCACTTTATACGCTTCAAAAATTGGTGCGTAGGGCATGTCTACCTCTTTATATAGAAGTCTTTGCCTCGGTACCGCAGTGGCAGTGCGTGCGACTACCGCTGCTGGGGTCTCGTGCGAATCCTGCGTCGGATCAAATATTTATGTAATTTGTTAAAATGTTTAGTTAGTTATATCCTACAGTGTGCGTCGAATGCCTTTCGGAGTTGACTTAAACGTCGATAGAGTGCAAAGTGCTCTAGATTTTTTTAAATTTTGAAAATCCTGTAATGATGGTGCCTGTCTGATCAGAAACCTTCTTCTTTCTATTCTCTGCTTTAAAATAAAATATGGTAACCAAAAATTGCACGTAGACCGGACCAGGCTTTGCAGTACATTTTTTCGATGTAACGAAACAACGTAGTACCAAGATGTCGAAGGAACAAAGCTTTGCAGTAAAATCGTTCGCAGGAGAGTTTTTAGATGTAACGAACCATCACAGTAACAATACATCGACTTAACGAGGCGTCGCAGTATGGTGATGTCGGTGAAAGGTTTTCGAAGTACCAAAATTCGATGATACGGCTTTCGCACTAAAGTAGGTATTCCTTTCGATACTGGCTTGTGTGCGAGTGTGTGAAGCCGAGGGTAGGATTGTAAAAAAAAACCGGCTACGTGCAAGTCTGATTCGCGCATGGAGGGTTTTATACCTAGAAACGGCAACAAATTACGTTAGTTGTATGGGAGCCCCCCTTAAGCACCCTTTTTTTATGATTTAAGTATTTGTTATATTATAGCGGCAACAGAAATACATCATCTGTGAAAATTTCAGCTCTTTAGCTATCACGGTTCGTGAGACACAGCTTTGTGATGGACAGACAGACGGACAGCGAAAGTCTCATGAATAGAGTCCCGTTTTTTACCATTTGGGTACGAAACACTAAAAATAGTATATAGATGAGATAACGTTGTGTATGAGCCCCGTAAGTTGATATTGCGCTTGGCGGCCATCTTAGTGACGTATGTCCGTCGAGCCGTGGGTACTAAAAAAAGTACCGTACGCAGCTTCGCGAGGTCAACCCGCGCTCGCACTACGTCACGCTGACGTCACTTAGCTGTCATTATGGCAAGGTAGCAGCGCAGTAGCAAGTTGCGGGCCTTATACGTTGGTATCGTGTCGTGCGCAGGTCCGGGGCCGGGTCCGGGCGAGCTGCCGCCGCTGGGCGCGTTCCCGCCGCCGCCGCCCCCGCCTTCCGCGCCGCCGCACGCGCAACACGCGCAGCACGCGCAGCACGCGCCCTGGCTCGGTGAGTGGTACTCATACATTTGTACTGGGAGCATTTTACCGGGATAAAAAGTCGACTATGTATTATTTCAATCTACTAACTCTGTACCAAATTTCAGCCAGATCCCAATTACCAATTAGAGCGTGATTGAGTAACGAACATCCAAACATCTTCACAAACTTTCACATCAATCAATACATATAATAACATCGTAACAGGTCTCTGTCTGTACATAAAGATAAATTAGATAAAATATTATAGGGGGGTTTATGAACGCAATAGAACCCAAAACAAAGATTTTTAGAATTTTTGTCTGTTTGTCTGTATGACGGTATATCTCTTTGTCTGTACGTTTGTGCACGCTAATCTCCGTAACCGCTTAATTGATTGCAATGCGGCTTTTTTATTGTGTTAAAATTTGCTCCACTTAACATTTAGCGTTTATTTCATGTCAATCGGTTTATAAACAAAAAGTTTTATATAACACTTTTAAGAATCAGATATTTTGAAATTTTTAATTGCAGGGATTTCTTTGAATGTGAGTGTAAATCTAAACTGGCGTGTTGGCTTCATCATTAAAGAGCTAATAATGAAGACTATTTTATAACAATTCAACTGAATTGTTTTAGAATAGACTTAATCTTTAAGCTCTTTTATGATTAAGCAAACAGGGCAGTTTCACACGCTGCTTGATGAGTCTAATGTAGAAATACCTCTCCTTTCATACAGCTTATGTGACGTAAACGAATTTGCGGGGTCAGCTAGTTTATAATATTAGTAGGATTACCAGTAGGGCTCCTTAAGCAGGGCTCCGAGCGACGCAGACACTCCCTTGGAACCCAGCCTTGACTGGCTGCATTCTTATATTGTACTCTATTATTGGTCGAATTAGTTTTGATTAAAGACTATTTTCCACTTTGATTAATGCGAGTGTAAGTGATAAACTAAACACGTGTGGACCATCAGTGATGTGGGCTAATTGAAGTGAATAGAAGAGTGTTCTATTTATCGTAAGTAGCCGTACCCTGCGCGGCATGTCCCCCGTCTTCACTCGGCTTTGTGCCTGCAACTAAACATGGTTGGACGTGCTCGTTTATTAACTACTGTAGCTTGATACAAGGGTATTCCAGTTCACTAAGCTAAGCTAAACACTACAACTGGACACAAATGAACATTACTCTGAATATACACTTGTACTAATCATTGGGACTAATCACCAATGGGTAAAGTAGCCTACTCGATGCAGGGCTGTTCACTTGCAATTTTTTAAAGAACTTGTATGAATATCAAATATTTCTGATTGTTCTGTATTTTGATAAATGATAAGGGAAGATATCTGAAAATAGACCAAAGATAAATGCCACAAATTTGAGCAGGAGTATCTAAAATATGTATTTCTTATAATAACAAGGGGTCTTTGAGTTCGTTCGTTCATACTTGCTGTCGCCCAATACCCCAATAACGAAATATATAACTAAACACAGTAATTAAACGCGATTGGACACACCTCTCAATAAACACTTGTGGTACTCATTGGGACTAATCACTAATTGGTATTGCATACGTACTAATCAGAAATGGAAAGTAGCCATAATGAATAAAAAATATTTGTGTAATACATCCAAGTAGAAATATTGTGGTATAGTTCCGCTTCAGTGATCAATTAATATTTTTCATCCCTTCTATTCGAAAAGTATCACTTTGTACCATGATAATGGGGCGCAAAATAGCTCTTTTCTATTAAGAGCTTTTTAGCGGGTGGCAAAGTGATATTTGTAACATAAAACATTACTGGTTAGTACGTATTGGCTGCACAGCAGGGTAGAGACCTGTGCTTACTTAAAAAAAAACTAAAGATTGTGATTTATTTCTCAGTTCTTGTACTACTCCACCAAGCAAAGTTGATGATTCAAATGTTACGAAAACTCTCTAAAATCGATAGTTTTTTTTTGTCCTGAACTAAATTTACGAAAACGGATACATGAGCGTGGTCTGCATCCTTGCATAAGTACTAATCTTATATATGAAATTCTCGTGTCATAATGTTCGTTCCCGTACTCCTCCGAAACGACTTGACCGATTCTCATGAAATTTTGTGTGCAGTCGGTAAGGGATCATTTCACGCGTTTGTTCAACTTCGCTTGGTGGAGTAGTAATCAGTATATACATTTTTTATTGTATTCTGCAAATATAATGAGTTCTGCGTCGAATTATGAAAGTGACAATTCATTAACTCTTGTATGGATAACTATTAGCAGCTTACTACGTCGTACAAAAAACTCATTATTTCTCATAGAAAGGTGATGAAAAGTAGAGTATTATTACTTGAGGGCAAACTATTTTTCCCTCGGGCGCGCAGTGTACTTTGAATCCCTCACTGCGTTTAGGATTCTACGTTAGAATAGCTATTCTAGAAACTTTTGCTTCGCACGTGATTTAAAGTAGCGCCCTCGCCGTCAAAATCTATTTTGCTCCCTTGTTAAACAATCTACTATTATTATAAAGTGAAGAAACGTCTGGGCCATGTTTCCTTTGTTCACTTTATAATAATATATTATGACAAAGTTTTTGACGTCCTTTTCCAAGGCATTTATGTAGACATCCGTTGTATAATGTGTCGTGTCCCCCTAGCAGCAGGCGCAGGAGGAGGCGCGGGTCCGCAGCCGCCGCCGCCCGGCTCGGCCTTCCCGCCGCCGCCGCCGCCCGCCCACCCGCCTCACCCGCACCCGCCGCACCACCAGGTACACCCACCCGCACATTACATACAACCACTCGTTAGGTACTACAGCTCTCACCACGTAACTTTGCCTTTATGGAGTTCGTTCGGTCGCGCCGCTATTGTGAGCTATTAGATATCATGCAATAAACTACTGCTGACGCGGGAAGGACGCCGCTTCTGTGGCGCGAGCTGTACAGGTGGAAACCACAAATTAGAGATAGAACAGATGGAAAACTACATACTAAATTCGCTGAAGCTACGCACACATAGACACCGCTCACTGAGCTACAGACACGAGGTCACAAATTTTCATAGTAGTTTTCGATATTGATTTGTGTGCGAGTGTGCGTAGCAGAAGGTAGATGTGAAAAAGAAGTACATACTTGAGACTGCGTTCTGTACGTTATTATTTTGTGATACAACTAACGGTAACAATACGCCGAGCGCAGGTTGTGTGCGCGCCACCGCCCTCCTGTACTGGCGCGCCCCGCTCATCGCTCACTGGGTTGAGGCTTGAGTGCACAGGGCCAAGTTGCCCACAAATCTTTTAATATCCTAGTATATTTAAGTATAGGTTTACAGATATGACACAACAATTGCGATAACGAAGTTGGTCGACGTTATAATATATTATTCTTACTGACGAACTATAACTTCCAAGTTACAGCTCGCGCCAAATATCTTTGCGTCTCTGAAATTTGTTCGTTCGCGCCACAATTATGTAATAATAGGTTTCACTGGAGGAACTACTGCGCAGCTGAGGCAGGAGAGGTGCATCTCCCGCCTCAGCAGTAATTCTGCCTCTGAAACCTATTATTGCAAAATTGCGGCGCGAACGAACGAATTTCAGAGACGCAAAGATATTTAGCGCGAGCTGTACGTGTTGATAAAATTTGGAGCGTCAAATGACGTCGCCCACCTGATGTGAACTCTGCCCCGTCCTAATATAGCCATTTTCACCGCCTCTCAGGACACAGACGGAGACAGTGAGAACTGACTGTCTCCGCGTGGTGGGAATTGTCGCACTAAGCATTTTTCGTGTTGGATTAAAATGTATTTCTTATGGCTTTGTTCAGGTTGTAGGACAGTCCAGCAAGTGTACAGTGTTACAACACGTAACACTAATATCCTAGGATCCCTTTAAGAACGACCTTCACCGAGCTGGTTTTTGGATGAAAAGTGTATTATATTAAACTAAATATGTCAGAAATTAATTTGCAATAGAGGTAAAATAATAATAATAGAGGTGAAGGTCGTTCTTAAAGAGGTCTTAGACCATAACGTGTTCTTCCGTCGAAGTAAAATGTTTGTGTGTGATAGAGGTAACAGCATGAGGCTTGAGTGTGTAACGTGCGTGTCGTGTCGTGTTGTGTTGCAGGACAACATGGGCCCGCCCGGGCCGCCGCACATGCCGCCCCCGCCGCCCGGTGAGTGACACACCACACACTTGTATTGTACTCTATCTATCTCCTTCTAATCAGTTAGATAAGATGAGATGAAAAGTAGACAAGCAGATAGTAAAAGTAGGTCAAAATGGTACCAATCCGGGTCTATAGCTAATTTTTACTGGACTATTCTAGCTCCGAACAATTTACAATTTAAGGTCATGGCATAATATGCAAGCACGGCAGCGGCACTGCTCTACCGCAGCGCTTGTCGAAAATTGTAATTGCATGATTTCACCCGTGTATATTATCTTCCCGTGGGAAAGGAAAAATATATACCCCAATTTACTCACTAGTAACGCAGCTTAAAAATGGCATAGAATTTTTTGAAATTGGTCAGGTATTGTTTGAGAGTAAGTAACCGAGATATAGTCTTCTGCAGGGAGCGTTGGGTCCCCTTATGTTGGGCAACAATCGCGAAAGCGCAGCTGTTGCCCCCCTCAGTTTTGGAACCAAGCTTCGGAAATGGTCTCCGAAGTTCCATCGGCTATCGAGTACCAGCCCTAGGTACTTCATCGAGGACTCGATGCCGATGCTAACGCCCCCTACTTGTATGCTAGTTCCCGTTGGCGGCCCCTTCCGAGGTGCGTGAAAGCAGAGCCTCGGATTTGTGAAGGGCCACCTCTAGGCCCAGCCGCCGTATGCGACCCACGACTTGAGCAACACCTGCCGTGGCTTTTAGGGCTGCATCCCGGTGCGTTGCTCCTCGCGCCGTAACGAGGGTGTCGTCGGCGTAGCACCTTACGTCGACTCCTCTGAGCAACGAACCGCGCAGCACCCAATCGTAGCCGATGTTCCACAGGAGCGGTCCTAGGACCGATCCCTGTGGAACACCGCACGATCTCGACTTCTCGCCGCCCTGGCCCTAGCCAACTCGGGTAAGCTATGGCTCTCTCAGACAGATAAGCCCCGACAATTGGACGGAGGTAAGGAGGCACACCATGATAAATGAGCGCCTCCCAAACGCAACTCCAGGGTCAGGTGTTGAAGGCGTTGGCGATGTCGAGAGACACCGCCATCACCACCTCGCCCCGTGATATCGCTTCCTCCGTCAGGGTCTTGTCTTGACACGCATGATCGCGTCCACGGTGGAGCGTCCCCGACGGAAACCGAACTGGTTATCCGCCAGATCTGACCCCACGCGTGTGAGGTGCCCGACGAGGCGCTCTGCAATGACACGCTCAAAGAGCTTGCATACCTCGTCGAGCAACACGATCGGCCGGTACCCGGATGGTGAGTCTGCCGGCCGCCCCGCCTTTCGGATCAATACCAGTTTCCCCGTTTTCTATATCATAGGAAACTGGCCTTTTTCGAGGCATGCGCTAAAGAGCCCTCTTAGTCGGGGCCCAAGTTCTTCGAGAGCCAGGATCCACGCTCGGCCTGGAATACCGTCCGGTCCGGGTGCAGTGCTCTTGCGGGATTTAAGCCGCTGCACAGCTGCCCCTAGCTCACCCTCAGTGACTTCGGGCACGTCGTTCTCGCCGCAATCCGCGCCAGGCGCCTGAGACGGAGCCATACACGGAGGAATATGTTCCTCCACCCTTGATGGAAACAGGGAGCCCAAGACCCTCTCCAGCTGCTCCGGCTGAAGGCTCTGGGTCAGTGGGGGCGCCTTAGGGCGAAGTTTGCCTCTGACCATGAGGTACGGGCGCCCCCATGGGTTTCGCTCCAGAGTCTCCAAAAGCTCTTCACGGCCGAGCTGTTTAGACAGTTTTATTGCCTTCTGGAGAGTTCTCTTGGCACCCTTGTAAGGCTTGTACAGCTCCGTCTCTCGGGTCGCAGTATCTGGGCGGCGACGCCTCCGGCGGAATCTGGTGTACTGACGACGCGCGGTCACGCATGCTGCACGCAGCTGTGCAATCTCCGGCGACCACCAATACACCTGGCTCCTTGCCGGTCCGGGTCTGGCTCTAGGCATCGCCGTTACAACCCCCTTAGACAAGTGGCACAAGCGTAAATCGCAAACGAAAGGATAGAATCAACCAATCACACCCAAGTTTCATGAGCCCGCCGCGGCGCGCGATTCGTACGTCGGCGACGAGCTTAGATGTGATTGGTCGACCTATTCTTTTCGTTTGCTATTTACGCTTGTGCCACTTGTGTTAGGGGGGTGGTCTGCCATAGAACGTCTATGGACGTTTTCGTCGCGCTGTAACTCAGTGTCCCCCTCGACTATAACGTGTACCTACAATGGTGTTTGTGTGTTGCAGGCATGCTCGGCATGTCGTGGCGCGGCTTCAACCCGCCGCCGTGGGGCGCGCCGCCGCCCTTCCTGGCGCCGCCGCCGCCGCCGCCGCCCGCGCACCGCGACTAGCCAGCCTAGACCACGTCCACCACGTCCACCACATCCACCACATCCACTACACTGTGTACGCGTAGCGCGACAGAAAAGAGTACGAACAGAACTCACATTTTGTATACTAGCTACACTGGCTAAATGTTGTCATACTGCTCTTTTAAGCTGACGGTATAAAGACCAAAGCTTTAAATGAATTAAAAACAAAAGTTGAAGAGTACATAATGCTGTCAATAACGTCACGTATGTCAGTCAACAGACGACGTAGGTATTTTAATTGGTGATTTTTTTCTGACGTATATTGGCGTTTATTTATTGGTACGCGTACTGATTGGTGGCTCCTACTAACGGGGTGCCTTAGAAACAGCGCAGTGACGACTAAATTATTGTCTACTCTTTTTTGCCTAGCTGTACGTACTACTTACGTTGAGCACGCGAATGTCAATATTCGCAATAAACCATACACCGTAGAGGTGCAAGTGCGCGGCACGCCGAGCCGCAGGTTTCTATGAGCGATAGCTCTACTAGAATTTCATAGCAAAGTCGGATATAAAAAGTCACAAGAATTCATATAGACGCTAGTAAAAGTTACAAAGTATCAAGATTTAGTCCAATTTCTAAAGTATCGCGCTATACTTTATTTTGCCATGAGGTTCTAGTACACCTAGTTCTAGTTCCAGTTCCACGTCGAACCTTCAATAATATTCATTGAAGAAGTTTAATGCACTACGTGCGCGCTACCGTGCCACTAACATGCTCCAATCTGTAACGTTTTTTGACCAATAAATGACCTCAGATTAACTTGTACTGTAGGTACACATTTCTTTATGTTTCATTTGACATGTTCCACGACAAATACAATGTATCTGCGTGCGAGTGCCGCGTGGCCTCCCGCCGACCCGACCCGTGCACTTGGATGCTAAAATTGCACTTCAATCGTTCCCGGCACGTCCCGGTTTTGTACTATGTCGTCAATACTACTTGTAAACCTCTCACCGTTCTCATGCTCAATATTTCTCCTTTTTTGTAATTTAATTCCTAATCATTGAGCGTAATTATGTTGACAAATTATTATTAGTACCTATTGCAATATGAATCACTTTAAGTATAATTTTATTGTAAAAGTCTCTTACGTCGAGTGTGGTGTGAGTAATCTCACCGAGTGTGCACTCGAGTGTGTAGTAAGTACCCTTGGAGTACTACACTGTACACGTTGTGTCCTACGTGTGTCACGTTCTTGGAACTGCGGACCACTGTGTTATGATGACAGCGGGATTTAACCAATATGTATCATAAATAAATGAAATTTTCAAACATTATCAGATAGTTTTATTGCTGACTGACACTATGCGCTTATACTCACCAGGTACCAAGCAATTTCTATGTATTGCCATTATTGTTGTGGAAAATGTGATGTAGTACCCGTTCGCGCTAAATTTGCCGGTCGCTTCCTATACTACCCCTCTACAAGGTCTCTACGCCAGCGGCAAAATTAAAGCGAACGGAGAGTACTCTACTCGCCTAACTAGCAACCGCGGCGTTCCTCAAGCCCCTGTTTGATAATCTGTAATGAATTTGTACGCACTCGTGGAAGTCGTGGACCCGTCTGTATACGATCTCTCACTACAGTAAGCAACTTTCACTGGCCGGTCCTTGGTGGGCTACGGGTAGAGTATTTTGGTAGTGCGGTATCTTATAGTAGTGTCGATGGGAACGGAGATGCAAGACCTTTTAGAAATTACCCGCGACACTACTAGCTGGTAGTGTAGAAGGGAAAGAAATTTCCCCACGACACTACCGGTAGTGTGGTGGGTAAGAAGGGGAATTGGGTGGGTAACCACAATGCGACTGTTATTTCTGAACGTTTCCGTGCTTCAAAAAGCTAAGCCGTTGGGCCGGCACCCGGGACTAACGGCTTTAAAAACCGCAGTCGTTAAGTCAAGTTGATGGTCACACAGGTAGTTTGGATTAAATTTCAACAGCAGGCATTCACAACTTGCGCCTGTCCATTTCAACACCGTAATACGTATTACGTAAAAAAAAGTGAAATGTAAACGACAACTATTTAACATCACGTCTAAACTGGCCGTTTCTTGTGTACGATATGAGCCAAAACCTTCTCAGAAAATTGGATGCGAATGTTACTAGGACTTTGAAGTCGTGGCTAGGGCTAGCTCAATCAGCCGACCCGTCGGCATTATACAGAGCCTCTAATAACTTCGGAATGAAGTTTAAAAAGCCGTCGGAACTCTATAAACATCTAAGGTTACGTCCGCACAGGCAGGCGGCTTGCTTGGCGCCTAGAGGCTAGCGAGTCGCTTAGTAAAACGAACATACTTGAATGTTCGCGACCGGCCGCACTGCGCGCTTGGCGCCTAGTGAGTAGCTTAGCGTGTATCCAAGTAAACAAACATGTTGGTCTTTTGTCGCCAGGCGCGAGGCATTTTGAATGCGGTTGTTATCCGAGGGTTGAATGAATCAATTCCCGAGGTATTTAGACGTTATAGTCCGAATCGGAATTGATTCTTTTATCCGTGTTAAACACTCTACTTTTCATTGCAGATATGAGAAAAATAAAACTAGTTATTCATAGCCTAAGTTACTACTTATTACAGAAGCTATCTGCCAGTGAAAGTCCCGTCCAAATCTGTCCAGCCGTTCCAGAGATTAGCCGGAGGCCGGAACAAACAGACAGACAGACAGACAAAAATTTTAAAAATATATATTTTGGTATGTGTACCGTAATACATTCATATGCATGCAGTAGAAAGCGGTTATTTTAATATTACAAACAGACACTCCAATTTAATTTATTTGTATGTATGGATGCTATTAATCTTTCGTATATTTTTTTCTTCAAAATGCCTCGCGCCTGGCGACAAAAAACCAACAAGTTTGTTTACTTGGATACACGCTAAGCTACTCACTAGGCGCCAAGCGCGCAGTGCGGCCGGTCGCGAACATTCAAGTATGTTCGTTTTACTAAGCTACTCGCTAGGTGACTCGCTAGCCTCTAGGCGCCTGCCTGTGCGGACGTAACCTTAGAGTTACTAAAATGCACGTCTTGGCAAAATCAAGAGACAAAATCGTTCAAACTCTTTCAAAGGATAAAAATATAGCAGAACTTGAGTCACGCCTCCAATTCCACAAGAGATTCATGGTGGGTTCGCAGACTGGTCGAGCGGGGTTGGGTAGTATCCGGAGACAAACAGATAAAGACATTACAAAATCTTTTCTGGAGCAGGATGAGAGCGATGCCTATAAGGTGCACGCGATGAACCTGGAGATGCAGAATGAATGGCTTACTCTGGGCGAGTTTTGTATTCCCATGGCCTTGCAGTGGCGTACCTTATTGTACGACTGGTCGCCGGCTTTGCTTAAGTTCTACCTGAACGCGTTTCAATTGACCCTCCCCGACCAAAGTAATCTGGTCAGGTGGGGGAAAGCCACAGATAAAACATGTAATGCATGTGGAGAAGCGATTGGAACTGCTAGGCACCTGCTGGTAGGTTGTAGGACGTTACTAGACCGGGGTCATTACTCACGCCGACACGATAGTGTATTGGAAATCATACGTGAGGCTGTCAGTTTGGCGGTAGCGAGAGCGAAAAAGGGATTAACCACAAACAAAAGAAATGACATTGCGTTTGTAAAGGAAGGCTGTTCAAATAAAGTACCTCAAAAGCCATACTCAATTTTGATGGCTGCCGCCGATTGGACTATACTCTCAGACACGTATGAAAAACACTACAAAATCCCGGAGGATGTATGTGCCTCGTCATCCAGACCCGACATATTCCTGTTTTCGAGGATACACAGGCGTGCGGTGCTCGTGGAGCTGACGGTGCCGTGGGAGACCAACATACCGAAGGACCACGCCATGAAAACAAATAAATACTTTGACTTGACCAATGAGTTAACCAAAAATGGCTATGTGGTTAAACTCTATGCCGTAGAAGTAGGAGCAAGGGGAATTCCAGCTAAATCCCTGTATAATTTATTTAAGGACCTTGGATTGCCAAGAGCTTCAGTAAGCTCTTTACTAAAACGCGTATCCAAAGCGGCATTGATAGGATCTTACCAAATCTGGTTGGGCAGGGGGGGGGGGGGAACATTGTTGACGGTGGAAGGTGATCGTTTATGCGCATAGTAAGGTGGCCACCCTAAACCTACTCGAATGGGTCGCAAGTCCCAGACGCCGTCGGGGTGTTCCCCCCTGTGCCACGCTATGGACCCGGCGCCCTCACGGAGAATCCATGGAATGCTAAGAATACGGTCTCATATAATATGCCTCTGCCTACCCCTTTTGGGATAAAGTCGTGATCTATGCATTCTGAGATTTGTGAGAGTTGATAAGTTTTAACAGAATTGTGTATTCTTTTAATTTATTCGGAACGCTACCGGTATACATACAGTGCTACCGGCATCAAAAACACCTCTACGGTCATTGAAGAGAGTGAGTGACCAGTCCAGGTCCGCCAGATATAAATATTTTTTTCTTTATTTCCCTTTTCTAAAGGAGGAGGTTGTCAGGTAGGTACCTAGCTCTTAAATAAAGTGTAGGGGTATTCTATTCTTCCTCTGACAATTTTTTTTACAAGAAATAGCTTTGAATTCAAGTTGTTTGATGTGTGAGTTGGTTGGCGTGATCACACTGGTCGCAGGCACCTCTCGAGCCTAGCTAGATTATTATTGAAATCTGAGCTAGACCGCGGACGGACTCTGTGAAACAAAGTAGGTGTGTAGGTAGTTTATTTACTACGGGTTCCAAGGAACCCTCTTAGGTTATCTATCGAGTGGCTAGACTATCGCCTATCGCTCTCGGGTTGAGCACTGTAAGGCGCACTAGGTATATCTGGCGCGTCGAGCGGGCGGCGACATTTGACTCTTCGCCGTCAGCATGGAGCGCGTCGGCATCGTCATCGTCGCGTCGCTGGCGCTCAGCTGCCTCTTGCTCGGAGCTGAAGCACGCCATTTCGGCTTTAGGTGAGTAAACATTTTTAGAGTGGTTAACGTTTAGTTAGGCGCTTTTCATGTGAAACATCTTTATAGTCGAGCGTAAAAATGTTTTGTGCGTTAGGTACCGATAGCAATACCTAATTGCCGCCGGGTGGCGCGGTGGAGAAAGTGTGTACCAACGAACGAAGGATGTGTGAGACAGATAGAAGTGAAAACATCTCGGATACAATGTTTCGAACTCGGATATTTGCGATGAAGATAATATTAGTTGGTGGATTGTTGATGGGACAGCACTGAGGATGGTTCTTAAACACTTGGAAGTCGGTGTAAAATGTTAAACATCCGCTCATGCCAGAAATGCAGGAGTGTGAACGTTTTTCCCGGATGCCATATTTAGTTTCTATCTTATTCTGTTGTTCTATCCCTACTAATAATATAAAATGCGAAAGTAACTATCTGTCTGTTGCGCTTTCACGTCAAAACGGCTGGAACGATTGAGATGAAATTTGGTAGGTAGGTATAGAAATAGTTCGAGGCCCTGGGAAGGACTTGGGCTACTTTTTAACCGACTGTGCAAATGGAGGGTTATGATTTTACGATATAACGACTCTTACGCGATAACGACTTCTACGCGGTCGAAGCCGCGGGGAACAGCTATTGTACTTAGTGCATAAATAAAATTTTTACATAATAATTTCAATGTTTCACATCTGCCAGGCGTGCGCCATTTTTACTACCACAAATTATTGTAAAAGGACGTATCTAATGATTGCATTGAATGAACAGAGGTAAACCTGACCGTCCCGCGGGTGCGCGCTGCGCGCACAGCTCGGTGACGCCGGTGCGGTGCGGCGCGCGGCTGCCCCCGGGCTCGCTGCTGCCGCACCCCGACGACTGCCGCCTGTTCTACGTGTGCGAGTGGGGGCGCGCGCCGCCCTCCTGCCGCCAGTGCCCCGCCAACCTGCACTTCAACCCCGTGCTGCGCGTGTGCGACTGGCCCCACGCGGCAGGCTGCGTACCCTCCACCACCCAGCCCACTGCTCCCACTGACCAGCCACAGACCACCCTGACGGAAGCGGCCGACGACGCTTCCCAGCCGACCGGCTCGACGGCACCAGCTGACTCATCGGAAACGACCAGTTCGACAGCACCAGCCGACGCTTCGGAATCGACGACAGAAATGGTAACCAGCTCGACAGCACCCGCTGACGCTGCGGAAACGACTGTCGGGGTAGACACAACTACTGACTCTGAGGTGACAGAAACAACGACCCTGCCGTCAGAATCAACATCTGAGTACTGGATAACGCAATGAGGAAACTAAACGATATAATGGGATGGGATTTTGGGACAGGACACTCACCTTAACCGATACCTATTAGTTGAGGCTCGCGACACGGTCCAACTGCACTTGTCATGCCTCGTCAATATCATGTGTACATACACCCCAACGAGCAAAAAGCGGTTTTATAATTATCCTAAGACCAATTTTCAATAGACTTTTAGCGAACTCATAAGAGCTTACAAGCCCGGATAAGGGCCCACTTTATTAGTGTATTCAGTTTTTTAACAGTCTAATAGTACTCTCATGGAATTCAACTAACGACTGTAACAGCCGTGTAGCGGCATTTTGTAAAACCATACAATCCTACCAAATCTATTAATAGTCTCTTAGAAAACTAAACTAGATTGTTATGCACTTTACAACTGTTCTACAAGTTCTCATTTCGTTCAGTCAATCATTCAGTTCAATATTGGGAGTTTTACACACTCCGTGTACATAATACTAAAAACTTTATTAAAATACTTACTAATAATATTTTGGACATTAATAAGGCAACTTATATGATAATTTTTCAGAGTCCTCGTATTTCATGATGTTATTCAAAAACGTACTGGGAACTCGTATTTCTCGTGCAACATACCAAGTTTCTGGCGAAAATTTTAAAGCCACTCTTAAAATAAGTAATTATACATTCGTATTAATTATTTTAAAATAACAAAATGTTCTTCATTAGTCATTTTCGGTAGCCATTTTTAGTTTAGCATTTGGAAGTGTTCTACTATACCTCTATAGACAAACTCGGTTCTATAATGTCTCATAGTCGCTGCATTCACTCGCCATGTTTTTATCTTTTGGGGATCCGTGGTGAAATAAGAAAAACGCTAAATATACAACCTAATATTGAAATAACACCTGTAGGTGGTATTTGTGTTCATGAATATAAGCAGGTATGTATTTATTGACGATTTGTGTAATTAATTAATATTTTTTTGAGTTAATGCGCTTTTGCTCTAATACTAACAGTACAAGTTTGTCATATTTATTCATGAGCATAATCACCACCTAAGTGGTTTGGTGTTAGTTCTTCTGTATTTGAGTCATAGTCCAATATACGGAACCCTTGCCAGGTTTTGTGACTTGAACTTCACAAGGTCGTAACCTATTACAATAACGACGTCCCTATAGCCTATGTCCTTCCCTTGGACTCAAGCTATCTCTATACCAAATTTTATCAAAATCGGTTCAGCGGTATAGGCGTGAAAAAATAACAGACAGAGTTACTTTGCAAATATAATATTAGTAGGGAAGTAGGGATAATTAACTCGTATTAGATTTAGATTTTAGCCAGTTTAGATTCTTAAGATTTTTCTTAAGATTTTTTTCTGCCTTTTTCGCAATAGGCAAAATAATAGGCAGAAAAATAATCTCCCCAGATAACGTAGTTTCCGGATATGCTCGCTCTTTTTCCCAATGTCATGTTTAATGGGTAAGCTAAAGATGGCTGCTGCACTGCGACTGCCACGCCGCCAAGTGGACAATCTGAGTGGCAGAAAGTTTGCTTCCAGAACGGCTCTAAGAATTGTAATTCTATGCACGTCTAAATTCGTTGACGCAGCTAAAGTTTTCCACCAGCCGGGTGATGTAATTCTGGAAAATCATCGGAGGAAGTAGTTTGATATCTCTGAGTCTAACCTACAAACTGTTTTCCTTGTCCACCATTTTATTATCCAAACATTACCATTACACAATTGTGTAGCACGGACTCGTCCAAAAGAGAGATGCAATTTTCTTGCATCTCTCTTTTGGACGAGTCCGTGCGAGAAATGATTCTCCCTAACATCGATCTATATGTACTCGGTAGAATATAGATCGATGTCAATGCTTCCTAATCGCTCTGGCAGTAACAGAGATTAGTCGTAGTTAATACAATAAAGGCCTATTACAAGAGTAAATAATCTAATAATGACTTTACCAACGAATCAACAAGTGTTTGTTTAACAATAACAGTATTGAACTTAGCTCGTATAAAATCATAACACTTATAATAGCATGTGGCAAGTATGTTATTAGTAAAAGTAGTATCATAATAAGCTCGCATTAAACTAGATTCAATTACGACTTACAAATGGTTTTATAAAACTACTTTATTTGTAACGGATTCAAATATTGCACTTATTAGCGCTTATAAAACTAAGTAACAAGTGTAAATGGAATCAAGTGTATTTACACTTAATGAAGCTTTAATAGGAGATTCGGGTCTATAGTAGTCTAATAAGCAATCTTGAAAACGCTTACAAGTGCTGGTTATAAGAACCTTCATTCTTAAGTCTGATTGCTCTTACTAAAAGCTTTTACAAGAGGGTGCGGCTTATAGGGATCTGCATACATAGTATTATAAGCCCTTAAAAGGCTAATTATCAGAATAATCGTGATCAAAAACCAAATAGCATTTTCTGAGACGCATATAAGAGTAATTGCGAACGCCAAAATCAATATAAGAGTCTTATAAGTGTCTTATTCCTATAACATATGTGTTCCGAGACTATTTTGCTTGTTGGGACGTCGATGCACGCAAACATGCAATTAAATCACGCACACTGAAGCAACTTCCATTCATAAATATCTGACTTGACCGTGTCGCTAGCCCATTACATGCACACGTTTTAATAATTTGTAGTACACATAGGCCAAATCTACATGGTTCAATAGACTTTTTTATTTCCGCATAATATGGATAAAATCTAGAATAGCATAATTATTTTTTGTAAGTTCTTTATCATTGTTTGCTTACTTTCTCCAAAATCAGTGCTTACTTTCTCCAAAATCTGTGCTTACGGTTCCGTCTTCATATCCATTCTGTATTTTATTAAGTTCGGTAGGTATTGCGAATGTTATATTATACTTACTTACCTACCTTATCTGTTAGTATATAAATATCTTCGATAAACAACAAATTATACATAATCTAGGTATGAATGAATGATAGTTTATTAAGGGTACAAGAAACATGGTTGACTTGTTCTTAGAGGCCCCATACACGGACAATAATATTGATCAATATAAATTATTTTTCAATAGGTTGACAGTGTAGGGCTAATAATGAGGTTTGAACAATCACTAAACAAAAGTTTGACCGAACTTAAATTTTATTGACCAATTTTTTTTGCACCATGTAGCCTACACGGTGCGATATGCGAAATATTGATTAATATTTTTCAGTCGGATATCGGAATTTCGAATTTGGAATTCACTTTTCTTTGTCAGACACTCGGACAGAAATAAAAATATTGATGCAATGTTATTGAGTCAATATTATGGAAGGTGTGTATTCAAAAGATGGTGATTATGAATAATAAACAATAAAAATATTCATCAATAGTATTGTAGGTGTATCGGGCCTCTTATAGTTCTAGTATGTTTTGCCCATAGATTTAGAATTTTTCGCTACTCGTTTTGCCGGACATTACGGCATATTTTTTTTACTAATTATTTCTAATAATAATAACGGTATAAGTAGGTAACTTAATCATTTTATACTTTTTAGAATTTCAATAAAAGCATTGACAACATCTTTGTATTTTTTATCAAACTTATAAACAGTCACGCCTGTTTCGATAGGATCATCTATTGTAGGTACCTTTAAAGTGTGCCAACGCCACCAGCCAAGGAGTGACTACGTGCAGTCCGTCGCGTTAGGTTCCGGTTCCGAGCACCCACCCGAATATTACGTCAACTTGGCGACGCGACGCCGACTAATGCCTCCATTAACGATAGTCACATCGTCGTTGATAGTCACAAGCACGTGCACTTCTACAAACGTTCGAACTGGATGCGAGAAAGAAAGAAAGCAATTTATTCAGCCACATTAGGATTTCACTTATCATGACATGTGTCTCGCTCTCCCAAAGATAACAAATTACTTATTGAGGACCACTCCAACGTGGCTCTGTCCCGACGAATTATCCTCCTTCGACGATCAATTAAAGTTATTTCGGAGGCAATCTTCAATGTCTCTCTGGATGAGAGCCAGTGGGTTCAGGCTGCTCTGCCAATCAAATGTGGTGGTCTCGGGATGCGATGTGCACGTGATGGTCTGCCGGCTTTCCTGGCGTCTGCGCATGGGGTCGGAAACCTTGTTACTTTTGTAGGTCCCTACTCAATTCTCATGGTAATGGGGACATACCTTTTGTGTTGGATGCTGTGTCAGCTTGGTCGGTCCTCAGTGCGGGTGCGTCGATCCCTGAGAAGGGGCACCTTCCAGTAACCTTCCGCCTTCGTCGTGGACTGAATTGTTTTAAAATAGCCTTAATCATTAAGCTCTTTTATGATTAAGCCAACACGCCAGTTTAGATTTACCCATTTTTAGATTCATAAGTCTATGTATAATATAATTCTTTAAAGTGATATAACTTTTTTATTTTTAAACTGATTGATATATAAATAAACACTAAATGATAGGTGGATCAAACCTTAACACAATAAAGAAAACCGCATTGCAATCGGTTAAGCGGTTACTGAGATTAGCGTTCAGAAACGTACAGAAAAACAGATACACAGACAAACAGACAAAAATTCTAAAAATCATTGTTTTGGGTTCTATTGCGTTCATGAAGCCCCCCTATGATATTTTTTCTTATTTATCCTCCATGTACAGACAGCGACCTGTTACGATTTTATTATATGTAGGTATTGATTGAACCATACAATAACAGAAATACACACAGACAGTTCAAATAAAACTTGACCAACTATATCATTAAAGGGTCCCGACACGATCAATTGGCAATTGTCATGCCTCGTCAATATCATGTGTACATACATATACATCGATGCACACACACATGCAAAGAAATCACTCACACTGAAACACTTCCATTCATAAATATCAGACTTGATACAAGCTCTCCGGGATGTGGAATTCAGTGATTAATAAACTTGGACGTAAAACTGTGCCAATTAAAACTGACGTAGTGAGTGTAGCCGGCCTTATCCTACGTTGTAATAACAACGCGCAACGGAAGGTAGTTCGACAAGAAATAACTTCGTGGTTTTTGTCGATCCTCGCCTCAGTCCAACCGCGACCACGGGCGCTGCAACGTGCTCGAAACGTCGGTGAATGTAAGTAAATAGTATTTCGCGTGAAGTCCCGAATTCTATAAGTATGAGTATCAGACTTGACTCAATACATTGACCCGTGTCGGGAGCCCATTACAATAATGAACAACATTTATCAATAAGAACAACATAACATAAACAGATTAAAAATTGAAAATTAACTACCTACTATAAAATATTTTTTATGTGTAGGTACTTAGGTACATTAATAAACACAGACGCCACAAAAAAAAAGTGTGTGCGTGTAACCTTTACGCGCGATTGAAGTAAAACTTCTTTGCCATTGACGGCATCAAATGTTATATTAATATCATTCATTCGAATTTTGAATAGCGGAAACTACTTTTTACGTTACTTACGTTAATTCCGTCAGAAAAAAAATCTGAGTTACTCTCTAGGTCGCGCCTAAAGAAGTTCTACTTCAATAAAATTACATATCATACGAGCTATCCCAAGCTTCCAGTTAGACGAGACCCCAGGGGTTATCATCTCCTGACTTGACCAATTACTAAGGAAGCGGAAACGAAAACAAAACTTGACGCGGGCGAAGCTGCATGCGTCAGCTAGTCAAAGATAAAGTAAAAGTACTACTAGCCTATTTCTTGCAGCAAGTAAGTTGTCACAACCTGTGCTTATGGAACTCCGTTTCAACACGGTTAAAATCTCACCAAATAGGTATTAAATGGGACAAAAACAAACGTGGGCATTATCTGCCTATACGTGCGTGGATATATGCTTGATGTTGATATGTGTGTAGGTACACTAACTGTACCTAAGTACCCACTTATTAATTACTAGTATGTACTTATGCGAAGAGTGGCCCTCTTAGCGAGCACCTAGGAAAAAAGAAAACAACCTGTTAGGAATCATATAGGTACTTTGTTTCAGCCAAAAATCATCAAGATCCGTCTATACACAACGTGACAACAACCTTTGCCCCTTTTTCAAGTTTAGTGAAAATCGGTTAAGAAATGCGTCCTCTGTACAGGAACTGACATACATAGGTACATACAGACATATATGGACGAAAGCAAAATTGCCCATACTGTCGAATCGGAGTCTCTTGCTCGTTTAGATCGCTAGCTCAATATCCGTACAGTGGCGGACACAGAGGGGGGGGGGGACACGAAGAACCAGCAGGATAATGATGTTGAAAGTGGTCGCTTCTGAGTAAGGTCTCGTCCACCTCTTCATATGATTTCTCGGCTTCTATGGTTTCTATGCGTGTTGCTGCTAGCTCCACTTGTAAGCGCAGGAGATCTTCTTTGGCTTTTGGTAGCCTGTATGTTCTACGTTTGCTATGGGTTGACCCCACCCCTCTTCGGCTTGAGGCCGCGCGGTCTTCCTATAGGTCTATAAGTTGACCCCTCCCGACCGTGGCACGACCGACTACGGCTGAGCACACATTGATGGAGTGCACAGTGTGCGCAATAGCGCTAGGTGCTAGTAACAGGTCTGGTAGCGCTAGGTGCTAGTAGCAGGTCTGGACGTGAATATTCTCTTGGTGGCGACCATGGTTTGAGCAACGATCTCCAGCAGGCGTAAGTGGGATGACTCGCCCACCCGAGTTTTGCAGTCTGCGGCGAAAGTGCCGTTTTTTGCCCAAGAATGCAAGAATATCGGCTGCCATCAGTGCCGGATTAAGCCAGCGCGGGGCCTGTAGCAAATTCTGTCAAGGGGCCCTTATTTTTTACGTGAGGGAAAATCCTCATGGATGTTATGCCGGACTCCTACCGACTAAAATACCTCACGTAACGCCCAACAGCCTATGGTTGGGAGCCCCGGGTAAGTCCTCGGAAGGATCTCCCAGGACTCCCAACAGACCTTGCCCAGGGGGTGGTTCGGGTGCTATCCCGCGTCTTTGGGGGGTTTCGGGTGTGATCCCGCTTCTAAGGGGGGGCGTGCATGAGTTCCGTACGTCACGCTGCCGTCATGGGCAATGCTGACACTCAGCCGTGGTTTCCCAGTGTCTTCGCCACAGATACCTACCGAAGCTACCGTCCACGGTAAGTATCTGTGAGAACCGGTAGGAGAGAGCACCGTGTCTTCTCTTCAGCCACTCGTCCATGACCGGTCTGAAGGCCGCGATTGTGGCGAATCCCCCCTTTGGTTGCTCAAGTCGCACCTTCCATGTCTCCACGGTTTCCTGGTGGAGCTGGGACCGCTGGGCCTCAATTTCTCGAGACGCAGGCCTTTGGCCACGCTCCAGCACATCCTTGCGCCATCTGAACAGTGACGCAAGGGCTCTCGCTTCCAGGTCCCATGGAGGGGTTCCGGCTAGGAGACATGCCGCATCACCGGAGATCGTGCGGTATCCTCTTATCACCCTGACGGCCATCGCTCTTTGCGGGCTTAGCAATCTAGCCACATTGCTGGCCATCAGGGTCTCCGCCCATACGGGCGCCCCGTATAGGGCCATGCTTCGCACGATCCCCAGGTACAGTCTCCTGTTGGGAGTTATGGGTCCCCTGACTGAGGGGAACATCAGCCGCACTCGCGCGGCTGATGTTCCCCTCAGTTTTGGAACCAAACTTCGAAAATGATGTCCGAAGTTCCACCGGCCATCGAGTACGAGCCCCAGATACTTCATTGAGGGCTCGATGCCGATGCTGACGCCCCCTACCTGTGTCACGGGGCCCTTTGTTTGCTTTAGGTTCTCAAGTTTAGGGTATTAAACAAAACAAATCTGTTACAAATAAACTTTTCTAGATTTAATATGGGCAAATTTAGAGATAACACTTTCAAAATCGACTTCTCTAAGCAAACCATGCTCTATATTCAACAAAGCGAGATGATTAAGACGTTCTTGGCCTATCGTGTTCCTTAATTCATTTTTAATACGTTTTAATGTTGAAAAAGAGCGTTAGCCACTGCTGTTAGTGATCACGAGAGAGACAAGTTAATGCGAAAGGCAATTTCTAAGTTTGGGAAACACGATTCTAAAGAATTATTTAATAAAAGTTTTATAAAATTGCTGTTCCAGAGGCTCCTGTTTCTTGCTGTCAATAACAGTTACCACATCTGTTTTCAGCAGCTCTGCGAACTGCACTAATTCGCCACCTAGGCTGTTCTCCAAATCATCTTCGTAAGCACTGACCATACTTGAGATTTCCAAAATCTCTTCTGTTGTAAGAGATTTTAGCTGTCGAAATACTTCAAAAACACTAGCGATTTTATGATATGCTTTCATACGTTTTGTTAAAGCAGACAGTACGTTATCAATTATGACAATAAACACCTGAAGTTCGAAACGTTGTCCAGGTGTTTGATTTTCAACAAAGTCGTCGAGTGTAGTAGAGCCGCTGAAATGGTCGTACTTTGTATTTAGCTTAATTCGTCTTGATGTCTGTTGCTGGTATTTTTCACAGTTGGTCAGATCTTTGGCTCTTGCCTCAATATCTGAAAATGTGAATCGCATTGCTTGGACGTAGCCATATAATGATTCATGAAGGGCGTATCCCGTATTAAGGTCTTGATCAGACGACTGCAGCAAAGCACTAATCACTTGCAAGTGTTCAGTACAGTACATTATAGTAGATTGGATCGATCGTGACATTCATGACCGAGTTAAAAAATTTAAACAGTTCGCCAATACTTATAATCGATTTTATATTGAAATCGATTAAAAAAATTCATTCTTAGCTACGTAAACTCGCAAAATAAATGTATACCTACCTATATAAAAAAAATAAAAATATGAACGCTTGAAGGGTAGAAACGTAGTCTAAATGCTAGTCTAAATCACAGACTTACAATAAGTAGCAGACAAAGCATTAGAGATTGAAAAGTACGCCAAAACTAACACATATAAAAACCACACACACTAACGCAACTACAGGGAAGGAGTTAGCCGCCTAGTTCAATAAGATTTATTTTAATGAAATAAGAGTATCTTAAAATACCTCTTTTAAGGTTCCGTAGCCAAATGGCAAAAAACGGAACCCTTATAGATTCGTCATGTCTGTCTGTCTGTCCGTCCGAATGTCACAACCACTTTTCTCCGAAACTATAAGACCTATGCACTTGAAACTTGGTAAGTAGATGTATTCTGTGAACCGCATTAAGATTTTTAAATATAACTAGAAAAAAAGCAGTAAATTTTGGGGGTCCCCATACTCAGAACTGAAACGAAAAGATTTTTTTTCATCAAACCCATACGTGTGGGGTATCCATAGATAGGTCTTCAAAAATGCTATTGAGGCTAAAGCACCTTTAGAAAAAAATTATGTTACAAAACATCATTTTTTTCTAAAGGTTCTCCCTCACCGGGAGCATTCGCGCGTAATGTAATGTTACGAGTCGAGAATTACAGCCAGTGTGGGAGGTGAACCGAGCATTGCAATGCGCACCTTGTAATGATACAAGACGAGGTTACAGCAGTGAGGCAGGTGATCCGAGCATTGCAATGCGCGCCTTGTAATGATACAATGTGTAACGTTTTGATCCAACTCGTAACATCAATGCTTTTTTTTTGTTGCGGCTGGCCGGCCGCACACTGGTCCGGATTATAAATAGGTGGACATACGATCTAAGATGTCAAACGCTTTTGGGAAAAAAATAGTACTACGAGTACAAATTTCAGGTTAATTTTGCAATCCAATATGGCGGCCGCGCCGAAATCACAAAATTTCATAATGGGTATCGTCTAAGGGGTTATTTTGTATGCTGAGTACGAATCACATGATAGTTTTGAAATCCAATATGGCCGCCACGCCGAAATCACAAAATTTCATGATAGATATCGTATAAGGGGTTTTTTGGTATGCCGAGTACGAACTTTGGGTTAATTTAGCAATCCAAGATGGCTGTCGCGCCAGCGTTGCAAAATTTCATGTTGCATATCGTAGAAGGGGTTTTTTGGTATGCTGAATACGAATTTTAGGTCAATTTTGCAATCCAAGATGGCCGCCGAACCACCGTTGTAAAATTTCATTTTGGATATCGTGAAAGGGGTTTTTTGGTATCTCAGCATACTGACAGAAATCTCGCAACAGTGGCGCGGTGGCCATATTGGATTGCAAAATTATCATGAGATTCGTACTCAGCGTACCAAAATCCCCCTTAAACAATACCCATCATGAAATTTTGTGATTTCGGCGCAGCGGCCATAATTGATTACAAAATTATCATGTGATTCGTACTCAGCATACCAAAAAACTCCTTAGACGATACCCATCATGAAATTTTGTGATTTCGGCGCGGCGGCCAAATCGGATTGCAAAATTATCATGTGTATCGTACTCAGCATACCAAAAAACCCCTTAAACGATACACATCATGAAATTTTGTGATTTCGGCGCGGCGGCCATATTTGATTGCAAAATTATCATGTGATTCGTACTCAGCATACCAAAAACCCCCTTTAACGATACCCATCATGAAATTTTGTGATTTCAGCGCGGCGGCCAAATTGGATTGCAAAATTATCATGTGATTCGTACTCAGCGTACCAAAATCCCCCTTAAACGATACCCATCATGAAATTTTGTGATTTCGACGCGGCGGCCATATTGGATTGCAAAATTATCTCTTAGTCTTTCTGTTCCCGGTTTCCATTTCGGAGTTTCCAGTTCTATGATCCGATTCAAAATCGCAATAAAAACCATTTCTGCTAATAGTTTTGCACCATTTTTTTTAAAACCTTCTCCTGACAGAAACAAACACAACAAAAAAGAATTAGCGAAATCGGTCCAGCATTTCACGCGTGACGCCGTGCCCACGGAAATCGGGCTTCATTTTTATATATTGTATACTCAATATCATCGAAGATTACAGACATTATATTAAAATGCAATTCTGAACTAATTAAATGCTGAATCACAGTTTGCCACACTTATTTTTATGTTAGCATTAAATTTAATCTTGAAAAGAAGTGCCTGTGTTTGGCCCCTACATTAATGAGAGGTATCTAATACGTCAAACTGCAGCATCGGCAGTTTAAACCTCTCAAAAACCAGGCGGACGTCTTTTTTTTAACATGTCATGTATAGTGTTGCTATACGTGTAGAAACGAGATAGCAGCATTCACTAACCCCTTAGAGCGAGCGGAATGGAAAGACCAACGCACACAAACATAATTAATGTTTCGTCTGCTACTTATTGTACGTCTGTGGTCTAAATATATCGATTATAATTAAACATTAAAACATTAACGTTAAAAGTTCGTATAATACCTACTTATTTTTACAATTTAACGTGACGAAATCGAGTTTTAGATTTACAAGTGGAAGTGAAGCATAGCCTAAGCGCTTCGCGTTTAAGTCATGCAAGATAAGTCTTCTATCTAAATTAATATTTTTTTATTACGGTCAGACAGGCGTTGGAGTGCGGGGCCCCCAAATTCGCGGGGCCCGTAGCATTTGCTACTCTTGCTACGTGGCTAATCCGGCACCGGCTGCCGTGCCCGGGCCTGAAACCGGTGTGTGTAGGGGGTGTCGACACTCAAAAATTTTTTTGCGCCCCCTCCTTGTCTTTTTTCTGTATCCGCCACTGTATCCATAGTGGCGCAATTTTGATCCAAAGATCAATAATTAATGTTATGTGAAGCAATTTTAATTGTCTGTGTCTTATTGTCTTTATCAGCCGTTTCTCACAGCGTCTTTTTAACCCAACAAGCACTCACGAATGAAATTGAATAATGAAAAGTATTTGACTCACTACCAGCAAGCCGTATATCGACCGATGAATTTCATTGGTCGCTAACACGGTCGATATAATAAAGCATGCGGGGTCCAGCGGGGTACCCCAAATACGTATCGACTTGGTTACTTTCATTGGTTGTTATCTCGCCTGCGGGGACTCCCCGTATGCTATATAGGTACTGAACGATTTAACGACCAGTGAAATTGCGCAGTGAAATTATTGTTTTAAGGCGAGAAGCATCGAAGCCTTATTTTATTATACGTGACAGAATCGAGCGACCTACGTTTCATTAGTACCTACTAATATATCCCTGGTGTCATACATAGTAAAAGATACTTGTACATTTTATGTATAAACACTTATTTCTATGGTTCCATACCTAAAAGGAAAGAACAGATCACTTCGTTCGTCCCTTATAAGATCACTTCGTTGTCCGTCCGTCTGTCTGTCAAGACCTTTTTTTCGTGAACGCGTATTCATATCGAGTTGAAAAATCAAACTTCCAAGTTAACGCAGAAAAAAGTTACTACCGCTAAAGTCGATTACGTGCATGTGTATTTTGCTCCCAAGTTCCCAAGGGAATTAATATAGGGTACTTCCCGTTAACCTAGAACTATGTAATTAATTTGGCAAGTAATAGGTATCTTCTTAAACCACAAATATAGGGATATATCTAGAAACTGTACTTGAGACGAAATCTTTAAAAAAATGATGTTTAAAGTCGGCAATATAAAAAGTATTCACAAAATACACTGCCATTCTTGCCAATGTTTGTTTCGGAGTTTGGGTGTTTTCTATGTATATTTTATATGCCGTCTAGATCCCATATAACAAGCTAGCTTAATTTGGGCTAGATGATGCTGTGTGAAAATGTCCATAAATATTTATAAAATATTTATATTTGCACCTGCTGGGTGGCCAAACTTTCGTAAACCAATAGAATACCTATAGTTTGTTTACAAAACATTCAGATTAGGTTTTTGTTAACTTAAATACCTATTGTATAATATAATTATTTATACTACTAAGGTGAAAAACAAGCATACAACTTACGTGATGGAGAGATTTTAATTAGGAAATGTGTACTTATTTATAGATTTTATTTTAAGCTAAGCTTCTATAGTTGTGGAATTCCGAGTTAATGCATTGTCACTTTCATTACTCGACATAGATCTCTTGCAGAATACAATATAATATGTGTAGGTACCTATTGATTACAACAAAGAGAAACTACGTAGGTAATGGCCGATCCAGACGTTCTGGGACATCCTTCCGAGGGCTTCTCCGGGTCTCCCAAACACAGGCTTTTGGGCGTGACGTGAGGTTTTTTATTCAGTAAGAGTTCGGCATAACATCCATGAGGATTTTCCCTCACGTTAAACAAAAAAAAAATGGCCGATCCAGACTCTCGTGGAGGCGCCTCCTGGAGGCGCCCGACACGGTTTATACCTACAGTTTCGTGATCCGTCTACTACAAAAGGGACGTGATTCAAGCGAATGCGATAGCGTGTCTATATATGCCTATTAATATTATAATGTCTTGCATTAATTAACATCGTATCACTAAAATAAGAAATAAAAAACAGAAAGGTCGACAAAGAAATGAGCGAGCGCGAGAGCACACCAGAGTGTGGATGGCACCCTCGCCTCGCCGCCTCCGTACCTTTGACTCCGTCCCAGAATCCGACTCGGAGCGGAGCTCAAGGAAGGCGAGGCGAGGCACCTATCCACACTCTCGCGTTCGCCTCGCCTCCTGTCACCTCCACCAGAGTCTGAAACGGCTATAAGGTCGGCACACAATCATGTGCAAAGATATCGCACACACTGAAGCTACTTCCTTTAACAGCCTTGTCAAGTGCATATTGACTGTGTTTGGAGCCCATTATGGGCTCAGGAGCTGGTCAAGCTTTTGACTCAAGTCTGCTAAATATGAAAGTAGCGTAGAAAGAGTTATTACGAAAGAAATTTTACAATCACAAAATATTCGAATAGGTAGGTATGCAACGACGTACCTACAGCACTAACTCTAAATCGGGGAAGTGTGAAGCGGGAGGCGTGAAAGAAGTATCATTCTTCTTTTAAGTTTGCTTACGAGAATCATGTTTATAACTCGGAACTGCACATTGCACCACGATAATCCAAAAATTCAAGTAAATATGGTGACAGAAACAATCCGCGCGCGTGACGTTTTGTGACTAATGGAGTCTCGCTTGCAAATCTTGCAATTTCGAGTCTGTTCATACCGGTGCTTACAGTTCATACTCGCACGCGCGCACTCTACTTGTTATGGCGCAATTTCATTAGTCGATAGTGACCGCATGCGGGGTGCGGGAGATTTTTGGATAGCATGCCACAGAGCCCGCATTCGGGGAACCGTTTTTATTAGTCGATAGGGTCCGCATGCGGGGTGTGTGGCATAGCCTAGCACAGCATGACATTAATTATTGATCCAAAGATCAATAATTAATGTTATGTGAGGCAATTTGACTGTCTGTGTCGTATTGTCACACAGCGTATTTTCAACCCAACAAGCACTCACGACTGAGATTGAATAATGAAAAGTATTTGATTTCAATAAATAAATAAATTTTTAAATAAATAAATAAATTTCATTGGTCGATAACACGGTCGATAAAAGTGCGAGGCCGCACTTGCGTTTTTCCGCGGCGGTTTCTAACCTCAATATGTCAAAACATTGACTTGATTTCATTGATTTTGACAGTTTGATGACATTTTGAGGTTAGAAACCGCCGCGGAAAAACGCAAATGCGGCCTCGCACTTACACATGAAATTGACTCAAATTACTTGACTGTGTCCGGAGCCTATTAGATTTACCTCTATGGTTGAACTCTACTGTCTGACATGTCTATTTTGATGTCTATGTCTATCTACTGCTCTCTGCTCTGCTCTATGGCAAGGAAAATGAAATGGAAAGGGAAAGGAAGGAAACTGAAAAATGCAGAGGCTATTGAAAAGTGATTTTTGTTATAAATTTTTTAACTGAAAATGTTTACAATTTATCTCATTGTTAATAATTAAATATATAGTTAAAATTTATATGCTTAGGTGTGTATTGAACATAAGAATTATTATTTGTGTATTGCAGTAAAACTTGCTAAAATTAATTCATTATCATCTCAAGTCCGTTCGTGTAATTCGTTTATGTTTTCTTCGTAGTAGTAGAAAACTTTACGTTCACAAAACGTGTTTCAGGCGTAGTATTATTTACTTTTGGACGTAATTGTATTTTGGTACTATTATGATGTCGTTTTGCATGGTTGTTTTTTTGATTTTCCTGATTTTCACAACTTAAAATACTGCTATTCACCACTATTCATATTAATGTTTATGGTAAGCCGTAAGCGTAATAAACCTAGTTTTCTTAGAATTATCATGTAAGCAATATTGAGACCACAGAGGCACCACCATGGAGCTGATCACAGAGAAGATCGGAGCTCGGTGACGGGTGCTGTTGGATCATGGCCGAGGCCGAGGGTGTGGGGCAGCCCGACGCGGTGCTGCTGGCGCCGCTCACCGAGGACACCTTCCTGCACAACCTGCACGTGCGCTACAAACACGACATAATATATGTGAGTACAGAGAGCACCACCACCACAGCTAGATGTGTGTTACAGTTACTACGGCAGCACCAGTGATAACAGCTAGGCCAGACTGGCCTGTTGTGGGATTCATGGAGATAGTACATGGAAAGAAAACTCGTATATTGGTACTATTTTTTAAATTAAAAAAAAATATTAGTAAGCTCACCTTCACATCACATATCAGTTAGAGAAGTGGAGGAAAACAACCACATGTAGATAAGAAAGAAGGAAAAAAATAATGTTTATTCGTAACATAGTCTTTACATTACAACTAAATAAAAGAATAAAATGGTTTTTAACATAAGCATGCCGAATATGGGCTGATTCAGCATGTGCAAGACTTCTGCCAAGCTCTGGTTTTCAACCACCAGACCCCTTATGATGTCCCCCTCTCTCCATGGATGCCAATCAGTCCAACGGTCATCAATCAGATTTTGTACATATACTTACATATAAATAAAAACCAAAAACTACAACAATAATAATACACAAAACAACATAAACACTGAAAACAATAATAATACAATTAATAACTAAACACAATTCCTCAATCCATTTAACTCGAAGACAAACGTTAACCAACAACATTAACGTTACTGTTTGAGATAAATATTGTTACATTGACTGATGTTTAAGATAAATATAAATATTGATACACATATGAGACAGTTTAAGAACCTTAGTAGATATTATTATTATTATATAATGCACTAGCAGCTTTTAGCTGATGCGTGCATTTGTAGTGCACTTGGTTGGTTAAGAATTTGTCCAGTCTGTTCTTAAAAGAGTTCTCAGAGGGTGCACTTATAACTGTTTTCCGTAGTTTGTTCCAGGATTTCACCACACGGTTAGGCAAAAATTGTTTGTGTGGGTCACTTGTACATAGTTGCCTATGGAGTTTCACAGATAGGTAAAGTATCAGTTGGTAACACAATGTGTGTGGCGTGGGCGTGATGTTGCAGACGTACGTGGGCAACGCGCTGGTGTCGGTGAACCCGTGCCGGCCGCTGCCGCTGTACTCGGCGGAGCTGGTGCGCGCGTACCTGGCGCGCCCGCCGCACACGCTGCAGCCGCACCTGTGAGTCACTCACCACCACACACACATCACACATCTGACATCTCTCTTTATTTGCTGTACAACAATAGTCATCGTAGTTCATTTCATTAGTAGGCCCCTATCATTTGGGGGCATAATAATATGTGCATTCCATTCATCCTAGGTATTATGTTTCATATTAGCATTTACTAACATAGTCAGTTGATATCCAAATATAAATAATTTCATTTCATTTATTTCACAACAATGTCACATGGAAATACAAAATTACTATTATTAATACATAATGCAAGTCTTATTTTTCAAAACAACTAGGTTTGATTCCTGAACTAAGTTTGAGATTTTTTGAATACATGTATGCAGAACATGTCTGTAAAATCGTTGGCAGGTTTGTAAGAACAGATCTTTGTATGTCTTAAACATGCACACTTGCCATACTGACCGCTCTGAATGTAACACACTGTATGTTGTCATATGCATTTAGTGAAAAGCTGTTTTGTTATTTTGGGATTGAACATTTTTACTACTTACATAATACCTCCAAAATATTGTGCTTTTAAAATTTTTGGTGTTCTGTACCCAAAGGTCAAAAATAGGACTTGTATTACCACAGCCTACAGATCATATTTCTGTTTATACTGCGCTGTTACTGAGACTGTTGTCCATCTGTTGGTCTGTCTGTCTCCAGACTGTATCTCATGAATGGTTAAAGATCTAACCTAGATTTGAAATTCTCACAGAATATTATTACTGTATTTTCTGTAGCCACTATAACAGCAAATTCTGAAAACAGGAAAAAGGAAGTGGGGCTCCCATACAACAAATGTATTTTTTTTGCAGTTCTTTTGGTACAAAGCCTTGTATGTGCGAGTCTGACTTTTACCTGACTGGTTTTCTCTGAGAAAAACTGTGAATAGTGGTTTTATTAATAGAGAAATGGGTTAAGATACAGACATTTAAAAATAGGGGCAAGTGCGAGTTTTTGCGTGAGCTTGTCGACACTCACGGCGCGGCGCGCCAATTCGTATGGAATCGAGACCCCGCCACCTAGCTGTAACCGCGGGAATTTGATTCCATACAAATCGGCGATAACGCGCTCACCCGTGAATGTCGACAGGCGCTCGCCGAAACTCGCACTTGCCCCTCTGTTATGTAAATAGTATGTTCATCACTTTACTTTGATGACTAATGTGTCGCATTTCTACTGGCTTTCCTTGATATTCAAGATGGTCTCTTTTATTTCTATTGTAGTTTCTTGTAATCTGTTGTAATGTTGTTGTCTCTGTCGTAGTCAACTGTAAGATGACTTTAGACTTCGCTATAATACATATATAATTATATACATAAAGCACAAGTATATCGCACATCTAAATCTGATCTGTTACTACTAAATAGCACACTGGTGTAGCGTAGTGTGAAGTCACCCTTAGGGCGGGTTTCCACCGCGAGCTGAGCGGGCCCATTAATGAATCCGTAAAACTTGCGGTGGCGGGAAAACAGTATGCAGTTTACTATTGTGAGAGATTAAGTATCTGGCCCGTTCAGTTCGTGATGGAACCGGTGCAGGTGTTAATGAGTATGAATGGCGTGGTGTCCCCGCAGGTACGCCATCACGGCGGCGGCGTACCGCTGGGTGCGCGACCGGAACGAGGGCCAGTGCATCGTCATCACCGGTGAGTGCCCCGCCTCCCACCTCTCGCCCCTCGGTCTATTGTCACCCCATAGCTGCACTATACGTATACACAGGCTGTCTTGCTAAGTGACTTCCGTTCGCGATTATTTAATAAAGTAGTCAAAGCTCAATGTTTTTTGCCAACATCATGTTCGAAACAATTAGGTAAAGCTGCTTGTCATCGTAACGTTGACATCGTAAGAAAACGATCACAGTGACTGCTAATACACCTAACAAGGCGCGCTAATATACCCACGCACAGTTATTACAAGTTGCGAGCGTCCTCCTTTTAAAGTCGATTTCAAGGGATACAATATAATTGTACAATGTTTTTAACAGTTCTTCTATTCATAGCTCCATTTACATATATATTGGCTTCGAAAGCTTGCTTAACGAATTTCTTTAAGCGCCCGCTGCCCACGGTCCCGACCACGAGCTTTGACTTGACTAAGAGACAGATATTTCAAAAATTGAATATTTTGTATTTGGGGTGATTTTTTTTTACTTGGAAATCTCTCATGCATGATTTGCCGGGCTCATGTAGACTAACCGACTAAAACCGAACGTGCCCTTCCATCTACCACTGCCTACTTATGGTCGGGAGCCCCGGGTGTGCCCTCGGAAGGATGTCCCAGGATTGTTTGCAGTGCCTAATATTTGTTTGTGGTTAGTAGATAGTGTAGTATATCGTGTGTGGTGTGCGTGCAGGCGAGAGCGGCGCGGGCAAGACGGAGGCGGCGCGCGTGTGCCTGCAGTGCGCCGTGGTGGCGGGCGGGGGAGGGGTGGGGGGCGCGCTCACCGCCGCCGGCACGCTGCTGGAGGCGTTCGGCAACGCCGCCACCGCGCGCAACCACAACGCGAGCCGCTTTGTGAGTAGCTTAGTGAGCCTGCCTAGTGGTAGCGACCACACCCCACACCCCACACCGCCCACCGCTAACGACCCGCTCCTGTGTGTGCGCAGGGCAAGCTGCTGGAGATCGAGTTCGACTTCAAGGGTGAGCCGGTGGGAGGACACATCACGCACTGTGAGTATACCCCAACTGCTTACTTGCACTATCTAACTCTGTTACAACGCCGCCAAGGGGTTGCGAGTGATCTTGCGATGGGCTGGAATGAAAGGCTTGCTGAGCACATTTGATAATTGCAATGCTGGCACCGTGCGCCGCGCGTGGCGACCGGGCTGCCAGCGAGGAGCACCCCCATGGAGCGGGACTGTTGCTCTAAAGACGGACACGGTTGCTCCAGACGCATTAGGGCGAAACCCGAGGCGCCGGGCTAACTTAGTGTGGGAACAGCTCCGATGTATGCGTATTGCATGCATATGCTTACTCCATTTGGGGAAAAAATGTATGTATGACGGTACGACGATACGATGCCAGGCAATACCTAGTCGACTCACAGCTGTCTCAATTCGTGTCGCATTCGCTCAAAGGTCACACTTAAAGGTTGAAGGATTGCCTTCACATTACAATTATTGACCGAAATAGTCCCCACTACACCAACATTGTACACATGTATAGTTTAGGGTGTATAATAGTTTAGGATGTAAGGGGCCCCACTACCACTAAGATTCAGAGGCCCAAGCGACGTCACCTGCACGCAGTGCACCTGCTGTTCAACGGACGAGGCTCCGCGTTTTTGGGTACTCACATGGTGGCTAAGGCTCCCATGTGGGTGCCAGGTGGTACAGTGTTGGTCCGGGGGGGTACCGCCGTGCAGTTGTGGAATACCCCCCAAGTAGCCCAGCCCCGTTTGGGTTGCGTTCGGGGTGCAGCACAGCACGGCCGGGCCCGGAGCGATGTTTGATGCAGCAGGGGGAGACCAGTAGGCGCTACGTGGAGTCAAGTGTGGCTGACGGGGGTCGATCCGCCGACCAGGAAGACCCGTAGAAACGGTTTTGCCGCTGGCCGCCCGCGGCATAGTATAGGGGCCCAACTGGGACTAACCACCCTGAGAGGCTGCCCCACCAGGCCGCGCATAATCCCGATGTGGTTCGTCGTGCCGGATGGTGACCGGACCGGGATCCGGCGACCACACTCGGGGGGGGGGGGGGGGGTAAGGGGCCCCTTCCGTCCGGCGGGTCGGCTTCCGTTTCACCACACAGTCATAGATAAAGCTAGCCCCTACGCCTTGTCACTCACTGCTGCAGCAAATATCGCTCCGTCTTCACATCAATCAATCAATCTATCAATTCAGCCTATAGCAGTCCACTGCTGGACATAGGCCTCTCCCAAACCTCGCCACAACACACGATCCTGCGCTTTGCGCATCCAATCAATCCCTGCAACCTGCTTTAGGTCGTCGCTCCATCTGGCAGGGGGTCGTCCTACCCCACGTTTACCAAGACGCGGTCTCCACTCCAGAACTCGCTTGCTCCATCGGCCATCAGTTCTTCTACAAATGTGGCCAGCCCACTGCCACTTCAAAACGCATACTCTGCGAGCTATGTCGACCACTTTTGTTCTCTGACGGATAACATCGTTTCGGATCCTATCCCTCAGAGACACCCCAAGCATAGCTCGTTCCATCGCTCGTTGCGCAACCCCAAGGGCACGGACCAGCCCCACCGTGAGTGTCCACGTCTCGGCACCGTAGGTCATAACGGGTAGAACGCACTGGTTGAAGACTTTCGTCTTGAGGCATTGCGGTATCGGCGAGTAGAAAACCCGACGCAGTTTGCTGAACGCTGCCCAGCCCAAGCGAATCCTTCTGGCTATTTCCTTATCCAGGTTATTTGTTTCCAATGTGATAACCTGACCCAGATAGGTGTACTCATGGACAACCTCAAGCCTCGATCCTTCAACGTATATTGGTCCCGGCACGACATGCTCATTGAACATGATCTTGGTTTTATCCAAGTTCATGCCGAGGCCAACACGTCGAGACTCTTCACTTAGACTATGCAGCATCCCGCTCAACTGTTCCAGCGTTTCCGCTACTAAAACGATGTCGTCGGCAAACCGAAGGTGTGAGATATATTCACCGTTTATATTTACGCCCCACCCATCCCAGTCCAATGACTTGAAGACGTCCTCAAGCGCATTAGTGAAGAGCTTAGGTGATATAACATCTCCCTGTCTCACACCTCTGCGCAGTGCTATGGGATTGGTCCTCTTATCGTCCAATCGGACGGTCATGGTAGCGGTATCATACAAACATCTCAACACCTCGATATATCGCCAATCGATACGACACCGCTGCAGAGCTTCCAGGACTGCCCAGGTTTCGATAGAGTCGAAGGCTTTCTCGTAGTCCACGAAAGCCATACACAGCGGCTGATTGTACTCGTTTGTCTTCTGTATAATCTGCCGAACAGTATGGATGTGGTCCACGGTACTAAAGCCTTTTCGAAACCCGGCTTGCTCCTTTGGCTGGAACTCGTCGAGTTTCCCAGCGAGGCGATTTGTGACTACTCTCGAGAACAACTTGTAGACATGGCTCAGGAGTGAGATGGGTCTGTAGTTCTTCAGTAAGGATTTGTCACCCTTTTTGAAGAACAGAGCCACCGCACTCCCGCTCCACGCTTTGGGTGTCTGACCCTGCTGGAGGACGGAATTAAATATGCTCGTAAGCTCTCTAAGGATCGGAGTCCCACCCGCTTTCAGGAGCTCAGTCGTAATTCCGTCCTCTCCAGGAGATTTATTTGGTTTTAGTTGCTCGAGAGCCGCCCTGACTTCGCCCTGGTCGATGTCCGGTATATCCTCCGTGTAGTGGCGCGTTAACGGGGCTCTGTGGTCATTCTCGCTTGGTCCCGTGGGTTTTTGTGTCCGCGATGCATAGAGGTCTGTGTAAAAGTACTCGATTTCCTCGAGAATCTCGAACCCTGAGGTCACGGTTTTGCCATCCGCTGTTTTTAGTTTCGTTAGACGGGGTCTTCCGAGCTGCTGGGCAAAGACCTTGGTGCCCCTATTCTGTTCAATAGCGGCCTCGACGACAGTGGTGTTGTAGCGTCTGAGGTCGCGTCTTACCAGCTTTCGGATTTTGACGTTTATGTCTCTTAGTTCTAACGAATATGCTGGCGTAGGTGGCGTTTCCCGTCTGATCCTCATAAGTTCGAGAGTCTCGACCGAGAGTTTCGAACACCTCTTTTTACCTTTCTCGGACAAAAACTTTCGGGACACTTGGTGCAGCGTTTTGACCATTGTATCGGTTTTATCGTGAACGCAGTCAGTGGTTTCCAGCGAATCGAAACGATTTTGAAGTTCTAATTGGAACTTTTCGGATCCCAGTGACGTCTGGAGCGCAGTAGGTCGGAGGGTAGGCTTCATCATCCGGGCCCTTTCGGCGCGGAAGTCTAAATTTAGAGATGCTCGTACAAGTCGGTGATCACTGCCGGTTTTAAACCTATTAATCACAGAAACATCTCTAAATATAAACTTCCTGTCCGTTATGAAGAAGTCTATCTCGTTCCTAGTGACGTTGTCAGGGCTTCGCCAAGTCCACTTCCTGTGGGGCTTCTTCTTGAAGAAGGAGTTCATCAAGAAGAGCTCCTGGGACTCGAGAAAGTTGACAAGCATGTGCCCCCGGTCATTTCTCCGCCCGACGCCAAAAGGTCCGATTTTCGTTTCGCCGCGTTCTTGTACTCCCACTTTGGCGTTGAAGTCCTCCATAACAACGTTGTAGTGAGCCTTGGGAGTGCCATGTAGTGCCTCGGCTACGTCCTGGTATACGGTCTCAACTGCCTCAGCAGTGCTCTTCGAGGTCGGGGCATACACCTGAATCACTTTCAGGGAGTACCTGTCGCTGAGCTTCAGTATAAGGTATGCTACCCGAGCCGAAACACTACTGACTTCCACAACGCTGCTAACGAGGTCCTTTTTCACCATAAAACCGATACCGCCATCGGAAGGGGTCCTTCCGTCACCCTCTCTAAAGTAGAACAGGTCGCCTGATGCAAGGGTTACCGTGTCCTCCCCCTTTCTTCGGACCTCGCACAACCCCAGTATATGCCACTTTATGCGACCTAGTTCTACCTCGAGTTCGGTGAGGTGTTCGTCCAGCCGTAGACTGCGTCCGTTATAGGTAGCCAGGGTCAGTCGTGAGTGGTAGCCATCCGTAGCCCGGTGATTCTTCGCACCCCTTCTCCCGCCGTCACTCCGACCGCTACCGTGATCGGGAACAGCGGAAGTGCCGGGAACTAGGGGCCATTTTCTGTTTTGTGCCATCTTTTTTGGGAGGGGTTTGGCCTTACTGTACCACGCTGGCCAGACGGGTTGGCACAGGGTTTCATTTCGAGTTTTCCTTCTCTACGCCATGACCTCGTCCGTTAATCAGCAGGTGCACCACTCGCAGGTGAGGCTGGCTTGGACCCTGGGGTTGTTGGTAGGGCCCCATCGCACCCACATCCGTCTTCACATCTCCCTTTATTTCCCAAAAATCAAAAAGCAAAGAAGAAAAAGAGGTATCACAGGCCGCTGCGACAAATCCTGGAAACGCTCTATTTGAGGTGCAGTTCGCTAACATCCGCGGACTCCATGCCAACCTCGATGCCGTCCTTCACCATCTACAGACGGCACGGCCAGCTGTGATGTTCCTAACGGAGACGCAAATACGCCGCCCTGCCGACCCAGTCGTACCTTTGTTACCCCGGCTATATCATCGAGGAACTATTCCGAGATAAAGCCGGGGTGTGCGCGTTCGTTAGGGCGGATGCTTGCTGGCACTGGCTGCGCTGCCTTGAGAACCCTTCCTTCTCCGTAATGTGGCTGCACGTAGATCACGGCTCCATGCGTCAGATCTACGTGTGTGTCTAGCGATCCCACACAGGGACAGCTGAGATATTCTGCACCTCAGCGAGGAGGTTGATTACGCGCATACCGGACAGGTCGGATCATGAACCCGCCCTGCTGGACTTACTGCTGACGAGTTATCCAGCACAGTACAGTGTGTCGGTTGGTGCCCCACTGGGTGAATCCGACTACCGTGTTGTGCGTGCCTGCAGGTGTCATCTCCTGCAAGGGTACAGGTGACGCAGCGATTGTGGCACTACTCGTCAGCAGACTGGGACGGACTATGAAAATACTTTGTAACCGTCCCGTGGAGTCAGCGCTGCTTTGCAGGGAGGACTTCATCGGAAAGCGCCTCTGCGCAGCTGGTGAGATTACATTAGGTATGGAATACTACATTCCATACACTGATGTCGCCAGCATTCGCAAAGCCCGCCCCTGGTTCTGGCGTAAGTGCGCCGTAGCTGTTCAACAAAAACAGGCGGCGTGCCGCGCCCTGATCAGGCTTGGGCTGTGCGAGACCAGACCGTGGCCCGCCTCAAGGCAGCGTACCACAGAGCCACCAGGTCCAGTAGCGCGACTTGGTGGGAAGCTCACGTCACATCCAACGGGTAGCCGTGGATACTGGCAAAAACATTTAGTGCTGTGCGCTGGGTTGACTAATATCACAACATTAATAGCATTTATTCTGATTCTGATTTCATGCTCGAGCGGGTGTCGAACTGACGTCGTCACCCTACCGGCGGATATGATTTGTCACCCAACTTGGTTTTTCACAATATTATTGCAAATTCTTTTATTTGTTTTTAGTTATTGCCATTTTGTTGTTGAATGAATTGTAACTATAATGTGTGAGTGAACAATAAACGTTAGTGAACAACAATATAACGCGTTTGCTTTATTTCATGCCGCCTCCAGACCTGTTGGAAAAGGTAAAGTACATGTTTGTGAACCTTCTTAGTGTAGAGTATGTCCGCGGGCGAGTGGCGAGGGCGAGCGTGTGGTCCGGGCACCGCGGCTGAAGGTGTGTGTGTCACTTCCAACTTGGCTGCCGATATAATATCTCTTATTAAGCATTACTTTAGTATGGGATATTTTTAAATGCACATCTGTTTAATTTTTCTGCACACTAGGTAACTCCACAAATTTACTGAATGCAAACCAGAAAATTAAATGCTTTGCAAAAAAAACAATTCATTAACTAAACATGTCCTACTTTAAAAACTTATTATGTTACTCAGAACGAGATGACCTTTTTAATCGAATTCACACCAAAAATGTGGTTCGTACATCGAATATATGATTTGTAAAACAGAAATACGAATTGTTTATCAAAAATACTAACTTGCACTCTAAATTTTACAATCTTATAACGGAATAGGTTAGGTTAGGTTAGACTTTTATTCTTTTGTTCAATAAAATTTAATTTTGTAGAGGTGACTGATTAAATTGGGGTTTTACTTAGAATAAACGATGTTCCTAAAAGTAAATTAGGCGATGGTTTTCCTTAAAAAAGTTTTAATATTTTTGTTGAACTAAGGAATTATTAGATATACAATTTTGATAATAGTTATTCGTTCAGTAAAACAGTTCTGCAAATACCATTAAACAGTATAATGAATTTGATTTATTTAGTGTGCATAATTAGTGTGCAAGTCAGTATTTTTGGTTTAACTTTAAAATATTTAGTTCAGAAAAAGGGAATATACAGATATCGATTTAAATACATGCCCTTTAGTATTAAGGTGGCCAACATGCATTCGGCCTTGATCGAAAGTCATTACGCTTGCAACCCCTGAGGCATTTTGAAGGCAAGAAACACTTTGATGCCTTCTCGGTGTGCGCTAAATTAAACAATGTCGGCTATATTGCGAACCTGCTATTTTGAGAATCTCATATTTTGTGAATCTGATATTATGCTAATAAGGGCTGTAGACGTTCAGGAAAATAAATTCGGGGAGACTGCATGTAGAGATCATTGACTATCCACATAGTTAGGTAGAGGAGACGGTAGTGCTTCCGTTCGGCCGACAAGACCGATGAAGGCGTTTATTATATTTGTACTAGTGTCCGACCGAAACTGGTTTTCCGGCCGAAACCGAAACCGAAACCGAACTTTCGGCCCCAGGGTCAGTTTCGGCCGAAACCGAAACCGAAACCGAAACTCACGTGTTCATACAGAAAAAAAAACCAGCCAAGTACGAGTCGGATTCCCGCACATAGGGTTCAGTTACAAAAATTGGGCTTAAAAATTACGATTGTTGTGCAGATGCTTTCTTTTATTTTAATACGTATTTTTTATTATAGCGGCAACAGAACAGGGTGAGGTGGGGGTGGTAGTGTCTCTTGACATCGCCTTCAACACCTTGCCCTGGAGCTGCGTTTGGAAGGCGCTTATTTACCATGGAATGCGTCCATACCTCCGTCGAATTTATGGGCCTATCGTTCCGAGAGGGTCATAACTTACCCGAGCTAGCTAGGGCTGGGTCGGCGGGATTATGTCGTTCGGTGTTCCATAGGGATCGGTCTTAGGACCGCTTCTGTGGAACATCGGTCACGATTGGGTGCTACGTGGTCCGTTGCTCAGAGGTGTCGGCGTAACGTGTTACGTGCGTAACGAGTACGACGGCACCCTCATTACAGCGCGAGGAGCAACGCACCGAGACGCAGCCCTGAGGCCACCTGCGGGATCCAGCTTACATATAGGGGGCATCAGCATCGACATCGGGCTGTCGATGACGTATCTGGGGTCGTACTCGATAGCCAGTGGAACTTCGGATACCACTTCCGAAGTTTAGTCCCATAGCTGAGGGAGGGGGGCATCAGCCGCACTCTCGCGGTTGTTGCCAAATATCAGGAGACCAAACGCTCCCTGCAGGAGACTGTACCTTAGGATTGTGAGGAGCATGGCACTATACGGTTCCCCAGTATAGGCAGAGATCCTGATGGCCGGCAATGCAGCTAGATTGCTTAGCCCGCAGAAGGTGACGACTGTCAGGGTGATAAGGGAATACCGCACGATCTCCGTTACTAGTCGGAACCCCTCTGTGGGACCTGGAAGCGTGGTCCCTTGCGTCATTGTTTAAATGGCGCAAGGAGGCGCTGGAACGGGGCCATAGGCCTCTCCCTGTGAGCAGGTCATGCTCGTGAAAGAGACGGCGGGGAGGAAGCGGGAGAGAACTCCCCCATCCGAGTTCCACAGTCTGCGGAGGCACCCCATACTATCAGCCTCCATGACAAGGGGCCTAAAGATGGTGACGTGGCGGCTCACTGTCCTTACAGAAGCAGACCTTAGGCGATAGCGTGACGTAAGAAATTCATGCACGCCCTCCTCAAGAAGCGGGATAACAACTGAACAACCCCCCAAAGACGCGGCCGCAGTATGCATCATTCCAAGGGCATACTCGGGGCTCGCAACCGTAGGCTGTTAGGTAGGATAAGCGTGGTTTTTAATCGGTAGGACTACTGTACAGTGAAAATTTTATGCCTCTATCTGGCACGGTTCCATCGATACAACCTCGTGACTAATAGAGACAGACGGACGGCTAGGCCTTACGTCTCGTTAATAGGGTCCCGCTTTAACCCCTCCGTGCGAGAGCTCGACTCGAACTTGGTCGGTAATTTTTTCGATATAAATCTTCTCAAAAGTTCATTTTTGAAATTTCTCCAGATGAGTTTCATTCTTTTACGTGTGGAATTACTCATATATGCTATTGCGAACTCCTACCGACTAAAACCACACTGTGCCCTGCTACTAGCTCTTGGCTGATTTTGGTTACATTCTAGAAGTATATAATTAAAACTGGACAACAGTGAGCCGGACCAGCGCACGTAGGGTACAAGAAAAGCGCCAAAAAATCACGTATGTTGTATGGGAGGCCCCCTTTAATATTATTAATTTGTCTATTTTTATTATTTGTTGGTATAGCGGCAACAGAAATACATCATCTGTAAAAACTGTCTAACTATAACGATGCATGAGCCTGCTGACAGATAGACAGACGACCAACGAAGTCAACGGACAACAAAGGGGTAGGGTTTTGGCTTACCCGTTCGCTTTAAGTTTGCCGGTCGCCTCCCATACTGCACCTCAACATCAGCCTCTACGCCAGCGGCAAACTTAAAGCGAACGGGATATAATGTCCTAGATCACCTTTTTAGAATTTCGGAAAATTGTATTATTATATCTATTGATTCGAAGTCCTTTGTAAATCTGTTATCTTCGGTTAGTCATATATTAACTGGTTGGGCTGACCCCAACCACGCGACATGCAGAGTCAGGCTCTCAATATTCATGAACACGTGAGTTTCGGCCTGGCCGAAAGTTTCGGCCCATTTTGGCCGAAACCGAAACTGCGGCCGAAACTCGATTTTTCGGCCGAAACTGGCCGAAACCGAAACCGAAACTTCGGTCGGTCACTAATTTGTACACACATTATATAGTGACGCGTTTATCCTCGAGGGGTAGGCCAGATAGACTCTCACTTTTTACGTTATCGATTTTTTCGTCCCGCGTGTAATAAGCTTAGACCATATAACACGGGACTAGCCTTTACGAACCACCGCATACAAAAATATTCTGCCAGTTTTCATACAAGTGAAGGGGGAAACACAAAGACACATAAAATTTCATTGCATTTAAAAATGTATTAATCGACAAACGCGTAATGGCTGTTGTGTGTTAATTGTTATTGTACAGTCAACTACAATGTAATGTACTAGATTAATCATATAAAATGATGTACTGATGTACAGGCTTTTCATAAAGCCAAAAGACCAAATGGTCATGTGCAATGGCAGAAAACAATGCTTAAGTAAGGCGCATCCTGTGGTTAGATGATCTAAGGTAATAAGTGATAAGCCTATAGCAGTGTTGAAAATAGACAGGCGTAGTTGCGGCCCACGGTTGTAATATTTCAAGCCGCCCATCAAGCCTTCGACGTGGCTTGACGACATCGTGCCATCCGCTACAGACACGATCAATCAAATCAGCCTATGGCAGTCCTCTGCTGGACGTAGGTCTCTCCCAATTTACGCCACAACCACAGTACACGGTCCTGCGCCTTCCGCATCCATCCCCAGCTATAGACACGCTCGCAAATAATGTCACGTGGTCACGTAGCGCGTAGTGGACACGGCATCAAGGACCGGCACAGTGAAAGTTGCTTACTGCAGTGATCGCGTGGTGGCCTGGTGGGTGGTGGGTGGTGCCGTGGCCTACGAGCACTTTAATATATTTTTAGACTTGCATCTATGTTCAGATTTTCAAGAAGTATTTTTAGGTAGGTTTTTATGTCCCGTAAGTCATCTGCGAGTATGTTGCTGACTACGAAAAGAGCAAGCAAAGAAAGTTAAAAAGACGGTAGTAAGTAGTAGGTAGGTACTTACTTAATTGTTATTCTACATTTCCTAGGCTACAACTGAGATAGGTATATAATCAGGCATTTTTGTCCCGTCTTGGAAGCACGCTACATTTTAATCAGATATCTGTTCGCGCCTACGCAATTTACTATTATTTTTGAGTTACAATCATGAATCCACATACTTCAAAGGGTGCATCATAAGGATGACCTATTTCGGGTAGGTATGAGAACATCGGAACCTTGAATGATGTCTTTGCCCATGGAACCTGGAGGCGTGAGCCTTCGGGTCTCTATCAGTGACGTAAGGAGGTACTACTGGCATATAATCATTGATATCGAGCCTCGACGATTCGAGCCCTCCACCAATGTAAGGAGCGCTGTCAGCGCTGTGTCCTTGCTGCGTTTTTCGCAGCGTTGGCACTGTGCCGTGTTGTGCCGGTATGTTCGCCACAGATACTTACCAAAAGCATCCGTGCTCGGTAAATACATGAGAAAACTGGTGAAAGAGGTGGTTGTGGCTCCTTTCCAGCCCACATTCCACATATCCATGACCGGTCAGATTTTCCCGATTGTGACGTTTGACCTTGGTTGCTCTAGTCGCACGTTCTAGGTTTCCCTGGCGGAGCTGGGACCACTTAGCCTCGATTTCTAGTGGCTTATGGCCCCCTTCCAGTGCGCCATTTTAACAATGATGCGAGGGCTCTCGCTTCTAGGTCCCATGGAGAGGTCCCGGCTAGGAGACAAGCAGCCTCAACGGAGATTGTACGGTACTCTCTTATCATCACAAGCCGCCTCAACAGAGATTGTACGGTACTCTCTTATCATCACAAGCCGCCTCAACGGAGATTGTACGGTACTCTCTTATCATCACAAGCCGCCTCAACGGAGATTGTACGGTACTCTCTTATCATCCTGACGGCCATCGCCTTCTGCGGACTGTGTAATTTAGCCGCATTACGGACCGCCAGGGTCTTATGGAGGCTCCTTACAGGGCCATAGTCCGTACAATCCTGAGGTAACAGTCTCCTGCAGAGAGCATTGGGTCCCCTTATGTGGGTCATCAACCGCGAGAGGGGCACAACTAGGCTTCCTGTTATAAGGCACAGGTTTTAGCCGAAACGGGACCCTTTTAACGGTCCTTATAACGGTGGAAGACCGAAAATGTTATGCTACTAGATTTAGAAGACCCTTTCTGAAATCTCTCCTTTTTTTCAGTTTTATGGTAGGTAAGGTTGATTTTGTCGGTTCTTTCCCACCGTCCACCTTCCCAGACCACCTTGCTTTGGGCCCCCATAAGAAAGCCCTGATAATTATAATGTTATGGACAAAGTTAATTCTTGTTCTAACTTTAGTATTAGATGTTTATTACTAACTCATGCTGATTTTATGTCCCACGTAATACCTAGGTGGTGAGCCTATCGCCTTGTTGAATGATCAATGGACAGGCGTAGGTTGTGACGAGCCACAGTTTTCAAGGCATTCACCTTGGCTTAATGGGGTTATCCTTCCGAGGGCTTACCTGGAACTCCTGGCCTTAGACTGATGGCAAGGCTCCGTGTGGCTTTAGTCGGTAGAAGTCCGACATGGCATCCATGAGGATTTACACTTTAAAAAACACAAACACATTAAAAAAAAGGGGGAATACCAGCTAAATACGTGTACCTATATTTAAAGACCTAGGATTGCCAAGTGCTTCAGTAAGCTCTAAGCTCTAAGCTCTTACTAAAACGAATATCAAGTGCACTTTGATTGTCATGCGTGTTGTCGCGCGAATGCGGGCCGGGGGGCCATGTTTTCATTAAAATTTCATGTATTCAAGGACGCGGAACGCGGGTGAGACGGTACAGTGATGCGGGCCCGGCCAGCATGCGTGCGAGAACACGCATGACAATAAAAGCGCACTCTGCATTGACAGGATCTAACCAAATCGTCTAGGCAGATGTGGGAACAAAAAAAGGCCAAATTCACGTTTCTTGTATACGAGCTTTCCTTAATCTCCCCCTCCCCCCTCCTTTTTTCTGATTTTAGTATCTTTTATCATGGGCAACAGAAATACATTATCTGTGAAAAATTCAGCTCTAGCTATCACGGTTCATCAGTTACAGCGTCATGACGGACAGACAAACAGACAGTTGCTCACGTTTGGGGTGTGAGTCGACAATTTACACTACTCGCGCATTTGTTATGAATCCTGGAAATGCAGAACGCGTGGTACATACTCTCGAAAGAGACATCCTGGTAGTTACGCGAAGTTTGCGATCTTGCTCCTACTATCTACCCCCCTTCCTTCATCAAGTGTAACGCTTGCCTTCAAATGCTTTTCATAATAATGAAATAGGGCACATCAAGGAGCCACGCTTGGGCCGCTTCTATTCAGTTTGGCCAGGGTTCGGCAACTTTTTGAGTCGGAAGAACCAAGATTTTCAATATTAAATTTCAAATTTTTTAAAGAGCCACCGAATGTTTTTGTTGTTCACACATAGGTCACTTAACGTAACATTTTTGTACCTCTTCGGGTATATGGACGTAGTTGATCTTTCTATCGTTTATACAGGAAAATAGTTTGTGGATACCTGTCCGTCAATCTGGCATAAAGTAAAGCTGTCAAGCTGGCATAAAGCTGTTTGAAGTTAGCGGGTGATATTACGAGACCAGCTCTCATACTCGCAGTGCTCTCTTTGCCGTCATGACTGCCTCGGCAAAGGAGGCGACGGCGAACTAATTTTCTACGTTGTCTAACACAGCGATAACTAGGGTAGACAGCGAAGCGACCGAGCCAATTAGGGCCTTTAGAGTGGTGCGCTCACCACTCCACTCGGCACAAAAGTACCTATCGCACCGTATCACCTCGTATAATATGGTGCGATATGTTCGAGCCTTTCTTTGGACTATGGCCGGCTGCGGACGTTACAGTAGAATCCTGTTGGGAAGACTGAGGGCGGCCACCCAAACTGGCTCCATATAACATTTTCGAGCGCAGCACACCGCCAATAAGCGTGGTGGTTTGTTTACTACTACATCACAACAGCCTTATTAGCATAAGACTGTTATGGTGTATTTGCAATATGGAGTCACGGAGAATTAAATATAATGAATAGGATGTTAACTCTTTAACATTTTTTTGAATCGCTAGTGATGACCACTAGCTGGCAACACCAGCCCCATCAAGAACATACGCACGATGGTTTTGCTGAATTTCAGAATTATCGACAACATCCACTTAATTATTGCTGGTGAAATCAAGGTAACAAAAACCTGCCAAGTGCGAGTCGGACTCGCGCGCGGAGGGTTCCGTACCAAAAAACGACAAATAATCACGTTTGTTGTATGGGATCCCCCCTTAAATGTCCGTTATGTTTTAATGTAATTATTTATGTTCAATGATAATACATTGCTCGATATTCTGTGAGTATTTCAAGCGTCTACGGTTGCCCTTATTTCTAATATCACTAATGGGCTTCCGACACGGGTCAATATATTGAGTCAAGTCTGTTATTTATGAATGGAAAATGTTTCAGTGTGCGTGATTTCTTTGCATGTGTGTGTGCATCGACGTATATGTACACATGATATTGACGAGGCATGACAATTGCCAATTGATCGTGTCGGGTCCCTATAATATTATAAAACCACGTTGAGGTAGTGTAAGCATACACTACCTGTACGTGGTATGGAATCGAGCCGAGGCGCTTGAGCGTTGAGACTTAATATTACGAAAAATGTAGAGAAAATAACTGTAGGAAATTTCTTATGTAAGCCAAGAAACTGCTTTAAGGCGGCCCTAGTCGGTCGCTCGAACTCGGTCAAATAAGCATACTGTTTCACCTCGAATCGCATAGTGAGAGCGAGCAGCTGCGATAATGCATTCATTCAAAGGTCCTTTGGTAGGAAGGGTGTTATGAAAAAAGTACTTCATGTATCAACTTAGAACAAAGTTTTCTGAACTCTTTGAGAAATGAACTTTGTCGGAACGGATTTAGATTTTGAGTTTTTATTCTCCTTTTATTGTTTATTTACCCCGAAAGTTGTCTAAAAATTTGGCAGAAAATTCGAATTTTGAATGACTTCTATTTCTTAATAGTTTTTTAATTTCCATTTTTTGAACGGTACAGACAAAGTTTATGATGAGGCAAAACAGTAAAATGTTTGACTTTGTATGTAGGATATCAAACAGTTGAATAATACCCTCCCGAAGTTTGTATGGACAAAATAGCGACTAGCGCAACCTTAAGACTCCATTATGTTATGACAGTATAGCTGCGCGAGCGGCAAAGATACGAAGAGGAAAAGTTGAAATTCTATAATAATAACAGCAAAAACATTCTTTTGAATGTTTAGGAACGTCTCGAGGGTCTGTCAGGGCATGGCCTTGGCTGAGAACAAGCCCTACCTGAACGTGCTTGGCGGAGGTCTCGTCCTTTGGCGATGCATTTGGGGAGTCAGTGCTGAACGTTTCTATTACTGAGTCCCAGTGGGACTTAGCATCTTGGCCCATTAGGTAAGGGTTCTTGGAATACGGCGCGCGCGAGATGTTGTGTTGCCGGGGCGTGGTGTTGTGATCACGGTAATCTGAGGGTGACGGGGCTGGCATACCATTTGCGGTCGAGAAATTGGACACTGCGCGGCTCTTAGCCGCTCACCACCAGCTCGTGGTGCCAGTAGCGTTCTAAACAATGGGCAGCTGGGGCCTGGAGGCCAAGAAATTGATGGCAAACATAGGACGAAAAAAACGGTAACGAGACAGTAATACCTTGTCCTTCCATCTAGACCTTTGAAAATGCTGTGAAGCGAAACCGGTCAAGTTTATAATATATACATATAATAAAACTGTTGAGGGTCGAGAGTCTGTACATGGAAGATATTTTGAAAGTTTTAATTGTAGGGCGTTCTCTAATCGATACTGAAGCCGAAAATGTAATTTAAAATTTTCATGTCTGTCTGTCTGTCTGTCTGTATCCCGAATAAGTATCACGCCGAAACTACTGAATCGATTTGAATGAAACTTGGTACAATCCGAGCTTATGATCCGAGGAAGGTTCTAGGATACTTTTGATCCCGATATTTTGCCTGATTCCCTTGGGAGAGGGGATAAAAGACAAAATGGTTTTTTAGTTGTAACTCCTTAATGCGTAGTTCGATTCCAATTTTTTTTCCAGTGTTATGAAGAGAGTAAGGAGGATGCCAGGGTTTCTATGAAATTTGGTCCCACCTTCCAATAGCTACGTGTGTTGCGACGCTGGATAGGTACTTTTGAGCTGAAAAAAAGTTACTAGGGCGCCAAGTTTAAATGTTAGTCCGTTCAGAGTTATTCTTTTTTTAAACATTGTGGTTTTACAAGATTCAAAAACAATGTTAAATGTTTTATTTTTCAAAAATGACAATTTTAAACAGACCTTATCGTTAACACATGCTTTTTATAAATAAAAGATAATATATATTAATAATAAACATTTATTTATTAATGATCATGATCTACAATGACGTCATTTAAAAATAAGGCTGGGCCTACAAACGCCTCGTGTCTGGCGTATCCCAGATACCAAACTATTGAAACAATATGCGCACAGGTTCCTACTGTACGTCGCACGGTGGATCCTGTTGTATGGGATGGTTGGTCAATATTATTTAACTACGTTCCGAGACTTAAGCTAAGTCTTAAAGGTGTATAATACATTCATACGTACCTAAATACATAAAATCACGCTTATTACTCACTGGGGTAGACAGAGACCACTGATTGCCACTTGCAACGCTCCCGGCAAACATCTTTCGCTTCCTTAACTTTCATAATTGTCTTTATTAAAGGTGTTTTGAGGCAAAATAACTTTATTAATGTCTTTATTACTCTAAACAATTTAAATATATATCACAATAAATGGATTTATGAAGGCTAGATTCTTTTAATCATTTCTAGCACCTCACTAGGAAGAGTCACAACCCTTGAGCACGATACTACTGGATCCGAAAAAATTAGAAACAAATTAAATGCATCCGTTAGAGTGTCCTTTCTCGAAGTTTTACGAGCGTTAAGTTAAGAAGGAAAGATATGAGGCGCGTAGCTTTGTACCACGTTATACTGCTTCTTAATTTATTTCGCTTCAGTATCTAAACATAGACAAAGCGGTTTGAGGAGATACTGCCTCTTGTTCATTTACTGTGGTTTTCGGTGATAGAATATCTTTTAATTTATTTAATTGGGAATGGTGGCCTTCAGTTCGAAAATACATTTGAGCAGAATAAAGAAGTTCACTGCCAGAACCGGACGCACGTAAAACTTCGGTCTTCCTACGCTTACTGCGGACACTACACTGCTGAAAATCCTTCGGGGGCCTACCGGGGCTCACCCTTTGCTTAATAATATATTTTAAAAAAATGCAAGTTTCATCTAGCTACGTTGAGTTATTTTTTACAAACCTTACTTTGATTCTGTTCGACGATTGCTATTTTATTTTAAAAGTTTTTTAAAAAATATGCAGTGTTTCTTTAAGGGAAGTTATATCTGAAGCAGGGCAGTTGGTTTCTAGAATTATTATCTCTTCTAATTTTAAAAACTTGCTATCTAATTTCTTGTATTGAATTAAAAATAATTTGTCACACAAATCTCTCCTTTTTACTGGATAATCCACTATTCCTAAGAAAAAAAAACGAATAAATAACCTATATAATTGGCCACAATACAATTCAAAACTATTCATTCATGTTAAAGACGAAAATTTTCACAGTTAAGTGTAATAACTAACCGAAATACGACTGGCTACTATTTTTAATCTACTACCGTGAAACTATAAACCACTGCCATTTGAAAAGGAGCATTTTGTCTGAACTTTTGATATCAACTATATAAAATACACTAACTAACGAGTTACGGAGAACTAATTAGTACCCTGACAAAATGCACTTTTCCGAAAAAAAACAGTATCAAAACTGCACTTCTGAAAAAAAAGTGGTTTTTAAATAAAAATTTATTATGAAGAAGTTATTTTATCGTGAAGAACTAAATTTATACATTTTAAATACTACATACCTTCAGCGTCACTCATGATTTTTTTTATTAATTATACCCTGTTACTTTTAAAGTAATACAATGTTTCAATACTGCACCAAACTTAAAAAACGTAATTGACTACAAGGAAAATACAAATATGGTCAACTTTGTCGTATCATAAAAAGTATACTAGACAACCAATACTACTTTAATTACATATAATAAATGTGGTATACCCTCTATTTGCTAAATCTATGAAAAAATATTATCTACCGGCATTTTTTTAATTTTGATTAATGACCAACCAGCTCATACTACAGGATCCAACGTGCGTCGTCCCGTCATGCAGGTACAATATCTTTGCAAAATATTATTATCGTGAACCAATAAATAGCAGTAGTACACTCTAGCTCTCACGTGTCGCGACTGTATACGACCACATAAGAGCCAAGCATCACCATCAATGCCAAAATCAGGTAAATCACCTAGTGCAGCTTCTCGGTAAACTTCTATTGTATACATTCCATTTTGCAGATGTTCGCTGCAGTAAGATCTCGCTAACTTCATTTGGTAGGTTCCCAAAGCTAATAAAATGATTTGTTCTTCACTGAATCATACAGAAATGCAAGTAAATATAATAGCGTGGCTCCTGCTAATACTAGAATGTTTATAAAGAATAAATATATAAACAAAAAATAACTCTGAACGGACTAACATTTGGAACTCGGCGCCATAGTAACTTTTATTCAGGTCAAAAATACCTATCCAGCTATGTAACACACATAGCTATTGAAGGGGTGGACCAGGATTTGCATCCTCCTTTAAGGATTGTTTTACCCAAGTTTCAATGATGAGGGTTTTGTAGTTCAGGAATTAGAGGCATCTCAACTTTCGCAAAACCTAGAATTCAAGGGTTCCTTTGAATGTAAGGGTAAATCTAAACTGGCGTGTTGGCTTAACCATAAAAGAGCTTAATGATTAAGGGTATTGTAAAACAATTCAATCCGTGGACTGAATTGTTTTAGAATGGACTTAATCTATAAGCTCTTTTATGATTAAGCAAACAGGGCCGTTTCATTAGCTCCCATGAGTCTGCTTAAAAATTACCTGTCCTTTCAAACACCTTTTGTGGCGTAAACGAAGTTGCGAGGGTCAGCTAGTAATAAATATTGTGGAATAGTACAAGTGTCGTTTTCAATAATTGAAAAGTTGTAATAAGGTTGTCGTGTCGGGGGATCTGGGATCGTTCCTAGGTATAACATGAGCGGGAGTGCTTTACCAGTTAGAGGTCCCCCGACACAACAACGTTATTACAACTTTTTGGAGGAATTTTCATGTCGGGGGTGTTTTCAAATTATTTTATCCTTTTTTCAATTGTTATTAACAGTCGTGGCTCTTTTCAAAATTTTTAATTTTAATTTTGTGTTTGAGCGTAATACGAAACGTACTGGTGGCGCCACCTTTAGTCGTAAACCGCAATTGTTTACATATAATTATACCACAAAATTGTAATACCTAACTACTTAAAAGGTCATATTGTGCAGATTTTAGTTTACTTGTTTTGCAATGTAAGGCGCTCTTGCCATGTCTGAATCGCGCTATTGAAGTTTGTGTTGGTGTATATATAAGCGTTCTGAATTAAAGCCGATTTGAATTCGCCTTCCTTGGATACGTGTTTTTTTTATTCAAGAACCTTGAGGAGACTTGTAAATGGTCCTCACGAGCAGGATAGTCCAGGAGCTGGAAAATACAGTGCACCACTACGGAAGTTCCAGATAGTAGCAGCGGAGCAATATATAGAAGGGGTCTACACCGACCGCAGCTGAAAAAGTGGTATTGTGTGTTTCAAGTGGACAATAAACTGTGAGTAATTTCAACCTTATTTCGTAGAAGAAATTAACTTAGTTGCTGGATTTGGCTGATTGGGACTTAGGATATTCAAGAAAAAAGTGTTGAGACGGGGAACCTATGCCCGATTTAAAAAAATATTAGAAGTCCTAAACACTTAGAAAAATCACAACAAATATTTCATCGACTTAGAAAAGTTTTTACTGGAATTCCAGGGACTTAGAAAATTTTTGAGAAATTTACATCGACTTAGAAAAGTTTGCAACGACAAAATTTGAACTTCATATTCAACATAGAACTTCTTATTTGGTCATTCTTCGTATTGGTGCCAACTTTAAAGCAATTGTTCGTGTTTATTATTGTTGATTTAATATAAAGGAGTTAAAATGGAATCACTATCAAAACTTCAATTTGATGGAGCGTCTAATATGGGTAATGCTAGAACCAACTTCAAGAAATCACCCAAAGATCGTATAACGGTTTCATACCTGGAGGCGCGTCTAGAAGTGTTGGAGAAGTTGTGGTCATCTTTTTATACAACTCATAGAAAAATTATTGCGGAAATATCTCATATCGAGTTGCGCGCTTCTGAATATAACACTGAAGGGTTATATGCATCTACCGAAGAGTTATACATCGATTACAAAACCGAACTAAAAGATAATTTAGTAAAAATTAATCTTAAAAATAATTCTAAGTCGAATAATTGTAAGTCTAGCGATAATGTGGCTTCTCAGAATGTAGGCAATAGTAATGTAGTTAAGTTACCGAAAATAAGATTACCCATATTCAGCGGAAAATATACAGAGTGGACCAACTTTCGCAATTTATTTATGTCTCTTATTCATAATAATAAAACTTTGAACGATATAGATAAACTTAATTATTTAAAGGGTCATTTAACTGGGGAAGCAGAGCAGTTGCTTCGTCACTATGATATTAGTGAGGAAAACTATTTAATTTACATACATACATACATACATACATAATAAAAATTGGACAAGGAGTATAACAACAAAAAATTCTTGTCTAATAAAATTTTAACACGTTTTATGGGACAAAGGTCACTAACTTCAGAGTCACCAAATGAGCTAAAACAACTGCTTCATACTAGTAGTGATTGTTTGAATGCTTTGAAGCAACTGGGAATTAATACCGAATCTTGGGATATTATTGTGATTCACATTTTGAGCTTAAAGTTGGACAACGAAACTAGAAAGGCTTGGGAACTATCAATCAGTAGTCCTTCAGACGACTTACCAACATGGCAGATGTTCCAAGATTTTCTTCACCAACGCTCTAAAGGGTTGGAAAATTTAGAATTTAAGAGCTTTAAGGGTAATTCTGGTAATCGTAATACAGTAAATAAGGTAAAAGCTTTTCATGTCGCCACTGATTCATGCCCACTTTGTAATGAAAATCACAAATTACATTCCTGTTCAAAATTTGTAAAAGATGATATTGAAACACGTCGTAAGTTTGTCCAAACGCAAGGGTTATGTTTTAACTGCTTGGGTCCTCGTCATTCCGTTGTGAAATGTCGCTCATTAACAAGGTGCCGCGTCTGCAAGAGAAAGCATCATTCTCTACTACATAACCCTCAAGGTTCAGCACAGGATGATACGTCAGGGCAAGTCGAACACTCGTCAGGTGCGGGAACTGTGTCCAATATAGCTATTGATCAAGGCAATTCCAACGAATTCGTAAATTGTTTTTCAAAGGTTCAGTCTCAAGTTTTGTTGGCGACTGCCTTAGTAAATATAGAGTCAGAATCAGGTACAAACATAACTTTTAGGTCTTTATTAGACCAGGGTTCACAGGCTACATTCATTACTGAGTCTGCAGTTCAATTACTTGGATTGAAGAAAATTAAAAACAAAAGTTGTGTTTCCGTGTTAGGAAGTGACGCTAGTTCAAGTGTTATATCAACACATTCGGTCCTTATCAAACTAAAATCACTTCTTGACACACGGGTAATCATAAGCATCAAAGCACACGTCCTTAACAAATTGACCAACCTACTTCCTAGCAAACAGGTGTCAATTCAAGTGTGGTCTCATTTTAAGAAACTATCGTTACCATTAGCAGACCCCACTTTCGGTACGCCCAATAAAGTAGATTTAATCATTGGGGCAAATGTATACGGACAGATGCTAAAGCAAGGCCTATATAAAGATCCTTCTAATCAACTAATAGCACAGAATACTTCTTTTGGATGGATTATATCTGGTGAAATAAACGAGGCTGAAGTGAATCCGATATCCTATCAAGTAATGCACGTCCAGTTAGACGAATGTGATCTGCTGCGTCGATTTTGGGAGCTGGAGTCGGAGCCTTCACCTGTAAAATCAAAGAAGTTTCTTAATGAAGAGGAGGAAAAATGTGAAACAATTTACACTAGCACGACCACTAGGGACAATACCGGTCGTTACATAGTTAAGCTTCCCTTTAGGGAATCAACGCAAAAATGCATAAAAGGAAATTCTTTAAAAATTGCACTTAAAAGACAGTCCACTATAGAAAGAAAACTATCAAGGGATCCTGAACTAAAAGTAAAATATTCAGCGGTGTTTGCTGAATATGTAAGTCTACGTCATATGGAACTTGTACCTCCGGATGAAATTGAAAAAGAAGCTGCTTGTTACTTACCTCATCTTCCGGTGATACGAAATGACAAAACTACAAGTCAAGTTCGTATTGTATTTGATGCGTCTTGTCCTTATGAAAATGGTGTCTCATTGAATGATGATTTAATGGTTGGGCCCACATTGCAGTCAGATCTTCGGCACATATTGATGAGATGGCGAACGTCACCGATCTGTTTTGCAACTGATGTGGTGAAAATGTATCGCCAAGTATTGGTTACTCGTGAAGACATAGATTTCCAACGTGTGCTTTGGAGGGAAGATCCTAGATCTGAAATACAACATTACCGCCTTCTGACAGTTACATTCGGAACCTCTTCTGCACCTTATTTGGCCGTCCGTACGTTGCGTCAGTTGGCTCATGATGAAGGTGGAGAGTATCCCAGAGCAGCTGAGATAGTGTTATCTGATAGCTATGTGGATGATATTTTGAGCGGCTGTGAGAGTATACCAGAAGCAAAACAATTATTTTATGACTTGCAAAAACTGCTCGCCAGAGGTGGTTTCGAGCTGCAGAAGTGGAAAACCAATAGCAACGAGTTAATGCAGTGGATGGAAGAGAATAAGAACATGAATTCGTCGAATATTACAGTAGACGACCCTGAAATTAAAAATAATCAAAAGGACATAAAAACAGATGCCATAACAAAAATGCTGGGACTTACCTGGGACAGGTGTAGTGATACCTTCAAGTATACTGTGCAGTTGTGTCCGTTGGAGAAACCAATAACCAAACGTAAGGTTATTTCAGAAATCTCTCGTTTGTATGATCCACTAGGCTGGTTGGCGCCGATCATAGTCCGAGCAAAGATCTTTATTCAAAAAATTTGGATTGCTGGAATAAATTGGGATGATGAACTTACACCTGAATTATTGACTGAATGGACCAATTACCGGGAAAGGCTTGAAGATTTATGTAGCTATGAAGTACCTAGATGGATGGGCACTCGAAAAAATGATAAAAGTGTTCAGCTACATGGATTTTGCGACGCGTCTAGCGAAGCGTACGCCGCAGCCGTTTACGTTCGTGTTACAGACCAGCAGGGAAACATTCAAGTTCATCTCATTGCATCAAAAACAAAAGTAGCCCCAGTTAAACAAATATCTATTCCACGATTGGAACTATGTGGAGCTGTGCTGCTTTCGAAATTATTAAGGGAAGTTTCTGACGTATTGAGTATTAAAATGCAACAAGTTCACGCATGGACTGATTCCTCTATCGTACTCGCGTGGTTAAGCAGTCATCCGAGTAGATGGCAAGTGTTTGTGGCTAATCGCGTCTCTGAGATCCTAAGCAGCCTGAGTAGATCTCAATGGTCACACGTTCGATCAAAACAAAACCCAGCGGATTGCGCGTCAAGAGGAATCATGCCAACTGATGCGTACCAAACTCAACTCTGGAAAACTGGTCCCAAATGGTTAAGTGAAGCTGAGATTGACTACGGAACCAATTTGGGATATGAAACAAGAACAGAAGAGAAAACCAATAGGAATTGTCAAGCACTAGTCTCTATAGAAAGTGATTGTTTGTGGGAGAGATTTTCCACCTTGCGAAGACTGGTCAGAGTCTTAAGCTGGTGTAAAAGGTTCAAATCAATTGGAACGAAACAGAACTCCGACAAACTGCCGCAATGGCTTACAAGCAGGGAATTACAAGAGACTTTACTTACAAGTATAAAGCAGTGTCAATGTCATAATTTTTGTGAAGAGATTAAATGTATAGCTAACCAACGAACCATAAAAAAGAATAGTAAACTTACCTCTTTGAATCCATACATCGATGAAGCAGGCATCTTGCGAGTTGGGGGTCGACTAAACCAAGCATCAGTTACTGAAAACAGGAAGCATCCCATGATTCTTCCTGCAAAGTCGCATTTAACGTCTCTCATAATAGCAGATGCTCATGAAAAAACTCTTCATGGAGGACCACAGCTTATGCTCAATTATTTGCAGTCTCGTTATTGGATTTTGGATGCAAAGAATCAAGTTAAGAGGTTCGTGCGTAGTTGTGTTGTTTGTGTTCGTTATGCTTCACAAAATCGCGAACAACTTATGGGACAGTTGCCAACAGCCAGAGTAACACCTAGTCGCCCCTTTAAGCAAACTGGCGTAGATTACGCAGGGCCTATCAACATACGCACAACTAAGGGTAGAGGCCACCATGCATATAAAGGGTACATTTGTTTATTTATATGCATGGCAACTAGAGCCATACACCTCGAATGTGTAAGTGATATGACATCGGACGGATTTCTAGCTGCGTTCAAACGATTTGTGGCACGTAGAGGGCATTGTGCAGAGCTTTATAGCGACAACGGAACCAACTTTATTGGAGCTTCTCGAGAACTGAAAAAGTTGCTGTGTCATGAAAGATCTGGCTTGGTACCGGAAATAGTAAACTGGTTGTCTTCAAATGGCACTACGTGGCATTTTATACCTCCTCATGCTCCAAATTTCGGTGGATTGTGGGAATCAGGCGTAAAATCCACAAAGCATCACCTCAGGAGAGTCATTGGGAACTCTACTCTCACCTTTGAAGAAATGAGTACCGTGCTGGCTCAAATTGAGGCTTGCCTTAATTCGAGACCCATGTGCAGTCTCAGTACAACAGCAGACGATCCAATGCCGCTAACTCCCGGTCACTTCTTGGTTGGCGAGCCTCTTGTACTAGTACCGGATGCAAATTATGAGTCATCCAATATCAGTAATCTCAAGAGATGGCAACTTGCACAACGCATGGTTCAAAACTTTTGGAAGAAATGGTCACAGGAATATTTGACACAGTTCTTGCACAGATACAAGTGGCAATATCAACGACCCGAGCCAAACATTGGGGATATAGTGTTAGTGAAGGAAGATAACCTTCCTCCAGCTCGGTGGTTATACGGAATCGTCACCGACAAACATCCTGGTTTGGACAAACTCACTCGTGTAGTCAGTTTAAAATGTAATGGTAGTATTATGAAACGTCCTGTGTCCAAACTCTGTATTCTTCCTGTTGAAAAGTAATTGTGTTAGTTAGACAGGCTTGTGGTTGGTAAAGAATATACATGTGTCATGATTAGAATAAAATGCAAATTTGTTGATGCTTAACTTTAGTGCTTATTTGTTTGTTTAGATAAGATTTTTTTTAAGGTCCAACATGGTATTTGGCAATAGTCAAAATTAAGAGCAAAAGATACTCAAATGTTTATCTGAAAGTTAGGTACAGTCTTTGTTTATCTTCACGGTCCAATCACAGTTATACTGAGCGTGAATATGGTTATTATGTAGTTTGTAGTTACTTTATGTTATTGAGTTTGTTACTACAGTTAAGTAAAGTTAGTATTAAGTATATACATTGGAATTATCACGGTGGGTGCTGTATTAGAATGAACCCTTGGTTCATAGTGGGCGGTATGTTTGAGCGTAATACGAAACGTACTGGTGGCGCCACCTTTAGTCGTAAACCGCAATTGTTTACATATAATTATACCACAAAATTGTAATACCTAACTACTTAAAAGGTCATATTGTGCAGATTTTAGTTTACTTGTTTTGCAATGTAAGGCGCTCTTGCCATGTCTGAATCGCGCTATTGAAGTTTGTGTTGGTGTATATATAAGCGTTCTGAATTAAAGCCGATTTGAATTCGCCTTCCTTGGATACGTGTTTTTTTTATTCAAGAACCTTGAGGAGACTTGTAAATTTTGTTTTATATATTTTAGAGAGCAATATATTTTTAATTATTTGGAGGTAGTTTTTATGCTGGGGGTTTTTCAATTTAAGTCGTTCTAAAATTATTTTATCCGTTTTTTCAATTACTTTTTAACCGTCGGCATGAGTTTTTTAGATTCATATGTCTATGTATGATTCTTTAAAGTGATATAACTTTTTTATTTATAAACCGATTGACATGAAATAAATAAATAAATGTTAAGTGGAGTAAACCTCAACACAATAAAGAAAACCGCATTGCAATCGGTTAAGCGGTTACTGAGATTAGTTTGCACAAACGTACAAACAAATATACAACAGACAAAAATTCTAAAAATAAATGTAATTTTTTTTTATATTTAGCTCGCCAAATTGACGTCGCCATAAGCCTGATGGAAAGCCGTGGCGCATCTAGCGATTGAGGGCCACTTCTGACAGTGGTCCTCAAATTGCGGCCTTGTGATGTGCCTCTTCACGCTCCTCTTAAAGGACCCGGGATTGTAAGATGAGGGAAACACGTGTGCGGGCAGGTCGTTCCAGGTTTTTATAGTTCGACAAAGGAACGATCTTTTAAAACGCTCTGTTCTGGCGAAGATTCTCTGCACTGTGTATGAGTGGCATCTCTGCCCGGCACGCGTTGTTCGGGATCGGAAAGGGGATGGTGGGATCAGGTTGAAGAGCTCTTCAGAACATTCGCCGTGATACATTCGGTAGAAGGCAGCCAAGGACGCTATGGTTGTATTTGGAGCAGGATAATTATATCTTCGGCCCATGTGTACCCACGTGTTACCAAAGCCATCACCTGAAGCGCGCACCCATAATGAATTCATGCATTTTATTAGTAGTTGGTCCAGTAGATAATGAAGGATACCCGCGATGGGGAAACCCATCCCTGTTATGTGTGCGGATGGGTACGACGACGGCAGTTGACGGTGGCGTTATGGCATGTTGCAGGAGCGCGCGTGCGGCGGCGTGCTGGCGGGCGAGCGCAGCTTCCACGTGCTGTACCAGCTGCTGGCCGGCGCCGACGCGCACCTGCTCAGTGAGTACCGGCACCCGGGCCCCGGCCTCGTGTGAACAGTACAACCGTAGGTCTTGTTAGACACCGCGCTTGTACGCTCGGTTTAGTGATTCTTGAGGTTTGTGACGAGGTTCTTAATAAATTAAAGTGTTATTTGTGTCCGAGCCATAGATTGTCTATATCGTTGTAGGCACTGACCTGTAATAGTATCCGATTATTATTACAGGTCAGTGGTTGTAGGGGAGATATTTTATGAGTAGGTATCCTAAAGTGTGCGTGTCGGTCCCAGAGCGACTTCGACTGCACCGCTCGTGGGAACACTACCGCATGCTGCGCGGGCCGCCCGCCGAGCGCGCCTCCCCGCGTCGCGCGCCGCCGCCGGCCGCCGCGCAGGACCGCGACCACTTCGCCTTCACCACGGTGAGTGTGTCTCGCCGTCGCTGTACGCTGTGCTCCCGACGGGTGTGGTTCAAGGTCGCGTGTGCGTCTGTGCAGGCGGCGATGCGCACGCTGGGTTTCTCCGGCGGCGAGTGCGACGCCGTGCTGCGCCTGCTCGCCTTCATGTTGAAGCTGGGCAACGTGGAGTTCGAGCCGCAGCACAACATCGACGGCTCCATCGGCACGCGCCTGCACCAACAGTACGGTCGGTCTCGCCTCCCGCGCCGCCCGCCGTAGCGCGGCTCGCTCCCTACACGTGTGTGTGTGTGTGCAGAGCTGGCCGAGGCGTGCGCGCTGGTGGGCGTGGACGCGGACGAGCTGGCGGCGGCGCTGGGCGCGGGCCCCGAGGCGGGCGACGGGCACGGCGCGGACGGCGCGGGCGCGGACGCGGACAGCTCGGAGGGCTCGGAGGAGGCGGGCGCGGGCGCGGGCGGGGAGGGCTCGGAGGCGGGCGCGCGGCGCGACGGCGTGGTGCGCGCGCTGTACGCGCGGCTGTTCACGTGGCTGGTGACGCGCGCCAACGCGGCGCTGCGCGGCGCGGCGGGCGGCGCGCGGCCGGCGCTGGCCGTGCTGGACGTGTACGGGTTCGAGTGCCTGGCGCACAACGCGCTGGAGCGGCTGCTCATCAACTACGCGGCCGAGCGCGTGCAGGCGGCCGTGGCGGGCGCCGCGCTACGCCGCGAGCAGGAGCAGTACGCGCGCGAGGGGCTGCCCTGGCGCGCGCTGCCCGTAGCCGAGCTCGAGCCGCTCGCCGACCTGCTGGACGCGGTGAGTGGCGGCCGAGGACGGGCGGGGCACGCCGAGCGCGCGGTCACTGTGTGCGTGTGTGTGTGTGTGTGCAGGGCCCGGACAGCGTGCTGGGCGCGCTGCGCGAGGTGACGGCGCGCGGCCTGAGCGACGCGGCCTTCTTGCAGCGACTGCAGCGGCGCCGCCACCCGCGACTGCTGGTGCTGCCGCCCGACCACTTTCAGTCAGTATTGAGCTTCCGTTTCGCATCATCCCATACCTATAATAAATAAAAAAAACTATCAAATACGTCATCCAGATAGGACAAACACCCAAAGCGCGGAGGGAGAGTGCGATAGTTCTGTGCTTCAAGAAAACTCACTAGACGCATCTCACTTCTGAAATAGGTAGGTGTTGTGGTACGTATGTTGTGCCCGATTACCGCCCATCTCGTTTTCTTTGTTTTTGGAGAAGTGAAATGAACACGCCGTAAAGATTTTCTTGAACGTCCACAAGTCATAGTACGGGACTCTTAGAGTGGGACACGGTCAAAGATAGTCATTTTTTTTCAAGTCCATATCACGGTAAATTATACAGGGTGGAATTTAAAGACGGTAGTTGGAGGGAAAGTACCCTTAATATTGATAATAGCAAGTTTTGCTGAAACGAAACATTCCATTATTTTCAAAAGTAAGTAAAACTACATTCAAAGATTTTTGAAAAATCACCTGCTTTAGCCGGGAATCGAACCTGGGAGATTTAAAAAAAAAACATCCTGTATTTTATAATACCAACCGCAACAGTCTTTAATAAGGATCAATTTCTTTTAAACAACATAGTATCTTAAAATAAAGGAAGATCAAGTAAAATATGTTTTTAATGTAAAGCTTACTCACTATCTGAAGAAAAAAAACCGTCTAATTGAGAAACTCCTATTTTTTTTGAAGTTGGTTGGTTAAGTGACCAGAACGAATATTCCCATTCACAGAAACTAGAACAATTTTTAACCAACTTCAAAAATAGGAGGAGAATCTCGATAAGGCTGTTTTTTTCTTCAGATAGCGAGCAAGCTTTACTATAAAAACATATTTTACTAGGTCTTCCTTTAATTTAAGATACTATGTTTTTTTAAAGAAATTGTTCCTCATTAAAGACTCTTTCGGTTGGTATCATAAAATACAGTATGTTTTTTTTTATCTCCCAGGTTCGATTCCCGGCTCAAGCGGGTGATTTTTTAAAAATCTTTAAATGCAGTTTTACTTACTTTTGAAAATAAAGGAATGTTTCCTTTCAGCAAAACTTGCCATTATCAATATTAAGGGTACTTTCCCTCCAACTACCGTCTTTAAATTCCACCCTGTATATCTATATACTTAGCGTGTCCATAGCCAAGTCCAAGTATATAAGTATTCAAGTAGAAGGTGTCATCGGAAACGTAACCGGTCGCGATTTTAAATGAGTTTACTAGTACAAAAATACCAAACGCACCCAGAGAAGCTTTTACTGTAAAAACTAAACCCTCGATCGTCGGGCCCGGTACGGTCGCGGGATACCGCCGGTCGAAAGTATCACGAGGAATGCGCAGGGTGGTGCACTTCGGCGGTGCCGTGGTGTACAGCGCCGCCGGCATCGTGGCCAAGAACCGCGACGCCGTGTGCCGGCGCTGCGCGAGCGCGCTGGGTGCGGCGCGCGAGCCGCTGCTGGCGGCGCTGTTCGGCGCGGGCGGCGCGGGCGCGGGCGCGGGCGCGGCGGAGGGCTCCCCGCGCCGGCCCGCGGCGCTGGCGTGTCGGCAGCGCGCGCTGGTGGGCGCGCTGGTGCGGCGGCTGGGCGGCGCGCCGCGGCTGGTGCGCTGCCTGCGCGCCGACGCCGCGCTGCGCCCGCACCGCGTGGACGCCGCGCTGCTGCGCCACCAGCTGCGCTCGCAGGGGTACGTGTGTGTCGTGTGTGCAACGCAGCGCTTTGTACGCTTTCTTTACTATGATGTCAGTATCTTAGACCATTTAGCTATATTATTTACGTAGGTACCTATATTACGTAAATAATATACCGAGGTACTTTCTGCCAATATATTGAAAAACTCCACTTGTACGAAAAAGATAACGATCAAAAAGACAAGTGTACATGCAAAGATTGCGTTTATAGCTCAATCGATAGGTACAGCGCGCGGGCGCGGGCGGTCCGTTCGAAAGGAATCAGTCCGGCCCACAGAAATCAGAAAACAGAGAACAAAATTTGAAAACGAAGTCTTTTCTGATATCTGTGGTCCGGCCGTTCTCTGGCAAGCGTTATCTATCTTATAACCGTACAGATTTTTATTTTTAATTAATATGTTAAAACAGTGTAAAATATGAAACACAGTAAGAATTCAAATTAATTTTTTTTTGTATTTTGTTTTGGTTTTATCTGCAATTTGTGTGTCAAAATGTCCTGGTGTTAAAGGAAGTGGTTCACTTGGATCTGTTCCATTGATGACACTTATAGGTCGTGAGTTTAGGCAGGCCTCAATTTGTGATAACAAGGTCTTCAAACGTTAATATAAAACGCGTCATAGGTTAACGCTACGTTAACCTATGACGCGTTTTTTAAATGACCTATGGTGGATTTCACTCCTGCCTCCCATATATCGCCAAAATTGTGGCTATGAGGGGGAATAAAATGCCATTCGATACCCTGAGTGTCCTGCTGCTCTGCAATTGAGGTCAGCTGTTGTAATTCTCTAGAAGCACCCACAAATGTCGAGCCGTTGTCACTCCGTATTTTAGCACAGTGACTGCGTCTTGACACAAACCTTCTTAATGCCGCTAAGGAAGCCTGGGTACTCATATCGCTAACCACTTTTAAATGGAGAGCACGGGTGACCGTACAAACAAACAAACAAACATACAGAGTACGTAAACAGGCGGCGCTTTACACCACGGCGCCGCCGAAGTGCACCACCCTGCGCATTCCTCGTGATACTTTCGACCGGCGGTATCCCGCGACCGTACCGGGCCCGACGATCGAGGGTTTAGTTTTTACAGTGAAAGCGTCTCTGGGTGCGTTTGGTATTTTGGTTTTACCTAGAATCTGCGAGGCCGAACTTATTTTTCCTGTCGGAGACGAAGATATCTAACCCGGAGGATACATCTTACTTGATGTACCCTGGCTATAAGCTTGAGGCTAACTTCAGGCGTCAAGCCGGGGTATGCATGTTCGTCCGGAAGGATATTTGCTGTCGCCGTCTCAGTGACCTGGGAGACAGGGACCTGTCTGCATAAAGGGCGCGCGTGGATCACGGGGGCCACACTCGGATCTACGCGTACTACCCTTCTGGGAGTCGTGAATTCTGGTCGCTCGCCAAAGCTGCCGAGGGAAACTTTTGTCGGTCGAGGTTACCACCGCTACATAGACTGTATGGTAGTCTGGCCGAGAGTGCCAAGGAGAAAGCCGAACTTTTGGGCTCTCTCTTTGCCTCCAACTCGACTATGAACGATGGAGGTGCACTTCCGCCTGGCATCCCTTGGTGTGGCACTTCCATGCCAGAAATTAAATTCAAGCAACGGGACGTCAGGCGGGAACTTTAATCCCTAGATATCCATAAGTCGAGTGGACTGGACGGCATTCCTGCGGTGGTACCTACTTAAGCGGTGTGGTCCGGAGTTGTGTCCGGTACTTACACGGCTTTTCACGCTTTCATACTCCATGAAGCAAGTCCCGGCGTCGCCGTCGTGGAAGGTCGCGCACGTGCATCCTGTGCCCAAGAAGGGTGACAGAACCGACCCGGCCAATTATAGGCCTATAGCCGTCACCTCTCTTTTATCTAAGGTGATGGAGCGTGTAATTAACACACAGCTCCTGAGGTACCTTGAAGAACATGACCTGCTCAGTGACCGGCAGTACGGTTTCCGTCACGGTCGCTCGACGGGCGATTTTCTCGTGTACCTCACACACCGCTGGGCAGCGGTTATCGAGAGTAAGGGCGAGGCTGTAGCAGTAAGCCTCGACATCTCGAAAGCCTAACCCTTTGACCGGGTCTGGCACCGTGGTCTTCTTACGAAATTGCCCTCCTATGGACTGCCCGAGAGTTTATGCGGATGGGTGTCCAGCTTTTTGGCCGGTAGAAGCATCAGGGCCGTCGTCGACGGCAGCTGTTTTGACTGCATGGCCATAAACGCTGGAGTACCACAAGGCTCAGTGTTGTCCCCTACTTTGTTTCTGCTACATCAATGACATGTTGTCTATTGACGGCATTCATTGTTATGCGGACGACAGTACGGGTGACACTTATTACACGGGCCGTCCCGGTATCTCTCGGGTTGCAGTGTAAGAAAGCCGTGAACAACTTGTGTCTGAAGTCGTGGCTACTCTCACTAGAGTGTCCGATTGGGGTGGACAAAATCTTGTCCAATTCAACCCTACCAAGACTCAAGTTTGTGTGTTCACCGCAAAAAAAAAACCCCATTCACTGTGGCGCTGCAATTTCAGGGCACATCTCTTAACATCTCTGAAAGTGTAGGGATACTTGGCGTTGACATCTCCAGTGACGTGCAGTTCCGCAGTCACTTGGAGGGCAAGGCTAGACTGGCGTCCAGGAAGCTCGGAGTGCTCAGCAGGCCGCGGCGGTACTTCACTGCGGCGCAAACACTGCTGCTGTATAAGTCGCAAGTGCGGCCGCACATGGAGTATTGCTGTCACCTCTGGGCGGGGGCACCTGAATACCAGCTTCGTCCATTTGACTCGGTGCAAAGGCGAGCTATGAGAGTTGTCAACGATCCCATACTTGCGGGTGGTGGGGAACCTCTTAGTGACAGGAGAGACTTTGCCTCTTTATGTGTGTTCTACCGCCTGTACAACGGTTTGTGCTCTGAAGAATTGTTTGATATGATGCCTACGGCTACATTCTATCATCGCACCGCTCGCCACCGACAGGGTGCTCGTCCTCACACGTTGCGTGCTGAGCGCTCGAGCACGATGAGATCCGATAGAGACTTTCTTCCGCGTACGGTTAGGTTGTGGAATGATCTCCCTGCTTCGGTTTTCCCAAACGCCTACAGTATGGGGTTCTTCAAAAGGGGATTTAGAAGGGAAGGGGTTTTTACAGGGTCGGCAGCGCGATTGTGGCGCCTCTGGTGTTGCAAGCGTCCATAGGCTGCGGTGACCACCGGTACATCTGGTGGGGCCGTATGCTTGTCTGCCACTCTAGTGGTATAAGAAAAAACCTTCTACCTCGACATTTCGTCGTCTTAATGTCTATGGGACCGGCGTAATCCACGCCACTGTGTAAAAATGGTCTGGCAGGAGTACAGATGGTAGCCGTCCCATGGACTGATTTTTTTTATTAGGTTCACTAAACTGGACAAAACACTACGGTAACATGCTCATATTTGTCATATCATAAGGTGCATAATTTTAGTGCCTTCCCTTCTTGAAGTGAACACAGCATCTTACAAAAGAAGAGCGCCGGCCGAAGTAATCGGCTTTAAACGGCATACTACAGTCTAAGTCTACCACTGTTGACCAATAATAAGTCACAACTGTGCATTTAAATACAATTTCAACGATTGAATAAATGTATGAAAAAATATCAATTTCATTACAAAACATGATTGTAGGCAGACAAATATGAGCATGTTACCGTAGTGTTTTGTCCAGTTTAGTGAACCTAATAAAAAAATCAGTCCATGGGATGGCTACCATCTGTACTCCTGCCAGACCATTTTTACACAGTATTCACCTTGCCCTTTTGATGGACTAATTATACCCAACACTCACCGTTGTACCGTATGAGTTCACCCTTCTAAGTATTATGCGTACGACAGCCTGAACGTGGCACAACGATATTCAATCTGGCAAGGGTACAAGCACTGGCCAATCTACCGTTAATCAACTTATGCAAGTAAACAATATCAGCTACATTTCGCCTATGCTCTAAACTACTCTAAAGTAAGATTAAAATGCGCCAGTTTACAGTCATATACTCGTAAGATGTTAAAGTGCGACATAGATTATGCGAATATGCTAAGTGATATAAAAACTGTCGCTGTAGTTTCTCCAAACGCGTAATATGTACGGCATAAGATCCGAAGTCGAGTTTCGTATCGACTACAACACCCAAGTCCCGAATACTGTAAACCTCAGTTATTCTAACATCGGCAACATGATAGGATGCCTTTTACGTGTGAATTTAATACATACATACATATCGCTACTTAAATTCAAGAGTACCACAAATCAAAAGAACTATTTTTTACAGGAGAGCTAATCAAAGAAAAAATAACTATTTTTGGCCTGTCATTTTCTTATCTTATATTAAATATATACATATTATACATCATTATTTGCGCGTTTTTATGCAGCATTTAGTGTTATATATAACTTCACAAAGAACTAAATACAGGATGAAATATGAGCATATAAGTTACTCTTGAATTTAAAATAAAAAATAAAATTATGTTTGAATTAAAATAAAGAAGCAATAAAACAACCACAAGTCAAAAAAATTAAGTGTATTATTCATCTTATTTAAAGATTTTTTAAAAAAATCAAATAATATTGCCATGCTATCTAATAACTTAGCTAAGTTGCTATGTGAAACTGAAGACAAATCAGAACATTTCAAATAAACAAATAAATATCTTCAAAAACTGTTGTACAGTAATTATAAAAATTGTTTTCTAAGTTCTATTAGAACTATAAAATCGACATTATAATAATAGAAATAACAAAATTTGCCAAGCTAATTAATAAAACCAACGTAAATAATTTCCAAAACTTAAATAAAACAAAGCTTTTCAACATTTTTTTTATCAATTTGCTTTAAGTTCAAAATCAACAACAAACATGTTAGCTACTGTTATTTGTTTGTTAACATAACAAAGGCGGGGACTGAATTGTTTTAGAATAGACTTAATTTTAAGCTCTTTTATGATTAAGCAAACAGGGCCGTTTCACACGCTTCTTGATGAGTCTGATGAAGAAGTTCTCTCCTTGCGCAAACCTTAGGTGACGTAAACGAAGTTGCGTGAGTCAGCTAGTATTTTACTAATAAGAACCAATGATTTCATTGGGATATAATATATTATTATTTCATCACAAAATGGTTCATTATTATTGTAAATAATAATTATATACATTGTATAGTAATTTATAATCTATACTAATAATATTAAAAAGAATAAAGATTCGATTGTTTGTTTGTTTGTTTGCATTGAATAGGCTCTAAAAATACTAAACCAATTTTAAAAATTCTTTCACTATCGGGAAGCTACGCTATCCCCGGTGAACATAGGGTATATTTTATTCCGGTATTCCCACGGGAGCAGGTACTGCGCGAGTGAAACCGCGTGATGACCGCTAATGTATAATATAACACAATAAAGATTCATTATTTATTATTATATGATGGTATAATTCTTATCCTTACTTCTTTACCAATATTATAAACTAGCTGTTCCCCAGGGCTTCGTCCGCGTAAAAGTCGTTATCGCGTAAAATCAATACCCTCCTTTTGCGCAGTCAGTTAAAATGTAGCCTATGGCCTTCCTTTGGACTCAAACTGTCTTTTTACCTAATTTTATCAAAATCGGTTCAGCGGCTTAGGCGAGACAACGTAAGAGACAGACAGAGTTACTTTTGCATTTATAACTATTGAACTACTGAACCGATTTCAATAAAATTTGGTACACAGATTGTTCAGAGCCTGAGAGTAACATGGGAGTTTGAGACTTTTCAATGTGAAATAAGGGTTGTAAGGGGTTGAAATGTTATGATTGTTTTAAGTGAATAAACGAGTGGATGGTATAAGTAGGCTAATATACAACGCTGGTGGTGTATCGCCAGCGTGGTAAATTAGGTAAATATCCTGGATGGATGAAGGAATTTGTTACGAATTTATCTATTCGCGAAGTAGTAAGTAGTCCGTTCGACCTTTACGGCACCATTGGGATTTTAAGGAAAGTGAGAATCTGTGGACTGAATTATTTTACAATAGCCTTAATCATTAAGCTCTTTTATGATTAAGCCAACACGCCCGTTTAGATTTACCGTCACATTCAAAGGAACCCCTAGAATTATAGGTTTTGAGAAAGTTGAAATGTCTCTAATTCCTGAACTACAAAACCCTCAGCACTGAAACTTGTGCGAAACAATGCTTATAGTACTACCTTTATAACACTGAAAAAAATTTTCGCCGGAATCGGACCACGCATTGTGAAGCTACAATTAAAACTCCATATTTTTTTTCATCCCCTCTCCCAATGGAACAGCGCAAAATATCGGGATCAAAAGTATCCTAGAACCTTCCTCGGGTTATAAGCTCTGATTGTACCAAGTTTCATTTAAATCGATTTAGTAGTTTCGGCGTGATACTTATTCGGGATACAGACAGACGACAGACAGACAGACAGACAGACAGACAGACTGACAGACAGACATAAAAAGTTTAAATTACATTTTCGGCTTCAGTATCGATTAGAGAATGCCCTCCAATTAATATTTTCAAACTATCTTCCATGTACAGACACTCGACCCTCTACAGTTTTATTATATGTATAGATTAAATTAATCGTTAATATAATATATTATAATTCATTATTTCAAAATTATTCCAAACTCTCTAAAACATCTTCTTATCGCTTACCATAATTACAACAAACTCGAGTAAAATAAAAACAAAACAAGTGTATTCCGTAAAAAGGTTGTTTCGATTTCAAATAATTTTATTATTAAGCAGTTTTATTATATTAAAAATTAACTATTTAGAAATACAGAATTTGAAATGAATTACCTTAAAATCAAAACGAACGCATCTACTGATAAGTTTATCTTCAATAAAAGATATGCGTTTATTTAGCTATATTTTCTATGCAAAACTACCCGTTCTGCTTTATGGTCTTTTTAATTTAAAAATTATATCCATACTTACGTGAATTTTATTTTCAAAACTATCGTATTCTGAAATGTGGTAGTCTTCCGTATAAAACTTATCACTAATACGAATTAAATTTCTAAATATGGCACTCTTGAAAAAAAGAAACGCGCTCTCCGCTTCGTTGACAGCACGCAACTGACAATGTGGTGGTTTTGAACATATTTCGCGCGTTTTTTACTTAAATTCAAGAATAACGGTTGTGTTATTTTTATACCTAGAAGTGCAAAATCAATGGGTGTCTTTTTTAAATATGAAATATGTAGGATTGAGATTACATTTTTGCAATAAAAACGATTTTGATTTTTTCTGGTTTGTGGTACTCTTGAATTTAAGTAGCGATATGGTCACGCCTTTATCCCCGAAGGGGTAGGCAGAGGCATATTATATGCCCACATTTCACCTTTGTATAATTTGTCCCACGTAATAGGTGGTGAGCCGTGTTTAAATGGACAGGCGCAGGTTGTGACTGCCTGCTGTTGAAATAAAGCCTTCAACTTAGCTTAACGACTGCCATTTTACTGGCAACCGGGACCAACGGCTTAACGCGCCTTTCGAAGCACGGGAACGCTCAAATAAATGTCACAAAGTGATCACATGGATGGTCACCCATCCATGGACCGGCCATAGTGAAAGTTGCTTACTGCAGTGATCGTTTACAGAACACTGAGTCCGCGGGGCCACGAGCGCTTCAGTGAATTTAATGTGTAAACATTTTCCATTCACAGAGCACCAATGGTTAATTGCATATTATGTCAGCCTGCAATAAGTCAATGTCATCGGGATTGCAAATAGTCCGATACAATTTTAGGTCGTCAGCGTACATTTGGTATTCTGTCTTAATGGTATAACATAAGTCGTTCACGTAAACCAGAAAAAAAGCGGTCCCAAATGTGACCCCTGAGGTACACCTGAGACATAGATCTATAACCTCTAACCTTGACAAGCTGTGATCTATTTACAAGATGATTGATTGAATGATTCACACCACCTAAGTAACGATCCACAAATGCCTGCGTGGACCAATTTTTGTATGAGTAGGTGATGATCTACCACGTCAACTGCCTATGAGAAATCAGTGTATTATGCACCTCTTTTGAGTCTTCCATTGCTTCATAAATGTTCGTGAAATAATCTAAAAGATTCGACGTAGTCGACTTGCCTGGTAAGAACTCATGCTGGTATTGGTTTTAGGTGGAAATAAACTTTAATTTGAACCAGCTTCTCGAATATCTTACCCATTGTGGATAAAATAGAAATGAGTCTATAATTTAAAAAAAAAAACAGGAGAGAGACATGTTGAAAATACACACATCAACACCGTCTAGGCACAGTATAAAGAGTACTAACGTCTAGGGATATTTCACATTCTCTCAATTTTCAGAAAATCTGTTAAGAATAATATGCAACAATGTTATATTCCTAGGAAGCCCATTTTTCAGACTATATTTTAAAATAAAATAAAAATATATTTTCGACTTATATAAAATTTTATTAAAATGAAAACAAAAAGTACAAAAATGGTGCAACTAAAGATGAATGTGTCATTTACGAAAAAAAAAAAGTAATTTCTTTTCAATTTTTTGCACTGATAGGAAAAATCAGTAGGGAGTCAGTCCTGCAACGGTTTTTCATGCTATGAATTAAGTTATCAAAGTCTCGCTGCGGGATATTGTCCCAAGTTCTGCTAAGATGCAAAAAAAGTTGCTCTTCAGTCGCAATGTCTGCAGGAAAATTCTTATAAGCCCTGCTTTGGAGCATGCTCGATGGGGTTTAAATCAGGCGATTGCGCCGACCAGGGTAAAACCGACACGTCATGGTCCTGCAGCCAGCTGGTCACCGCTCGCGATGTGTGCGGACGGGCGTTGTCATGCATGAGAGTAAATTCTTGACCCATTTGAAGTAGAGGAGGGTAGACAAGCACCTGGTCGCGGTATTTTTCAGCGGTCATGGTGTTTCTAATCCAAACGAGGTCCGTTCTTCCACCAAAACGAATTCCCGCCCAAACCATAATTGTCCCGCCCTTGTATGGATGGACTACCTGAGGGTGTTGCAGACGACTCTCACGACCAGGAACTCGCCAAACGCGTACTCTTCGTGAATCGGGATGAAAACCGAATCTGGACTCATCGGTTAACAGTACTACAGACCACTGGTTATCTTCCCAAAGCAAATGTTCACGAGCCCACTCTAATCTTCGTCCACGATTTCCTCTGCGTAGTGCTGGAGTACGAAGTGGCCTGCGAGCATGAAGGTTAGCTTCATGCAGTCTCCTCTTCACAGTTTGGTCACTGACAAGGAATTGGTGTTCTCACTGGAGCCGTTGAACCAACTGCACGGCTGTAACGTTTGGCTGCATTCTCGCGGCAACTTGTAAAAATCGGTCTTGTCGTTGGGTGGTTATGCGTCTCCCGCCACGGAGTCTTTCAGTCACTTCCCCGGTTGCACGATAACCACAATTTTGAAATAACGATTTGCCTGGTTCCAATCTCCTCAGCAATACTCCGCTGAGTAGCCCCAGCTTGGAGCATGCCTACTGCCCTTAGCATTGCTTCTCTAGTTAAATGGCGTCGCTGCATGACTTACACAATGAAATAAATTCGTAATTAATTAATAAGTTTAAAACTTCAACTGGACAAAACAAATACCAATTAACTATCGTAGGTAAAATTAAAATTTCGAACTTCGCTATACCACTGTATAAACAACATATATAAACAACATAAACAACATATATATACTGTGGCTATACTAATGCCGCGCAAATCATTTGTTTTTTTTTTTTTTTTTTAATTTCAAATTTGGAATCATTCAAATATACCTACAAAATAAGATTCAATCAAAAGTTTTTAAAACCGGCCAGTATTTTTTGAGATGCGACAGCCCGAGAGACGGAGCTTTACGACGGGTACAAGGGGGCCAAGAGGGCCCTCCAGACGGCCATCAAGCGGTCCAAAAAATTGGGCCGCGATGAGCTGATGAAGACTCTGGAGCGGAACCCGTGGGGGCGCCCGTACCTTATGGTAAGGGGCAAATTACGCCCTAAGGCGCCCCCACTGTCTTCGAGTCTCCAGCCTGAGCGGCTGGCGGAGGTCCTGGACTCCTTGTTCCCGTCGAGAGCGGAGGAATACATTTCTCCGCGCATGGCTCCATCTCAGGCGCCTAACGCGGAAGGCAGCGAGAACGACGTGCCCGTAGTCACCGAGGGTGAGTTAGGGGCGGCTGTACTGCGGCCTTAATCCCGCAAAAACACCGCCCCTGGACCTGACGGCATTCCTGGCCGAGCGTGGGTCCTGGCTCTCGAGGAGCTTGGGCCTCGACTAATTGGGCTCTTTAGCGCATGCCTCGAGAAAGGCCAGTTTCCCAAGGTCTGGAAGACCGGGAAACTGGTCTTGATTCGAAAGGCGGGGCGGCCGGCAAATTCCCCATCAGGGTACCGGCCGATCGTGTTGCTCGACGAGGTGTGCAAGCTCTTTGAGCTTGTTATTGCACAACGCCTCGTCGGGCACCTCACACGCGTGGGGCCTGATCTGGCGGATAGCCAGTTTGGCTTCCGTCAGGGACGCTCCACCGTGGACGCGATCATGCGCATTAGAGGCCTGACGGAGGAAGCAGTCTCACGGGGTGAGGTGGTGGTGGTGGTGTCTCTTGACATCGCCAACGCCTTCAATACCTTGCCCTGGAGCTGCGTTAGGGAGGCGCTTATTTACCATGGAGTGTCTCCTTACCTCCGTCGAATTGTCGGGGCTTATCTCTCCGAGAGGGACATTGCTTACCCGAGTTGGCTGGGGCCGGGTCGGCGAGATGTGTCGTGCGGTGTTCCACAGGGATCGGTGCTAGGACCGCTCCTGTGGAACATCGGTTACGATTAGGTGCTGCGTGGTCCGTTGCTCCGAGGGGTCAGCGTAACTTGTTACGCCGACGACACCCTCGTTACGGCGCGGGGAGCAACGCACCGTGACGCAGCACTAAAGGCCACGGCAGGGGTTGCTCAGGTCGTGGGTCGGATTCGGCGGCTGGGTCTCGAGGTCGCCCTTCACAAATCCGAGGCTCTGTGCTTCCACGGACCTCGGATGGGGCCACCTGCGGGATCTAGCCTACAGGTAGGGGCCGTCAGCATCGGCATCGAGCCCTCAATGAAGTATCTGGGGCTCGTACTTGATGGCCGGTGAAACTTCGGACATCACTTCCGAAGTTTGGCCCCAAAACTGAGGGCAGCATCAGCCGCACTTGCGCGGCTGATGCCCAACATCAGGGGACCCAACGCTCCCTACAGGAGACTGTACCTGGGGATCGTGCGAAGCATGGCCCTATACGGGGCTCCCGTATGGGCGGAGACCCTGACGGCCAGCAATGTGGCTAGACTGCTGAGCCCGCAGAGAGTGATGGCCGTCAGGGTGATAAGAGGATACCGCACGATCTCCGGTGAGGCAGCATATCTCCTAGCCGGGACCCCTCCATGGGACCTGGAAGCGAGAGCCCTTGCGTCACTGTTCCGATGGCGCAAGGAGGCGCTGGAGCGGGGCCAAAGGCCTGCGTCTCGAGAAATCGAGGCTCAGCGGTCCCTGCTCCACCAGGAAACCGTGGAGACATATAAGGTGCGACTTGAGCAACCAAAGGGGGAATTCGCCACAATCGCGGCCGTCAGACCGGTCATGGACGAGTGGCTGGAGAGGAGACACGGTGCTCTCTCCTACCGGTTGACACAGATGCTTGCCGGGCACGGTAGCTTCGGTAGGTATCTGTGGCGAAAACACCGGGAAACCACGGCCGAGTGTCAGCACTGCGAGGACCGTAGTGATGACACGGCGCTCCACACACTGGTGGAGTGCACGGCGTGGGCGCAACAGCGCCAGGTCCTCGTAGTGGGTCTGGACGTGGACACTCTCTCGCTCGAGACCATAGTGCGAGCCATGCTCTCCAGCGGGAGTAAGTGGGACTGCGCCGCCTCTTTCTGCGAGCAGGTCATGCTCGTGAAGGAGGCGGCGGGCCGTGTGCGGGAGAGAGCTCTCCCACCCGAGTTCCGCAGTCGGCGGCCTGGGCGCCGCCGAGGACTATCGGCCTCCATAACCGGGGGTCTGAGGACGGTTCTCACCGTCCTCAGACCCCCGGTCATGGAGGCCGATAGTCCGATAGAGGGTCGCTCACCGTCCTTAGAGAAGCAGGCCCATGACGGCAGCGTGACGTGAGCAACCCACGCACGCCCCCCCTTAGAAGCGTGATCACACCCGAAACCCCCCAAAGACGCGGGATAGCACCCGAAACACCCCCTGGGCGACGCCGCCGAGGCGGCCGTAGGTCTGTTGGGAGTCCCGGGACATCCTTCCGAGGGCTTACCCGGGGCTCCTAACCACAGGCTGTTGGACGTTACGTGAGGTTTTTTGTCGGTAAGAGTTCGGCATAGCATCCTTTGAGGATTTACCCTCACGTTAAAAAAAAAGCATATGTCACACACTCACGAACGCATTTCTGCACCAGTCTTCGGACCCCTAAAATCCAATAAGCCGATTTCAAGTAATTTGTCATCAACTGTGGACCTCCATGCATAGTTTTGAGATGACCTGCTCAAAACAATATTCGTGAAATGACTAGCATGAGGTAAAATTATAGGATGTTTAGGTTGATCGGTCATTTGGGATTTTTCCAGCCTTTCACGTTCACTCATTATGCCCTTACTATAAAGAAAAGAGACTTTAATTTGCTCGTACCGGAAGTTATTAAACCCTTTACCTGATAATTGAGTGTACTCATCATTAAAAATAGTTGTAGATAGGTACTGTCTTAATTTTTGTTCCAACAGAATAAGATTTGCGTCACAGCGCCAAGTACACAGTTAACGCGGACGGGATATAACGGTTTCGTTCGGATAAGAGTTTGGTCAAGAATTAGGTACCTATCTAGGCTAGGTATACAGGTATACCTACTCATAAAGTCACTTAGTGGGCAAGTCGCCATGCAGTGCCCTCCCCTCGGTACACATGGAGCGAATTATGGAATGCAGGCGAAGACGCAATAGTTCTTCGCTGCCCCAACGGCTGTCGCAACTCACTTCACACACAGATGATGTGAAGCATTCATGCTGAGATGGCAACCCGTTTAGGACTCAAGAACTTTTATTATTTTTTTAAAATTTTTGTTGCAATTGTGGAGGAAAGGTTGATCATTCATCACAAAGTCGTTACGCAAACAAGTATTTCTGTCACTCCACAACTTAAGCCACCCTGGTGCCAAAGCTAGTATTCACTTGGTGACATAAAGATTTGTATGGCCAGGCGTAAGACGGGATTGTAGACAGTGGGCCATGGAATGTGAAGCATGCCAGAAAAGCAAAGTTGGCCGCCATACATCAGCTCCACTAAGCAGTTTCAATCCACCATCAGGACGTTTCCAACACACAAAGGGAGGATCCTCCGACCAGGCTAGGTGATCGCGCCTGGCGGGCCGAAGCCCAACGGTTGATTATATAATTCATCATCGTGAGAATTCTGATATCGCGATTCAGGATTTATCTATTCTTCGCAGTGTGAACTTTTCATATCGCGATGCAGGACTTCTATTTGTCTTCGCTATGTGGCGGTCGCCACATCACTCCCCTCCGAGACCGGAGGTCGATTGCGAGTATGAGTCTGGTGTCTTGTAGTCTGTTGTCAGATGCGCCAGTGCCAGTTCGTGTAGTTCCATTTAGTTAGAACTGTACTCCGCTGATTTCAGTGGGTCGAAATCGTATGCCGCTGATTCCAGTGAGTCGGAATCGAATACTGCTAGTCCCAGTGAGTCGGGGCTAAGTACAATGCTGCGGTGCGCGGTGCTGCGGTACCCTCAGTGAGTCGGGGCGGTACGATGCGTAGGCTGCTGCGTAGACGGGAGAGATGCGCTCTTCTTACAAGTACCGTAGTGCAGTGTTCGGTGCCTAGACGCTGATGTGGCCGAAGAGGTAACCAGTGTGGAGCGGTGGCTGCTAGCTTGTGGTATCCCTGATGAGGCCGTAGGTGCTGGCTGGCTGAGACTTAATGCATAGGGGCACGACTCGTATGACGAGCACGGGCATACTGGAGTGCTGAAATGGTTGCGACGATGATGCTGATCTGCTTCGTGAAGGCTGCTTTCAATCACGTCGGGGTCACCAAATGTGGAGGAAAGGTTGGGAATGTTCCTCCAACACACAAAGGGAGGATCCTCCGACCAGGCTAGGTGATCGCGCCTGGCGGGCCGAAGCCCAACGGTTCATCCGAGGTCTTCCACGCGGACCCGTTGGGGTCCCGGGGTAACTGTTTCAGGCCTGTTGGCCTTTTCAGTGGCATCAGCGCCGCCTGCGACTACAGGCGGGTCGCTGGGTGGGACGCTGGGCGTCCGTGAAAGTCCGTGTTGGATGGGCGCCGCTGCGGCGCGGCTACGCCCGCACGCAGGGCGGCCGGCGGCCACCGCGACGTCTCCGATCCGGCGGGGCTCAATCCGTCGCACGGCGAGGTCGAGCTCACTGGGATTGACCCAGTGAGCGCCCATCAGCCAGCGACGGGGAGCGGTCAAGTCCGGTGGGCGTGCCCACAGTCTTAACTACTCGACGTGGAGTAGTAGACGTGGGCAGGCCGGGTGGGCGCATGTTGTGCTCATGCAAGCGAGTTGCAGAGCTCCAACATGCACCTGGTGATGAGAGGGATGGGGTCCCTCCCCTCCTCGAGCGCCAACAGCACCTGTTGCAGGGTGCCGATGACGGTGGCAACGATGGTTTGCGGGGGTCCGGTGGGCTGGGGCTGGGCCACGCGCACCGCCTTCCCCCTCGCGGGGGCGGCGGCCACGGGTGGCACAGGCTTTGCGGCGGCAAGGGGAGCCACTTCAGGCTCCTTGGTGCGGCCACGTCGTCCGCGGCGCCTCCTCTTCTTCGCTCCCGGCCGCTGCTGTGGCTGATTTGCGGCAGCCATGAGCGAGCCGGGGGCGTTCTCCTCCGTCGCGATGGTGGTAGCGTGGACGACGGTACGTGCAGTGGTACCGGCGCGCTTATTCCGCGTCTCCTTACGGAACACGGGGCAATTGGCGTTATTCGCCGTGTGGTCACCCGCGCAGTTTGCGCAGGTGGGCTTCTCCGCAAGGGGACGCGGGCAGTCCCTGGCGGCGTGGTTGTCACCGCAACGCACACAAGCCTGGGGCCTGTGGCAGTTGTGTGACGAGTGGCGGAACTGCTGGCACCGGTGACACTGCGCCGGGCCCTTGCGTCCACGCCAGGCCTCTATCTTGATGCCGGGCATACAGAGGAGCTCCTGCACCTCATATATGCCCGGGATGGTGGTGGATGTCCGCTGTAGCTGCGCGAACATCAGGCATCCCGGTCGTCCGGGTCGTGCAGGGATGGCGCGCACGTGCTCCGGGACGTACCCGAGCCCGCGCAGCTCCAGCTCTACCGCTTCTGGGTCAGTGTTGACCGGTAGTCCTCGGATTGCTACCTTGAGGCTTCTTTCAGCTGGTAGGGAGTAGCTGAACCAAGAGATTCCGCTCTTCCCCTCCAGCTGAGTGAGGTAGCGCTGGGTTACCCGATACTCCTTGTCGGTTTTCGGTATAAACCTGACCCCCCTGCCAAAGGGGCGCCCGTTGGGGGCGTGGCCAAGCGCTTTCTTCAGTTCCCTGAAGTGCGTCGGCCAGTCAGGCAATACCTCCACGACTAGCGGGGGGTATCGGGCTCTCCGGTCCTTGGTGTCCGGAGCGGCAGCAGGTGGTGGCGTGGTCGCTCCTGTTGCGACCGTCGCTGGCTTCTTGGCGTCGTTGGTCGCCGTTGTCTCTGCGAACGTTTTTCGCGGGCGCGGAGTGGGTGGTGGCGTGGCGGATGGCGCGAGTTTCTTAGCCGCATGTATAGCGGCTAACTCCTCGAACGTCATCCGAGGTCGTGCAATCTCCATTGGAGAGGGGGTCTTCGACGGCGGCTGTCCTCCGGTTTCGACGACGGGCATGGATGGTAGCGGCGGTCCCCAAGGTTTTGGGGGGGAAGCAGCATGCTCCGTTGCGACTGGCGGCGGTGCGGCGGTCGATGTCCCGGCTTGGGGCGGTTTTCTGTGCGATCCCGGCTGGTGGAGGGCGCGTCGGACGGCGGGGCGGGTGTGCGCGTCACCGGACTAGTGACATGCACCACCGCCCCGGCATTGGACGCCAGCTCTGCAATGGTGTTGAGCCGGGGCACGGGTACGGGCGTCAGATTTGCGGCTTTCGCCGCTGCGTTAAACAACGCAGGGTTCGCCGACCTCGTGAATACACGAGGCCGGGTGGCGCGTCTCGGCGGCGGGTAATGCCGCTTTGTACGCTCCATGGTGAAGTCACGGTGGAGGTGTACACGGTGGTGCGGCCTGGGTCGCGGCCCCGGCACGCCGATACCACCCAACCCGGTCCCCGGGGCTTGCCGCTGGTGGCAGACCGGGAACCAAAGCCAGGCGGCACGTCGTGTTATTCCGGGGTCACTACCGGGCGCAGGTGCGGTTGTAAAGGAGTCACCGAAGGTACCGTACTGGAGGCCCGAGCACCGGTGCGGATACGTCTGCACGCGGCGGTACACTGGCTACTCTGCCCAACGGTTGATGTTGGACTGTTGGTTATATCATTCATCGTGAGAATTCTGATATCGCGATTCAGGATTATCTATTCTTCGCTGTGTGAACTTTTCATATCGCGATGCAGGACTTCTATTTGTCTTCGCTATGTGGCGGTCGCCACACAATCTATTTGTTTATAGCTTTATAAATTTGGTATAGTCTGTGTACGCGTGTCTTAAATAAATACATTTTCATTCTTTCTTTCTTCATTCTTACTGCTTTTCATCGGTGTTCGTAGGATCATTGATATGGCGCTGCTGCGTAGGAGCGGCTGGTGCGAGTCGATGTGCGCGCGTGCGGCCCTGGCGCGCTACGGCGTGCTGCGGGCCCGCGCGCCGTCCGCGGCCGCTCCGGAGCCCGCGCGCGACGAGCCCGTGCGCGAGGCGCGGGCGCTGCTGCGCGCACTGCCCATCCCTAGCGCGGAGTTCGCGTACGGCCGCACCCGGGTGTTCATCCGCAGCCCGCGCACCGTGTGGGAGCTGGAGGCGCTGCGGGCCGCGCGCGTGGAGCAGCTCGTGCGCGCCGCGCAGCGCGCCTGGCGTCGGCACCGCGCGCGCACGCGCCACCGCGCGCAGTCGACCATCGCGCGCGCCTGGCGGGGCCACCGGGCGCGGGCGCGGGGCGGCGCGGTCGACGGCGGCGGCGGCGCGGGGGCGCGCGGTCGGGCGGCGTGCGTGCTGTGGCGCGCGTGGGTGGCGAGCGCGCGGCGGCGCTACGTGGCGCGGCTGTGGCGGCGGCTGCCGGCGCGCCACATATCGCCCGCGTGCGGCGCGTGGCCCGCGTGCCCCGCGCCGCGCCTTCTGGGTCGCGCGGACGCGCTGCTGCGGCGCCTGCACCACGCGTGGCGCTGCCGCCTCTACCGAGCCGCCTTCGACCAGACCGCCCGCAATCGCATGCGGGAGAAGGTACGTTCGCCACCCGGCCCGTCAGCCGTCAGCGCCCGACGTCGGACGCTGCGACGGGTGTCCACTAACGAGGAATGTGTCAGGTGACGGCGAGCGTGCTGTTCAAGGAGCGCAAGTTGAACTACGCGCGTAGCGTGGCGCACCCGTTCGTGGGCGACTACGTGCGGCTGCGCGCGTCGGCCGCATGGCGCCGCGGGCTGGGCGCCGCCACCGACCGCTACGTGGTGTTCGCCGACGTCGTGGGCAAGGTGCGTGTGTGTGCAGGCGGCACAGGCGCGCCGCCTGTGCCGCCTGTGCGCCGTGTGACGTGGGTACACTATATTAATACGAAAAATTTAATTCCGAAAGTCACAATCACGAATTTCATAATTCCGAAAGATTCGAAATCCCGAAAGTCAAAAATTCGATGTTTCATAAATCCTTTTTATTAAAGTCTAAATTTCAAAATTCCGAATCTTCTTTTTTGGTTTTTTTTAATGATAATAAAAATCCATACAAAAATCTTAATTCATACTGTCTTATAAAGGAATTTTATACGTTTAGTTCACAGAAAACATTATAATTTTGAGATTGGTGCCTAAACTCCCATTATCGAAAATTCGAAAATATAAACACGTCCGTAATTTAAAAGCATTATAAAACTGCTTAGAAGCGTTCGTAGCCCAGCTTGAGTTTCTGTAGACGATCACTGTCAGTAAGCTACTTTCGTTATGGCTGCAACGAAGTCTACTGATTATAAATTACACGAGGCCTTAACCAAGCAAGTAAGTAGACAGGCAAGCATGCATGTTAACAGCAAGCAAGCGGACATGCATGCAGGCATTGATTAGTTTTCACCATTGCGTGACGAGTTGAGAGTGACGAGACAACCTTGTTACAGCAATCGAGGAATGTCCTTCCTCCACGCTTTCAATTGGTATCTCAAAGCACTCGCCGGCCGCTGCCGCGGCACGATCGCTTCGCTCGCTCGGCTCGAGCACAGGGGGTCACAGTTCAAACTTAACCTAATCTTATTGAATCTTCTTTTACACTTGTCACTCCGGGTAAGTACCACGGCGAGTCGAGTTTCAACTTAATTTTTATTTTGGAAGGATACCCTAATAAATTACAAAATCCTTCAATATACTTATTTATTTATAAAACTCTTGATTTTTTTTAGAAATTTATAACTTGAACAGTAAATTTTCGGAAATAGAAATTTGAAATAATGTTTTTCGGGAAAATAACAGTACGGACTTTTGACTTTCGGATAAATGAATTTCGTCCTTTTGAATATTCGGAGCTTTGTTTCTTAGGAGTGTGTGTAGTTCGTGTGTGTGCGCGTGTGTGTGTGTGCAGGTGGCGCGCTGCCTGTGCGCCGTGTGACGTGTGTGTGTGTGTGTGTGTGTGTGCAGGTGGCGCGCTGTCTGTGCGCCGTGTGACGTGTGTGTGTGTGTGCAGGTGGCGCGCTGCCTGTGCGCCGTGTGACGTGTGTGTGTGTGTGCAGGTGGCGCGCTGACTGTGCGCCGTGTGACGTGTGTGTGTGTGTGCAGGTGGCGCGCTCAACGGGGCGCGTAGCGCGCTGTGTGTGCGCCGTGTGACGTGTGTGTGTGTGTGTGTGCAGGTGGCGCGCTGCCTGTGCGCCGTGTGACGTGTGTGTGTGTGCGCAGGTGGCGCGCTGTCTGTGCGCCGTGTGACGTGTGTGTGTGTGTGCAGGTGGCGCGCTGTCTGTGCGCCGTGTGACGTGTGTGTGTGTGTGTGTGTGTGTGCAGGTGGCGCGCTGCCTGTGCGCCGTGTGACGTGTGTGTGTGTGTGTGCAGGTGGCGCGCTGTCTGTGCGCCGTGTGACGTGTGTGTGTGTGTGTGCAGGTGGCGCGCTCCACGGGGCGCGTAGCGCGCTGTCTGTGCGCCGTGTGACGTGTGTGTGTGTGTGCGCAGGTGGCGCGCTGCCTGTGCGCCGTGTGACGTGTGTGTGTGTGTGTGCAGGTGGCGCGCTGTCTGTGCGCCGTGTGACGTGTGTGTGTGTGTGTGCAGGTGGCGCGCTGTCTGTGCGCCGTGTGACGTGTGTGTGTGTGTGTGTGCAGGTGGCGCGCTCCACGGGGCGCGTAGCGCGCTGTCTGTGCGCCGTGTGACGTGTGTGTGTGTGTGTGCAGGTGGCGCGCTGCCTGTGCGCCGTGTGACGTGTGTGTGTGTGTGTGTGTGTGCAGGTGGCGCGCTCCACGGGGCGCGTGGCGCGCTGCCCGTGCGTGGTGTGACGTGTGTGTGTGTGTGTGTGTGTGCAGGTGGCGCGCTGTCTGTGCGCCGTGTGACGTGTGTGTGTTTGTGTGTGCAGGTGGCGCGCTGTCTGTGCGCCGTGTGACGTGTGTGTGTGTGTGTGCAGGTGGCGCGCTGTCTGTGCGCCGTGTGACGTGTGTGTGTGTGTGTGTGTGTGCAGGTGGCGCGCTCCACGGGGCGCGTAGCGCGCTGTCTGTGCGCCGTGTGACGTGTGTGTGTGTGTGCAGGTGGCGCGCTGCCTGTGCGCCGTGTGACGTGTGTGTGTGTGTGTGTGTGCAGGTGGCGCGCTGACTGTGCGCCGTGTGACGTGTGTGTGTGTGTGTGCAGGTGGCGCGCTGTCTGTGCGCCGTGTGACGTGTGTGTGTGTGTGCAGGTGGCGCGCTCCACGGGGCGCGTAGCGCGCTGTCTGTGCGCCGTGTGACGTGTGTGTGTGTGTGCGCAGGTGGCGCGCTGCCTGTGCGCCGTGTGACGTGTGTGTGTGTGTGTGCAGGTGGCGCGCTGTCTGTGCGCCGTGTGACGTGTGTGTGTGTGTGCAGGTGGCGCGCTGTCTGTGCGCCGTGTGACGTGTGTGTGTGTGTGTGTGCAGGTGGCGCGCTCCACGGGGCGCGTAGCGCGCTGTCTGTGCGCCGTGTGACGTGTGTGTGTGTGTGTGTGCAGGTGGCGCGCTGCCTGTGCGCCGTGTGACGTGTGTGTGTGTGTGTGTGTGTGCAGGTGGCGCGCTCCACGGGGCGCGTGGCGCGCTGCCCGTGCGTGGTGTGACGTGTGTGTGTGTGTGTGCAGGTGGCGCGCTGTCTGTGCGCCGTGTGACGTGTGTGTGTTTGTGTGTGCAGGTGGCGCGCTGTCTGTGCGCCGTGTGACGTGTGTGTGTGTGTGTGCAGGTGGCGCGCTGTCTGTGCGCCGTGTGACGTGTGTGTGTGTGTGTGTGTGTGCAGGTGGCGCGCTCCACGGGGCGCGTAGCGCGCTGTCTGTGCGCCGTGTGACGTGTGTGTGTGTGTGCAGGTGGCGCGCTGCCTGTGCGCCGTGTGACGTGTGTGTGTGTGTGTGTGTGTGCAGGTGGCGCGCTGACTGTGCGCCGTGTGACGTGTGTGTGTGTGTGTGCAGGTGGCGCGCTGTCTGTGCGCCGTGTGACGTGTGTGTGTGTGTGTGCAGGTGGCGCGCTCCACGGGGCGCGTAGCGCGCTGTCTGTGCGCCGTGTGACGTGTGTGTGTGTGTGCGCAGGTGGCGCGCTGCCTGTGCGCCGTGTGACGTGTGTGTGTGTGTGTGCAGGTGGCGCGCTGTCTGTGCGCCGTGTGACGTGTGTGTGTGTGTGCAGGTGGCGCGCTGTCTGTGCGCCGTGTGACGTGTGTGTGTGTGTGTGTGCAGGTGGCGCGCTCCACGGGGCGCGTAGCGCGCTGTCTGTGCGCCGTGTGACGTGTGTGTGTGTGTGTGCAGGTGGCGCGCTGCCTGTGCGCCGTGTGACGTGTGTGTGTGTGCAGGTGGCGCGCTGCCTGTGCGCCGTGTGAGGTGTGTGTGTGTGTGTGTGCAGGTGGCGCACTCCACGGGGCGCGTGGCGCGCTGCCTGTGCGCCGTGTGACGTGTGTGTGTGTGCAGGTGGCGCGCTGCCTGTGCGCCGTGTGACGTGTGTGTGTGTGTGTGCAGGTGGCGCGCTGTCTGTGCGCCGTGTGACGTGTGTGTGTGTGTGTGTGTGTGTGCAGGTGGCGCGCTCCACGGGGCGCGTGGCGCGCTGCCCGTGCGTGGTGTGACGTGTGTGTGTGTGTGTGTGTGTGCAGGTGGCGCGCTGTCTGTGCGCCGTGTGACGTGTGTGTGTTTGTGTGTGCAGGTGGCGCGCTGTCTGTGCGCCGTGTGACGTGTGTGTGTGTGTGTGCAGGTGGCGCGCTGTCTGTGCGCCGTGTGACGTGTGTGTGTGTGTGTGTGTGTGCAGGTGGCGCGCTCCACGGGGCGCGTAGCGCGCTGTCTGTGCGCCGTGTGACGTGTGTGTGTGTGTGCAGGTGGCGCGCTGCCTGTGCGCCGTGTGACGTGTGTGTGTGTGTGTGTGTGCAGGTGGCGCGCTGACTGTGCGCCGTGTGACGTGTGTGTGTGTGTGTGCAGGTGGCGCGCTGTCTGTGCGCCGTGTGACGTGTGTGTGTGTGTGTGCAGGTGGCGCGCTGACTGTGCGCCGTGTGACGTGTGTGTGTGTGTGTGCAGGTGGCGCGCTGTCTGTGCGCCGTGTGACGTGTGTGTGTGTGTGTGTGCAGGTGGCGCGCTGTCTGTGCGCCGTGTGACGTGTGTGTGTGTGTGTGTGTGTGTGTGTGTGTGTGTGTGTGTGTGTGTGCAGGTGGCGCGCTGCCTGTGCGCCGTGTGACGTGTGTGTGTGTGTGTGCAGGTGGCGCGCTGTCTGTGCGCCGTGTGACGTGTGTGTGTGTGTGTGCAGGTGGCGCGCTGTCTGTGCGCCGTGTGACGTGTGTGTGTGTGTGCAGGTGGCGCGCTGTCTGTGCGCCGTGTGACGTGTGTGTGTGTGTGTGCAGGGGGCGCGCTCAACGGGGCGCGTAGCGCGCTGTCTGTGCGCCGTGTGACGTGTGTGTGTGTGTGTGCAGGTGGCGCGCTGCCTGTGCGCCGTGTGACGTGTGTGTGTGTGTGTGTGTGTGTGCAGGTGGCGCGCTCCACGGGGCGCGTGGCGCGCTGCCTGTGCGCCGTGTGACGTGTGTGTGTGTGTGTGCAGGTGGCGCGCTGCCTGTGCGCCGTGTGACGTGTGTGTGTGTGCAGGTGGCGCGCTGCCTGTGCGCCGTGTGAGGTGTGTGTGTGTGTGTGTGCAGGTGGCGCACTCCACGGGGCGCGTGGCGCGCTGCCTGTGCGCCGTGTGACGTGTGTGTGTGTGCAGGTGGCGCGCTGCCTGTGCGCCGTGTGACGTGTGTGTGTGTGTGCAGGTGGCGCGCTGTCTGTGCGCCGTGTGACGTGTGTGTGTGTGTGTGCAGGTGGCGCGCTGTCTGTGCGCCGTGTGACGTGTGTGTGTGTGTGTGCAGGTGGCGCGCTCCACGGGGCGCGTAGCGCGCTGTCTGTGCGCCGTGTGACGTGTGTGTGTGTGTGTGTGCAGGTGGCGCGCTGTCTGTGCGCCGTGTGACGTGTGTGTGTGTGTGTGTGCAGGTGGCGCGCTGTCTGTGCGCCGTGTGACGTGTGTGTGTGTGTGTGCAGGTGGCGCGCTCCACGGGGCGCGTAGCGCGCTGTCTGTGCGCCGTGTGACGTGTGTGTGTGTGTGTGCAGGTGGCGCGCTGCCTGTGCGCCGTGTGACGTGTGTGTGTGTGTGTGCAGGTGGCGCGCTCCACGGGGCGCGTAGCGCGCTGTCTTTATTTTATTTATTTATTTATTAGGAACAAAAAACGGTTACATGTTAAAGTCTTAAACTACGTACCTTTATACAATTGAAATGGTAAACACATAACCCATAGCATTGTTCACGGATTTAACACAAAAAAATAAATTGTTATCTTTAGACAAGAAGGGTCAAAATCGCGTTACAGATGACCGCGCAAGCGCGCAGATAATTAAACGTAAGATGAAGTTGTGAATCGAGAAATCGCAGGTGCGCAAAGATGTGAGTATAAAAAAAAAATTAAAATAAATACCGATGAGATACAAACACACAAAAAATAAATAAATATACCAAACAAAAACATCGTTCAATATATGTAGACAAAGGTACCTTCTTACAGTGTAAATGCCGTACTATAAATAAAAAGCTGTTTGTCTATCTATATTTTAACCTGTTGACAAAGCATGCAATAGTACAATAGCACGATTCCTAAATTGATTGTTAGACAATGCAAAGATGTCAATATCACTAAAGTGCTTGTTGTATGTTTCTACAAGGCGTCGAAGAGGTACACGGACACCGGCGTTAGTTCTGCATGTTGGTAAATGAAAGAGTTGATATTGTCGCGCTCTTCGACGATTAACTGTTCTAGGTATAGTGTAACATATTTCGTTGGTGATGGCCGTGCAGTCAAATCTATTATTACATATACCATGAAGCAGCATGGCATCTAGAAGTAAGCGTCTAGATTCTAAGCTAAGAAGTTTATAGCGATTTAACAGCCCAGCATAAGGCAGTCTAGATCTCGTACACTTGTAGTAAGTTGAGCGTAAAAATTTCTTTTGTACCATCTCTAATCTGTGAGAATATTTAGTGTAGAAAGGGTTCCATACAGGTACAGCGTACTCCAGTTGAGATCGTATCAGCGTTCTATACAGTAATAGAAGAGTGGAGGGTCGCACAAAGTCACGGGAAGATCGCATGACCAAGCCATACATACGATAGGCCTTGTTAACTATATTGTCTATGTGCTTATCAAAGTGTAATGAAGAATCCAATAATACTCCCAGATCACGGATTAAATCCACTTTGTTTAAAGATACGTCATTAATGGAGTACGAAAAGTTTAGTTTTTTTATATTTTTGGTGAATGAGATAGCGTGGCATTTAGGTAGACTAAGGAAAAGCTTATTTTGGATACAGTAGTTGTACAATCTACTCAGGTCCTCCTGAAGAAGCTGACAGTCATGGGTATTTTTGCAGGATTTATAAATTTTAATATCATCAGCGTACATTAAGAAATTTGAGTTTACAAAACACTGCTTTATGTCATTAATGAACACTGTAAAGAGTAGAGGACCCAGTATCGAGCCCTGAGGAACTCCTGAGCTAGCTACGATAGAGTCAGAATAGTATCCATTAATTACGACCCTTTGTGTTCTGTTTGAAATGTATGACATAAACCAACGAAGCAGATTTCCCCGTATTCCGTTGAATGCGATTTTCTCCAATAACAGCGAGTGATCCACCTTGTCAAAGGCTTTTTGGAAATCGGTGTATACGGCGTCCACCTGCACTTGCTTATCCATATTTGAAAATAAATGTCCCACAAAGGTCATAAGATTAGTGCAAGTAGAGCGACGTTTGACAAATCCGTGTTGTTCAGGTAAAATGAGTTGATGAATGTAAGGATACACTGCATCGTGAATCAGTCTTTCAAAGAGTTTCGACAAAGTAGATAAAATTGATATGGGGCGATAATTTTCCACGCTATTCCTGTCACCGTTCTTGTAAATGGGTGTTATAAAAGCCTGCTTCCACACTGAAGGAAAAACAGACTCGTGTAGACATTTATTGAATATAATATGTAAGGCATAGGATATAGTCTTGACTGTTCTTAAAAAGAAGTATGGCGGAATGCCATCGGGACCGGTACCTTTAGAAGAATCTAATAAGTTGATAGCCTTTTGAATATTGCTTTCTGTCAGATAAATATCAGAAATACATACTGAGTGTTCGGAATATGTATTAGACGGTAGCCAAGTTTGAGGATCGAGAGTGGAGTGCTCATAAACTGAACAGAAAAAGGAAGAGAACATATTGCATATGGCTGTAGGGTTATCTGATGCTACATTATTGTAGTACATTTTGTTGGGATAGTTAGTTTTGGTTTTCTTGTTAGAGAGAAACGACCAGAAATATTTAATGTTTTTGGGTATGCTGTCTTCTACCGCCTTAATGTAAGCGCGGAAACAGTTAGTCATTTCTTTTTGAAATAACTTACGATAGTTGGAAAAGTGTTCGTAGTGTGAGAGATTTCTATATATTTTCCATTTAAGCCACGCGCGTTCTTTGTTTTTAAAAATACGAATTAGATTGGGAGAGAACCAAATAGGAAAACGTGAACTTCTTGACTGACCCAAGGGAACGTGTAGCCTAATCACGCCGTACAAGATTTCGTAAAAGGTATTAACAGCGTCTTCAGCAGGAAGATGAGACAGTGTTGCACCCCAGTCCATTTTCTTAAATTCCTCGTTAATATTGTCGTAGTTGGCTTTGTAGTATTTATGAGTAAGCAATGTTTTACGTTTCATTGACACGAAGTCCGTATTTAAATTTGTAATCACAGAAAACGGTAAATGATGTGGGACCATATTCAGCATAGCATTGCAGGAGACCGCCTCGCAGTCGACGTTTGAGATGTACAAATCGAGTATGCGGTCCAAAGCATTCCTAAATGTGTTGTATTGGGTGCCATTGATTGTTGATAAAAAATTGATTAATGTTTGTCTGGGCGAGCTAATCGGGGATGAAACTAGACCGGGAACAACATGATTATTCTCGTCTGTGCGCCGTGTGACGTGTGTGTGTGTGTGTGCAGGTGGCGCGCTGCCTGTGCGCCGTGTGACGTGTGTGTGTGTGTGTGCAGGTGGCGCGCTGTCTGTGCGCCGTGTGACGTGTGTGTGTGTGTGTGCAGGTGGCGCGCTGTCTGTGCGCCGTGTGACGTGTGTGTGTGTGTGTGTGTGCAGGTGGCGCGCTCCACGGGGCGCGTGGCGCGCTGCCTGTGCGCCGTGTGACGTGTGTGTGTGTGTGTGTGCAGGTGGCGCGCTCCACGGGGCGCGTGGCGCGCTGCCTGTGCGCCGTGTGACGTGTGTGTGTGTGTGTGTGTGTGTGTGTGTGTGTGTGTGTGCAGGTGGCGCGCTGCCTGTGCGCCGTGTGACGTGTGTGTGTGTGTGCAGGTGGCGCGCTCCACGGGGCGCGTGGCGCGCTGCCTGTGCGCCGTGTGACGTGTGTGTGTGTGTGTGTGTGCAGGTGGCGCGCTCCACGGGGCGCGTGGCGCGCTGCCTGTGCGCCGTGTGACGTGTGTGTGTGTGTGTGTGTGTGTGTGTGTGTGTGTGTGCAGGTGGCGCGCTGCCTGTGCGCCGTGTGACGTGTGTGTGTGTGTGTGCAGGTGGCGCGCTCCACGGGGCGCGTGGCGCGCTGCCTGTGCGCCGTGTGACGTGCGTGTGTGTGTGCAGGTGGCGCGCTGCCTGTGCGCCGTGTGACGTGTGTGTGTGTGTGCAGGTGGCGCGCTGCCTGTGCGCCGTGTGACGTGTGTGTGTGTGTGCAGGTGGCGCGCTGCCTGTGCGCCGTGTGACGTGTGTGTGTGTGTGCAGGTGGCGCGCTGCCTGTGCGCCGTGTGACGTGTGTGTGTGTGTGCAGGTGGCGCGCTCCACGGGGCGCGTGGCGCGCTGCCTGTGCGCCGTGTGACGTGTGTGTGTGTGTGCAGGTGGCGCGCTGCCTGTGCGCCGTGTGACGTGTGTGTGTGTGTGCAGGTGGCGCGCTCCACGGGGCGCGTGGCGCGCTGCCTGTGCGTGGTGTCCACGGGCGCGCTGCTGCTGCTGGAGGCGCGCTCGCTGCGCCTCAAGCGGCGCGTGCCGGCGCACGCCGTGTGGCGCCTGTCGCTGTCGCCGTTCGCCGACGACCTGCTGGTCGTGCACGTGCGCGCGGTGCGTACCTCCAGTACTACTTAGGCTAAGTGCTGTCCCGACGGACGCCACTCGATCGGTGTGGTTGTGTTCCAGTGCGGGGGCGCGGAGAGCTCGACGGAGGAGTTGTCGCAGTGCTCGTCGCGGGAAACCACCGACGCGCCCGGCTGTCTGTTTGGAGTGAGTAGACATAGCGTCGACAGTATAATATAGATATATGCACTAGCAAATATAATGTAGGTAGGTATATCTATTTTCTAGCTGACAACGCAACCTACCATCCGGCGGCGGGTCGACTTCCGTCTAACCACACAGAAATAGACGAGGCTACTCACTGTGTCTTGTCACTCACTGCTGCGGCGAATATAGCCCCTTGTTCACATACCTATTCCGTTAGAAAAACATCATGGCAGTCTACAAAGAAAGGACAGACTCCGCAAAATCACTATTCGAGGTGGAGTTCTCTGACATCTAAGGACTCCATGCAAACCTCGACGCCGATCTATCCGGACGGCCAGCTGTGCAGTTCTTGACGGAGACACAAATACGCCGCCCTTTGCGTTTCCCCGGCTATGTTGTCGAGAAACAATTACGGGTTGAAGCAGGGTGTGCGCGTTCGTTCCGATGGCTGTATGCTGTCACCGTTAGCGCTGCCCACTGCCCAATGATCCCCTCCTACTCTGTCCTCTGGTGGCACGTAGATCATGCCTTCATGAGCCAGGCCTATGGTGCGTCTGCAGTTCCCACACAGGGAAACATGAGAATCTAGACTATTCCAGCAACTCAGCGAGGGGGCTGATGACATGCAGGTGCGGTCCCCGAACGCATAGCTGGTTTTTCTGGGAGACTAAAGGAACCACTACCTCAGTGATTTCTCAAGACCGATCATGTTGGACGTGCCGCCTACCTACGTTCACTGTCTGTCTACCGCAAATCGTACGCGGAATATATCATACCGGACAGGTCTGACCATTGACCATACACCCGCTCTGCTGGACATACTGCTGACGAGTTGTCTAGTGCAATACAGTGCGTCGGTGGGCGCCCCACTGGGTCGCGTGACCAAGTTTATCTCACATGTTCGATGTCAGCATTTTTATTTATTTTATTCTTTCAGAAAAACTTACAGCTAAAGTACAGAGTACAAGCAAGTTTAGCATGAAATGGCCAATTACAAGTTTTTGCTTATAGTACCTACAGTTACACCGAACACAAACAACAAACGTGGTTTTTAGCCGTTTAATAGCATTCTTGTTTCTTAAAAATAATAAACATTATTATGCCATGAACACCCACACGTAAAGATAGGCACTCAATTTAAAAAAAAAAATTGCGCCTTCTAGTTAGCGTTTCAGCAGGTACATGTCGAGAGAAATAAGCTATGGAATTCCGGCTTACCGGCGCGCTCCTAGCGCCGCGTGTCTCGCTAAGAAATTTGATGGTAATTTAAGGAACTACGCGAGTGCATAGTACTGAATTGTATCAGTTTATAAGCTTATTTTCGCGCTCTTGTTCGACCGTATGATGTGGTTTACGAAAATCGATTTATTTAAAGTAGGTAGGTGTTTGATATATTTTATGGGTGTTGGTTTATTTTTTAAAACTTGCTATATTTGAGTGCATTTATCTACCTAAGTAAAATGAGTTTTCGGCTATAATTATGAGTACCTATAATTTATAAACGTCGCTGTCAGTTCTGAATGGGAAGCCTGCTGGAATCGTCATAAAGAGCCTCACTGGTATCTGGTGAGGCACAGAGCGTAGTGTAGGACTCGCTGCGATGTGCGTCAATGTGTGACACGTGTGGTGTGTGGTGCAGGGCGAGGGCGCGTGGCGGCGGCGCGGCGACGTGGTGGTGCGCACGTGCCACGTGCTGGAGCTGGCCACGAAGCTGTTCCTGGTGGTGCAGAACGCCGTGGGCGCGCCGCCGCACGTCAACGTCGCCACCGAGTGAGTGTCTCCCCCCGCCTCCCGCCTCCCGCCTCCCGCCCGCCGCCACACACCGCACTCACCTGCTCCCGTGCGCAGGTTCGAGGCCAACTTCGGGCAGCAGCTGGTGACGCTGTCGTTCCACGCGGTGGGCGGCGCGGAGGGCGCGCGCCTGCTGCGCCGCGGCAGCCGCATGGACGTGCTCGTGTAGTCACCGCCACACCGCCACACCGCCCCGCCCGGCCCAGGCGATCTTGTGCCAAACATATTTGGATAATAATGCTATTAATTAATATTACGTTATACCTATTTAGGTAAAAATAAGGCGCAAACGATGTTGAGTTATTTTTAAGGTCTACGCCGAGCGTATCGTTCGCCGCTAGGTTAGTTGCGAGTGCCGGTCGGGTAGCCCGGTCGTACTGCACACTACGAATCGGGTGTACCTACCCTACATTGTGAACGTTTTTCGCAGTACTTCGAACTATTATATACCTACCCTCGTTTATTTAGAACACTCATGCCTCTAAAATCTTGAGCGTCACAATAAATGTTCACACAAATTTTCACATTCCCTGAAAAAATTGTAGGACTTTCGTACCAATAATATGATACTCTGTCTGTTCGTTCGGGTGTTAGAGTGGGCCAGTAGGACGGCGGCCGCGCCCGCTTCCGTGCAGATTGTTAACCTTAATGTTACATTTCAATTTTTTAAGATTAACATGAAACAAATTTAAATTCCGCCAAGATCTAGCTTATAACGTTCGTCTTATTCCTCTCAGCCTCATTTCAGTCGATCCCAAACACTAGCAGTGCCAGGGTGTGGAGTTTGGGGTTGGGTTTTACTTTTTTTCTTTGCTTCTTATCTTCGACAGAGTTAGGAGCGGCTGCAGTTTAAGAGGTCGACCGGTCCGTACTTTATACACGCGAGGTTAGCTTGAAGCCTGAAGATCTTGGCGGAGTTCCAAGTCCCAGTCCATCAACGTATAATATAAATGACAAAATGCTAAACCCTCAGACCACTTCAGTGATGCGTACCTTATATTATTTGGTACAATAGTAATGTGATTAAGATGCGGTCGGGCTACACATCGGCGTGTGCCCGACTTCACGAAATAACTGCAGCAAGAATCTTATGATAGTACTCAGTAAAGTGATCTAGTTGGTAGCTAGCGTAACTTCTCCAGTAGTGTATTATACAAGTAAGTGGGAGTGTGAACTGGACCTATCTCACTTGACAATACTTAGTTGGTACGATGTGAACACAATCTCTAATCAATGTTAGAGACATAGTACAGCACCATGTACCTACGCCTATAATGATTTGATCAGGTGCATCCGAATATTAGGGTTTAAATTGGTGTGATGATGCATTTTGTATGAGGTGCAAATTTGTAAAAGAGCTTGTGAATAGTTTCGAAGCGAAGCTGTTAGACGTAGCTATCTATAAAGACGACCTAAAACTGCTTGCGGAAGAAGATATTTAAATATCAACTGCATAATAGGTACAAGTAGGTATCAATGAATAGTAAATTTACGAGTTTTTTTTTCAATACTTGTAATAATCATAAAACATGCGGGACTGGATAACCTAATAGTTAATACAAACATGTCCACCCGAGCCCCGCTTTTAACGGAGACGGCGCGCTGCCAGGACATCAGATTGATTGACCACAGCTATAATTCGTTTCCTCCTGGTGCTCAGCCGAGCCTTTAACCCAGTTGGGTCGGCTTTCCACTCTAACTGCAATGCGACTGAACTTCGATATTTTCCGAGATGCGACTGCCATCTAACCTCCACAATGAATATTGACGATATCTAAGTTCTTTAGTTGGAATAGGTTCTTTACTTGGGCAGGTTGTATTTCCACAAGGGAAGGGTCTTCTTTCGTAGAAGTAGCCCGTTCTTGTCTGTACAATGCCTCAGGCATCGCATCACATCCATCGTGCTAGCACAGATAATATAATATGGTGCTAGGTTTCTGGTTCACATTGCTATATCTACTGGTAAAAACTTTACAACGTATTCGTATAAAAAGCAGGTGTGCTTATTAATGCCCTTAGTTAATTACCTAAACTAGGGATGTTCAAAGCGATTATTTTAGGGTTCCGTACCCAAAGGGGAAAGACGGAACCTTTATTTCGTTTAAAATCACTCATGCATGAATGCTATGACGAACTCTCAGCGACTATAACCACACTTTGCCCTACTGCTGCCTACATTCAAGAACTCTGGGTAAGCCCTTGGAAGGATGTCCCAGGAAACGGAATGAAACAGACTCCGCTGTTCGTCACCATGAACCGTAAACTCTCTCATAAACATCATTAGTGAATTGAATGTAGGTAAGTCGCACAAAGGAAAAGCTATTTCCTTTGTGCGACTTACGTTCAATTCACAAATGATGTATTTCTACTGCAGATATGACAACAAATAGTTACTGAAAACAGTTAAAGGGGCTCCCATACAACAAATGTGATATCTTAGCTGTGTTTTTGTATGAACCTTCAGTGCTGGATACTGATTCGCACTTGACCGGGTATTTGTATAGTTTCATTATCTCTGCAGCCTTAATTTAAACCCTTTGTTATCAGGGCTATATCGTCTGCGTAGGAAATTGTGGGACATTCGAAAAAACTGAGTTGTCATAGCTGATTTCTGTAAATCAGAATGACTGTTGGTTCTAAAACGCTTCCCTGAGGAACACTAAACTAGAGCTGGGCATACTTGCTCATTCTACTTTAAGCACTGCGTCCAGTCACTCAAGTCAAGTAAGCAGGAAAAGTTAAAGTGCCAATCCTCTGATTCCAACTTTCTCTAGCTTTTGTAAAAGAATTGAGAATTAAGGGTCGATACCGTGTCAAACGCCTTTTTTCAGATCAAAGAATAGGTATACTAACGTACTTGAGGTTTTAATCCATAGTTTTGGAGACGGTTTTCCACAAACGAAAAACATCATCTGCAGTGGATCTATTTAAAAAAAACCATACTGCTTAGTTGAAAGTATGTTTACTTTTTCAAGAAAAGCTAATTAGGTAAGTACATACTTTAATTTACATTTATTTTAACTAAAAAAAAATTCCAGCATTAAGTTGATCTACTGTAGACGTGACTATTATGATGAATATGAATAACTGCTTGTTTATGGGCTCTTGGAAATACCCCTGCAATAAGGCAGGGGTTACATAGGTACTCACATTACATTTGCAGGTCACACTATGTAAATTATGAAATTCAATTTTTTTACGAATGAAATAAACAACATTTATGCTAAAGGCAGATCAAGTAATAATATCTATACGATACGAAATGAAAGTGAATTAAATTCATCAAGGCTGTGCGCATGCACTGACGTGCTTACCATTTATTGCATTTCGGATTCTGTTAGAGTCAATTCACTCTACCTACTTCTATTTTTAAATCTAATTCACCTTCTATGTAATGGATTTAACAATCTGATTCAAAACTTTTTCTTACTTTGAACAAGTCTAAGCTTTCTGACTCGTCTTTAGGAGCATTATCTTTACCACGGCTTGTCGCTGGTTCTCGTTTAATATGTTATATCAAGTCCAGTTTTTTTTAGTTTCGGTGATGCAAGGGACGCCCCCCCCCCACCGCCCGTTTAAATAGCCGCCAAATAAAATTCATTAGTTGATAGCGCCATGGTGACTTCTTTTCCTTATTTAACGCAAAATGCATGAATTATGTTCAAGCATGTTACAATTTTTATGTAAGTCCTACCATGTCAACAATGCTTCGTTTGGATAATGAATTTCTCTGCAGTTGTTTGAAGTTAGTTAGGGGGGGTCAGCTGGAGTTGTTTCGAGGTTTGGGGTTATTAGCTTCTTCTATATGTGGAAGAGCTAGTCCCACACTGTTACTTGATGAGATTAGATTTATTTTTCCTATTCGAGTACCACTATTAATGAACTAGTGGAGAACTCGGTGAGAATAAAAAATCGCATCGTGTCACACTGTTATTCGATGAGAATACGTTTTTCAACCATTTACAGTGTGAACCGTAAAAAATAGGGTGCCGATGGTAGGTATCTACCGAAGAAATAATATTATCTAGTGCCTTAGTACATCTAATGGAGTTATTGTTAAGATCGCGTCCCCACTCTTGAATGTCACTATACCCAACCCCTCGCAATGATTAAATCCAAGTCGGGTGTCCCACGGACTACTTGATGCCAGTTCCAGGTTACAGTGTCGAAGAAATACATAGTATGTATCCCACATTTTCGATGAATCAGACCTGTGAATTTTAGCAATCCCTATATCTGCATCACTCACCGTAAATTTAGTAAAATCCCTTCGTCGCTCAAGAAGTGAGCTGATGGTTTTAAAAATGTATAGCCAAGAACCATCCTAGCAATTTATCGGCTTGTTGACAAAAAAGCTGCGTCAAAGTTGGTGTCCATCCGTTAAGCCTGCTATGTCACAGACAGCCACACAAAACTTATAACACCCCTCGTTTACATACGTCGCAGGTTAAAAAATAATGTGGGCACCACTGGACTATTTAACACGTTTAGCCCATTACAGTGTAATGTCTTTTCGTTGTAAACTACTTTTAAGTTCTTTCTTACTTCTTCACAACATCTTGACTGGATTTTGACAACGATTCGCGGCACAGCTCCGCTCCGCTCCGCCTAAGTAGAACCTGGAACCGCACCTTAACTGTTGGGTTGTGTGACAATGAAGACTGTTAATCACAAAATAACGACTGTCGTTGATGCGATCGAATTTGTAAAAACCACAAAACACCACTCGGCTCATGTCGATTTTTTTTTGACGCGGGGACTGCAGGTTTATCACTTCGCCGCCCCACTTCAGGGGAGTGGGACGACTTCGTGTGGGACTTACGGTTCTGGAAGGAACTGTCCTACCCACTAAACCCCGCGGTGTTCCGCCTCACCCTAACCGGGTCGCAGGATAGGCCGGTGGATAAATCACTGCGGCCCGGCAAAGGATCGCCCCGTTTTTTCAGTACTCCACGGGGGGCGAGTGATGGGCGGCCCCCCAGAACTCGCTAAGGAGCTGAATAACATCCCGCATTGTACCAATCGCGAATGTCCATCTGTAAGAGGAGGTAGAGAGTGGCCGAGCGGGCGGGCGCTAAAAGCACCCTCGGGCCTCGTAACGAGGGGCACCCCCGAGCAGTTCTCGGTGAGCCTATAGCACAGATTACTGTGTTATTTCTTTATCAATTTTTTTCTAGTTTAGCTTGTTGTATCGTTACGAGTATTTTGGTCTTGTATTATTCAGCATTATTAATAAATTTACTGCTTATAGTTTTTGTAAACATAAAAAGCGTTACGGACCGAATTCGGACACAAGTTCAATATCGCACTACCCACTACCGAAAATAAGATAAAATAAAATACCCTCGCTCGGACCACCGAGCCATAGCCGTAGCTAATATAACTACGAGAAAGACGAGACTAATATAACTCGTTATATTAGCTGCGACCACGAGTGACGCCACTTGAAGAAATAATTTCTCTTATGACTGTGATATTATTACATAGGTATGATATGATAAATGTATACCTACGTAGCAATAGAACACAGTTACTTTATTTCCGCTGTAGGTAGGTAGGTTGGTACATTGCACGATGCGACGAAGAAAATAGTCGAAGATAATATAAGTACATAGTCGACTTATGGCACAATTTTGACGACGATGTCGTTTTGTTACGTCGATGTGAGGTAGGTAGGTATCTAGGTGAATAAGGTGTGCGTTCAAAAACATTTTTGTTTTAAAGGAATAGTGCCGTAGGTATGTTGGTTACGTTTGAGAATACAGTATCGATACGAGTAGAGCGCAATGTTGTCAGCACAGCACTATATCGTGGCGCGTGCGCTGCGCTGCGCTGCAGGCTGCAGTGTACTTTATTGTTGAATTGCTGTTTAATAAAGTGGTTCGTGAACCAACTACTTATTATATCGATTTCTGTTAAGTGTGATGTGATGTTACGTTTTTCAACGAGACTATTATGCAAAAGTTTTATCGTTTATAATAAAATAAATAAAAATATTTTTTGTTTTATTTCCTGTCCTTCACCTTCTTAAATTCACAGGACAAAGTAGGTAATTTAATTAGCTTCCCCTTCAGCGTCGTGTGTAAGTGTCTGACGCACACCCGGCTAGACAAGACACCTTGCTCAGACGAGAGAATGTCAACAACCTAACCTAGCGATTGCTGGCCACTAATCCCTTTTGAGCGAAGTACCTACCTAAATTGCACGATACCTAAAAACTTAATTTGCCTACAATATATTTTGACAACAATGTTTAATGCCTAAGAATGGGAATGCCTAAAATGAAGACTGCCAGCACTATACATGGTACGGGGGTATTCATGTACATATGATCACGCCTTTTTCCCCGAAGGGGTAGACAAAAACGCTCGGTTCTGGCGAAGATTCTCTCCACTGTGTATGAGTGGCATCTCTGCCCGGCACGCGTTGTTCGGGATCGGAAAGGTGATGGTGGGATCAGATTGAAGAGCTCTTCAGAACATTCGCCGTGATACATTCGGTAGAAGGCAGCCAAGGACGCTACGGTTCTTCGCTGCGCCAACGGTTCGAGGCCTCCCGTCACCTCAGGACAACCAATTATTCGGACAGCACGTCTCTGCATAGCGTCAAGTGCGTCCAACAAGTACCTCGCGGAGTCATCCCAGAGGTGAGAACAGTACTCGACGCAGGGACGAATCTGCGTCTTGTACAGCAAACATCTCTGATGTGGCGTGAAGCACCGTCTCACCTTATTTAGGACTCCGAGTTTCCGCGAGGCCAGCCCAATACAACTCTCTATGTAGTTTTTGTGATTGAGCTCACGCCGGACGTCTACCGGTGGAACCGTAATGTTCTGAAGAGAGGGTAGGGGTAGGAATGGGGACTTCTTAGCTGTAAACGCACACGCCTGCGTTTTTCTGGCATTGAACTCGACCAGGTTGTCTGAACCCCATTGGGCAATGCGACCCAGGTCCCGGTCGAGATCCGCCACGAGTTGCCGTCTCTTTTCGTCCACGTCACAACGCCCCTCCGCTGGGCGGCCAGAATAGCTCCCATGCAGAGTACTGTCATCCGCATAACAATGAATGCACCCAAGGGACAGCATGTCATTGATATGCAGAAGAAAGAGAGTTGGGGACAATACCGATCCCTGTGGTACCCCGGCATTTACCTGCAAAAAGCAGGAAGCCTGACCATCACAGAGGACCCGTATACGTCGCCCGTGCAGGAAGCTGGCCAACCAGCGGCATAACTGAGGCGATAAACCATATGCCGGCAGCTTGGAAAGAAGCGACGCATGCCATACCCTATCAAAGGCTTTAGCGATGTCTAGGCCAATAGCCAGAGATTCGCCGTGCCTCTCCATAGCCTCACCCCAGGTGTGCGTTACGTACGCTACGAGGTCACCCGTTGATCGTTTCGGCCTAAAGCCATGTTGGCGATCGTTAATAACGAGTGATCCTCCAGATAGCGCATGAGCTGTTTGTTGATGATTAGCTCGAACACCTTGCAGATGACGGTGGTTATGGGTCGATAGTTGGTCGGATCCGACCGATCCCCTTTCTTGGGGATCGGCTGGACGTTCGCCTCCTTCCAAGCCTCCGGCACTTCTCCCGAGGAATAGGAAAGGCGATACAGGCGTGTTAGCGTTGGAGATAATTCAGCTGCACAATTCTTCAGCACCACTGCCGGAATGCCATCAGGACCACTGGCTTTCCGCGTGTCGAGTGACTGTAGCATCGCTCGCACATCGCACTGCCGGATTTTAATATCCGGCATCGTGGTTCCACAGTTGGCGATAGTGGGAGGTTGCTTGCCACAGTCATCAACCCGGGAATTAGCCGCAAAGAGATTGGCCAGCATTTCCGCTTTCTCTTGGGCCTTGTGAGCCAGTGATCCATCAGGATAGCGTAGCGGCGGCAGCGAGGGCTTGCAAAAGTTGGCCTGCACGGCTTTGGCCAGTTGCCAGTATCCACGGCTGCCCGTCGGATGAGACGTGAGCTCCTGACCAAGCCGCGTGACGCGCTGGGCGTCCGCTCTCTTGAAGGCCCTCTTACTGGACCTAGTGGCTCTGTTGTACGCTGCCTTGAGTTGGGCCACATTCGGGTCGCGCACAGCCCGAGCCCTGATCCAGGCGCGTTAAGCCGTCTGTTTTTGTTGAACAGCTACGGCGCACTCACGCCCGAACCAGGGGCGGGCTTTGCGGATGCTGGCGACATCAGTATATGGAATATAGTATTCCATACCTAAAGCTATCTCACCAGCAACCGCAGAGGCGCTTTCCGATGAAGCCCTCCCTGCAAAGCAGCGCTGACTCCACGGGACGGCTGCAAAGTATTTTCGTAGTCCGTCCCAGTCTGCTGACGAGTAGTGCCACAGTCGCCGCGTCACCTCTACTGCCCTTGCAGGAGATGACACCTGCAGGCTGGCACGCAAAACACAGTGGTCGGATGTACCCAGTGGGGCGCTAACCGACACACTGTACTGTGCTGGGTAACTCAGCTCGGTCAGCAGTAAGTCCAGCAGGGAGGGTTCATGGTCTGACCTGTCCGGTATGCGCGTAATCCCGCGCACCACTTGGGTCAGACCATGTGAGAGAGCAAACGCGTGGGCGGCCCGTCCCGCTGGATCGGTCACGCGGGACCCCAGCCACTCAGTGTGGTGACCGTTGAAGTCCCCCAGAAAAACCAATTCAGCGTTCGGGAACCGCACCTGCGCGTCGTCAGCCCCCTCGCTGAGGTGCTGAAACAGCCTTGTTATCCCAGCTGTCCCTGAGTGGGATCGATAGACACACACGTAGATCTGACTCATGGAGCCGTGATCTACGTGCAGCCAAAGGACGGAGAGGGAAGGGTCCTCAAGGCAGCGCAGCCGGCGACAGCAAACATCCGCCGTAACAAACGCGCACACCCCAGCTTTTTCTCGAAATAGTTCCTCGATGATATAGCCGGGGTAACTAAGGTACGACGGATCGGCAGGGCGGAGTATTTGCGTCTCCGTTAGGAACATCACAGCTGGCCGTGCCGTCTCCAGATGGTGATGGACGACGTTGAGGTTGGCATGGAGTCCGCGGATGTTAGCGAACTCCACCTCAAACGGAACGTTTCCGGGACTGGTTGCAGCGGCCGCTGTGACACTTCTTTCTCTTTTGTGCGCTGCCATATTTGGGAATTGGAGGGAAGACGTGAAGACGGAGCGACATTTGCTACAGCAGTGAGTGACAAGGCGTAGGGGCTAGCTTCATCTATGGCCGTGTGGTGAGACTGAGGCCGACCCGCCGGACGGAAGGGCCCCCGTACCCCCCCGAGTGTGGTCGCCGGGGTCCCGGTCCGGTCACCATCCGGCACGACGAACTACATCGGGATTATGCGCGGCCTGGTGGGGCAGCCTCCCAGGGTGGTTAGTCCCAGTTGGGCCCCTGTACTATGCCGCGGGCGGCCAGCGGCAAAGCCTATGTGTTATTCCAGACTTTGAGCCATCAGGCCAATCCGTTCAACCGTTAGAGCGTGATTGAGTAACAAACATCCAAACATGTCATCTAAACATCCAAAAATCTTCACAAACTTTCATATTTATAATATTAGTAGAAGAATATGTTTTTAATTTTCGGTTTTGAATAAGTATCAGTATTAATCTATTATTCTTCTTAGATCTCAAACGCTGAACGTCATAGTCTCCAACAAAGGAATGTGGGATACCGTTGCGTCTTTTGCGAGCAAGCTACAGCTCGTGCCACGGATCTTTTGCTTCTATAAAGTTTGTTCGTTCGCACTGCTACGTAAACTACTAAGCAGCTGAGGCGGGAACGGCGGCCGTCCGTCTTAGCATTAGTTTATTGCACAATACAATATAGCGACGCGAAAGAACGAACTTCATAGATGCAAAGATCCGAGGCGCAAGCTGTATATTCGCAATAGGGGCGGGATGCCAAACTCCATAAGAAGTCGGTCAAAAGCCAAATAGCCTTCTCTTTAGAGAGTCCGCGACGCGATGGTGAACAAAGCCTGTGTCGGGAACTATGGGGCTAGTAATAATGTCTTTATTATCAGGCAACATGAGAAATGTTACAGATGGTAATTAACTTAATCTACGGCCCATAGATAGATACAAATAAATTATACAATCATGAAGGGTCAGTAGGCATAAAAAATTTTAGGACTATTATTTTAAATTTATATGGAGTTAATAGGGCGTATCCGGGAGTTTCAGCCATAAGCAGATGGTAAAGCACCGTATAGTTTTGGTCATAAGGATTTCGACATGAAAATAATGAAGAAAGGTACTTTCTGGTTAGCATTATACGAAAATATATTATGTTTAGGTCGATGCATTAGAGTGTTAAAAACAAAAAAAAAATTGAAACAATCTAGACAACGTGTAAATGACACCGATATTATGGAATAAGGCACTGATAATATATTATGAACCAGCGATAATATAAAGTTATACACCGATGATATTAAACGATGAGTTGTATCTGAATTAAAACAGCGAGAATAGAAATAAGGCACTGATGATATATTTTGTCAGCGATAATATAAACATACTATTATCGCTGCTTGAAAAGGCCACCGATGACACCGACAATCGAACGCCGAGAATATGAAACACACACTTTTTTGAAAATTACAAAATATCCATAATACCTAGGATGAAATAAATAACAGTCACTGAAGCTGATTCACTTTCTACATGCGTAATGTAATCCATAATATAACTACTCATTACACTAGAAAAGGGCAACCACCGATAAGATAAGATAATTGTCCATGAGCAAATACAATGTCATACTCACGTTATTGGCGGGAATATCAAGATATGGCTCAATTACTTTTGGGCACCGAATTGCCACAATTTCGTGGGACAAGTATTTAGGTGCTTCTCAGCAAAAATAATGGATAGATAAATAAGAAAATATCCCTTCTTACCCACCACACTACCGAGCAACACTACCGGTAGTGTCGTGGGGAAATTTCTTTCCCTTCTACACTACCAGCTAGTAGTGTCGCGGGTAATTTCTAAAAGGTCTAACATCTTCGTTCCCAGCGACACTACTATGAGATACGGCACTACCAATATACTCTGACAGTAGTGTCGTAGGGAATAATTCTGCACTAGCAAATTGCAACAAATGAAGATCGACTAAATAAATGAAGATCTGTGAAACAAATGAAGATCAATTAAACAAACTAAGATCAACGAAACAAATGAAGATCGGTAAAACAAATGAAGTTCGACAAAATTAATGACGGTCGACAAAATAATGAACATCGAAAAAACAAATGAAGACCGATAAAACAGCAGATCAATAAAACAAAAGACTAAGCAAGATTATAAGGTCAAAAACTACTCACAGCCATATTTTGTAATCTAGTCGCGATTGCCATTTTAAAAAAAAATAGTTGCAAGCAACTCTCGACCTTAATGACACATCTCAAAAAATGTGCTTTTAGCGTTTATAGACATAACTGATCATGAATGTGTAAAAAATAGATAAATATCATGCATGTTCATAAGGTCGAGAATTGCTTGCACCTATTTTATTAATGTTTATCGCATCTAGATTACAAAAAATGTGTCCAAGCAAATTTCGACCTTATGAGCATGCATAATATCTATTTATTTTTTATATATTCGTGATCAGTGATGTCTATAAACGCCTAAAAGCACATATTTAGATAAGTGTCATTAAGGTTGATAATTGCTTGCACTTATTTTTTTGAATGGCAATCGCATCTAGATTACAAAATATGGCTGCGAGTAGTTTTTGACCTTATCAACTTGCTTATAGTCTTTTGTTTTATTGATCTACATAATATATGTTTTATCGGTCTTCATTTGTTTTTTCGATGTTCATTTGTTTTCTCGATCTTCATTTGTTTAAGCAATCTTCATTTGTTTTGTGAATCTGCATGGAACTAGACAATGGAACTACTGGGATATGGTGGGACATTTTAAGAACGGGACGATTTACGAACGGGACGATTTACGAAAACCTCACGATTTTTGCAGCGGGCCATTTTAAGAACGGGACGTTGCCAGACTATTCGCAATTTTCGACCTTATGAGCATTTATAATATCTATTTTTTTATGTTTGTGCTCAATGATGTGTAAAAACGCCTAAGAACACATTTTTAGAAAAATGTCATTAAGGTCGAGAATTTCCTGCATCTATTTTTTTGAATGGTTATCACATATAGATTACAAAAATGAATGCAAGCAATGTTTATCGTTCTTTGTTTTCTCAGTCTTCATTTGTTTATCAGTATTCATTTGTTTAATTAATCTGCATTTGTTTCACCGATCTTCATTTGTTTCACCGATCTTCATTTGTTTTGTCGATCGTCACTTGTTTCACCGATCTTCATTTGTTTTACCGACCTTCATTTGTTTTGTCGATCTTCATTTGTTTCACCGATCTTCATTTGTTTCACCGATCTTCATTTGTTTTGGCTTGGTAGTGTGGTGGGTAAGAAGGGTACAATTCAGTAGGTTGTTTTAGAACAGACTTAATTTTACTTTAAGCTCTTTTAGCTAGCACACGCTAGGTTAAACCAAACTCTTCCGCAGAATATAAATATCTGCAATAAATTGCTCTTCAAGGGTTTTTAAAGGATTTAACCCCTTCTTACCCACCACACTACCAAGCCACACTACCGGTAGTGTCGAGGGGAAATTTCTTTTCCTTCTACACTACCAGCTAGTAGTGTCGCGCGGGTAATTTCTAATAGGTCTTACATCTTGGTGCCCATCGACTCTACTATGAGATACTGCACTACCAAAATACTCTACCAGTAGTGTCGTAGGGAATAATCCGCACTACTAAAATCCATTAAAAAGATCCATCATGGATCTATAAGGACATATCATGTCCACTTTAATACCTTAACCTTTCGTATGTGGAAGGGGCAACGAACTTGTACCCGTCGTCTGTGGCAAGTTACACAGGCCGCTGGGAGCGCGCGACTGCTTTTCGAATTTCTCAAAATTCAAGGAAAATTTATATGAATCATAATATGAACAATGACTGTTTTAGGAAGATAAATAAGTGAATAATGTTATTCATGAATATTTATTTATAAAATCATGTTTTTTTATAATATTACCGAACATTACCTGTTGCAAAACATTAACGATTTTGTCAATAAATTAGTTCACAGAATTTGGTTATTTTTTTTTTACACATTCCTAGATAATTTTCCAATCAATTGATAAGTAAACTCTCTGGATTCCAACAATAAATCACTCCTAAAAACAGATTTCAAATATTGCAAATCGGCGTTTGTCGAATTGTTTGACTGATATATATTTTTTTTAACGATGGCACTACTGAATGGTAAAATTGATGATCATAGATACAATATCAAGCAATAAAAGAACCTATTTTCAAGAGCATTAGCGTTTTATTTGCGTAAATTTAGAGCCGGTATTCTTGGGACGGATACGGGACAACACAAATGGTGGGGTATGGACGGATACGGCACAACACGGTTGAGAGGTAGTATTTTTTATGAAAAATTGATGGATTTATTACCCGCGACACTACTAGCTGGTAGTGTAGAAGGGAAAGAAATTTCCCCTCGACACTACCGGTAGTGTGGCTTGGTAGTGTGGTGGGTAAGAAGGGGTGTGGCTTGGTAGTGTGGTGGGTAAGAAGGGTAATTATGCAGCTCTGCAAACTTCTATACCTATGCACAAGATGTCAAGAAATATCGCACTCTGAATACTGGGTAGTGGTAGCTTGGGCCAGTACTTTTCGGGCACTGAAAACTACCAGGTCTCAAAAATAAATTAAAGCAGTTGAAAATTTATTTAACAATTTTATATTTCCATATAAACAGAGATATATAATATGATCCAAGTTTAGTATAACTACATTTATCCGACATACGGCATGCGTCGCGTGGTGGCACACGGGGTGCGCTCATGTACGGGGGATATCTCAGAGGCCCAAAGATAGTCGGCATAGTAATATTCTCTCCTACTCACTAGGCGATACTTCATTCAGTCTTCTCGTTACACTCAGCTCATACGAAACGACCCATCTCGATCGCGTCCTTGCCTCGCGTCTGTTCACGGTCAATCACGGCGCGCTGGGACGGGGCGCGACCCGTGATCTATCGCCTCGAATCGATTCGATTCTATCATCGCTGCTCCGGGGCACAGAAAACAAATAAATTTGTATTCTGTGACCGGGGGACAACGTCAATTGGTCCAATTCACCGGCGCGGCGTGCGGTTCGAGGCCGTTCTGCGCGGATACGGGGGAGATGCGGAGGGTCGCTCCGCCGAGCTCTTTCACATTCGCCAACAGGGGGACGCGACAGGACAGTATTTTTTATATATTCGTGATCAGTGATGTCTATAAACGCCTAAAAGCACATATTTAGATAAGTGTCATTAAGGTTGATAATTGCTTGCACTTATTTTTTTGAATGGCAATCGCATCTAGATTACAAAATATGGCTGCGAGTAGTTTTTGACCTTATCAACTTGCTTATAGTCTTTTGTTTTATTGATCTACATAATATATGTTTTATCGGTCTTCATTTGTTTTTTCGATGTTCATTTGTTTTCTCGATCTTCATTTGTTTAAGCAATCTTCATTTGTTTTGTGAATCTGCATGGAACTAGACAATGGAACTACTGGGATATGGTGGGACATTTTAAGAACGGGACGATTTACGAACGGGACGATTTACGAAAACCTCACGATTTTTGCAGCGGGCCATTTTAAGAACGGGACGTTGCCAGACTATTCGCAATTTTCGACCTTATGAGCATTTATAATATCTATTTTTTTATGTTTGTGCTCAATGATGTGTAAAAACGCCTAAGAACACATTTTTAGAAAAATGTCATTAAGGTCGAGAATTTCCTGCATCTATTTTTTTGAATGGTTATCACATATAGATTACAAAAATGAATGCAAGCAATGTTTATCGTTCTTTGTTTTCTCAGTCTTCATTTGTTTATCAGTATTCATTTGTTTAATTAATCTGCATTTGTTTCACCGATCTTCATTTGTTTCACCGATCTTCATTTGTTTTGTCGATCGTCACTTGTTTCACCGATCTTCATTTGTTTTACCGACCTTCATTTGTTTTGTCGATCTTCATTTGTTTCACCGATCTTCATTTGTTTCACCGATCTTCATTTGTTTTGGCTTGGTAGTGTGGTGGGTAAGAAGGGTACAATTCAGTAGGTTGTTTTAGAACAGACTTAATTTTACTTTAAGCTCTTTTAGCTAGCACACGCTAGGTTAAACCAAACTCTTCCGCAGAATATAAATATCTGCAATAAATTGCTCTTCAAGGGTTTTTAAAGGATTTAACCCCTTCTTACCCACCACACTACCAAGCCACACTACCGGTAGTGTCGAGGGGAAATTTCTTTTCCTTCTACACTACCAGCTAGTAGTGTCGCGCGGGTAATTTCTAATAGGTCTTACATCTTGGTGCCCATCGACTCTACTATGAGATACTGCACTACCAAAATACTCTACCAGTAGTGTCGTAGGGAATAATCCGCACTACTAAAATCCATTAAAAAGATCCATCATGGATCTATAAGGACATATCATGTCCACTTTAATACCTTAACCTTTCGTATGTGGAAGGGGCAACGAACTTGTACCCGTCGTCTGTGGCAAGTTACACAGGCCGCTGGGAGCGCGCGACTGCTTTTCGAATTTCTCAAAATTCAAGGAAAATTTATATGAATCATAATATGAACAATGACTGTTTTAGGAAGATAAATAAGTGAATAATGTTATTCATGAATATTTATTTATAAAATCATGTTTTTTTATAATATTACCGAACATTACCTGTTGCAAAACATTAACGATTTTGTCAATAAATTAGTTCACAGAATTTGGTTATTTTTTTTTTACACATTCCTAGATAATTTTCCAATCAATTGATAAGTAAACTCTCTGGATTCCAACAATAAATCACTCCTAAAAACAGATTTCAAATATTGCAAATCGGCGTTTGTCGAATTGTTTGACTGATATATATTTTTTTTAACGATGGCACTACTGAATGGTAAAATTGATGATCATAGATACAATATCAAGCAATAAAAGAACCTATTTTCAAGAGCATTAGCGTTTTATTTGCGTAAATTTAGAGCCGGTATTCTTGGGACGGATACGGGACAACACAAATGGTGGGGTATGGACGGATACGGCACAACACGGTTGAGAGGTAGTATTTTTTATGAAAAATTGATGGATTTATTACCCGCGACACTACTAGCTGGTAGTGTAGAAGGGAAAGAAATTTCCCCTCGACACTACCGGTAGTGTGGCTTGGTAGTGTGGTGGGTAAGAAGGGGTGTGGCTTGGTAGTGTGGTGGGTAAGAAGGGTAATTATGCAGCTCTGCAAACTTCTATACCTATGCACAAGATGTCAAGAAATATCGCACTCTGAATACTGGGTAGTGGTAGCTTGGGCCAGTACTTTTCGGGCACTGAAAACTACCAGGTCTCAAAAATAAATTAAAGCAGTTGAAAATTTATTTAACAATTTTATATTTCCATATAAACAGAGATATATAATATGATCCAAGTTTAGTATAACTACATTTATCCGACATACGGCATGCGTCGCGTGGTGGCACACGGGGTGCGCTCATGTACGGGGGATATCTCAGAGGCCCAAAGATAGTCGGCATAGTAATATTCTCTCCTACTCACTAGGCGATACTTCATTCAGTCTTCTCGTTACACTCAGCTCATACGAAACGATCCATCTCGATCGCGTCCTTGCCTCGCGTCTGTTCACGGTCAATCACGGCGCGCTGGGACGGGGCGCGACCCGTGATCTATCGCCTCGAATCGATTCGATTCTATCATCGCTGCTCCGGGGCACAGAAAACAAATAAATTTGTATTCTGTGACCGGGGGACAACGTCAATTGGTCCAATTCACCGGCGCGGCGTGCGGTTCGAGGCCGTTCTGCGCGGATACGGGGGAGATGCGGAGGGTCGCTCCGCCGAGCTCTTTCACATTCGCCAACAGGGGGACGCGACAGGACAACCAAAGGGGACGATTAAGAATAAATTATCGACGAGATAACGAGACGCAACAGACGGAACGCACAGACACACGGCGAGGAGGGCGCGCCGGCGATGGCGCCGCCGGGGTCGGCCGGCGCCGCGCGCTCACTTGATGGAGCACGCGAACTGCGCGCGCAGCCGCTGCAGCACCGACGCCTCCCCCTGCAACAGGCGGCGGCGGTGAGCGAGGGGGCGGGCGCGGGCGCGGGGTGGAGGGGGGCGCGGGCGGCGGTGTACGCACCTTGTCGGCGGGCGCGTTGTCGTTGGCCAGGTCGCCGGCGCACAGCGGGGGTGGGGGCGCGGGCGCGGAGGTCGCGTTGCCGTTGTCGTCGGTGTCGGAGCGCGAGGCGCTGCCGGCGCTGTCCCAGGCGGCGGGTGGTGAGGGCGGCGAGGGCGGCGAGGGCGAGGGCGAGCGCGACGACGCGGAGGACGAGTCCAGCTCCAGCGACGACTGCGAGCGGCACGAGTCGCCCGAGCGCCAGCCCGCGCCGCCCGCCGCCTCCGACCGCTCCGACGAGTCGCCGCCCTGGTCCATCGTGTCCTGCCGACGTAGCGCCGCACGCTCATTTCAGCAACTTATTGCCGGTGATCGTTTCCGATATGCGGAGCGACGGATACGTACGTGTTTATCGCTGTGCGACGTTAGGCCGGGTGAGCTCGCGGAGGGGACGCTGTGCTCCTCGCTGGAACTGCCGTGTGGGCATCCCATCTCTGAAACACCAACGGCTTATTATACCTAATTCACGAGTACCTACTTCACGGAGTCATCCTCGACGGTGTGTCAGTAGTTTTCTATTCAGTATTTGATACCTACCTTTTTTCGTTAATTTTTTAACGTGAGAAAAGTACTGCACGTATGCCATGCCGGACTCCTACCGACTAAAAACTACACGTTTTCTCTACCTACGATTGGGAGCTCCCAATCGTAGCTATATCAGGATAGAATTTGGTACCTAAGTGATAAATTGTTTATTTATAAAAATATATATAGCACCGTGTGGCGACGGGGTCCCGTGTTCTGACGGGTAAGAGTGCAAAATGTCGCCACCCCAATACATCCCGAGGGTGTCGTAAGAGGTGACTAAGGGTATCCTTTCGCAAAAAGATCCATTGCGTAGAGAAGGAAAACTCGAAATGAAACCCTTATGCTTAAGGCGGCTCAAAAATTTCAACTGCGGCGACCCGCAGTTGAAATTTTTGAGGTGCAAAATGTCGCCACCCCAATACATCCCGAGGGTGTCGTAAGAGGTGACTAAGGGTATCCTTTCGCAAAAAGATCCATTGCGTAGAGAAGGAAAACTCGAAATGAAACCCTTATGCTTAAGGCGGCTCAAAAATTTCAACTGCGGGTCGCGACCAAAGACTTCTATATAAACTGAGGTAGACATGCCCTACGCACCGATTTTTGAAACCTATAAACTGCGCTAATTAGCAGCGTTGCTCGCACTGTTGTGAGTCAAAACTTCGAGAGTAGGTGCTCGACTTGCAATCGGAGTCCATACGCCTTCTCTTTTACTCTTTTTCTATTCGTATATTGCTATTGTGTGTGGTGACAATTACGTAAAAAATATTTATAAGTGAATGTAATCTTAGTAATGTGTGTATTTGAGGATTGCTTTTGAAATCTCGTTTGTTAGAGTACGGCGCGTCTACCTCAGTTTTTATAGAAGTCTTTGGTCGCGACGACCTGCGCCTGTCCATTTCAAAACGGCAATAGGCTCACCACCTATTACGTGGGACATAAAACTATAAGGTGAAATGAGGGCGTATCATATGCCTTTGGTCACGTTAAAAAAAAAAGGTCTCTGTTCAGGGCCTGATTTAGGGTTTCGCGCGCCCTAAGCTAGCTATGAATATGCGCCCCCAGCTGCAATTAATTAAATTACAAGTCCTAATTACCTCGGTAGGTACATCCAGTTTCCGATAAATCGAACCAGTGAATCTTAGTGAAATCCCTTCATAACTCAGGAAGTGAGCTGATGATATGCAAAATTTATTTGCATAGGAAACCGCAAAATTGGCTCATCTTTTGGGCTGCTACGCCCGAGGAACTGCGATGGCGGACAAAGTCTACGAAACAGACTTTGTACGCCATCGCAGTTCCTCCCTTGGTTTTGGGTTTTATCTGATTTCTTGGGGGGATTCGGGTGTATCGGGGAAAGGAAATAGGTACTATCCTATTTCTTTGAGGAGTGAAAAGTCACGCTATATTCCTGATCTGCTTCCGTAAGAATGGCAAGATAACAACTCGCCGTTCTCAGGCCGTGATGGTGGCGGGTAGTCCTGAGCGTATTGCAGTGTGCGACGAACCGGCCGTCGACTACGGAACTACGGAGGGAGTTCCTATCCCGCTGCCTCTTTCGCAAACAAGACTTGTTCGCAAAAAGACTCAGTGGCGTCCTATTTTCTCCCATTGAAGACCATGGCTCTCACCACGGTCTCCAGCGTGAGAACATCTACGTCCAGGCGCGCAACGAGGGTGCAGTGGATATGCTGAGCGTATCCTCGCTGCAGTCACCGTAGTGCTGACACTCGGATGTTAACTTCCGCCGCAGATACTTACTGATGCACTCGTGTCCAGTAAGTATCTGTGGCGTTCGGTAGGTGAGACTGCGATGGTGCCTTTTCAGCCACTCCTCCATGACCGATTTCACCGTCTCACACTTTTTTTATACCACCAAGGTGGCAGACAAGCATACGACCCACCAGATGTACCGGTGGTCACGCACAAGGAGGCAAATTCTCTCTTGTCGCGAAGAGGTTCCACACCACCTGCAAGCATGGGATCGCTGACCACTCTCATGGCTTGCCTCTGTACCGAGTCGAATGGAAGAATTCAGTCAATTCATTCTGATATTCAGGTGCCCCCGCTCAGCAGAGGCAGCTGTACTCCATGTGCGGCCGCACTTGCGACTTAAACAGAAGCAGTGTTTGCGCCGCAGTAAAGTACCGCCGCGCCCTGTTGAGCACACCGAGCGACTTGGACGCCAGCTTGGCCTTATTCTCCAAATCATTTCAGAATTCAACGTCACTGGAGATGTCAACACCAAGGATACCTATACTGTCAGAGATGGAGAGAGTTGTGCCCTGAAATTGTGACGCTACAGTTAAATTGTGTTTTCTTTGCGGTGAAAACACACACTTGTGTCTTAGTAGGGTTGAATTGAACAAAATTTGGTTTTCCCCAATCGGACACTCTAGTGCGAGTAGTCTTGATTTCAAACAAACAGTGCAGTGGAAGAAAGCTGTGAACACAAGTTGTTCACAGCTTTCTTCCCCTGCAGTCCGAGAGATACCGGTGCGGCCCGTGTAACAAGTGTCGTCCGCATAACAATGAATGCCGTCAATAGACAATATATATGTCATTGATATGCAGCAGAAACAGAGTGAGGGACAACATGAACGCGGCACGGGTGGAGCTGTCGTATTTACTAACACGCTGCCAGGGAGACGGGCGCAGGAATTCAATTTTAACGCACGTATTTGTATTTTCACTAAATTACTAAATATTGTATATACTTTGGTGTTACAAAATTTTAACTAACAAGTTTACATGTTGTTAGGAGTTGTTACAAACTGTTAAAAATAGCTAGATGTTTTGTGTGCTCCTTTTTGGGAGCACCGAAAGTCACAGCCCCGCGCCGAGCCCAACGCCAGGCGCCCCCTTGATCCTGGCGCCCTAAGCTTCAGCTTAGTTAGCTTATGGGTAAATCAGGCCCTGTCTCTGTTAAGTCAGCAAGTGGAGTTAATAAGAGGTCTTCACCGCGGAATTGCTGAAATATCTATTTTCTCTTGATACCCATCATTTGCTTACCGATTAATGTAGTCGAAGGTTAGAACTAAGTATTAACGTACTCACCTGGTATTCTTTGCGCTCGGACTTTCTGCTGCAGCAGTGGGTAAAAGCCGCGCGCGGTTGCGTTGTGCGGCTCGTATTGGAGAATAAGACGGCAGTACTTGAGGGCCTCTGCGTACTGTCGACGCATTATGGCGGACAGGAACTGGAACACGAAAATATAAAACTAGGATACCGAGTCTCGCACGGCCAGCGGGCACGTTCCAAGTCGAGGAGTGCGGCGCCAGCGGCACTGAGACAAGACGACCTGACCTACCTCTGCCAGGAACTCGCTCGGTGCCGATAACGTCTCGTTTCCGTCCGAGCAGTCCTCCGGAGCGAGAGTCGGCTTTCCGCTCGACGCGGCCATCGCGGGCGGCGCGGCGGGGCGGAGCACCCGCGCGGCCACCGGCGTGGACTCGCCCGACTCCGTGTCCAGCGAGCGCAGGCGGAAGTGCGCGCTGGCGGGGCGGTAGCGCGGCGGCGCGGCCGCGGCCCCCGGCGGCAGCGTCACCACGAGCGGCGGCGGCGGCGCCGACCGCTGCCCGCGCCGCTCGCTCAGGTGCAGCGCGGCGCGCGACGCGGTGTCGAGGCGCGAGGCCGGCGCGGGCGGCGCCCACACGGCGCGCGGCCGCAGCGGCGGCGGCGGGGGGCGGCGCGGCGCGGGGGGCGCGGGCGTGTAGAGGCGCGGGTTGGGCACGACGCGTCGCGGCGCCCTCTTGCGGCGCCGCACGCGACCCTCTCCACCCGCGCGGCTGTCCACCTGCCTCGCCGGCGGCCGGGGCTTGGCGCGCTCGGGGCCGGGGTACCTGCGCACGCCGCACGCTATAGATATAGACGCACCGCAGCGCAGTGACCGCTCGGGGCGGCGCGGCGCTCTGGCGTACTTACAGGCGTGGGTTGGGCACGTAGGAGGCGCGGCGAAGCGCGGGGAGCGTTGCGCGGGCTCGGGCGCCGAGAGCCGCCCGAAGCGTGCGCGGCGCGCCGAGGTCGATCACTTCTTCCGGCTCCGGGAGCTGTGGCGGTGCCCGCAGTGCTCTGGGCATGGATGGAAATTTATTACAATTAGCAGAAAGAGCTGACGACAGTGAAGGTGGCGACGTGGTCACATACTGTAAATAACTATGATATAAACGTAATAATTTACAATACTACAATTGACAAATAGTATATGTTATTAAACCCTAGTAAAAAAAGTGTAGTCTTCCGCCGACATAGCTCGCTTCAGCTTGTGGCTAATACCACCAATACAATAGTTGTGAACAAGCGCACTAGATGACGTTGTACAATCATGCTGAATCGCGATGACGCTCTTTAACACAGGCAGCCTATATATATTCGCATCGGCCAGTAACTAATGGATTGAGCTGCTCTAGTTTTATAGAAAAACCAGCGCCTTTACTCGAAAGACTTCGTTCGCCACGCGTGAATTCACCACACGAGTAATACCTAAGTATATGAACGTTGACGGGACCAACGGTGCCTTATTCGGTCCGCGCTTTCTAATTGCACTTGTTATGTTCGTTGTAAATTGCAAATTTGTACAATATTTCTACTTCAAAATCATTCAAATAAAATTCACAATTTGTTGTTGTGGTTAACCTTCGAGTACCGGTAAGGACACGAGTCGCGACCAAAAACTAATTAAATACATTGTGTGCCGCCAAACCAAATTGGCAGCAAACGGTACCCACGGTGCGGCGACTCAGCTGTAGGTACCTCCGAATACCTACAACCAAGTTGCGACGTGAACTCTCTGGCGCTTCATCGTCGCAAACGTTTAAAAACCAATGACTGGAGTTGATTTCTGAGGTTTTTATGATGTACTTGTTGAGTCCGTAATCAATGCATGATTGTCGTCGTGACATCACTGACTGTAGCAGTTCCACAGCAAGAGTCCGTGGTAATACCGTATTTTCAAAACGATCCACTTGGTAAAAGCCTATCATCAGATTCAGTCCTGGAAGAAGACATCGGCAAAACGGCAATACTAACCCCTATCGGCAAGTGGGAGTTCCCGTTTATGACATTTGGACTCCGGAACGCCTCGCATACGTTCCAGAGGTTTTACAATGAGGTAGGCTATGCAGCTACAATGTTTTCAAACATCAGGAAAACATAAAAATGCATTTTAGGCGCTCAGCTGAGTGCAGTATCCTTATTAATACAGCGTAATGTCCTTTAGGTCAACCCCAAGCACTTTTCTGAACTACACAGTCTCAACAGCCGGTATTCAGCCTCTAGAGCAGTGGTGGGCAAACTTTTTTAACGGGGGGCCAGAAAAATTAAGAGATATCAGGTGAGGGCCAGAATTATAGAAAACCGGCCAAGTGCGAGTCGGACTCTTGCTCATAGAATGCCGTACAAAAAACGAAAAAAAAATTTATGCTGTAGGTTTGCACTTGGTGGAACCTGCTGCACATATATTGTACTGTTCCACAAAAATGTTGTAGAACAGTACAAGTGGTGTTATTCAATATGCGAAAAAAATCACATTTTTTGTATGGGAGCCCCCTTAATTTCCTCTTTTCTTCTGATTTTGGTATTTGTTGTTACAGCGGCAACCAAAATACATCATCTGTAATAATTTCAACTCTCTAGCTGTCACGGTTTTTGACGCAGACTCGTGACGAACAGACGAACAGATAGATGGATGGCGAAGTCTCATAAATAGGGCCGTTTTTACACTTCGGGTACCGAACCCTAAAAATGTATTTTGTGTTGAACTTTTAATTATAAGATAACGATAAACGATAAAAAATAGAATTTAAGTGGTATTTGCAAGGCCCTGCCATGCCATGGTAGGCGGTAGGAAATTGCTTCTTATGTGAACTTGCATTTGAATGCAAGTTCATGTGATGTGGTGAAGTAAGTTTAGCAGCGCTAAAAGGTGTTCAACAGTAAGTCGGTTTGCGATTGAGTTGATGAGCAATTTCATGGTCTAAAAAGTCTGTTTACTTCACCGTCTTCACCTATGTGTTAATTGCTTTACAAAGTAGAATCTACGTAATACTTCTCAACCATCAAAATATAATTATCGCGGGCCTTATACCAGGTGCCGAAGGACCGTCGGCGGGCCGGATTCAATACTTCCGCGGGCCGGAGCTGGCCCGCGGGCCGTACTTTGCCCATCACTGCTCTAGAGGTTAACGTGCAAGCTATAAGGGAGTTCCCGACGCCTAAAAACATCAAGAATGGAGCAAATTCCTCCTGGACACCTCAACTGCTGGAAGTACTCAACGAATGTAAAGGGTCGTTGTCGAAAGCTACTCTCCTAGTTCACCCATCGTCACATGCAGAGTTGGTAGTTCATGCAGATGCATCATGCTATTGGAGCCTTTTCGCACGGTGCATTACTCTATACCCGGTCCGCGCTTTCTAATCTTACATTTGTCAATTGTCTATTGTAAATTTATATTAGGTACATTTATTTATTTATCAAAATCATTCAAAAAAGATTCATCAAGCGGCCGGAGGATTCCACGGCCCTCCATCAATTATGTATGGCGTAGGTACCTAGGTACCCACTAGCATAACAAGCTGAATCTGAGAACGGCCTACTCACTGCCGTCACATAACTATATTGCGTGCCATTTATTGGTTGTCAACACAACACCCAATTCCGGTTGTCTAAACGCCAATGGGAAGTGTCATTCTTACATTCTTCTTTATCACGGAACTAGGAAACTGAAATCTAACAAACTAGGCTCCATTAAGGCTAATATACATGATAGAACTCTCTTCCGGTTGTCACACGCATTGGACTTCTTTTGATTGGTTATCCCGTTTTTGCACTATGTGGAAATGAACGCATTACACAACTGATTAGGTACAGTCTGAATAATAAAATAGGTACGAGTATGAACCGCTTTGTGCGCTTCACAAAGCACACAAATCGTCCTCGTCGACCGAAACAGTTTGCTCACTATGAGGAACATTGAAAACATCCCACGTACCGATAGGGCTTCGGCGAGAAGGCGGGGGCGGTCGTGGGTCGCTCTACTGGGACGTCGGTGAACAGCTCCGATAGCGGCTGTGGCGCGCGGCTGCGGCCTCTGAAACAATACCCGACATCACTTCACTAGAGGGGCAAGCAGCAGAGCAGAGTACTCTGGGCTGGAGATTATAATTATTATCCCAGGTGTCTCCCCCGCACCCGCAGTCGTTCCTGGTGCAAAGACTGGTTATAGTCAGTGAGCGTGGCTATAGCCAGTCGGTGGGGCAATGCGGCAATGCAAATAATGAGATGAAAGCTTTTCAAGACGTGTTGGGCGTTTGGGCGTTTTTTACTAGGATAAAACACTTATAATCGCGATCGGTTAAACTTGCCGTCACCTCGAAACCATCACCCCGAATCTGCATTGCAGGAACTTGAACAATCTCAGGACCCCGAGCACAGAAATTAAAGCTGGAAGTCTATAATTACTTAGGCGTTTTTAATTTTTTTCAATTTTGACTGGCCGTAGCAGAATAAGTAGCATTAAAGCTGAGCAAGGGAACATTTGTCTCATGCGGGGATATTCATGTTATTATCTGTTTACTGTTTTATAAACATGTACCTACCTATTTACTTTTATTATGTGTCCTTGCTGAAAACAGAATAAATCTTTTTCTTTCTTTCTTTATTACCTACTGTGCATTACTAGAAAATCCTAACACCAGAGTGTTTCATCGTCAACCCAAGGACACCGACTTCAGCTACAGCGAGCGAGCCCTGCACCGGAATTTTCTACAAGCCCACAGATAATAGCCTTTATATTCACTGACAGACTTACTGAAAGTTAACTCCACACCACATCACACAATAATTTAATAACACTAACGACACCATCACTAACTGCAACACGTAGATGGGTATTACACGTATGGAGGTATGGACTAACCTTTTTTATGTTTTCACCTTTGGTTTCCCTTGCATCTAGTAAAAATGTTTATCAGTTTGGCATAAAGAGTCAGTATCTCCTTTCCCGATTACAGTTTCTCTTAAATAGTGCAGGAAGAGTTCTCTTAATATTACTACATAATGTAAATAAAAACAAGTTTGAATGAGTAGGTCGTATCAGAATGTTGACACTTCGTGGTATCACATAGGAGGTATGGTATAAGTCTAATGCATTCCTCTATCAAAACAAATTCACACTAGTATTGTATTGATTGGGGAGCAACAGATGTGTCGAAGCGGGCGACACGCGAGGCCAAGTGCTTACTGTACCTAGTGAGTAGGGTGAGGGCACGAGGGCTCGGGTCCTCGGCTCGGTCGCGCGGACACTTACTTGGGGGGCGAGGGCGCCGGGAGCGCGCGGCGGAAGGGCGCGGCGGTCGACGACGCGGGCTGCCTGCGCGGCCTCTGCGGGCTGACTCGCTCGCTCTCGGGGCAGTGCAAGCTGCCGTCGACTGCGAACGGGCACCGCGCATGACCAACCTTCTTTGTTCCGATTGGATCCACGCTACACCATTTTCATTTAATGTGATTTACCACAATTGTTTGGAAGAACGAGTCCGTCTAACTTTACTGAGTTTGTACTAGGCAACACCCGCGGCTCCGTCCGCGTGGCATTTGGTATGTCTACGAGCATGTTAAACTATGAGGTTATTCTTTGCTATTGCCAACCGAAAATGTTGCTGCACCTCTCGAAGACCTGAACAATATCGCAGAATAACAAGTTCAAGTTGCCGGATCGGTTGGGAGTTGGGAGCATGGCATGTAACAAATAATGAACCATGCACAGCGTTCATGCAGGAAATGGGGGTCATTCAAAAATTTGCGAATATGAATGTAGTTTGCTACCAAATACCTACTTAATTAATATAAATATCTAGATGGGGATGCCTGGGACAGATCATGCATTTTAATTCCAAGACAGAATAGTCACCACTACGTCCCGTATGTAACCTTGTGTATTAGGTACATATAGATCGATGCCTGTGTACTGTTTACTACTTAGGTACGTACCTACTTGTACTTACCTACTTTATTTTGTAAGAAGTGGTGTGTTTAGCAAATAAATTTAATTTGTAAGCTAGGAAGTAGGTACTTGGGTTTATGTACAATCCTACATTTTGAAGCTAGAATGTTCTTGGAGACTGTGTTCCTGAAGATTATAAAGAAACACTTACAAAATTGGTGCGGGCTTGTTTTTGATAACCATTTTATTTCCTAAACATAAATTTACGAACAATTTAACATATTTTTGTAAATTTTATTAACGAACAAATTAGTCAGACGCTAAAATTGACTGACAGACATTAAAAAAAAACAATTGAATTCACTTTAAACATAAATATGGAAGAAATAAGGACTTACTACAAATTTGGTAATACTACCTCATTGGATAGGTACCACTACCTACGGGTAGCTCTCTGCAACTCCACACCACAAGCAGGTGGGGTGGAGTGTCCTCACTTAGAGCACCAAAAAACCAACAACAGTTTTAGCGTTGTCATTGAGTTTCTAGAGGGTAATTCATCATGTGGTGTAGTGACTCCTGTGGGGCCAATAAAGAAGCACCTTAACCGTCAAAGGGCAGATGGGGAAGAAGGTGTTTGTTATAATAACTGTGTCCAACCAAGAGACGGAGGTTAAGGCCCAGAAAGGGAGTTACAGCGGTTGGCGCTGCTCATAGACGTAGGTAGGTAGGTAGGTATATGACCCCACCTAGGTAGTAAAATCAATAACGTTTTCATAAATAATCTTGAAGGTTATTTACTATATTATTTTATTCATACTAGGTACCTGCTCAAGTAGTTAGAATTATGAACACTGTAATTGTTTTTATTAAACTTACTTATTTAATTAATTTCAATTACCTACCAAAAACCTCATCTGCCTCCATTAAGCCTCAGATCGCGAGAAACTTTTTTATTGTAAAAGCTTATTCTATCGTTTAGGTAAATAACAGATTTCAAATACCCGTTTCTCTATCACTTGAGTTTTTGAGTAATAATAATGACGTGTTCATCCATAGATCAATCACCAAGTCCATTTTAACCACCAATCAATAGCCCATATTGTAGTTAGCATATCTATTACATACAATAAAACTGTAGAGGGTCAAGAGTCTGTACATGGAAGATATTTTAAAAATTTTAATTGTAGGGGGTTCTTTAATCGATACTGAAGCCGAAAATGTAATCTAAACTTTTCATATCTGTTTGTCTGTCTGTCTGTCTGTATCCCGAATAGGTATCACGTCAAAACTACTGAACCGATTTGAATGAAACTTGGGGAGAGTTTGAAAGAAGGTGAGGGATGAAAGATTAAACAGTTTTTTAGTTGTAACTTCTCAACGCGTGGTCCGATTCATTTTTAAGTGTTATAAAAGGAGTATTTTAAGGATTGTTTTATACAAGTTTCAATGTTGAGAGTTTTCTAGTTCATGAATTAGAGACATCTCAACTTCCCAAAACGTACAATTCAAGGATTTCTTTGAATGTGAGGGTAAAAGTAAACTGGCGTGTAGGCTTAATCATAAAAGAGCTTAATGATTAAGGCTATTGTAAAACAATTCATTCCACGCCTTAGAATAGACTTATGATTAAGCAAACAGGGCCGTTTCACACGCTCCCATTGTACGAGTAGGTAGTTCATTGCCGTTCTTCTGGCGGACCATTTATTATTTTATTTTATTTACGTGTGGGAAAATCCTCATGGATGTTATGCCGGACTTCTACCGACTAAAAACCTCACGTGTCCTGTTAACAGCCTATGGGTTGGGAGCCCCGGGTAAGCCCTCGGAAGGATACCCCAGGACTCCTAACAGACCTACGGCTACCACTGCGGCCTCACCTAGGGAGGGGTTCGGGTGCTATCCCGCGTCTTTGGGGGGTTTTTCGGGTGTTATTCCGCTTCTTAGGGGGGGGCGTGCGTGAATCTCTCACGTCACGCTGTCGTCTAGGGCCTGCTTCTGTAAGGACGGTGAGCCACAGTCCTCAGGCCCCTGGTCTTGGAGAGACGGACCGTTATATTAAAACTCTCAAAGAGCCTCTGCGTGTTCGACCAATATGACCCCATGTAAGCCTTTCAAAAGACCGGATATCTTTGTTAGAAAAAAGAAGATACCCGAGAAGAAGAAAGAGACATAACAATAATATATTGCCTTGTAAATGAACATCTTAGTATGTTAATAAGAAAAAACAATTTATTGAATCCTTTTCAATCAGGTTTTCGATCTGGTCATAGTACCGTTTCCGCCTTGGTAAATATTACGGCTGACATCAAACATGACGTAGAGTGTGGGAATGTTACTGTCCTGGCTCTGCAAGATTTTTCCAACGCATTCAACACTATCGATTTCGACATATCGATTGACATATTGCGATCACTTGGCATATCTCCAATGGTGACCGATTGGTTTCGCAGTTACCTGTGAGGACGCCAACAATGTACCTATACGACTCGAAGACACGTTCTCTTCATGGCGCGATTATGTATTGGTATTGTTAGAGTGCCACAGGGTGGAGTTCTATCTCCTTTACTCTTCGCAATATTTAGTAATTCAATCAAAGATCAACTACCTAGGTTTCAGCTATATGCAAACGATTTGCAGATGGTCACCTGTTTTTGTGACCAGGCATCATTGTCATCTGTTGCTGACGCTGTGGAGGCCATCAATGGTGACTAGTATAAGCGTATGGAGTGGATCTCAAGGTCAACCTATTGAAGTCTCAAGTCACAATTATTGTTGAGAGCTCTTGGATGATTTCAAGAATTGACTGGTGATTACTCCCACCGGTTATTTTCAATGGTACCACCATATCATATAGCGACCGGGTTAAAAACTTGGAAATATCAATCGTGATCTTTAAAACATTTGCGAAGTTTGTTGCCAACTGCTACCAGGATTGCTCTTGCAAACACCCTTCTACTTCCTATCTTAGACTATGCAGACGTCAGCTATCCAGATCTCACTGAGTGCCAATTAGATAAGCTCGAGCGACTCCAGAATTTATGTATCAGATTTATATTTGGACTACGCAAATATGATCATGTCTCTGTTTTTTGAAAAAAGCTCGAAAGGCTGCCTATTCGTCTTCGCCGGAACGCCCATTGCTTGTTATACAGTAGGTATACTGTTCAACCCTTCTACGCCTGCCCATCTCAAAGAAAGATTTGAATTCCTTCATGATACTCATTCAAAGTGCTTAACATCATCAGCGAACTTGAGATAGAAGTGCTGTCACATTCCAGTATTATTGGATAAATCCTTTACCGTTTTGGCAACAGAAGGTACATCTTTATCTGTGGTGGCCTGAGCGCGCGAAATGCCGCATCTGTGGCGGTACATCGTAGATATTCCGCGCGACGTCGGCGGGTGTTCTTAAAACGACCATACCTCATAACTTTTGTATGGTAGACGACGCTACATTCAAACAATTCACAAGCCAACGAAAAAAAATATTTAAAAATCTTTTTTAAAATAATGGCCTTAAGCTTATGTATTTGTGGATGCTGAAAGTGTATTTGGTATTCGTTTTCTTTTATCACCCACAATTCTCACACAATATGACATCCATTGTTACTTCAAAAATGAGGGAAAAATGATATACAAAAATTAAAAATCGAGTTCCTTTTTATTGCCTTACATTTTTTACTAACAATAATATTGAACTATTATAAGGCGAATATTAAGTACTTTTTTTTTTGTATTTTCTCTCCCTTTATATCTCTTTCTCTGTAAAATTTCATGTTTAACTTTTTCTCCGATGTGATGAGTTCCAAATCCTCTACCTGCTTGAAAAAATTAGTAAACTGTTCACCTCTTGTTCTAAAGTGGTAAATGGATGTTCCAGATTCTAATGAATGTTTTTCTTTCAGTCTAGAACCAAGCAATTCCTCTTTTTCATTGGTCAAGCCCAACTCCTTCACTGAATCATTTAATTCAGCTTGTGTAAACCACTGTGATTCTAAATTTTCTGGAAAACATAGAAAATCTTCATGACATGGTTGACTTTCATTTAATTTGGAGCTGGACTGTAAAACATCATCGTCAGATTCAGGTGGCATAGTGAAAAGAAGTCCCGGTCCATGTCTTATCGGCTGATCAACTGATGGAACATTAGGATAGACCCTCTTTTGGATTAACCCTCGGGGTTTAGGGGTCATGCGTTACTTCTCATGGAGCTAACGTTACACCCTGAGGGTACAGTAGTGGCTTCTTCAATCAGATCCCTAAGATTCAATATCTTAGGGATTAACGAAAAAGCCCACATTAGGAGGAAGGGCATAACGGTACTCCGTTCGTTGAGCAGCCCGCCTGGGGCAGTACCTCCGCCCTGCAGAAGACCGCGGTAATAGTAACCTGACTCCGGTTGGGTTATGTTCCCCGTCGGTTAGCAGGGATCCAGAGCTCATTGGGGTGACTCTGTGCCGGTGACGGTGAGACCAGAGGCTTAGTCTGTCTCCATTGGCAGATAGAGGCGCGGAATATTGGTACGGCGGTCAGGGAGACCCGGTGAAACGGTTGACCGCTGACCGCCCGCAGGCTGTACGGAACCCGAACCTGGGGATTACATAATCTCCGCCCCAGGAGGCTGAACCAGCAGCCTGTGTAAAGTCCCTGGTGCGGTGGTCGTGCCGGAGGAGGATACCGGAGTGGACGCGGCTACTGCATCGGGGGGGGACCGGGGGCCCTTCCGTACGCCGTGCCAATCTACCGCACTACCTCTGCCTGCCTTTGGTTAGTTAGAGTCTCGCTTAGTCTCTTGCGCCACCGGCACACAGGCACCTCTTCACTTTTTTAACCCCCCTTTTTAAAAAAGAACATGGCTAAAGGAAAAAAGACAAGAAAAGTATACACAGCGGCTTCGTCGTCCACACTTTACATGGACCTTTGCAACATCAGAGGTATGCACAAGAACCTCAACGTAGTCCACCACCATCTGGAAACTGTGAAGCCGACCCTTTTTTTCCTGACGGAGACGCAGATTTCATGCCCGGGCGATACATCCTACTTAATGTACCCTGGCTATAAGCTTGAGTACAACTTCAAGCCGAAAGCCGGGGTATGTATGTACGTCCGTGATGATGTCTGCTGTCGCCGTCTTACAAGCCTTGAAGACAGGGACCTGTCTACGTTATGGGCGCGCGTGGATCACGGGGGCCACACTCGGATCTACGCGTGCGTGTACAGGTCTCACAGCGGTAACACGGACACAGTTCGCCTTTTTGACCACCTGCAACAATCGACTGACAAGGTGATTGAGCAGTATCCTTCTGCGGAGATTGTGATTCTGGGGGACTTCAACGGTCATCATGTTGACTGGTTGGGCTCCCGGATGACCAACTTTGCGGGGAACGCTGCACACGAATTTGCCCTGACCTATGGGTTCTCCCAACTGGTTAAATCCCATACGAGGATACCAGATAAGGAGAACGAGCATAGTGCATTGCTGGACCTCCTGCTGACAACGCGTCCGGATGGATACAACGTCTCAGTGGATGCTCCGCTCGGATCGTCGGACCACTGTATCATTCGGGCGCATGTGCCTCTCGCAAGGCCTGAACCACCTCGGCCCAAGGAGTGGCGACATGTGTGGCACTATAAGTCAGCAGACTGGGATGGACTGCGGGAGTTCTTCGCGTCGTACCCGTGGAGGCGGCTTTGTTTTGCCTCAGACGATCTGGATTCCTGCGCTGCAGCAGTCGCTGAGGGGATCCTGGAGGGCATGGAGTGCTATATTCCCAACCGCTGGATCCCCGTAGGAGCAAAAAAGCGACCGTGGTTCAATCGGCTCTGCAGAGAAGCTTTGATGCTGAAAGAATCTGCCTACAGAGCCTGGACCACGGCTCGTGCAAATTCAGATCCTAACATCTCTGAGGTGAAACGCAAATTAAATGCCGCCTCGAGGGCCAGCAAAAGAGCAATTGTCAGGGCTAAATTCGATTTCGTCGGCAGAATTGGTGAGCGGCTAGCAGGGTACCCTTCAGGGAGTCGTGAATTCTGGTCGCTTGCCAAAGCTGCCGAGGGAAACTTCTGTCAGTCAGGTTTACCACCTTTGCTTAAACCCGACGGTAGTCTGGCCCAGAGTGCCAGGGAGAAGGCCGACCTTTTGGGTTCTCTCTTTGCCTCTAACTCGACCATGAGCGACGGGGGTGCTGTGCCGCCGGACGTTCCGTGGTGTGGAACTTCCATGCCGGAAGTTAAATTTACGCAGCGGGACGTCCGACGGGAGCTTCGTTCTCTGGACGTTCATAAGTCGAGTGGGCCAGACGGTATACCCGCGGTAGTACTTAAGCAGTGTGGTCCAGAGTTGTGTCCGGTACTTACACGTCTTTTCTCGCTTTCTTATTCCATGCGACAAGTCCCGGCATCGTGGAAGATCGCGTATGTGCATCCTGTGCCCAAGAAGGGTGATAGGACCGACCCGGCCAATTACAGGCCTATAGCCGTCACCTCACTATTGTCTAAGGTGATGGAGCGTGTAATAAATACACAGCTCCTGAGGTACCTTGAGGAAAACGACCTGCTCAGTGACCGGCAGTACGGTTTCCGTCACGGTCGCTCGACGGGCGATCTTCTCGTGTGCCTCACGCACAGATGGGCGACGGCTATCGAGAGTAAGGGCGAGGCTCTAGCAGTGAGCCTCGACATTTCTAAAGCCTTTGACCGGGTCTGGCACCGTGGTCTTCTTAAAAAATTGCCCTCCTACGGACTGACCGAGAGATTATGCGGATGGGTGTCCAGCTTTTTGGCCGATAGAAGCATCAGGGCTGTTGTCGACGGCAGCTGTTCTGACTGCATGGCCATAAACGCTGGAGTACCGCAAGGCTCAGTGTTGTCCCCTACCCTGTTTCTGCTGCATATCAATGACATGTTGTCTATTGACGGCATTCATTGTTATGCGGACGACAGTACAGGGCACACTTGTTACACAGGCCGTCCCGGTTTCTCTCGGGACGCAGTGGAGGAAAGTCGTGAACAGCTTGTGTCTGAAATCGAGGCTACTCTTACTAGAGTGTCCGATTGGGGTAGACAAAACCTTGTCCAGTTCAATCCCTCCAAGACACAGGCGTGTTTCTTCACCGCTAAGAAAGCCCCAATTACTGTAGCGCCACGATTCCAGGGCACATCTCTTTCCATCTCTAAAAGTATAGGGATCCTTGGTGTTGACATCTCCAGTGACGTTCAGTTCCGCAGTCATTTGGAGGACAAGGCCAGGCTGGCGTCCAAGAAGCTCGGTGTGCTCAACAGGGCGCGGCGGTACTTTACTGCGGCGCAAACACTGCTTCTATATAAGTCGCAAGTGCGGCCACACATGGAGTACTGCTGTCACCTCTGGGCGGGGGCACCTGAATATCAGCTTCGCCCATTTGACTCGGTGCAGAGGCGAGCTGTGAGAGTTGTCAACGATCCTATACTGACAGGTGGTGTGGAACCTCTTCGCGACAGGAGAGACTATGCCTCCTTATGCGTGTTCTACCGCCTGTACAATGGTATGTGCTCCGAGGAATTGTTTGACATGATGCCCACGGCTACCTTCTATCATCGCACCGCTCGCCATAGACAGGGATTTCATCCTCACACCCTACGTCCGGAGCGTTTGAGCACGGTTAGATCCGGTAGGGGTTTTCTTCCGCGCACGCTTAGGTTGTGGAATGATCTACCTGCCTCGGTTTTCCCAAACGCCTACAGTATGGGGTTCTTCAAAAGGGGTCTAAGAAGGTTTTTACAGGGTCGGCAGCGCGAGTGTGGCGCCTCTGGTGTTGCAAACGTTCATAGGCTGCGGTGACCACCGGTCCTTCTGGTGGGCCGTGTGCTTGTCTGCCACCTTAGTGGTATAAAAAAAAAAAAAAAAAAAAAAAAAAAAAATAGGATAGACAATCACTTTCTTATTTTTAGCGTTATATCCAGAAACATCTATGCTACGAAAATAACAATCGTTTAAATGACCATGCTGCGAATTTGAAAGCTTTCTTCTCCTTTTTGAACCACTTTCGAAGATCGTCCACACAAACTTAACGCACTTTGTGAGGAACCCATGATTTGTCTTGATTAACAATCTCCACACCAAAATATGTAAAATATACTTTTTTTTTTCAAAATGAGTAATGTTTCTTTGATGTCATTTAATGACAAAATCACCACATATAACAAAACACGTTGGGAATTTTTTTTACGACCACCATTAGCCATATAAAGACAATACATTTAAATTCAAAACTACAATGCAAGGTTATGTCAACTTATAGAAAAAGAACAGCATTGCAGTTTTTCACAACTACCCGCCAAATAACATTTAATTTCTTTACCAGCCTAATTAGAGCCTGGAACGTTTATCCGAAACTCGTTTGTTCGAATACACTGTTGACAGAATCATCATTGGTAGACGTCTCGTTCCATAGTTCCATACACTAAAATATGTTGCCAACTTATTTAATTTAATTTTTTAAAGATAGATTATACTGTTAGCAATCACCAGGAATGTTAATAAAAAAATATACACTGAGATTAACAAAGCAGATTTCTATCACTTTATTTAACAAATTTTACTACACCCTGAACGTAATCATTACACAAGTAGCTAATCAGTAAGTAACTTAGAACATTCTTACAATCACGGCGACACTAATATCACATGGATCACACTGATCACCAGGGTGTGTAGTTCTTTACTCTGCAGCGGTCGACCGTCGAAAAGAGGGCGTCCACTACATTGCGCGCCTTTTTATATTGGAAATCTAGTCATAGACAAGTCGACTTCTACACGGCCTCTCCTGACCATGCATCGTCCTCGACTGCATATAAGATGTCTGAACCTCAACAGTCATCGGTTCAGATGGACTAGCTTCGGGATTGAACACGCTCATCGGCATGAGCTGCGATGCTTTCATCGAGGCGGCTTCTAAAATCAATTAGAAATAACATGTCATTACTATGTGCCAATGTAACACAAAGACCTAATTGTTGTATCCATCAACCTTTCAAGGCCTTCCAACGTACAGTCCAAAATACATTAGCTAAGATAAATAGCACACAGCTTATCACACATCACCACATTCATTTAATGTGATTACGTTCGCACATTAAAAGGCAAACTATATGAGGATTTCTGATTCATACGAGGTTTATGATTCATTCACACTTGGATTCAAGTATTTACCATTCATCATCACTCTACCAATTCATTGTAGGGCAAACATCCCACAGTCTGTTTGCCGAAAAAGGAACGTCCCGCAGTCCGTCCTCTAACTACATGGGAATTGGCATCCCACAGGCATACCAATAGGAACGTCCCGCAGTCCGTCCTGTACACCGACATTCATCTTTACACTACCACGTAGGGCAAATATCCCGCAGTCTATTTGCCAAAAGGAACGTCCCGCAGTCCGTCCTCTACATGGAGTTGGCATCCCGCAGTCTGCCAATAAGAACGTCCCGCAGTCCGTCCTATATACGAAACTAACACTTATACATAAAACTAGTACCCATATATGTACAAAAGTTGTACCCATACAGAACACTGGCACCCAGCATGTCAGCATGGAACATCCCGTATTCTGTTCCTTCACCAACACTGGCTGCGTTCAGATGACACGCACCCGTCAGGCACACGCCACTTAAGTCAACACCGACAACTCATACATACATACATATGGTCACGCCTTTTATCCTCTAAGGGGTAGGCAGAAGCACATTATATGCCCACATTTCACCTATAGATGTTGTACCACGTAATAGGTGCTGTGCTGAGTCATATTGCTGTGCTGATATGGACAGGCGCAGGTTGTGACTGCCCACTGTTAAAAAAATTTTAACTTTGCTTAATGATTGCCATTTTACTGGCAACCGGGACCAACAGCTTAATGTGCCTTCCGAAGCACGGAAACGCTCGCAAAATAACAAAGTGGTCACGTGGTGGTTACCCATACAAGAACCTGTCATAGTAAATGTTGTCAATATTACCGTCAACTCGCCACTCGAAGAATGCAGTGCAGGTATCAGGCCACCATTCGTCCTGCCATACCACCATAAACTGGGCCGCACGCAGCCCGTCATCCGCTCGGCGGCGCTCGCATGGACCACCATCTACCATACCAGTGTCCAACTTGCATTTTTACATTGAACCTGTGAAAACACAAATTGTTAACATTTAAACACGCGAGGTGAACCTCTATTACGATCCACGTGTGAACCTTACGGTACCTAGTTACTCTTCAGTAACCCGATCGTAGGGACTTCTGCACGTTTTTGATTTACAGTTTAGTTGCAAACCTCCCAATGGCACATCTCAGACTAGCGACCAAATCAGTGGGACGGTAGTTTAGTTTCTCTTTATGAGACCCAGGAAAAAATGAGACGTCCTCCGTTTAATAACGTAAAGGTCAGCTGCAACTTCCACAAAAATATTTAAACACAAATATTTAAACTGTTCATCAGCAATACCTCGATACTAAGACCGCTGCAACGAGCCCCATCTTGGTGCAAATGCTGCATCTCTCTGAGGATGCGGGCATCCCGCAGACTACCCATTAGAGCAGTAAGTTCGACGCTTCCATGTCGCTGAAATACCATTGAAACAACAGTACGCCAAATTTCAGATCGATCAGTTCTGCGAAGCTTAGGAGAAATTCCTTCATCACCTAGAAAGTGATGATGTTCAAAATGTATAGCTAAGACACATTAATCACCTCGGCTCTGAAATAAAAACAAATCGTATCCAAATTGGCCCATCCGTTAGGCAGCTGTGATGCCACAGACAAACACACAGGTTACACCCACAACAACACATGTTTTCGTCGGGGGTTTATTAATTGACCTCGATTCAGATCATGTTGAGTACAGTTCAAGCGTAAGTGGACCTGTCTGTTTGCGTGGTGCATCTTTGGTGTAACGTAGTACCTAAATCTCTGGCCCCATTTCTTTCACGAATTTCACACAACCAGCAGACTAACCTTTGACAGTAAAATCAGCGTTGCTGTACAGAAAAGGAACACTACATTTGTCATTGTCCCAAACCGTTCGGCTACATCCTGTCTAGAATTCAATCCAATGCATGCATCCAAGTATAGGTATTACTGGAAACGGGGTTTTATGTTCTTAAAAAAAAACTCAAGAAGTACAAGTTTATGACTTCTCAATCAATCATCAATCAGCCTACAGCAGTCCACTGCTGGATGTAGACCTCTCCCAATTTACACGGTTCTACGCCTTTCGCATCCTTTCCTACGGCCTTGTCCAGGTCGTTAGTTCTACTATAGATGTGCCAGCCCATGGCCACTATGATGTACTTACTCTGCGAGCTACGTTGACTACTCTGGTTCTCTAATAGATAACATTGTTTCGGATGTTATCTCTCAGAGACACCCTAAGTGTAGCTCGCTCTGTTCTAAGTAAAACACATTTACGCAAGTTGATCGAAAAACTCGCTTTGGTACACTACTTCATGTGACAGAACCATGCCCTCCTCTGCAGTCTATTCTTTTTGTGTCCAGTTAAGAGGCCTTGATATTTTACTGACCTGACCGATATAATTTCGATTGAGATAATCAGCATGTGGCAGTACAACTCCTTTTCTTTGCTGGAAAGCGGAATCCTGTGTTCGTATCGACCATTGGGCGCCTCTCAGAAAAAAAGGAGCAGACCATTTTTATGTTTTGTCAATTTGAGAGTAACATAATAAGGTAATAACAAAAACGTTGAGGGTAACTTAACAAAGTTATAGCAAAAGTGTTATGAAGCCTTTACGACAGCTAACGTTTACTTTACCGAATGGAATATGCTACCACACGCTTCCCATCATCAGCATAGGTTAATACTAGATACTACCACAATACTACTAACTTGCGTCCGTGTGAACCTCCGTGGGAGGTTCTGATTCTGGGTTCACTGGTCACTCTCGTCAGACAATCGTATCAAGCCTTGTCTAATTTGTTATTGATGTGAACTCCAAATAAACTTTTCAGTCAAACCTTGTAGCACGATTCTGGATATGTCTACGAAAATATCCTACAAGATCTAGAATTTGTCGGATCTGTAAGAGTTTTAAGGGAATAGGTGAAAATTATAAGGCGTTTACCTTTTCGTAAGCTTGGCACTTCCTGACCGCAGCTGAGGGCGCGTGCGTGTAGCGTGCACCCGTGCGCATCGCGTAGACGCGCATAACGTGATCAATGCACGCGCGTGTAGCGCATATGAATGCGCGTCGCGCAGACCAGCGTGCAGCGCGTCGTGTGGACTAGCGCGTGCAGCGCACACCAATGCGCATCGCGTAGACTAGCGCGTGCAGCGCACACCAACGCGCATCGCGTAGACTAGCGCGTGCAGCGCACACCAACGCGCATCGCGTAGACTAGCGCTTGTAGCGCGCACCAACGCAAGTCGTGTAGACTAGCGCGTGCAGAGCACACCAACGCCCATCGCGTAGACTAGCGCTTGTAGCGCGCACCAACGCACGTCGTGTAGACTAGCGCGTGCAGCGCACACCAACGCCCATCGCGTAGACTAGCGCTTGTAGCGCGCACCAACGCACGTCGTGTAGACTAGCGCGTGCAGCGCACACCAACGCGCATCGCGAAGACTAGCGCTTGTAGCGGTCACCAACGCGCGTCGTGTAGGCTAGCGCGTAAAGCGCCCATCAGCGCACGTCGCGTAGACCAGCTTGCAGCGCGCGTCGTGTAGACTAGCGCGTGCAGCGCACACCAACGCGCATCGCGTCGACTAGTGCTTCTAGCGCTCAACAACGCCCCTCGCATTGATTTAGAACTCCCGGATCGGCGGACAGGAGGATTATCGCCGTTACTGTATAGGAGAGTGACAAAGGACAGTTTCTAGTCACTTCAACGATTGATTAACTGTGCACAAACATAATCGCACCACGCGTCAATACGTGAATTAACGGGTCAAAATTATAGTCATAAAATACTGCATTCTAAAGGGGTTGAACGCTTGAATCGCGTCCATAATCATTTGTAACGTTTGAAAAGTTCACGGGCACTTTCGGTACTAATTCGCTTCCTTTATGGCAAGTTGTAGAAACATCTCACTTTTAACGATACCGTACGTGTAACAACGAACGAGATTGGATCCGAGACCGCGATGGTGGTGTCTAGGATCGCGACGGCTACGAACGGTATTCCCCGTAATACCCTTCGTGACCAATTACACGACACGTGGCACTCACGATGGTCCACTCAAATCATCAATTCACTATGCAATTTACGGCTTGAATTATGCTGTTCCAGCGCAGAAGGGATTTGAAGATTTCAGAAATAAAACCAATAAATTTTGGGTGGCGAGTACTGAGCTCCAAGGCTAGTATATTTGAAGTGAAGTATAGTGCTTAAACAATTAACTTAAAACTAGTGATGCGCGTACACTCTAAACGTAATTACTAGGGCTGGATGATATCGATGACGCTCGAACATGCCCCCAGCCGTTGAAAGCTGGACTTTCAACCATGGAGAATCAATTCATCATAGGGCAACAAGCTTTGATACAGCACGCCGGACCACTCCGTTTGCTGAGTTACTATCAGCTCGTCTGCTGATGTTGTCGCAGTCTGGATTAAAAGAGCGACCATTTACCCATCTTCCACTTAAGGGCGGCAAATTTTCATGTTAAATAATGACGAGGGAGCCAATTGTACGGAACCTTTGTATGTGTAACATAGGACTCGCTGCTCAAATTAATATAGGGTAATCCCTGCTCCACCTCATCCAAATGTAGCCGTATTGTAGGGTGTGTTGATGGTGAGTCGAGCATAATCTGGAGTGATTACGAAGATCAAGTGTCGTTTTCAATATGTTCAGCCAGTTCCACCAAGTGCCATCAATCAACAGGATAAATAACGAAGTTCCTTGGCTGGTAGTGAGGTGACAAGCCATACAATGATTCATAAAGTGTCCTGGAGTGAGAGGCAAAGGTCTTCGATGATTCAGGACAGCGAAATATGTGTAACTAACCTAAGTTAAAAATTCCTTCATAATAAAGTATACATATCTAAGTTATGCAACAATTGCCCAACACTCGAATTAACTGATGCTTGATCGACAGTCACGCTCGCCTCCCATGGTGTGGCAAAATTGATTAAAAGTGAAACTTTACACCATCTCGAGCTATATTGTTAGATACGGAGTCACAGTTGGTATAAGTACTTAAAGGTTTGCAGCGTCTATACGGTAAATGAATCGGCGCAAAGCATAATAATTATAATTGCTACCTGTCAAATCACCCAATAGTTCTGAATGGCTGTAATGGTTAACCGTACAAAAATGACGATGTGCACTATAACTAGTCTATATCCACGTCCTTGACAACAGAGAGAATTAATAAGTTCTATGATTGTTAGAAAGAAAATAAAAAGTAAACATTACATAGATTACACGTTACGTTAGTGTCTAACTAGCTAAGTTGCTCCCATCGGGTGGCCAGTAAATCTCTCATATTGTGACTAATAGTTATAATTGAGGATCTGCGTGCATTAATGCCAAATGCTCGTATGATCTGAACAAACTTCGAAAAGATGTGTGGACTGTATTTATTAAATTAATATTCAGAAACATGAATTCTACGACCTACACGAATCACTTTATGATCCTCTAAAATATTATGTTTAATATAATTAATAAATTTATGTGAGTCCAGTAACAAATTGTATTCTGGGAAAGCCTGTCTTTGCGACTCAACTAAATGAAATTCATAATTTATAAAATTCTTTACTGAAAAATGAGAAAGATAAGAATTAATGCGATTGCTGCATTGTTTGACACATTTAGTAAGACATGGCATAACACGTTGTAAGATTACTTGATTACAGAACGCTCCTGTACCTGTAAGTTTATCACTTGGATAAATTAATTATTCTATTCCAATAATAACATACATCTGATTTTATCCAGGGTAAATGAATCATCGAATTTGGAGCCCTGGGCCATGAACTATATCTTTGTAAAACGTATGGACCGTGCCACCACCATTCACGATTGGGTATAGCAGTATCCACACTGCAAATATTTACATAAACACCATAATAAGCTGTAAGAGCATAATCTGAGGCGTCAGAAAATTGGTGAAAATGAACAATATTGTGTACCTAACTCACATATTACACGACGAGAAACATTAATATATAGCAATGTAGACAAAGTTTTCATTAAATCAACCCAAGCAGTAATGGTTTCAGGTGGTAAATGTTCATCCCAAAGTAGGGGTTTAAGCCAAAACTTGTGAAGCACAAAGAGATCAAAGATTACAGCAACTGCTGCGAGAATATCTCGGTTATCACTTTGACCCTCATCAAATGTATTGATTGAAACGCTTATGTGATCAGTCTGAGGTCGCCAACACAGCCTTATCGTCTGGTTTAGTTCACCACCGTCGATATTTAAATCGACGAGGGACTGTTTCGACTGTCTGACAAGTAAGGTGAGCTCATTGGACTTCCACTTCCTGACAAGCATGCAAGCAGAAGCAAGAACTTTAGTGACCTCGCGACCTACATGGTAGGCTCCCCCAAACTGATCAGCACCAGTAAGAAGAGTATCCACCATGAAAATGTGTAAAATAACTTTAGCGATCTTTAAATCAATACATTTGAGTCCCATTTGCTTGAGAAGACACCTCGTTACTAAATAGGGGACACTAACAGTGCCGTAATTTACAATGCATAAAGAAGAAGCTTTGAGTGGCTCAGACGAATGATAACGTTCAATGAATTTTAATAAATGTATATTAGCTGGATGTATAAAATTGTAAATGTAAAACATGTACATTATCTCGACGTTAGTCGAGCTTACGTACTTATACATCCTAAATCTAAAAGGAATAGAAATTAAGGCGTACTGAATGGTCGGGAAAACCATTTGAATATTCCTTTTATATATTCCTGACGATATGGGAGCACCTGCATTAAAAACTACACTTAATTTGGTAGTGGTGCTGCCCTTCCTCAACACTCCATAATGAGGGATAAGATAATATAACGGAGTATCTTCATTAATACGGCACTCGGACATATGCCCTAAAGAAATGGACTTAGATATTAAGTCCTTGTACACATTGTCGAGTGAAGGGAAATCCATATTTCTACGAATAAGAGATAAAACACAACGTTTTAGATGAGAAAATGAATCGCCAAACGTATTTGAAGACTCCTTCAATGGTAACTTCACACAGAAGCGACCAAAAGACATACTACAGGTATTTTGTTCGGTTGCGTAAATAGATGAGTCATGGCAAATCTTCTCAATTTGCCTAAACCGCATTAATTGTGTTTGGACATCATCTACCTGCGAAGTACCTTGTATGTTAAAAATATGAAAATCACATGTAATATTAGACGGATATTTCACCTTACAGCCGCTATTAATTGGGCCACAAACTAGCCAACCGAGCCTAGTTTGAAACAAAATAGGTTTCTTATCCCCTAATACTATTCTTTCAGAACCTAACAAATTCCAAAATATATCGGCCCCTATTACAATATCTATGGCCTGTGGTATGTAAAAATAAGGATCAGCTAAATTAATATCGGTAGGTATACTCGTATGTAATTGAATTCGTCTAGAGGGCACATTATCCGCTATGGTAGGTAAAACAAAACAAGTTAAATTATCAGAATATGATTCACAAAGAGACTTAATGGTAACATGACACAGTTTATCTACGTGTGACAACGAATTATTTATACTTTGTATAGATTCATTTGTAGATGTAAATGGTAAGCCAAGTTTGTTAAATAGGTTTTCTGTCATCAAACAAGACGTGCTGCCCGAGTCAAGGAGTGCGCGTGCAATATGTACCTTATTATTAACGTCATAACACCTAATCAATGCAGTCGATAACAGAACATCGCTCACAGTGTGCGCACTGATATTAGCAGATAAAGTTATATTATGGCTATCTATGTTGGGTGCAACGATGCACGCCGCTGGCGCGGTCGCCGAGGACTCGCTTCTATTACTCGTGCCTGTGACGTCGTTATCAGTAGTCTTACAGTTATCTGTTGACGAATTTGATGCAGATTTTTGTTGTTTGTGAATTAAATGGTTATGTCTCCTATGGCATAGCGTACACCCTTGTTTCCTGCAATTGTTCGCATAATGACCACGACGAAAGCAGTTATAACAAACCTTAAAGTGAGGTAATGCAGCTATACGGTCATTGATACTTAAAGCCAAGAATTGAGCGCAAGTGTTGAGGTTATGATCGCCCTTGCATAGTGGACAAGTACTTGATGAAGAAAAACTACCATTAAGAGAAACCATCGCCTTTAACTTTGTGTGTTGTTTTGTGTTTGAATTACTTGAGTGACCAGAGTGATGAGAAAGTTCCAAAGTTTCAATTAAATCAGCGCGGTTTTTCATAAATTCCATGAAGCTAATAAAAGAAATGGACTTGGTTTTGTCTAATGACCCTTTGTGTTCTTCCCACTCTCTGAAAGTTTTACTATCTAATTTCTGTGTGATAATGTGTATCAATAAAGTGTCCCAAGTACTGACGGGCTCACCTAAGGTACTTAGTGCTCGTATATTTTTATTTATTTTATCAATAAGACCCTTTAATGATACTGAGGACTCTTTTGTGATTGACTCGATATCAAACAAAGCTGACACATGATTTTGTATTAATAAGCGTTTGTTATCGAATCTCACACACAAGAGATCCCAGGCCACTATATAGTTCTGAGCAGAAAATTCGATAGATTGGATCAGGACAGCAGCAGTCCCTTCCAAGGAGGTTCGTAAATAGTGGAATTTATTAACCTTATCTATGTCGTCATTTTCGTGGATCAGACTAGAAAATGTATCTCGAAACTCGAGCCAATTGTTATAAGAACCAGAAAACTTTGGTAAATTGATAGTAGGTAACTTGACGAACTGACGCTTAGAACTTGTGCTACAATTATGGAATGAATCGTTTTGTTCTGATTTAGAAAAAGTGCTAATCATATCTTTTGCTTTAGCAAGTACAGAGTAATATTGCGATTCCATAGCCGACCTCTCGACTATTTCCTCGTCGATATTATCAGACAAATATTCGAGCTGTAGTTGAACGTCATTAAATTCATCATAAACTGTTTCGAATTTATCAGAACGCAATTGTAACTCCGTTACCTGACAGGGGGTTAATTTGGCATCCTGTAAACTCGATATATAATTCCCAAATACAGTGAGTCTCCCTTTACAACTGCTACGTTTCTTTTTAAGTTGTATTAAATTTGCCATTATGGGAGACGAGTGCTTCGACCTGGAAATTTACAATTTATAAGGTTACCTCTTAAACTAACAAATTTAACTGTAGTTAAATACCTATTGATACTATCTTATTACACCATTATATTATTTACTGAAATACAGGACTTCAAAAACTTTACAACTTTAAGTATTAAAATACGATTTCTGATTAATTAACAATGTAAATAATTATTATGTATTGTTAAAGAGGTAAATAACAATTTAATTAAGCTTTAGACAAATAAAATTAGAACTAAGTTGAAATTAATTAATCAATGTAGATGTAGGTAAGTAGCTATCGATGTAAGTAAATTACTGTGCTGTATCTAAGCACGGATAACTATTTCCACAAAGATTACAAACAATATTACTTTCAAACTTAGAAATTACACTTTAAAGCATTGTAATACCTAAAAATCAGAATTAAAGTCAAGTTGTAAATTTATAAGTACTAACCTTATGTCTGCTACAGATACTCTAATTTAAATATTACCTTACGAGTGTTGGGTGAACTATAATTTAATTTATATTAATAAAGATTTACAAATATTTCGCTTGTTTTATTCCAAGTTCCATCCTCTTTGACCTCTAGTTCACCTTTTCAATGTAGGTAAGTACGTAGTACAAATAGCAAGTTTTGGTTCTTCGTATTTATTATCCTCTTCAATACTTAATTGTGCTGCTTATGTTCTGCTGTATATCCGGGTCGGTGGACCATGTTCCAGCGCAGAAGGGATTTGAAGATTTCAGAAATAAAACCAATAAATTTTGGGTGGCGAGTACTGAGCTCCAAGGCTAGTATATTTGAAGTGAAGTATAGTGCTTAAACAATTAACTTAAAACTAGTGATGCGCGTACACTCTAAACGTAATTACTAGGGCTGGATGATATCGATGACGCTCGAACATATGCGTTTTAGGCATAATTACACGAGAAAACACAAACAAATTGCGTAAAACATACACAACTCACTAAAAGAGGGTACTTTGTAATGATTACGTTCCTTATGTTTCATAATACCTCTCGTTCGACTCGGTGAGTTGGCGATTAGGTAAGAATCCCACTTCTGATGTTAGCAATCACCAGGAATGTTAATAAAAAAATATACACTGAGATTAACAAAGCAGATTTCTATCACTTTATTTAACAAATTTTACTACACCCTGAACGTAATCATTACACAAGTAGCTAATCAGTAAGTAACTTAGAACATTCTTACAATCACGGCGACACTAATATCACATGGATCACACTGATCACCAGGGTGTGTAGTTCTTTACTCTGCAGCGGTCGACCGTCGAAAAGAGGGCGTCCACTACATTGCGCGCCTTTTTATATTGGAAATCTAGTCATAGACAAGTCGACTTCTACAATACTATATTTTCCATATAAAATGAATTGTTGTCTTTTCTTGAAATGAGGAAAATCGGTGGGTGATACAACATTTTTATTATTCTCTATTTTTTTTTCGGAATCAGCTCATCGAATTATACAAAGTTCAGCTAATTTTATTGAAAAAGTTTTTTCATCGTTGGCCTGTGATTATTATCATTGAAATTGTTATGAAAGAAGCTAATAAAAAATAATAGATTCAGCCAGTTTTGATTTGTAATGTATTACTAACTAGCGGACGTCACGCGGTTTCACCCGCGGAGTTCCCGTTCCCGTGGGAATACGGGAATAAAATATAGCCTATGTTCACCGCAAAGAGTGTAGCTTTCCAACAGTAAAAGAATTTTTCAAATCGGTCCAGTAGTTCCGGAGCCTATTCGTTACAAACAAACAAAAAAACAAATCTTTCCTCTTTATAATATTAGTATAGATTAGTATAGATATATCAACTGAAAAAAAAACATCCTGACATACAAATTTTACAACGGACGAGCTTCAAAAAAAACCCGATTTCGGCGGCGGTGAGTAACTAAAATATTGCTATGAAATACTTAGGTTAGTTTTCAAATATGTTATCACTTTTTAGGACAATTTCATGTACTAATTTATAAAAAAAAAAAATGGAACGGTGGTGATTTCACTTCAAGTTTTGGGACACCTGTTTTAGTTTACGGTCCCTAGTGTTCACGACCGTTGTGAAAGTCTAAGCAAGTATAAGCCCCGCACGTTGATATTGCGCTTGGCGGCCATCTTGGTGACCACTTGGTGACGTATGTCCGTCGAGCAGTCAGTACTAAAAAATATACCGTACGCAGCTTCGCTAGGCCAGCGCGCGTTCGCGCTACGTCACGATGACGTCACTTAGCTGTCATTATGACAAGGTTCCTGCGCATTACCAACTTGCGGGGCTTATAAGTGACATAAAGTTAGCTTAGTACATAGTACGATTGTTTCGTTTACCGATAGATGGCGCTGTGCCACCTTCTGCATCTCACTTAGTTGGTTTACAGTGTTGGTAATATATAGGAATTACTTGTTTTCAGTTGATATATAATAAAATTTGTCGATTATTTTAATCAGTTCAGAGTAGTAGGTGTTTCATTTATGTACCAACCCTTCTATCTCCCATCAAGGTCAACTAGTCGACCACTAGATCACGGCAACCTGGTATTGTCGTAAACATTTGGTCCTAACGAGCCAAATCTCGTATTTTCGGCGAACAAACTGTGGTTAGTTCGCTCCCCCCGTAGTACTCGCAGTGGATCGCTGCGGAACGGTACACGGAACCCGCATCAGCTACGCCTGAGGCGCTACGGGAAGATCAAGAAATCAGCTACGAGTTCACCTACGAGTTCAGCTACGAGGCCAGCTACGAGACCAGCTACGAGTTCAGCTACAACAGCGACACCTGAGGGGTGCAGTTGGAGGAGCGAGTAAGCAGTAATTGCGGCAGTACAACCCGTTCACTAGAGGACGCCACCGGTATCTTGAAGATAAATCGCGGCTGGTGATAAGTGAGTCAGTGCAAACTGTAAGTACTTTTGAATTCTTTTACTAGTATTCAGTGCAGTGAGGTAATCAAGCAAATTTGACTTTTATTTCCACAAGAATCGAAACTTAGTAAAAATCATCTACATAAGTGCCAAAGTCTACTGAAGAACTTTAACATAGAAAATATTTTATAGAAATCATAAAGACATTGTAATTTTAAGTTTATTAGTTTAGTATTATTATGTGTGCATGTTAGACTTAGAATAGTTTTAGAAAAAACGAGGGAACGCGGAGCCTATGCCCGATTTTAGTCAGTAGTAAATTAATTTCTCAAACACTTGTAAAATTTTTAGTATTTGTAAAACAAACATAAAATGGAAGGTTTACTTAAAGTGTTGAATAACACTCAAACAATTATTCAAAAGGGTTTAACTAACTTTAAAAAGAGTCCCAAAGATAGGCTTACGGTAGAATATCTGGAAGCAAGGCTAGAATCTTTAGAAACTGACTGGGCTCTGTATAAAGAAAACCACCGAAAGTTGTATGAAAATTATAAAGATATTGATGATTTGTCACTTCTCAGTATGTATGAATCGACTGAGGACACATTTATTAGTTATAAGTCTTTGATTAAAACATTGTTGAATAAATCTAAAGCTAAGAAGGAAACTAGGTCTGATATTTCCGAAGCAGTTCATTCGTCTAAGAGTTCAGCAGCTAAGCTGCCTAAGATAGTTATCCCAACTTTCAGCGGTAAATATGACGAATGGACCACTTTTCGCGATTTGTTTATATCACTTATAGATAAGAATTCTAGTTTAGATAAGGTTCAAAAAATGCATTATTTAAAGCTACACCTTAAGTGAAGCTGAGCAATTTGTTAGGCATAAGGAAATATCAGAATTAAATGATGATCAATGTTGGGCTAATCTTCAGAAACGTTATAATAATAAAAAATATATTTCAAACTGTATTTTAAAACGACTTTTCGGTCAGAAACGTTTGTCTGTGGAATCGGCAATGGGTATCAAGCTTAGACCATATATCACGGGACTAGCCTTTGTGAACCACCGCATACAAAAATATTCTGCCAGTTTTCATACAAGTGAAGGGGGAAACACAAAGACATATAAAATTTCATTGCATTTAAAAATGTATTAATCGACAAACGCGTAATGGCTGTTGTATGTTAATTGTTATTGTATAGTCAACTACAATGAATGTACTAGTTTAATCATATAAAATTATGTATTGATGTACAGTGCTTTTATAAAGCCAAAAGACCAAATGGTCATGTGCAATGGCAGAAAACAATGCTTAAGTAAGGCGCATCCTGTGGTTAGATGATCTAAGGTATCAAGGAATTGCTTGACACCACAAACGATTGTCTAAGTGCACTTGGGAATTTGAACATTGATGTGACTACATGGGACGTTATCATCATCCATATCGTATCCTTTAAGCTAGATCCTGAAACCCGGAAACAGTGGGAGTTATCTGCTAATTGTCACGATAGTAACGAGTTACCTTGTTTGGTTTACAGTGTTGGTAATATATAGGAATTACTTGTTATAATAAAATTTGTCGATTATTTTAATCAGTTCAGAGTAGTAGGTGTTTCATTTATGTACCAACCCTTCTATCTCCCATCAAGGTCAACTAGTCGACCACTAGATCACGGCAACCTGGTATTGTCGTAAAAACCTAGTTCTCGGCCAGTATTTTGCACATTGCAAAATGACTTTTATTGAATCATCGGTAGACTCTCTTTTTGAATAGTAACCTCTAAGAATACTAACTACCTAGAAACCCTCTCGCCTCGTGATCACTGCAACAAAAACTGCCGTACTAAACTCGGGAAACTAATCATGCTAAAGTTTTGTTCTCAAGTGATCATAAAATGGAAATAATTTATAAAATGGAATTGTAATGTCTATCTGTATGTTTAAGTTAGACATTTTAGATGTTTATAGATACGCGGATGCATGTCCGGCCAAGTTATGTAAAAGAAACTGGCGATATTTACATCAAGAGCTCTTTATAGCCCTCTACAACTTGAAACGTATTTTCGCGAATAATATATAAAATGTCTATCTGTATGATTATAGATATATCTACATACGCGGATGCTTGTCCGGCCAAGTTATGTAAAAGAAACTGGCGATTATACATTAAGAGGTCTTTATAGCCCTCTACAAATTGAAACGTATTTTCGCGGATGACATATAAAAAGTATAGATACGTTACCCACACTGCGCAATGGCAAGACAAATGGGAGGCAATTGCCCACAGAGTTACGCACCAACCAGTATAAGAAGTAGAAGAAGTGTACTGGTCGACCGATGTTCGCTGGTTCTATCGACCTATAAGCGTAGTCGCGTATTATGTGACGGGCTAATGGCCGCTGTTTTTTAAGGTGCTCCCTCACCGGGAGCATTCGCGCGTAATGTAACGTTACGAGTCGAGAATTACAGCCGGTGAGGGAGGTGAACCGAGCATTGCAATGCGCGCCTTGTAATGATACAATGTGTATCGTTTTGATACAACTCGTAACATCAATGCGCTTTGCGCACCTTGTAATGATACAATGTGTAATGTTTTGATACAACTTGTAACATCAGTGCGCTTTTTTTATTGCGGCTGGCCGGCTGCACACTGGTCCGTATTTAAAATAGGTGGACATACGATCTAAGATGTCAAATGCTTTTGGGAAAAAAATAGTAGTACGAGTACGCATTTCTGGTTAATTTTGCAATTCAATATGGCCGCCGCGCCACCGTTGTAAAATTTCATGTTGGATACCGTATAAGGGGTTTTTTGGTATGCTGAGTTCGAGTTTCGGCTTAATTTAGAGATCCAATATGGCCGCCGCGCCGTTATCACAAAATTTCATGATGGGTATCGTTAAAGGGGTTTTTTGGTATGCCGAGTACGAATTTCGGGTTAATTTAGAGAACCAATATGGCCGCCGCGCCGTTATCACAAAATTTCATGATGGGTTTCATGGTCACGAAATTTTGTGATTTCGGCGCGGCGGCCATATTGGATCTCTAAATTAACCCGAAATTCGTACTCAGCATACCAAAAAAACCCTTAAACGATACCCATCATGAAATTTTGTGATTTCGGCGCTGCGGCCATATTGGATCTCTAAATTAACCTGAAATTCGTACTCAGCATACCAAAAACCCCCTTAAACGATACCTATCATGAAATTTTGTGATTTCGGCGCGGCGGCCATATTGGATTGCAAAATTATCATGTAATCACCTACAGAGATGGATTATAATCTATCTCTGTAGGTGATTACATGATAATAATGTCTGAAATGATACAAGTTTTATCCCGGGAATAAGTTCCCATGAGACGCGGAAAAGAGAACAAAATTTCACGCAGGCGAAGCTGCGGGCATCAGCTAGTCTATAATAAATGTTACATTACCCGCGAATGCTCGTGTCGGTCAGGGAGGTAGCATCGTAACGTAATGCTCGAGTCGAATCTATAAATGTTACATTACACGCGAATGCTCGAGTCAGTCAGGGAGGTAGCATCGTAACGTAATGCTCGAGTCGAATCTATAAATGTTACATTACATGCGAACGCTCGTCGGTCAGGGAGGTAGCATCGTAACGTAATGCTCGAGTCGAATCTAATTTGTTACATTACAGGCGAATGCTCCCGGCGAGGGAGCACCTTAACACGTCCGGCAGTACGAACTGTATCTACCCAAGTCTAGTAGTATGAACTCCATAAATGAACTAACGAAACGTAAAAGACTTTTTGAAATCCAACACGTAGTTCCCGAGATCCTAGCGTTCAAACAAACGAACAAACCCTTCAGCTTAAGAACATTTGAACAGATTTCACCATTTATAACTCACATTTAGGTATTTTAAATGATTTCCTTAATTTAAAGTATGCCAAGTTTCTCGTTACTGAGTCCGAACAATTGTATAGGTCGATTTTCACTATTCTCGACTCACACTTGACCGTTTCCAAATTATTTATTTTACGACTCTCTAATAATTTAGTTCCATTTCCATACCTAGGTAATTCTTTACTTATTTAATTTGGGGAATTCTGAATTGGAACCTGGCAACACCAACAAAAACGTCAAGATGGAGTCGAAGAAATTAGACATGCGTAAATAAATAGATTTCAGAAAATTGTGATAAGTTTCGAGTTACTTACAGACATTCCTGGCTGTTTTTAAATATTTTCTGTAATTTCGACACACTTTTATTGCACAATTCGATATTTTAAACAATAAAATTTTGTCACGTGACACAAGCTTATCCCTTGACAACAGAATGTGCACTAAATGGCGGATCGGCACTTATCCGCCAACAGTTAGCGCTTAAAATTTTGGACGCTTTGCTGTCGTTCAGAGACTATCTACCTACTTAACACATCTCTGAGTAACCTGTTTTTTCTCCTTGTGAGTATGTCCAAAGCAATTTATGATTTTACTTGCATTTGTGTATCAAAATGTATACTTAAACAGGAGTAAACCTGCGCCATTAATTATTAGATTTACATCATAACTTATCAAATAAAAATGATCTAATGATCAGCCATGTTGCCTATGCTGACCGAGAAATTGACTTTTTGAGTGTTAGTTTTTTTTTATTTTGACATTGATTTACGTAATTTAATGCATTTACTAAGAATTTAAAATTTCAAATGTTTACTGAAGGTCTGTCTTATAACTAATTCTTTGAAAATGGTTTTTTTTTTACTTTCTTTACCACAATAATGTTTGTTGCACCAAACCAAAAATTTTGTATTAGTTTTCGGTCATATCCAGTTCTATGGGCTAAAATATAGATTACCTTCAGCTCATTATCGGCCATAAAATATTAATATTTTAAAAATCTATTTTGACCATCTTTTTGTTAAGAAACATGCGGCCGAAATCTAACGCTGAAGTTCACCACAAATTTCTACTTAGATTCGCATCATTTTATTAAAAACAATGTTCTATTCAATAGACATATCAAAATTTGAAAATGACATGTAATACGTCAGCTTTCGGCCAGCAGGCCGAGAATTGGTTGAAACTAAAATATTACATTTAGTTATCCGACCACATGATTTAATGATATAGGTATACAGGGTCATTTGTAAAACACCAGCAACCTGCCAGGACTGGATTGTTAACACCATCAGCAACAACATTTGGTCTACCACTTCCAAGATACCCCATTACACTGAACATAAAAACACATGAAGCATTTTTCAACTTTGTATTATTATTTTCATACTGTAGTGACATTCATAGTCTATGTTTCATTCATAAATGAAAACATAACGAAACGATACACCAAGCTACACGCGACTTGATTCAATTCATGTGTACATAACCGTTCGACACTTGTTGTTCGATAACGTTCAAGCCAAGTAACAAGTTGTAACTCTTTTTATTAGTTGCTAGTAGAGATGGGCAGAAGGTTTTAACCCAGTGGGTGGAAATGGGTTTAAACCGGGTCTTTTGGGAGGAAACGGGTTTTAACCCAGGTAAAAACCCAAATATAGGGTTAAAATCAGCGATACTTTCATTTTGAAATGAATTATTTAGTGTTCAATTCTACATGAAAGTACCTTTCGCCATTCGCCAGTTTCATTGTCTAAACAAGTTGAATACTTATTATTTATTATACATTATGGAATTTAGACGCTAGTTGGACGTAAAGTACCCTTAATATTGATAAAAGCAAGTTTTGCTGAAAGGAAACATTCCTTTATTTTCAAATGCACGTCAAACTGCATTTCAAGATTTTTGAAAAATCACCTGCTTCAGCCGGGAATGGAACCTGGGAGATCTAAAAAAACCACATGTATTTTTTGATACCAACCGAAAGTGTCTGTATACCGGTCAGGTTTATAAATAAATATTGTGGAACAGTACAGTTAAGTACAATGAAATGTACTAGTCTTATCTTACAAAATGATGTATCTCTGCGAGTGCCATAATGAATTTACCGAAGATTGTGACAAAAATATTGGTATCTAGTCCACCGAACATGACAATATCATGTTTGCGTATAAAGAACAATAATGACCTCAAATACACTTTTTTATTTTTTATAAAGAAAAGAAAGAAAGGAAAGCGGAAAGCCAGTGGTCCTGAGGGCATTCCGGCGGTGGTGCTGAGGAAGTGTGCAGCCGAATTGTCTCCGACGCTAACACGCCTGTATCGCCTTTCCTATTCGTCAGGAGAAGAGCCGGAGGCTTGGAAGGAGGCGAACGTCCAGCCGATTCCCAAGAAAGGGGATCGGTCGGATCCGGCCGACTATCGCCCCATAGCCGTAACCACCGTCATCTGCAAGGTGTTCGAGCTGATTATTAACAAGCAGCTCATGCGCTATCTGGAGGATTACTCGCTAATTAGCGATCGTCAATACGGCTTTAGGCCGAAACGATCAACGGGTGACCTCTTAGCGTATATAACACACACCTGGGGTGAGTCTATGGAGAGGCACGGCGAATATCTGGCTATTTGCCTAGACATCTCGAAAGCCTTTGATTGCGTCACTTCTTTCCAAGCTGCCGGCATACGGTCTGTCGCCTCAGTTGTGCCGCTGGTTGGCCAGCTTCCTGCACGGGCAACGTATACGGGTTCTCTGTGATAGTCAGGCTTACGGCTTCTTGCAGGTAAATGCCGGAGTACCACAGGGATCGGTATTGTCCCCAACTCTCTTTCTTCTGCATATCAATGACATGCTGTCCCTTGGGTGCATTCATTGTTATGCGGATGATAGTGCTCTGCATGGGAGCTATTCTGGCCGTCCAGTGGATGGGCGACATGACGTGGAAGAGAAGAGACAGCAACTCGTGGCGGATCCCGACCGGGAGCTGGGTCACATTGCCCAATGGGGTTCAGACAACCTGGTCAAGTTCAATGCCGGGAAAACACAGTCGTGTGCGTTTACAGCTAAGAAGTCCCCATTCCTACCCCTACCCACTCTTCAGAGCATTATGGTTCCACTAAAGGACAACCTGGAGATCCTCGGTATAGACGTCCGGCGTGAGCTCAATCACAAAAACTACATAGAGAGCTGTATTGGTCTGGCCTCGCGGAAACTGGGAATCCTGAATAAGGTGAGACGGTATTTCACGCCACATCAGAGATGTTTACTGTACAAGACGCAGATTCGTCCCTGCGTCGAGTACTGTTCTCACCTTTGGGATGACTCCGCGAGGTACTTGTTAGACGCGCTTGACGCTATGCAGAGACGTGCTATCCGAATAATTGGTTGTCCTGAGGTGACGGGAGGCCTCGAACCTTTGTCGCAGCGAAGAACCATAGCGTCCTTGGCTGCCTTCTATCGAATGTATCACGACGAATGTTCTGAAGAGCTCTTCAACCTGATCCCACCATCTCCTTTCCGATCCCGAACAACGCGTGCCGGGCAGAGATGCCACTCATACACAGTGGAGAGAATCTTCGCCAAAACAGAGCGTTTCAAAAGATCGTTTCGCTGTCGAACTATAAAAACCTGGAACGACCTGCCCGCACACGTGTTTCCCTCATCTTACAATGCCGGGTTCTTCAAGAGAAGCGTGAAGTCGCACATCACAAGCCCACCAACTTGAGGACCACTGTCAGAAGTGGCCCCCAATCGCTAGATGCGTCACGGCTTTCCATCAGGCTGGTGGCGACGTCAATTTGGCGAGCTAAATATAAAAGAAAGAAAGAAAAAAAAACAAAGCCTGGTTGAGGTTTTTATAGTTTTGGGTGCAAGGGGCCCCACCACCACCGAATTTCGGGGGCCCAAGCGACGTGGTGCACCTGCCAAGCAACGAAAGTGTTGGTCCGGGGGGGTACCACCGTGCAGCTGTGTAAGGCCCCCCAAGTAACCCAGCCCCGGTTGGGTTGCGTTCGGGGTTCAGCAGCTGCACAGCCGGGCCCGGGGCGATGTTTGATGCAGCAGGGGGGGACCAGTAGGCGCTAAGCGGATTCTAGTGTGGCTGACGGGGGTCGACCCGCCGGCCAGGGAGACCCGTAGAAACGGTTTTACCGCTGGCCGCCCGCGGCATAGTATAGGGGCCCAACTGGGACTAACCACCCTGGGAGGCTGCCCCACCAGGCCGCGCTTAATCCCGATGTGGTTCGTCGTGCCGGATGGTGACCGGACTGGGACCCGGCGACAGTGGCGGATACAGGGTAGGGGCGCGGGGGGCGCGCGCCCCCCCCCTTGGGTGGCGCACGCACGCGTCGTTCGTCCGCGCCGCGCTAGTCTACCCAAAATATTTTGGTTTTTAACTATAATGCTTCCTCTACATTACTTACGAAGTTGGACGAATACGATAGTGTAGAGGGCACTTCGTCAATATAGATACAGTGTATAAAATAATACGAATGCGACAAGCGTTGGCGGGCACACACTACATACATAACATCACGCCTGTTTCCCAACGGGGTACGCAGAGACTATGGCTTTCCACTTGCCACGATCCTGACATATCACTCTCGCTTCTTCTACATTCATAAGTGCTTTCATACATGTTCTCCGATTAAGAGTACTCTTGACCTGGCCCTTTTCCAAAAGATTGTCCATTCACTCTCGCCTTATAAATCTCTTTTGTCAGTCTGTTTTCATCCATTCTCTCCACATGTACGAACCATCTGAGCATCCCTTTCTCTTTCTTAGACACTACTTCTTCTGCCAAGCCGCAATGTTCCCTAATCACACAGTTTCTTTCTTTATCCATCAATGTCACTCCACTATACTTCGCAAACTTCTCATTTCCACTGCATTAATTTTATTTCATGCGTCTTCGGCAACACCCAACTTTCACTGCCATGCCATGTAGGCATACCTAAGCACTGCTCTATGTACAGCTATCCTTGCCTTTTTAGACACATCCTGACTGCTTATAAAGTCGTGAATGGTTCCATTCACTTGATTACCTGCCAAAACTCTTCGTTAAACATCATAGTCACACTTCGCATCTCTTGCAAATTTTGACCCTAAGTACACAAACTCTTTTACCTGTTTCACTCTTTGCCCTTCGATGTATATAGGGCAATTCGTCATATTTTCTTCTCTTTCAAAAACCATTACTTTCGTCTTTTCTACATTCTCATTTATATCTCTACTTTAAAGCGCATCATAAATTAAGTTAACCATCAACTGCAACTCCTCCGCCGATGAAGCGAATATCACATGATCGTCCGCGTATAGGAAGCATTTGATGGTCAGCTCATTCATTTTTAATCCATACGCACACTCTTGCAGTTCTTTCAAGCAGCTGTCCATGTACAGGTTAAACAGACACGGTGACGCTACTCGACCTTGTCTCACACCTTTTTCAATGTGAAAAAAGTCTGTGCAAGCTCCGTTTATCCTGACACAAGTACTGGAGTCTTCATACAGATATTTCAGTGCTCGATATCGTTAACTCCATACCTGGACAGTGTTGTCCACATTTCATTCCTCACTACTCTATCATAGGCCTTTTTCAAGTCTACAAAGATGCAGTAGGCTTTTTGACTTTTTGCCAAAACCTTTTCAGCTACGCACGTAAGGAAAAGACCTGATCCGTGCATCCCCTTTCTTTACAAAATCCTGCTTGCACATCCCACATTTTTGCTTCCGTTTTAATTATTGGTCTTTTTATCAGCACTTTTACACTATTCAGTATTCGTTACATATAGTTGTCTACAACACTGAGCAAGCTTATGCCGCGGTAGTTTTTGCACTTTTGCTGCGACTCTTTCCCTTTGTACAGCGGCACTATGACAGATTTACACCATTTCTCTGGTACTCTGCCACTTCGCCAGCAAAGGTTAAAAAGGCGGTACAGCTGGCAAGCTACCACGCCACGTCCCGCTTTCAGCATCTCGACAGAAATCCTATCAATTCCAGCAGCCTTTCCTAATTTCATACCATTCAACGCTTCCACAATTTCTTTCATACTTAAATCGCTTTCATCGTCAACTTTATTCCATTCCAAGACATGAGTCTCTCCTTGTAAATCCTCTGTTTCAAACAAACTTTCAAAATATTCCTTCCATCGTTTTAGCACACATTCTTCTTCTTTCACTAAACTTTCCTCACGATTTCTTATGTGAGTTGTGATGTAGTCTTTTGAGCCCCATTGATCTTATAGACTTCCAAAAGAATTTCATATTTGCTTGGAAGTTATCAGATAACCGGTTATTAAATACATTACTATCATCCTCCCTCTTTCTTTTTATGACCTCTTTTGCGACATGCTTATACCTTTTACCATCCTTTGCCATTTTTACATCCTCATCCATTGCCTTTTGCATTCTCTGATTGGCTTTTGCAGCCAGCCAGTTTAACCATGCTTTTTTCTTATCAGACAAAATCTTCAAAATGCCGGACTCCTACCGACTAAAAAACCTCACGTAACGCCCAACAGTCTATGGTTGTGAGCCTCGGGTAAGCCCTCGGAAGGATGCCCCAGGACTCCCAACAGACCTACGGCCGCCGCTGCGGCTTCGCCCAGGGGGTGGTTCGGGTGCTATCTCGCGTCCTTGGGGGGGTTTCGGGTGTGATCTCGCTTCTAAGGGGGGGTGCGCGTGAGATCCTCACGTCACGCTGCCGTCATGGGCCTGCTTCTGTAAGGACGGTGAGCGACCCTCTCACCGTTTTTAGACCCCCGGTCATGGAGACCGATAGTCCTCGGCGAAGACACGTCGGCGGCGACCAGGCCGCCGACTGCGGAACTCGGGTGGGAGAGTTCTCTCCCGTACCCGCCCCGCCGCCTCCTTCACAAGCATGACCTGCTCTCAGAAAGAGACGGCGCAGTCCCACTTACTCCCGCTGGAGTAGTAGAGAGCAAAATATCTTTTGCGCCCCCCCCCTTGATATTTTTCTGTATCCGCCACTGCCCGGCGACCACACTCGGGGGGGGGTACGGGGGCCCTTCCGTGGGTCGGCTTCCGTCTCGACACACAGTCATAGATGAAGCTAGCCCCTACATCTTGTCACTCACTGCTACAGCAAATGTCGCTCCGTCTTCACGTCTCTCTTCTTTTCCCAACAATCATGGCAGCGCAAAAAAGAAAATAGGTACCACAGCGGCCGCTTCTACTCCCAGTAACGTACTGTTTGAGGTGGAATTCGCTAATATCCGCGGACTCCATGCCAACCTCAACGTCGTCCATCACCATCTAGAGACGGCACGGCCAGCTGTGTTGTTCCTAACGGAGACGCAAATACGCCGCCGATCAGTCGTACTTTATGCTACCCTGGCTATATTATCGAGGAACAATGTCGAGATAAAGCCAGGGTGTGCGCGTTCGTTAGGGCGGATTTTTGCTGTCGCTGGCTGCGCTGCCTTGAGAACCCTTCCTTCCCCGTCCTTTGGCTGCACGTGGATCACGGCTCTATGAGTCAGATCTACGTGTGTGTCTATCGCCCCCATACAGGGACAGCTGAGATGACAAGGCTGTTTCAGCACCTCAGTGATGGGGCTGATGACGCGCAGGTGCGGTTCCCGAACGCTGAAGTGGTTTTTTTGGGGGACTTCAACGGTCACCACACTGAGTGGCTGGGGTCTCGCAGAATCGCTCTCTCTCATAGTCTGACCCAAGTGGTGCGCGAGATTACACGCATACAGGACAGGTCAGACCATGAACCCGCCCTGCTGGAGTTACTGCTGAGGAGTTATCCAGCACAGTACAATGTGTCGGTTGGCGCCCCACTGGGTCAATCCGACCACTGTGTTGTGCGTGCCCGCCTGCAGGTGTCATCTCCTGCAAGGGCAGTAGAGGTGACGCGGCGATTGTGGCACTACTCGTCAGCAGACTGGGACGGACTACGAGAATACTTTGCAGCCGTCCCGTGGAGTCAGCGCTGCTTTGCAGGGAGGATTTCATCGGAAAGCGCCTCTGCGGTTGCTGGTGAGATTACATTAGGTATGGAATACTATATTCCATACACTGATGTCGCCAGCATCCGCAAAGCCCACCCCTGGTTCGGGCGTGAGTGCGCCGTAGCTGTTCAACAAAAACAGGCGGCTTACCGCGCCTAGATCAAGGCTCGGGCTGAGCGCGACCCGAATGTGGCCCGCCTCAAAGCAGCGTACAACAGAGCCACTAGGTCCAGTAAGAGAGCCTCCAAGGAGCAGAGACCCAGCGCGTCACGCGGCTTGGTCAGGAGCTCACGTCACATCCGACGGGCAGCCGTGGATACTGGCAACTGGCCAAAGCCGTGTAGGCCAACTTTTGCAAGCCCTCGCTGCCGCCGCTGCGCTATCCTGACGGATCATTGGCTCACAAGGCCCAAGAGAAAGCAGAAATGCTGGCCAATCTCTTTGCGGCTAATTTCCGGGTCGATGACTGTGGCAGGCAACTTCCTACTATTGCCGACTGTGGAACCACGATGCCGGATATTGTAATCCGGCAGTGCAATGTGCGAGCGGTGCTAAGGTTACCGACACGCGGAAAGCCAGTGGTCCTGATGGCATCCCAGCAGTGGTGCTAAAGAAGTGTGCAGCTGAATTATCTCCAACTCTAACACGCCTGTATCGCCTTTCCTATTCGTCGGGAGAACTGTGGAGGCTTGGAAAGAGGCGAACGTCCAGCCGATCCCCAAGAAAGGTGATCGGTCGGATCCTGCCAACTATCGCCCCATAGCCGTAACCACCGTCATCTGCAAGGTGTTCGAGCTAATCATCAACAAACAGCTCATACGCTATCTGGAGGATCACTCGTTAATTAGCGATCGTCAATATGGCTTTAGGCCGAAACGATCAACGGGTGACCTCCTAGCGTACATAACACACACCTGGGGTGAGACTATAGAGAGGCACGGCGAATCTCTGGCTATTGGCCTAGACATCTCTAAAGCTTTTGATAGGGTATGGCATGCGTCGCTTCTTTCCAAGCTGCCGGCATATGGTTTATCGCCCCAGTTGAGTGTGCCGCTGGGTGGCCCACTTCCTGCACGGGCGACGTATACGGGTTCTCTGTGATGGTCAGGCTTCCTGCTTTTTGCAGATAAATGCCGGAGTACCACAGGGATCGGTATTGACCCCAACTCTCTTTCTTCTGCATATCAACGACATGCTGTCCCTTGGGTGCATTCATTGTTATGCGGATGATAGTACTCTGCATGGGAGCTATTCTGGCCGTCCAGCGATGGGGCGTGATGGACGTGGAGGAAAAGAGACGGCAACTCGTGGCGGATCTCGACCGGGACCTGGGTCACATTGCCCAATGGGGCTCAGACAACCTGGTCGAGTTCAATGCCAGAAAAACACAGGTGTGCATCTTTACAGCTAAGAAGTCCCCATTCCTACCCCTACCTACTCTTCAGAGCATTACGGTTCCACTAAAGGACAACCTGGAGATCCTCGGTATAGACGTCCGGCATGAGCTTAACCATAAAAACTACATAGAGAGTTGTTTTGGGCTGGCCTCGCGGAAACTTAGAGTCCTAAATAAGGTGAGACGTTACTTGACCCCACATCAGTTTACTGTACAAGACGCAGATTCGTCCCTGCGTCGAGTACTGTTTTCACCTTTGGGATGACTCCGCGAGGTACTTTCTAGACGCGCTTGACGCTATGCAGACACGTGCTATCCGAATAATTCGTTTGTCCCCAGGTGACGGAAGACCTCGAACCAACTTCAGGACCACTGTCAGAAGTGGCCCCCAATCGCTAGATGCGCCACGGCTTTCCATCAGGCTGGTGGCGACGTCAATTTGGCGAGTTGAACATAAAAAATAAAATTTTAAAAAAAATGACGCAATTAATGATCATGTTTTTTGTTGTTGTTATAATTTGATGTTATAGGTTGGTACTTTACGAAAAGACGAAAACACCTAAATTAAAATAACAAATAACCATATAGAAAAAGAAAAAAGATGACATTAGTCACTGTGCGGTTTAAAATTTCAAATGTTTATGAGTATGTTTTACAAAATTATAAACACCCAAATAAAATCCCTATCGGGAGGAATCTTATGGGTTTAAACCGGGTTTAAACTCAATTTGGGTTTAAACCGGGAGGATTGCCCATCACTAGTTGCTAGGTACCTTTTTTTTTTACGTGAGGGAAAATCCTCAGAAGATGTTACCGACTAAAAAACCTCCCGTAACACCCAACATTTATCAGAAATCAAACACAATGTATATTGTTAATGATTAAATAAATTAAATAAATTGAACAGCCTGTGGTTGGGAACCCCGGGTAAGTAGTATTGAAGAAATGATACTCCAATGATCCTTTACATAGCTATTTATTCTACTGTTCTTCGTATAATAATAGATACTACTCCTACATTCCACTTAATGGTATTACGAAATAATAATCCAATGATTGTAGATTCTTTACATTTTTATTTTCACAATCTATTTAATACTTGCACAACTAAGTATTAACTATTAATTAATACAAATATTCTATTTTAACTAATTAGCACTTTACTGAACTCGATCAGGAAACAGAATGTGTTCTTTTTCCAGAATATTCACTTTTTATCGCCTCTCACCAACTCCCACCTCATACTGAACATTATGTCAAATCACTGACCTGTAATAATAATCGCTGGACTGGCTATTCCATACAAAATGACAGCTACTTTTTTGGGCCGATTCAAAGCGCCTCTGCCGAGTGCACTGAGAACTAAATTAGTTTGCAAATGGCCGTTGTTTGTTTATTTCAGAAGGAGTTTATGTGTGAAATTTCGAATATTTTTAAGTTATTACTGTGATTGGTATAAATTTGAAGTGTTTTGATGTATAAATTTAGTTCATAGTGTAATTAAGTAGATATTTAGCATGAGATCGTGTGTATATCGTAAAACAAGATACGAGAAGGGCTGTGGCGTCTCTTTTCACAAGTAAGTAAATCTAAGAATCAAATTTTTAAACAATTATTATAAAACCATAATTTAGGTTTTTTTTTACTATCATAAGCGAATACCCTTCGAGTTTCGGGGATTTTACGAATATTTTTATAACCTATAATGATTAATAGGGATGTCAAAATGTATATCGATAATTTTCTGTCCAATGCCAAAATTCGTAGTTTAAAAAACAAGAGGCATGGTAAAAGTTCTTTAATAATTTAATGAAGATATTAAAATTATTAATAAACACTTAAAATTGTAGTTGATAATCGAAACAGTAACTAACTAGCGTGTGAAATATATAGTTTTGTTTATGTTTTTATGTTATGACTGCCAGAGTGCGTCAAACGTCAAAGTAGCAAACTGTTACGTCACACTTTCTGATAGAGGTATTTGATGTGACGTGACGGAATGCCTATTTATTCCAATCTTATTTTCTAAAAATAATAGTACCTAATCCTTAATTTGTGTACCAATTTATATTACTTTTTGTTATTTATATATTGGACATAGTCGTTAGAAACACACATCAATCAGATTTATTCTTAGTGAACACAAGCCTATTTTAAGAGAATCTACTTTGTTTTTCAATCTTTTTAAAATATGTCATTATTAAATAGATAATTTCCTTTTAAAAATTATACAGATGTGCATTTAAAAATATACCGTAATAAATGTGTGATTTCATATTTTTTTAAATACCTACCCTCCTCTGTACTTACCTACTGCAAACAAACAAAACTACAATAAATCCTAATCCTAATTAACCTGTCACTTAACAAAATTCCTCTCTGGGCACGGCTGCTTCGGGAAGTAAATGGGAAATAGTTGCCATTGAGGCGGAATAGCAAGTTGGCATTGGCTGCTTCGGGGAGCACGCTCGCACGGCTCACGTTAAGCGAGGCGTCCACCAGGCGGACCGGGCCGCCTTTACTAGAGGCGGGCCGCAACGAAACACAGTTTCATTAAAAACGTATGGCATGCGGATTTTTGCGTTGCGGCCCGGCCCGGCCCATCCGCCTATTAGACGCCCAGCTTTAAGTTCTAACATGAACCAATTATGATTAAAGACAACCAATGACTGTGTGGGCTGTGTCCGGTGTCATTTTTCAGCCGATTTACAATAGTAACACTACTTTGGCAACATACCTGCGACCACTGTTTAAGCAAACACTTTTTTTTTATATTAAGCTCGCCAAACTGAATTCGCGAGCCTGATGGTTAGCCTACTTAGGTACTTTAAAGTAGTCATTCATATTATGTAAACATCATTGGTACAAAAATAAAATTAACATTGTAGTCGATATCTGGTAAAGTTTTTATCGACACCAAGACAGGTGTTGTACATCACTAGTATTAGTTCCAAGTACATTCGCTAGCTGCCGTCAGCGCCAAATGGCGATTTTCAATTAGGCACACTTTTAAGAAACCGATCACCAGTCCAGATACTATTACAGGTCAGTGTGTCAAATCAACTACCTACCCACTATTTTCGAATAATCAATAAATGTTTTATGTACAGGCTAATCATTCTACTATGAGGCGGTGTTGACATCACAAAAATAACTTATTACTACTTAAAACTGAATGGTTTTAGAAAAATCACAACAGTAGGTACTACATACTTAGCTACCTTTTGTGTTAGGTAATAAATAAAATATTATTATCTGTTTTAATATACCTCGTTATTATGTTTTATGTAATAGGTACTATACAGTCTAACTGTACAGTTTTCAGCACATCATCAATTAAATACAGTTTTCCATTTTATCAGCACTTTTGTAAACGCTCATTATATTTCATATTCATTAAAATCATTAGTTCGCGTGTAGCTAGCAAGAACGCCGCGTGTCCTTACTACTTAATCATCAATAAAGCATAGCAGTTCATTTAGCAATAATTAACTACAATAAAATTAGTTTTCCGTCCAAGTGACTTTATATTCAATTATCAACACAAAGGCGCACAGGTTGCCAAGAACCCGTACAGGTACCTTGGTTGTATAGAAGAGATAAGACTTAGGGATAACACCGCCCGTTTACCTACTCTAATTTTTAGTTTAGCCAAAACATGGTAAGTATGTATCCTGTAATAGTCTGGGGATTGGCTATCCCCCAGAATACTTGATGCATCAGGCAGTTCCAGTTTACCGTTTCGTGGAAATACCACCTAAGCAACATAGGCGTTTCCATTTCTCAATGACCTGTGTGAATTTTTATGCAATCCCTTCATCACTGGTCTTAAGGATGTGATGATCTTCAAAATGTATAGCAAAGGACCACCCCCGTCACTTTGGCTTTCGAATAAAAATCCCGCATTTAAATTGATCCATCCGTTTGGCACATTATCACAGGTTGGTCAAACATATAACAACCCCCGTATTCCGTGGAGGATTAAATCATCAAATTACAATACGTCATCAAAATCCTACTCCCTACTATATAATAGGATATCTAGTTGCTGCCGTGTCGCCCGCGTGGATTTCTCTTCTTGTTCCGTTCCCATGGGAACATATTGCCGGACCAGAAAGTATGTAGTCTACATGTTATTCCCGACTTTAATCTTTACCTAATAGGTAGGTAGGTACCTACTAGACAACGGATACCTATGAGTACCTACTTAGGTACTTAAATAATTTTTTTTAGGGTCCGTACCCAAAGGATAAAAAATGAGATCCTATTTATGAGACTTCGCCGTCCGTCTGTCTGTCTGTCTGTCCGTCACGAGGCTGTATCTTATGAACGGTGATAGCTGGAGAGCTGAAATTATCACAGACTTACTGTTGCCGCTATAACAACAAATAAATTTGGTAGGTATTGTCTACCCAATTATTATAAAAGACAAATAGCAAGTTTGCTATTCAGTTATTTTTACTCTTTAGCCAAAAACTTGGCTGACAAAACTGCTTTATTTGAACAGAGTAGATTTAGGACTTTGGAATCTGTTCCAAGTAATTTAAATTAACTTCTGGGACAACAGAGGAATTACCCTCTAGCCAAAATTGTAAATTGATAGAGTTGAATTTAATTGCAAACCATAACTATATCGGAAACTGTCCTCCGAACAAAACTAAATTAAAAAATGTAAATTATATCAGCCTGGTGCATTATAATATTGCAACATTAACGCAGGCCAAAGAGTTTGAATTGGAGCTGTTCATGAGCTCAGAAAATATTGAAATTGTTTGTCTTACAGAACATATGCGTAAGGAGTATGAGCTCATGTTCAGTTTCAGTAGTCACCGGGTTGGTAGTGCGTTCTGCAGGGTCAACACAACACGGGGGGGTTCAAAGTATAAGGAACGGAAAGATGTTGTGTCCCTCTCTGTAGAGTGTACAGTTGAAATATCATGCGTAGAATTGGAGCAATTCATAGTAGTATGCGTATATAAACCTGGAGTCTCACCCTTTTGTGAGTTTGAGGAAGTAATGGATAAAGTGCTATTTAAACTTGGAAAAACTAATAAACACCTAATAGTGTGCGGTGATTTTAATGTTAATATACTTATAAATACGCGTCAGACCAATGATATCTTAAATTTATTTAAATCACACAATCTCACTAACTTATTTTTAGAGCCTACTAGATATTGTGATACAACAGCTACTTGTCTGGACAATATATACAGTGATATGTTGCCAGAAAGTAAGAGTATTATAAATAAGATAAAATCAGATCATACTGGGCAAATAGCATCTTTCAAGATCACAAGAGAAAAAGTTAAAAGACGTAAAATATTATGTAGACCAGTAACTAGTGGCCGCTTGGAACGTATGCGAGTTGGACTTTGCAATAAACTTCCATTTTTAGACACTGGCTTAGATCCAAATGTAATGTATAAGTTATTTTTTGATTCCTTTTACAATGAGTTCAACTCCATATTCAAGTCTAAGGAAGTCACAATCGGTGACAGGCCAGCCTTCAGTGAATGGGCCACTGAGGATATACATAAAAGTAGATTAAAACTGTATGAACTATACTCAGAAAGACAGCTTAATAGAACAGATGAATTTCTAAATTATGTTAAAACTTATTCAAAAAAGTTTAAAGCAGACTGCTTAGCGGCCAAAAGAAAGTATAGGTATAAGTAATAAAATTATCAATAGTGTAGACAAAGTTAAATCTACTTGGAAAATAATTAACGCAGAAAGAGGCCAAGCAAAATCAAATGATAATAATTTTAAACTTAAAGTAAATGGTAACATAATTACAACAGATGCCGAAGTCGCTAACGAATTTGAACAATTTTTTTCTCGTATTCCAGTAGATTTGACCAGAGCCCTAGGTTCTTCTACCCCAATAGCAGAATCCTTGTTAAAAGCAAATGTTCCTTGCTGTAATGAAATATTCAAATTCAGTAAATTAGTTTACACACTATCATAAAAACTTTTAAATCTTTAAATATTAAGAAAACGGCTTACCTCTGGGGAATTTCTGTACATTTAGTTAATTCGTTAATTGAAATGGTTGCTCCTGAATTATCAATAATATTTAATAATTGTGTTGATAGTGGTGTGTTTCCTGACTTAATGAAGTTTAGTAAAATAACTCCTCTGTTTAAATCGGGTAGCACCTCGGATCCGTCCAATTTTCGTCCTATTTCTGTACTACCCACGTTTAGTAAAATCTTTGAAAAGGTAATGCTTAATCAAATGCAAAATCATTTTAATACAAATAAACTATTCCATACTAAACAATTCGGTTTCACGCGCGGTCGGTCTACCATGGATGCTGGAATCAAATTATTAGAGTATATATATGAGGCCTGGGAGGAGTCGTATGATGCTTATGGTGTATTCTGCGACCTATCTAAGAACTTCGATTGCGTCCAGCATCAGACTTTAATTCAAAAACTTGATCATTATGGGATCCAGGGGACGGCCTTGGATTTAATTAGTTCTTACCTAAGAGATAGAGTACAGAGAGTAGTTATAAATGGTAAACAGTCACATGGGTCTGCTGTAACAATGGGGGTGCCTCAGGGTTCAATTCTGGGACCTTTTCTATTTTTAGTGTACATAAATGATCTCCCTCACCTTATAAGAGACGATCACGAGGTAGTTTTGTTTGCTGATGACACATCTTTAATATTTAAAGTTGAACGTGGACAACGCGATCTTGACGAAGTAAACAATGCCCTCTCTAGGGTAGTCCACTGGTTTAACGCAAATAATTTATTGTTAAATGAAACTAAAACAAAATGTATTAGATTCACCTTGCCAAATGTTAGGCTCGTTAACACCAGTATTAAGATTAGGGATGATCAAGTAGAATTGGTCGATGAAACTGTCTTTCTGGGCATAAAGTTAGACTCCAACTTGCAGTGGGGGCCTCATATCGAGAAAGTCTCGGGCAGACTGAGCTCTGCAGCCTATGCCGTTAAAAAGATCCGACAACTGACAGACATTAGAACAGCGCGTCTTGTCTACTTTAGCTATTTCCACAGTGTCATGACCTATGGCATACTATTATGGGGTAACGCTGCCGACATCGAATCTATCTTTGTGTTGCAGAAAAGGGCTGTCCGGGCTATCTATGGTATGGGGATTCGGGAGTCATTAAGAGAAAAGTTTAAGGATATCAACATCCTTACTGTGTATTCACAGTACATATATGAAAACTTATTATATACTCATAAAAATAATAGTAAATTTATTAAAAATAGTGATATCCATAATCTAAACTTAAGAAATAAGAATAAATTGGCTGTACCTAGATTTAGGCTTAATAAAATAAGCAATTCTTTTGCGGGCAATTGTATTCGAATGTACAATACATTGCCGACAGCCATAACAGGTTTGTCAGTTAATAAATTTAAAAAATTAATAAAACTTAAATTGTGCCAGAAAGCTTATTATAGCATTAAAGACTTTCTAGAAGACAAGGCTGCCTGGCAGTGACACGAATTGCTCCTTTCTATATAAAAAAAAAACTGTATTAGATACTAAGATACTAGAAGAGAAGGGACCAGACTGAGTTTCTTGGGGTGTTCTTCTCAGTCTGTAGTATTTCCGAACCCCCGGTAGAGTCACAAAAATTTTGACAAACCTAAATAATTTTTTTAAAAATTTCAAAGGGAATAAATTTTATTTTATTTTATTTTATTTTTATTAAATATACTACTAAAAACAAAAGTAATCTTATTTAAGGGGGCTCCCACGCAACAAACGTGATTTTTTTGACATTTTTATTTTTTACTAGCTGCTGCCCGCGGCTCCGCCCGCGTGGAATGTTGATCCCGGTCACTTAGGGGTATGAAAAATAGATGTTGGCCGATTCTCAGACATACTCAATATGCTCACAAAATTTCATGAGAATCGGTCAAGCCGTTTCGGAGGAGTATGGCAACGAAAACTGTGACACGAGAATTTTATAAATTAGATGTCCCGTGTTGCGACGGGTAAAAGTACAAAACGTCGCCACCCCAATGCATCCTGAGGGTGTCGTAAGAGGCGACTAAGGGAACACATTCGCAAAAAGATCCATTGCGTAGAGAAGGAAAACTCGAAATGAAACCCGGCGTTGTCAGTAAAATGTCAATCGTTAAGCCAAGTTGAAGGCCTTTTGGGCGGCTTAATGAAATTTCAATTGCGCGTCGACGTCGCGGCGACCTGTGCCTGTCCATTTCAACACGGCAATAGGCTCACCACCTATCACGTGGGACATAAAACTATAAGATGAAATGTGGGCGTATACTAAGCCTCTGCCTACCCCTTCGGGGATAAGGGCGTAACGATACGTACCTATGTATGTATGTCTGTATGTTTATTTTTAACCGACTTCCAAAAAAGGAGAAGGTTCTCAATTCGTCTGTATTTTTTTTATGTTTGTTACCGGCAAATCGCTTGAAGGAGTTAACCGATTTGGATGATTCTTGAAACAAGCGTAACCGACTTGAAATGCTCACAGAACATTGAGCTGTATTTACACTAGCGGACGTCGCGCGGTTTTACCCGCGTAGTTCCCGTTCCCGTGGGAATAAGAGGGACAAAATTTAGCCTAGGTATGTTCACCGCGAAGGATGTAGATTCCAAACAGTGAAAGAATTTTTCAAATCAGTTCAGTAGTTTCGGAGCCTATTCGATGCAAACAAACAAACATTTAAATCTTTCCTCTATAAATAAATAATAAATAAATATTCACGGACATTACACACAACGCTATCTGATCCCAAAGTAAGCTAGGAATAACCTGCTTGTGTTATGGGTATCAGACCACGGATATTAATACTTAAATACTTTTTTTTTTTTTTAAATACATACATATTATACATAGAAACACCCAGACTCTTGAGTCAAACATTTATGGGTCACACAAAGATTTGTCTCCGGTGGGAATCGAACCCACGACCTCCAGCGCCGCAGGCGGTATCACTACCGACTGCGCCACAGAGGCAGTCTATAAAATATTATGTTATACGTAGTATAGATTAAATATTAAAATAAACTGGACACTGACCTAATGAGAATGAGAAATACTTCGGAATGAGGTTATCCGGCAGAGAACTAAAGTGGTCGACATAGCTCGCAGAATAAGCACTTTAAAGTGGCAGTTGGCCGGCCACATCAGCAGAACAACAGACGGCCGATGGAGCAAGCGAGTTCTGGAGTGGAGACCGCGACTTGGCAAACGTAGCGGAGGACGTCCACCTGCCCGATGGACCAACGATCTGGAAAACGTCGCAGGCTGGGACTGGATGCGAGAGGCGCAGGACCGTGTGTTGTGGCGTAAATTAGGAGAGGCCTACGTCCAGCAGTGGACTGCCATGGGCTGATTTTGATTTTTTTGATTTGATTGATTGGACATTTAAGGGGGGCTCTCATACATCAAACGTGATTTTTTGTCGTTTTTTGGTAGGGAACCCTCCGTACGCAAGTCCAACTCGCATTTGGCTGGTTTTTTTTATTTGTTATTACAAATACTTACATTTTTTTATATAGGTACGACGACGATTTTAATACACACATAAATCCATAGGTACTTATATACTTATTACTTATTTACTTATTTTACTTATTTTACTTTTATTACTTACTAGCTGACCCGCGCAACTTCGTTTGCGTCACATGGGAGTGAGAAAGAGAGAAGTGTGGTATAAATATTTCGTGATATAATGTTTCCCGTCGCATTTACTTCGTCGCTTATGTTCATTAGAGCCGACCCGCACAATTTCGTTTGCGCCACATGAGAGTGAGAAGGAGAGAGGCGTGGTATTAATATGTAAAGTGATATAACGTTTCCCGTCGCACCTACTTTCACCCGTCCTTTTATGGTACGGATCCGACTCGCACTTGACCGGTTTTTATCGTTCACTTGACAGGCTACCACTGCAGACCACGATTACTGCCGTAGTCACTTCGCTCATATTTTAAAACTTACTAAGAGGGTTATTGTAAGCGAACCGTAAAAGATAGGCATATGCTGTTAAGGACTTTTTTTAAACTTTTTAAGAGGAACAATTTTATAGTACACTATTTTTACGTAACTTTAACCATTTCCGCAGTGTACGCAATGGAAGCTTTGAAAAGAAAGAAATTTTCCCCGTTCTCAAAACTTTATTCATGGCTGCTCCGCCACTATTCGTCTTAGCGTGATGTTATACTGTCATTAACCATCCTCAACAAATTGACTATTAACAGTAAAATCATTTTTGAAATGCAACCAGTAGTTTCTGAGATCGTAGCACAAACAAACTCTTCAGTTTTAAAATATTGTCAGCGGACCTTCAGAGATAAACAAATTAGGTTATTGTGAGCGAACCTTAAAAGATAGACATATGCTGTCGCGGACTTTTTTTTAGAACTTTTTAAGAGAAACAATTTTGTATATAGCCTATAGCCATCCTCAATAGATGGACTATCAAACTGTAAAAGAATTTCGGAAATCCAACCAGTAGTTCCTGAGATCCTAGCGTTCAAACAAACAAACAAACAAACTCTTCAGCTTTATAATATTAGTATGGATTTTACTTATTATATTATTATTATACCTAATATTATAAAGCTGAAGAGTTTGTTTGTTTGTTTGTTTGTTTGAACGCTAGGATCTCAGGAACTACTGGTTGGATTTCCGAAATTCTTTTACAGTTTGATAGTCCATCTATTGAGGATGGCTATAGGCTACCTATATAACATCACGCTAAGGTGAATAGAAGCGGAGCAGCAATCAAGAATGTTTCGGAAACGGGGAATAGCTTTTACCGTCTGAGAGCTTCCGAAGCGTACAGTGCGTAAATGGTTAAAGTTATGTAAAAATTGTGTATTCCTAAATTGTTTCTCTTAAAAAGTTCTAAAAAAAAGTTAATCTTTTAAGATTTGCTCACAATATCCTAATTTGTCCATCTCTTAAGGTCCGCTCACAATATTTTAAAACTGAAGAGTTTGTTTGTGCTAGGATCTCCGAAACTACTGGTTGCATTGTAAAAATTAGTTTACAGTTTCATAGGCAATTTATTGAGAATGGTTAATGACAATATAACATCACGCTAAGACGAATACGGGCGGAGCAGCCATGAATAATGTTTTGAGAACAGTGAAAATTTCTTTCTTTTCAGAGCTTCCATTGCGTACACTGCGTAAATGGTTAAAGTTACATTAAAATAGAGTATTATAAAATTGTTCCTCTTAAAAAGTTATAAAGAAAAGTCCTAAACAGCATATGCCTATCTTTTACGGTTCGCTTACAATAACTCTCTTAATAAGTTTTACAAACAAAAACAAAAAAAATAAAATTAACTTAGCACAAAGTAATAGGAAAGTAAGTATATTTAGATTTATCAGATATTATTGAATGTAATTCTGAAATCAGTGCCAAGTAAAACTATAGGTTTAGGCAGGTATACCTATTATATTAATCTCTCATAGAAATATTGGCACCGACTTCAGTATCACATGGGAAGCCGGACCTTTGACCATTGACCGGTTTTTATCGTTTACTTGCGGCGGCTACCACTGCAGACCACGTTACTTACTGGCCTTACTGCCGTCATCGCCTCGCTCATATTTTTAACCGACTTCCAAAAAAGGAGGAGGTTCTCAATTCGTCTGTATTTTTCTTTTTTTTTTAATGTTTGTTACCGGCAAATCGCTTGAAAGAGTTATCCGATTTTGAGGATTCTTTTTTATTTGAATGCTGGTGCTTCCCATGTGGTCCCATATACAGGAAGTCAGAATCAGATGCTGGGATCCTGGAGAAATCGAAGAAATCCCTCGAATCGAGGGAATTCCTCAACGATTTACAGCAGTTACCATGTTTTTGGGCTTGATTAATTTGTATTGGGGAGAACATTACCTTTAGACCAGGGGTTCCCAACCTTTTCGTGGTCAGGGACCACTATAAAGGCATAATTTAAACAAACTGTGATAATCAATCTGAAGCTTAAAAAAACGCAGTAGGAAATTGCATTAACATTTATTAATGTGTTTCTGACTTGCATCTTCTTCACGAGATCTGCTTACCTAGGACTAATATTGTTATTCAAAGCTACATGCAAATCATCACTTACTTTCAAACGATTCCTCGCCTTGTTTTTAATTTCCAACTAAGCGTTGAGAAAACTATAAAATAGCAAAAGGCGATTTCTCGGAGTTTCGTATAAGAAATTGCTTTTAAACACCAAACCACTGAAGTGAATTTGTTGTGTTCTTCCTGGATTCCTTCATTAACTTCACCAGTGTCCGTGCTGGTACTATTCCACTTCTTCGAGGGGTGAAGAGACACGCCACCGTCTACACCGGCTTCTGTGAAAGAACGGTGAGCAGCCAACTCGCCGCTCTCACGGTCATGGTGGACGACCGCGCCACCGACTACGGAACTCGGAAGGGAGATTTCTCTCCCGCTGCATTCTTCGCGAGCACGACTTGCTCGCAGAAAGTCACAGTTACGTTACACTTTCTCCCGTTGGAGACCAGAGCCCTTAACATGGTCTCCAGTGTGAGAATATTCACGCCCAGGCCCGCAACGAGGTCTTGTCGCTGCTATGCCCATGAAGTGCTGTGTCCCCGCTGTAGATACTTACCGAAGCACCCGTGCCCAGTTAAGTAAGTCTCATTAGTGGTGAGTCCTCACTTTGGTAGCTCAAGTCGGACCTTCCATGTCTCCATGAGCTTCTGGCGAAACAGGGATCACTATGCCTCTATTTCTTTTGGCACAGGCCTGTGGTCCCGATCCAGCGCCTTCATGCACAATTGATACAACGACGCAAGAGCCCGGTTTTCCAGGTCCCATGGAGGGGTCTTGGCTAGGAGACATGCCGCCTCAACGGATATCGTGCGGTACCCTCTCCTGACGGCCATCGCCTTTAGCGGGCTATGCAGTCTAGCCACGTTGACGGTCGTCAGGGCCTCCGCCCATACAGGGGTCGCGTATAGTGCCATACTCCGCACGACCCCGAAGCTCTCTTGCAGGGAGCGTTGGGTACCAACCGCGAGAGCGCAGCTGTTGCCCCCTCTGTTTTAAGACTAAACTTCTGAAGTGGTGTCGCTCTGTAATGATACGCTCAAAGAGCTAGCAAACCTCGACGAGGAACAGCATCGGTCGGTACCCCGATGGGCGTTATGGTTCTGATCCGAAAGGCCCGGCCCGGCCTTTCGGATCAGAACCAGTTTCCCACACTTCTCAGGCTTTAGGAAACTAGTCTTGAGCAAAGATCCACGCTCGGCCTGGAAACACATTCAATCGTGGGCAAATCGCAGACTTTGTGTTGTCTTTGCTCGCCGAGCCGGTGGGCGTACCAACCGCCCCCACTACCCGCGCTCTTCTCGCTCATTGCACGGCAACTAACGGCTCACCACCCGATAAATTTAAAATCCTTCAGAGACCATATTTTCGCTCCTGCGGACCACTGATGGTCCGCGGACCACTGGTTGGGAACCACTGCTCTAGACAGATATAATTTCAGTCTACCTTTCACTAAAAATAATGAAAAAAAAAATTAACAAAAAAAAACCGACTTCAAACAAAAACTAAAAATTGCAAAATAAAATTAACTTAGCACAAAGTAATAGGTAGTATATTTAGATTTATCAGATATTATTGACTGTAATACTGAAGTCGGTGCCAATATTTCTATGGCCTAATATACCTATAGCACAGTATATACAGGGTGGAATTTAAAGACGGTAGTTGGAGGGAATGTACCCTTAATATTGATAATGGCAAGTTTTGCTGAAAGGAAACATTCCTTTATTTTCAAAAGTAAGTAAAACTGCATTTAAAGATTTTTAAAAATCACCTGCTTGAGCCGGGAATCGAACCTAGGAGATGTGAAAAAATACATTCTGTATTTTATGATACCAACCGAAAGAATCTTTAATAAGGATCAATTTCTTTTAAACAACATAGTATCTTAAAGTAAAGGAAGACCTAGTAAAATACGTTTTTAGTGTAAAGCTTACTCACTATCTGAAGAAAAATAACAGTGTTATTGAGATTGTTCTCCTTTTTTTAGAAGTTGGTAAAAAAATGTTCTAGTTTCTGTGAATGGGAACATTCGTTCTGGTCACTTAACCAACCAACTTCAAAAAAAAAAATAGCAGTTTCTCAATTAGACTGTTTTTTCTTCTTCAGATAGTGAGTAAGCTTTACATTAAAAACATATTTTACTTGATCTTCCTTTATTTTAAGATACTATGTTGCATAAAAGAAATTGATCCTTATTAAAGACTGTTGCGGTTGGTATCATAAAATACAGGATGTTTTTTTTCACATCTCCCAGGTTCGATACCCGGCTCAAGCAGGTGATTTTTCAAAAATATTTGAATGCAGTTTTACTTACTTTGGAAAATAAAGGAATGTTTCCTTTCAGCAAAACTTGCCATTATCAATATTAAGGGTACTTTCCCTCCAACTACCGTCTTTACATTCCACCCTGTATATGTTGTTTAACCAGTATTCTAGCTCCCTACAAACGGACGAAGCGCAAGCTATACCTACGATTCTCGTTTTCGGCACGCCTTTCAGCACGCAAGCAGCGTCCGCGGTCGCGATTGTGCCGAGTAGACGAATGGACGGTGTGTCGTTTTTTAAATAGTAACCGCGCGTGTTTTATTTACTAAAAATATTTAATATGACAAGTGGAGTCTATTGTGCTTCCTTTATACTTTTGATTGTTGGCACTTGATGGAACTTGTTATACATTATGAAAACTCACTCACTTGTACTATTCCACAACTTTTATTTTAATTTTAATAATACCTAACCGGTTTCGCTATTATAGCATTCTCAAAGGTGTTTACACTAACTTTTGACATTAGTTACTAATGTATATAGCATTCTCAAAGGTGTTTACACTAACTTTTGACATTAGTTACTAATGTCAAAAGTTAGTGTAAACACCTTTGAGAATGCTATAATAGCGAAACCGGTTAGGTATTATTAAAATTAAAATAAAAGTTGTGGAATAGTACAAGTGAGTGAGTTTTCATAATCTATTGTGCTTGTTTTGGTTGCATGAATTCGTCAATAACGCACCCAGAGATAACGTTTTTTAGATTACCTGGAAACTCCGAAAGGTAAGACTATAAATTGATTTTACTAATTACTAATTGGTACTATACTACTAGTTGACTAAAGTTAAACAAAGTGATTGACACGAGTGAACTAGGTACTACCCGTTCGCTCTAACTTTGCCGCTGGCGTAGAGGCGTATACCCGAATTGTTAATTAGACGAAGTAAATTGACCGTAGCTACTGTCACTTCGTCATAGAAAATACGCAACATTGTATGAAGAAGTGACATTAGTTTCTGTCAATTTACTTCGTCTAATTAAAAATTCGACTTTAGTATGGAGCCGAGCGGCAAAGTTAGAGCGAACGAGCAGTAGTTACATGAAGTAGGTATGTTTGGGTTTAAAACTAGACTTGTGCTTGCTCAGTCAGTGAACGGTGCGATCCAATATAGTACAATATCCAAAAAAAAAACTAGGACAGAACTCTAGTACCTACGTGTAGGTAGTACATTTAGTTCCGTTGTCATTTCGTAGTTATTTAATTGAGAGCAATGATTTAGGTATGTTTCAAGAGTTCCGAACTGGTGGTGCTATCTCATTTACAGGCCGCGTTCCGAACTGGTGGTACTATTTGCATTGTATTCATTGACGTGTCGCAAGTGCCTATGTATTAGGATTATGCTAATAAAATGTTTTTTGACTTTGACTTTGAAGTATTCATTTCTTTGTGGATGACCGATGTTACAGTACACTTAGCACCTTATGACTTTGATTGACAGCATTTTTGTTACCTTTGATTTTTATGCGGAGATATTATATTATTACTCACAAAGTATTTTTTTGTTTAAATAAAAAAGGTACATATTTACTCGAAATGAAAGCCGGTTGTCAGTAAAACAACAATCCTTAGTACAAATTGAAGGCCTTGTGGGCGGATTGAAAAAATCAACTGCATTAGGCTTGTTCGCGCCTCGAACAAGTTGCAGATGTCAAGCATTCGTAATACCGAAAACCGGTTGCATCGGCCCCTCCAACATCTGGCCGCCATACTAGCACTTGCCCTACAATTTCCAACCAGTAAACATATCGCTTTGTAATTTATATAATTATTAAACGATATTCTTTATGCAAGTCGTCTATTAATTTTTATGTTCCCATACTGAAAATAAGTGGCGACCGTGAAAAGTAAACAACTAATTTCCAACTTCGGACAACGATTTGCTGCGTTACGTACGTAAACGTCGGGGTCAAACTACCTACGCTTTCAAGACTACGAGTTTTTGTAAGAAAAAAGCCATCAAGTCATCGAAGCACCAAGTTACCTGCAGAAACGCGTAACACTACAAGCAGCAGCCTAAGAAGCATTACGGTCAAGAACAAAGAAGCGGAGACAAGCACTTTTGCAGCCTTGCGAGCCGGCCAAGCGGAGGTCCAGCGGATACTACAAACGCACCAAAGCAGCGGTTCTGCCAGCCAAAAAGTGAGCCCGTTCCTTTATTATCATTTCTAATCAGTTCCATACAATCCTAAAAGCATTCTATTTGTGTGAACAGATTTTTTCTATTAGGACTATACGTACTTACGTACCTACCTAACTTCTACCTACCTACTATATTTTCTAGCTATCGTATTGCTTCGCAACCTTATAAGTCGCCTATCTATCGTTATATACGCCTATTTCACAACTTATAAGCCTTCAGTGCAGTAAATACATAGCTATCTATGCATAATATTAACTTCGAAACAAAATAGCCTTTGCAACTTATAAGTCGCCTATGTTACGTTCTATACGCCTATTTTACGACTTAAAAGTCTTTATTGCAACCTACAGAGCTATAAATACAATCAGTTCAAATCACAATAGCTAAACCTATTGTAAATATCAAGATTGTGCTTAATCATTCATTTTCACTAGCTTCATTCACTTCTTATTTACATAACTTACCCAGTTAAGTTATAATACCAAGTTATATGCCTAGAATATTATAATCACAACACATTCTTGATAAAATTTCGCATCGTTACCTAGCAATCCCTACCATTATAACTATAACCTAACAACTAGTGCACCTATCTAGCAAAACTTAAATAACTTTCAAACCTAGCCCATATTATTGCACTATTTCGTCTTCATAATCCTTTGAGCTGAGAACTATTGCACTTAACTTAATCCTACAGCTATTAGTACATTATATACTTTGTATACAAGGCATCCACAACAATCTATTTCAGCCATAGTACGAGCTTCGTCTAATCATCGCGCAATCACTGCAACACTCGGTGTGCTGGCGAACTGCACCGGCCGGTCTACTCGGCACCCCACCCCGCGCCGCACAGTCAGCCATCAGCTGATCCGAACCGGTCTCCGAGATTGCAGCCGTGAGTGCGTGAAGCGAGGAGCGTATCGTATGCAATTCTTATCAATTATCACTAACTATTAGCTAACCATTCATTTGTCGTTCGTGCGTTATCTTTGTTATTATGGAGCCTACTTATAAAACTTTAAACCTAAAACGTGCGTCAATTAAGGGACGTATTACTAAATTTGTTAATCAATTAGATGAATTAAAGGATAAAAAACCAACTCCTATCGAAGTTAACGTGCTGACACAGAGATTGGCTAAAATTGAGGTTTTATTCGGCGAGTTCGACAGCGTACAGTCTGAGATAGAGACACTAATTGAGCAAAGCAACTTAAGCCAAGAATTAGACACTAGAGAATTGATTGAGCAAACTTTCCACAATGCCATTGCAAGGGCCCAGGAATTTGTTTCGTCACACACCACGACTAAAAAATTATCACGTAGCCAAAATTGTAGTAGCTTTATTGGGGCTGACGCAGATGATCACGAAGTTATAGGTTTTCGACTACCATTCATTAAAATCAGTAATTTTGATGGTACATTTTACAAGTGGCTAGAATTTCGTGACACCTTTAGTTCATTAATTCATAACAATTCAAAATTGAAAAATATTCACAAGTTCCATTATTTAATTTCTTATTTACAAGGTGAAGCTGCGCGCGTGATAAGCAATTTGGTGGTTTCTGACGACAACTATCCTGAAGCTTGGAATCTTCTTTGCGAGCGTTATAATAATATACGCCAATTAATTTACAATCATGTTAAAGCATTATTCAAAATTGAGCCATTGCGTGAAACGGATAAATCATTAAGATTCATTATCGATCATATTTCGAAAAATCTACGCGCTTTGAATACTTTGCAACAACCAACCGACCATTGGGATACGCTGATCATATACATCGTTACAGAGAAGTTAGACAGCAATACTCGTGTTAAGTGGGAGGAGTACATACAAGCTAATATCAGTGTTAACTGTATGCCTAGTCTTGACGACTTCATGACATTTTTGAAGGGGCGCGCAGATGTTTTGGAGTCTGTTTATCGTAACAAGCAGACTAAAGCGCCGCCTAGCGACTCCTTCATGAAACCCACTCACAGCAATAAGCAGGGTTCCTTTCCACATACAAAATCTCTTATAGGTCAGGTAAAAAAGCAGTATTCCTCTCAAAACTTTAGGAATTGTGTCGTTTGCAATGAAAATCATAGAATTTATGAATGCGCACAATTTAAATCAAAATCCGTAGCCGATAGACTCGAATTAATATCGAATTTGAATCTATGCTCAAACTGCTTGCGTAAGGGACACAGCGTACATGAATGTAGGCTGCCAGGAAATTGTAAAGTATGTGGAGGACGCCACAATAGTCTCGTGCATAAGTCTTCAGAGGTTGACACTAACACTACTCGTTCTGAATCAGTCTCCATGCCAGCTGTTGCAACTTCTGAGACATTACTTTGTACAGCCCTGGTTGACGTAGTCAATCCAATTACCAAAAAGTGCGTCACTGTAAAGGCTTTATTGGACAATGGCAGTCAAGGTTCCTTCATAACAGATAATTTAAAAAACAAATTAAACTTAACTTCTCGAAGTTCTAACGTTCAAAATGTTATGGGCATAGGTAACACAATTTTCAAGCTTAATGCTGAACGATGCAACGTTCAAATAAAATCTAAGGTAGGGAATTTTAGTGTAATCACTTCATGTTTAGTTATACCTAGTATTACAGGTAAAATACCGAAGTCTTTTATAGACATAGCTAGATTAAATCTAAAATCCATAGAACTAGCAGACCCCAGCTTTTTTGAGCCGTCTGACATAGAACTTTTAGTCGGTGATGACATCTTTTGGGACATTATAGGTACCAAACAGCAATCTTTAGGAAAGGGTAATCCCATTCTACACGACTCCAAGTTCGGATGGCTCATTGCAGGTCCCATGCACTATTATAGTTCTAAAAATAATTTTAATACTAAATCTCACATACAATGTCATATTTCTAGTACGTCAATTAATAATAATAATTTAATAGATCTTCACAGTGACTTAAAAAGGTTTTGGGAGCTCGAAACCTTGCCTAAAAAGTCCCTGTACACTGACAAAGAAAAAGCTTGCGAACAACATTATATACAGCACACTAAGCGGACTGATACTGGTCGCTTTTGTGTCAAGCTGCCTTTATTAGATAGTGTTGATTGTTTAGGCGACTCATACCGTATGGCTTTAAGGAGGTTCCTAAACTTAGAGCGACGATTTCGTAAGCAACCTGAACTTAAATTCGCTTATACAGCCTTTATAAATGAATACCGAGATCTAGGGCACTTATCAATAGCAGAACACCGTCCTCAGAATGCCTATTTTGTTCCGCACCATCCCGTAATCCGTGAGGGTAGTGAGTCCACACGCCTACGCGTTGTCTTTGACGCATCAGCAAGCACTACATCTGGTTTGTCTATAAACGACATACAAATGATAGGCCCAACAGTTCAAGACTCTCTATTCAATATCCTCATACGTTTTCGACAACATCGTTACGTGTTATCAGGGGATATTGAAAAAATGTACCGCCAGGTTATTTTAGACGAGTCGGACAGAGTTATGCAGCTGATTTTGTGGCGTGATGCGGAGAATAAACCACTACAAACTCTGAGGCTTAATACGGTCACGTATGGCTATGCTAGCGCTAGCTATCTTGCCACCAGGTGTCTCTGGCAGGTTGGTGAGGAGTGCTGTGATGATGACGTCACAAAAAGTGTCATACAAAATGACATATACGTAGATGATTTACTAACGTCTCATGACGATGAGATTGAGATTCGTCGCATTCAGCAGTCTATATCCACAGCCCTCAGTAACGCGGGTTTTCATTTACGTAAATATAGGTCCAACAACCCTTCTTTGCTACCTTCAGACATTAGTCACTCAAGCAAAGACTTAACAATAAGCCAATCAAATAATACTCTTGGTCTTAATTGGGACCCCTCTAATGATATTTTATATTTTCCAATTACAGTTCCTAATCCAGAGGTGATCACTAAACGGAGTATCCTGTCTACAACTTTCAAACTCTTCGATCCCCTGGGGCTCCTATCCTTGTGCACTATCGTTCCCAAAATTTTGATACAGACCTTATGGTCTCTTAAGCTAGATTGGGATGATCCTGCACCTAAAGATATAATTAAAACATGGCAATCCTTCATTGAAGGTCTTAAATCTACATCTTCTCTATCTATACCACGATGGGTATCTATAACAGAGCCGACATCAGTCGAAATACATTGCTTCTGTGATGCCTCCCAACGGGCTTATGGGTCGTGTCTATACCTGCGGTCTATTGACAAAGAAGGAAAGGTACATGTTAGCCTTCTTTGTTCCAAATCTCGCGTTGCTCCCATATCAAACACAATCACCATTCCCCGTTTGGAACTTTCTGGTGCGTTCCTTGCTGCAGAAATGAGCTCTTCTGTGTCATCAGCCTTACGGCGAAAAATAACACGACACGTCTATTGGACTGACTCCAGCATCGTCCTTAGTTGGCTGCGAATAGGGTCTTCTAATTTAAAAACGTTTGTTGCCAATAGAGTCGCCGCCATCAGAGAGCTGAATGACACTGAGGCATGGCACTACGTGCCCACAGAACATAACCCAGCTGATTTTCTGTCCCGAGGCGTAAATCCACAAGAGGTATCATCCTGTAAGATTTGGTGGAGTGGACCGGAATTTTTATACTTACCTGTGTCACACTGGCCTATTTTACAGCCACCAAAAATAAATAAAAGTCAACCTTTGCCAGAATTAAAAGCTCATACTATTATTAATCATGAAACCAACCCATCAGTAATTGAATTTGATAAATATTCTAATTTAAAACGTCTACAACGTATTATCGCTTATATGTATAGATTTATAAATAATTGTCAACACAAAGGTAGTAAAGGTACAGACTCACTGACTCCTTCTGAGCTTAAAAAAGCTCTTCAAGCATTAGTTTACATTTCTCAACTACAATCATTTCCAAAAGAATACGACTTGCTAAGTAAGAAAAGGTCATTAAATCCTAAATCAAATATTTTATCACTTAACCCTTTTTTACATGAAGGAGTTATTAGAGTAGGTGGCCGCGTTCAGGCCTCACAACTGAGCTTTGACATGAAACATCCCATGTTACTCAGTTCCAGTCATGGTTTCACTCAACTATTGTTTCAGCAAGAGCATCGACGACTATTACACGTAGGTCCTCAAGCGCTATTAGCCTCGATTAGAACTCGTTTCTGGCCTATTGGTGGAAGGAACTTGGCTCGTCGTACTACTCGTAGCTGTCACATTTGTACACGGTTTAAAGGTCAAGCCATGCAAGACATAATGGGCAATCTACCTGCCGAAAGACTAACACCAGACTTTCCCTTTATTACGGTAGGTACGGACTTTGCCGGACCATTTATGATCGCGGATCGCAAGGGTCGTGGTTGCAAAATTACAAAGGCCTATTTATGCATTTTTATATGTTTTAGATATAAGTGCGTTCATTTAGAATTAGTTAGTGAGCTTTCAAAAGACGCTTTCATTTTAACTCTGAAACGATTCATTTCACGTAGACTACCTAAACAAATTTATTGCGACAATGGTGGAAACTTTGTTGCTGCTACAAAAGAATTGGAGACGTTCTTTAAAACTAACGTTTGCTCCATCTCAGATTATGCCGCTGGCGAAGGCGTTGAGTTTCGCTTCTCTCCAGTTTACGCTCCTCACTTTAACGGACTCATGGAAAATTGCGTGAAAATGGCTAAATTTCATCTCGTTAGGATACTAGGAACTACGCATTATACTTTTGAGGAACTATCTTCTCTGTTTACACAAATAGAGTGCATCCTCAACAGTCGCCCTCTATGTCCTTTGAGTTCATCCCCATCCGACTTCTACCCTTAACTCCGGGCCACTTCCTTATTGGTAGACCCCTTAATTCGCTGCCATCATCAAGTCTGCAAACCGCCAACACCCACTCTCTCGACCGCTTCCAAAGAATTGAACAAATCAAGCAACATTTTTGGCAACGGTGGATTCATGAATACCTCGCGGAGCTGCAGTCTCGAACAAAATGGCGCACAAATAATAAACCAAAATTGCAATTGAATGACCTCGTAGTCATAAGGGAGGAGAACGCTCCCCCACTTCATTGGCGTCTGGGACGCATTACAAAGCTGTTCGCTGGACCAGACGGCGTATCTCGTGTCGCGGATATTGACACAGCCAGAGGAACTATCCGCCGCGCCCTCAACCGGATCTGTCTGCTGCCTAGGAAGGATGAAGACATCTAGCTTGAAAGCAGTCAAGCTTTCCAGGGGCGGGAATATGTTCGCGCCTCGAACAAGTTGCAGATGTCAAGCATTCGTAATACCGAAAACCGGTTGCATCGGCCCCTCCAACATCTGGCCGCCATACTAGCACTTGCCCTACAATTTCCAACCAGTAAACATATCGCTTTGTAATTTATATAATTATTAAACGATATTCTTTATGCAAGTCGTCTATTAATTTTTATGTTCCCATACTGAACAAGGCTCACTATCTATTACGCGTACGTAAAACTATAAGGTAAAATGTGGGCGTATACTATGCCTCTGCCTACACCTTCAGGGATAAAGGCGTGACTATATGAATGTATGTATGTACATATTTACATCCGCAATACTAAATAGAAAGTCAAAGTAGGTACATATTATAAAAAATGCTGTAGGTGGGCAGCCCTATCGCATCCTTACGTACCGCGCGGCTGTAAGCATTTATTTCTAAAATTCGGCCGAGTCAAACTACAGTATACAGTGCCTATAGATACTTTTACTTGGCGCCGATTTCAATATTACATTTAATAATCTTATATATTATTATATCTCACCACCTATTACGTGGGACAAATTATACAAAGGTGAAATGTGGGCATATAATATGCCTCTGCCTACCCCTTCGGGGATAAAGGCGTGACCATATGTATGTATGTATGTAATCTATATATATAAAAACAAAAACTGACTGACTGACGATCAACGCACAGCCTAAACCGCTGGGTCTAGAACCATGAAATTTCGCACAAATGCTCCTTATGTCACGTAGGCGAGCAATAAGAAGGGATTTTTGAAAATTCAACTCCTAAGGGGGTAAACAAGGGTTGCAAAGTTTGTTTGGGACAACGTGATTCCTTGGTCCGATCTTCTTCAAATTTGGCATAAAGCATCTTTACCTGAATTGATAGGGGACGTGTTTTGTATTTTATTGAAATTTTTCTTATAAAATGGTTAAAATGGGGATGGAAAAATATATTAGGGGGGATTTGTCTCATAGTTCATATTAATACTCCGTAAGTCGGTATGTACTTTTTTAATTTTTTTTTGACACATTGTCATGTTTGACAGCTCAATTCGATTTAAAAAAGATGGTCGCAATTTTTGATAAATGTCAAAAAAATCTAATAATAATTATATTAAAACTGCATATTTTATTGATTTTGCCATTTTTTTTTTTGTTTAACGTGAGGGAAAATCCTCATAGGATGTTATGCCGCCGGACTCTTACCGACTAAAAAACCTCACGCCACGCCTAACAGCCTATGGTTGAGAGCCCCGGGTAAGCCCTCAGGAAGGATGTCCTGTGACTCCCAACAGACCTACGGCCGCCAATGCGGCCTCGCCCAGGGGGTGGTTCGGTTGCAATCCCGCGTCAATGGGGGGTTTCGGGTGTGACCCCGCTTCTAAGGGGGGGGGGGGGGGGGGCGTGCGTGAGTTGCTCACGTCACGCTGCCGTCATGGGCCTGCTTCTGTAAGGACGGTGAGCGGCCCTCTCACCTCAGACCCCCGGTCATGGAGGCCGATAGTCGGCGAAGACACGTCGGCGGCGCCCAGGGCGCCTACTGCGGAACTCGGGTGGGAGAGTTCTTTCCCGCACCCGGCCCGCCGCCTCCTTCGCGAGCATGACCTGCTCGCAGAAAGAGGCGGCGCAGTCCCACTTACTCCCGCTGGAGAGCATGGCTCGCACCATGGCCTCGAGCGAGAGAGTGTCCACGCCCAGACCCACTACGAGGACCTGGCGCTGTTGTGCCCACGCCGTAAACTCCACCAGAGTGTGGAGCGCCGTGTCATCGCTGCGGTCCTCGCAGTGCTGACACTCGGCCGTGGTTTCCCGGTGTTTTCGCCACAGATACCTACCGAAGCTACCGTGCCCGGCAAGTATCTGTGTCAACCGGTAGGAGAGAGCACCGTGTCTTCTCTCCAGTCACTCGTCCATGACCGGTCTGACGGCCGCGATTGTGGCGAATCCCCCCTTTGGTTGCTCAAGTCGCACCTTCCATGTCTCCATGGTTTCCTGGTGGAGCAGGGTCCGCTGGGCCTCGATTTCTCGAGACGCAGGCCTTTGGCCCCGCTCCAGCGCCTCCTTGCGCCATCTGAACAGTGACGCAAGGGCTCTCGCTTCCAGGTCCCATGGAGGGGTCCCGGCTAGGTGACATGCCGCCTCACCGGAGATCGTGCGGTATCCTCTTATCACCCTGACGGCCATCACTCTCTGCGGGCTCAGCAGTCTAGCCTCATTGCTGGCCGTCAGGGTCTCCGCCCATACGGGAGCCCCGTACAAGGCCATGCTTCGCACGATCCCCAGGTACAGTCTCCTGTAGGGAGCGTTGGGTCCCCTGATGTTGGGCATCAGCCGCGCCAGTGCGGCCGATGCTCCCCTCAGTTTTGGGACCAAACTTCGGAAGTGATGTCCGAAGTTCCACCGACCATCGAGTACGAGCCCCAGATACTTCATCGAGGGCTCGATGCCGATGCTGACGCCCCCTACCTGTAGGCTGGATCCTGCAGGTGGCCCCATCCGAGGTCCGTGGAAGCACAGAGCCTCGGATTTGTGCAGGGCGACCTCGAGACCCAGCCGCCGAATCCGACCCACGACCTGAGCAACCCCTGCCGTGGCCTTAAGTGCTGCGGCACGGTGCGTTGCTCCCCGCGCCGTAACGAGGGTGTCGTCGGCGTAACACGTTACGCCGACCCCTCTGAGCAACGGACCACGCAGCACCCAGTCGTAACCGATGTTCCACAGGAGCGGCCCTAAAACCGATCCCTGTGGAACACCGCACGACACATCTCGCCGACCCGGCCCTAGCCAGCTCGGGTAAGTTATGGCTCTCTCGGAGAGATAAGCCCCGACAATTCGACGGAGGTAGGGAGGCACTCCATGATAGATAAGCGCCTCCCTGACGCAGCTCCAGGGCAAGGTGTTGAATGCGTTGGCGATGTCGAGAGACACCGCCACCACCACCTCACCCTGTGAGACTGCTTCCTCCGTCAGGCCTCTAATTGATTTTGCCCTGCGGAATGCGGAATTGCCATCATATTTGTAAGTCAAAAATACATTTGTGAGAAGGAAAACCTGTACATGTCTGGCTAGGAATTATGAAAGAGCAAATAAGGTGTACACGGTTCCGATTATCACAGAGTATTTCGTCTGCTTACTGGTAAAATATGTTAACTGCACATTTCCTTGAACTGAGATAATAAGCTTTGAAAGTTTCATCGCTTTAAAACTATCATTAAAATATTTTTTTTAAATTCTTTAATGCCAAATGATGAATAAAATATTCAACTGTATCTCATTTAAATTACAGCAACACTTTCTTCAGAAAATCAGGCAATAAATCAGTTATTATTGTCCTAGGTCATGCACTTAACTGGTTTTACCTGTAATTGAAAAAATCAGATATAATAGATACCTTTATTTGCCATAAATGCTCAGTAATTTGGGTAAAACTCTGCATTTATCTCATTTTACTTGTAGGAATTTAAATACATTATGTAACTATGATCGTAAATAAATGCATTTAACTTATTTTAGCTTAAAGTTCATGGGAACGTAAATACTACATCTTTCTACATCGAAAAAACCATACAGTGATATATTGTCATTTACTTGTGCTGTTTGGTTTTAATTCGATGTTAAGGTGATTTACCTCTGTTTATCTGAATGATTAATTATTACTATTTCATTGTTGTTTATCATATTGTTAACTAAGGTATCTTTGTATTAAACGGTCCTAGCAGTTATTTTGTTTTGCCAGTAGATAGAGCATCGAAAATTACATGTATATGGATACATAAGTCATTTTAGATAAAAAATGCATTTATTATGTTTTACCAGTAAGCAGACGATTTATTACCATCTTCGCTTACTTTCTTATTTATACTACGTTATAGATGAACATTTAGCAGATGAAATCTACAGTAAATGTCTGGTCACATTAGGAGAAACTGTATTAGTAGGTACGGGTTGCATCAGCCTCGAAAGTCTGAAGACCTACACAATCCATAAATACGAGAAAGAAGTTCAGATATCAATTCCTTAGCCAGAGAATGCTCTCTAAACCAATTAACAAAGACATTAGGTATCAATTTTAACAAAAATATATATTTACTTCGCTCAATACGTACGTACGTATTTTGATTTATTTAGTCAGAATTATATCTACCTATACATATAAAAACAGTACTGTAAAGGGCCGCGGGCTGGCCACAGAAGACGCCAGACGACGGCAGATGAACCAAACGAGTTCCAAAGCGGGATCGCGACTCTGTCCGCCTGCTAGATGTACCAAGGACCTAGAAGAGGTCGCAGGCTGGATGCTGAAGGGGCAGGACGTAAATTAGGAGAGGCCTACGTCCAGGAGCGTACATGCTGATTTGATTGATATAAAAATAAAAAATAAAAACTGACTTAGATACCTGATCGAGATCTAGAACCTTGAAATTAGTTAATGGCATAGTTGCGCACAAAGAAACGATTTTTAGGGTTCGTGCCCTTAAACGGGACCCTATTTATGAGACTTCACTGTCCGTCTGTCTATCTGTCCGTCATGATGAGGCTGTATCTCAGGAATCGTAATAGCTAGAGAGCTGAAATTTTCAGATGATACATTTCTGTAGCCACTATGACAACAAATACTAGCGTCAGAAAAGGGAGGGAGGGGGGGGGGGGATTAAGGGGGCTCCCATCCAACAAACGTGATGCTTTGCTGTTTTTTTGGTACGGAACCCTCTATCTTTCCACTCCGACCAACTAAACCGGCCAACCGTTGTTCGGAATGGAACTCATTAAGGGACTTTATTCCTATTTATACTTTATTATTTATTTATTTCCTCTGTGCGCGAGTCCGCTTTGCACTTGGACAGTTTTTTATACTACTAAGATGGCAGACAAGCTTACGGTCCACCTGATGGTTGGTTACTGTAGTGGACTAATTCGCATAGCGAACGTTTGCAACACCAGCGGCGCTGCTGCATGTCGACCCATATTTCCCTTGGCATCCAGTAGAGTCACGGGAAAGTAAAATATCCCGTAACCCTACTGATAGTGCTTCGAATTTGGTTCGTTTTCAATAACCATTTTAATGATAATCCAACTTGTGCCAAAATAATACAACGGGAATACACGCGACAGAAAACCACGCGATAAGAATAGAAGCGACGAGGGGGACCTTTCTATTTCTCTCTCTCTTACGCAAACGAAGTTGCGCGGGTCAGCTAGTCTTATATATAAAAATTAATCGCAAAATGTTGGTAAGCGCATAACTTCAGAACGGGTGGACCGATTACACTAATTCTTTTTTTGTTGTGTACGGTATTGTCAGGAGAAGGTTCTTATGGAAGAAAAAATATTGTATTCCCACGGGAACGGGAACTACGCGGGTGAAACCGCGTGACGTCCTCTAGTATCTGATAAATCTAAATATACTACCTATTACTTTGTGCTAAGTTAATTTTATTTTTCAATTTTTAGTTTTTGTTTGAAGTCGGATTTTTTTTTTGTTAATTTTTTTTTAATGTAAATATCCATTAGGCAGTATAGTTAACATTACTAGAGACGTAGTTCTGTTACTATAATCAGGAGATCAAAGGTGCTGCTTCCACATCTCAAATAATTTCCACGCCCGAAAAAACAGCAGCAAAAGAAAAGGTTGGAGTAAATGGGAGAAAAAAAATCTTATTATGGTAACACGAAAATCAGAGAAGCCAACCTGCCAACAAACAACCAGAGGTAAATTAGCTAATGCTTCCTCCACATTACTCGCGAAGTTGAACGAAGTTGGACGAGTACGATAGTGTGGAGGGGCTCCTCGGCCTACTTCGTCAAACATTTTCTTTGACTCGGGCAACTTCGCCGACAAACTTCGTTCAACTTCGCGAGTAATGTGGAGGAAGCATTATATGAAAGAACTATATTGAACTGACATTATGACTGAAACAGGTGACATTATGCGTCACTGTCAGTGTCAGTTAGGATGACATGACGATACATTTATCAAAACAAATCTTCATCCAATCAAAAATCAAATCAACCCAGTCGCAGAAATGGCCGAGTTGTGTTTTGTTCCGTTGAAGAAATCTTCAGACGTAGATATAGTGAAACCATTGAAGAATCTTATTCATTCTACATACAACACTGGAGAAAACAATGAAGATTATACCGAGGCTCTGAATGAGCTCAGCCGCCTTAGGTCCGCGGCCGTGTGGAAAGTGTTCGAGAAGTCTTCTCTGGAAGTTATCTACTGGTAAATACACTATTAGAGCTGTGAAGTATGACTCACCAATCTTATAAGAATTATAATGTTACGAATATAAAACCTGCAAATAACTTTATTATTGCGGTCGTGAATAACAAATCATAATTACAAAACATCACTGTTTAATATTGTTGTAAATTATCAATTAAACTATGATGTCATCAGCAGATCTTAACTTCGTTATAGATTGTCGTCGCTTGATTGTAAACGACGTGCGTAAGGCGTGAGCTAAGTAAAGTTTGCTTATGTTGTGTGCAGCTACTATGACCAGCTGGTGTCGCTGGAGGCCAAGATCCCGCCGCAGGAGGTGCAGATCCCATTCAAGTGGAAGGATGCCTTCGACAAGGGCTCCATTTTTGGCGGGAGAATGAGTCTCAGTGAGTATACCAGCAACAACTACAGTGTTTTGACAGCTCTTTGTAATGATATGGAATAATTCAACTTCACCCAAATAGTATATTCAGACTTGTAACATTTTGTCCAAATGGAAGACCTACTTTGTGAACACACTTTGTGGGAATCCTTGATCTTTTCCTTGGATTATAAATAGCATAATATATCTACCTAGATATATACTTTTTTCCTTTATACTTTTGATTGTTGGCACTTGATGGAACTTGTTATAATACCTACATTATGAAAACTCACTCACTTGTACTATTCCACAACTTTTATTATGATTAAAAAAAAAAGTTAGTGTAAACACCTTTGATTTGAATGCTATAATAGCGAAACCGGTCAGGTATTATTAAAAAAATAATAAAAGTTGTGGAATAGTACAAGTGAGTGAGTAAAGATACTAAGTTAGTTAAATCAAAATTAACAATAATACATCATATGAATATTTTTTGATGTATGTAAAAAGCAACACCCAAAAATTTTGTAAATATGTGCTATGGGTTCTAAACAACTTATATTTCCTAATAAGTACTTATCATGCATTCAAACAAATGGAATCAAACCCAGAATCTCAGCAACAGCAGTATTGTGCATGACACTGCACTGCACCTCCAACACAGCCTTTAACATAAATATTAACAATAGCAAAATAGATGAGATAAATAATAGTCATCCTAAGCATTGAATCAGCTCGGTGTCTCTAACCAGAGCTGAGAGCTGTGCATAGATTTAGCAAGGTGTTACCATTATGAGTGTGTTGTGTGGTGACTCACATCCTCTCCACTATCTGACTAGATGATACCTGCACACACACACACACATCTTCACCCAACACTGTGTTGGTATCTGGTTTAATCACTACTTATTTCATATAGGTACTTTAGATTCATTCAGAATCATTGATATACCAGTTACCTATTTATTACTGTATAGTTTGTAGTCTTAAAAACCTAACTGACAGCAGTATGTAAATACATACATAATGGTCACGCCTATATCCCCAGGGTAGGCAGAGGCATATTATATGTCCACATTTCACCAATTTTTTTTTTTTTATTTTTTTTTTTTATTTTTTTTTTAGGATTTGTCCCACATAATAGGTGGTGAGCCGTATTGCGGTGTTGAAATGGACAGGCGCAGGTTGTGATTGCCTGCTGTTGAAATTTTTCAAGCCGCCTTATAAAGGCCTTGAACTTCGCTTACCGACTGCCATTTTACTGGCAACTGTGACCAACAGCTTAACATGTCTTCCGAAGCACGGAAACACTCAAATAAATGTTACAAAGTGGTCACGTGATGGTCACCCAGCCAAGGACCGGCCATAGTAAAAGTTGCTCACTGCAGTGATCTGTTATAGATTACTGAGTCTGCAGGCCACGAGTATTTTAGTATGTAGATATACTTGCTAATGCATTGAACAACTTGACATTTAATGTAATAACTATATGGAGACATTACATTGCAGCAATAAGCTCACTGGCATACGAGCGCATGTGTATCTTATTCAATATGGCGGCCATGCAGAGCACGATAGCGGCGCAGCAGCAGCTTGACACCGAGGAGACACTCAAGCTGTCCGCCAAACTCTTCCAGGTGATTTACCTAAAGACAACTTTTCTAATTTTCTATTGTACCCTGCTACCAGATTTATCAGGCTGACTTCTATTGAAAAACTAGTTGTGTACAGCGGCGAGTTTCTTCAGATGTTCCCGCCCCGCCGGGCAGTTCGGGGGCCTGCGTCCGGAGCGCGCGTTCACCGAATATGACTTGTTGACTGTAGGCTTAAGGTTGGGGAAGCCCGCCCACCCACGACGGTCACACCGCGGCGAGCATCCGCCACGTGTTCCAGGGGCTCCCATTAGCGCACGCCCGCGCCAGCCGCTAGGGCGAGGAGGAACCTTTAGTCGCATTATATCCAATTCGCAAAATGTCCAACTGTCCAATCCTCAATAGGTCCAGTTCGCAATTGGTCCAGATCGCAGTTGGTCCAGTTCGCAGTTGGTCCAGTTCGGAATTGGTCCAATTCGCAATTGGTCCAGTTCGTAATTAGGGATCTATATGGATAAATGGAATCAACATAGGTATTTTAATCCGTCTCATCGCATAATGTCCTTTTTCGAAATGGACATTTCGAAAAAGCACAAAATGTCCTTTTCTCAAAATGTCCTTTTCTCAAAATTTCCCTTTCTCAAAATATGTGCACTACAGAATTAACTCCGCGCAATCCGACTTGGATGGGTTAGGTTAGAAGTGCCTTCGTGCTTATTTTTTTATAACCACCTAAGTTACCACCATTCACTTGGTAAGTTTGATGTATATGTTATTCAGAACGATCAGGTACTAATTAGAATTTGGCGTGGTTTTGTTTAGGTGGTTATAAAAAAAATAACCACGAAGGCTAATTCGAAGACGGGCTAATTCGAAGACGGGAACGGATTCCCGTCTTAGCCTTCTCACCTAACCTATCCAAGTCGGATTGCGCGGTGTTAATCCTGTATTGCACATATTTTGAGAAAGGACATTTTCGAGAAAAGGACATTTTGTACTTCGAGCTGAATCTAGCCTCGTAGAGGGTTGTCAAAACTCCTCCCGTAATGAAGCACGACTCCTATTTTACGAACTGGACCAATTGCGAATTGGACATTGTGAGAATTGGACAATTTGCGAATTGGTTGTTTTGAGAATTGGACAATTTGCGAATTGGACGTTGTGAGAATTAGACAATTTGAGCCCACTGGACATTTTGCGAATTGGACATAATGCGACTAAAGGAGGAGAAGACCATGGGGTTCAGTGGGTACGACAGTCCTATTCCGGGATCGGGAGTCGCACACACTGACTCAGCTGTCCTGTTCTACTTGATTTATTAGCATCTAAGAATACTATTCAGCTCCCTGGGGTACCAGTGCAATGATATGTGGACAATCAAACATTAACAGAATTGCTCAATATTTTAACTCAATAGTGTTCAGACACCGGATAATATATGGGTTTAAGATTAGATTAGCTTGAGAACATAGCTGAACATTAAAGTAACACACCAACCCATTTAGCGAAGAGTGCACTTTGCTAGTTGGTGGTAAGTGAGATAGAGTTGTGTGTGTGTGCAGCAAGCGGCCGGCATCTTCTTGTACCTGAAGGCGAACGTGATGATGGCGGTGCAGCAGGAGACCACGCCCGACCTGACGCCCGACGCGCTGGACGCGCTCGCCAAGCTCATGCTGGCGCAGGCGCAGGAGGTCATCGCCTACAAGTGCATCCGAGGTGCGTCTCTCACACCACACAGCAGCCAACAAGTAGTGGGGCGAGGGCAGACAGCAACGCGACCTCCATTAATCTTTTTGTATATTAACCCTGATATACAAAGCTTTCTGTTGTGTTACGGGCGGGGAAATCGTATTATTGTACACTTCACAAATGTAACTACAGAACTTACACAAAACAAATAAAACAAGACACTCATAATTGCAGACACACATACATGTAGAATTCCATCCAAATCAATAACAGGATCAACAAAAATGTCAAAATAATATCTTGGGCTCACAGTTTAGATTCGGTTTGGGAACTAGTGAGGGCTGCATGACAATGTACTGTTTGGTTACCAAATCCTTACTTAACTGTGTTTTATAGCCTTTTTGGTGTGTAGCTTTGCAGTCTAATTTTAAAATTAAATTTTTATGGGTCGTATAAATGTCACCCATAAAAAATCATTTTTAATTTAAATTTTGATGATTTGAAAAAAATGAAAAAATATGTTCAAAATGAAATTTTTATGGGTCATTTGTCTGTCTGTCACAAGACTGTATCTCAGGAACCCGCAAATTTTCACAGACAATAAATTTCTGATACTGCTATAACAACATAATACTAAAATCAGAAAAAAACATCTATTTAAGGGGGCCCCCATACAATAAAATGTGATTTCTTGTCGTGTTGTTTTTCTGGTTTTGACCTAGCACTTGGCCGGTTTTATTGTGTAGCCTCTAATAAGTTTAAATATATTGGGTGTAACAAAATTACCTATCCAAATTTCGTCACGTGACGTGGCATCAGTCAAGAAACATTACAAAAATGAAGAAACAAAAATTACATGAATACTTTAACCGTAAAGCCGTTTTAAAGGTCCTATTTTATCCTATTTTCACCCTTTCTATCGCTACTGAGCGGCAGTAGAAAGCGACAACGACAGCCAGACGGGTGCTCTGTGTTTGTTTTGCCACGGCGACCATGTTACCTTGAATTGCCGCGGTAAAAAATGAATTCTTAATGTGCGCCAAAAAAATTTACCCCCATTTTTTATTAAATATTTGTATTTGATTTCCGATGCCAAGTCATCTCATGAAATTTGGAGAGGTAATTTTGTTACACCCAGTATAGGCCACGGGAGAGAACTTTTAATATTTTATATTATTCAATCCTGTTAATGTAAACTGGAAAAAACACATAGGCGGAAACGGGAACAGAAGTCTACGCAAGCGTATCCACAGGAACGGAAATCGACGTTGTCAGATGTTAGGGCGAACTGACGGCATTTTGGAGCTGACTAGGTACAACGCTGTGTAATCGGGCAGCCCTAGGGTTACAAACACTTTTGTGACGCCCAATGCCTGGGGCCACAAAAGTCTTTGGGGCGCGGACGACGCCCATAGGCGTCATTTAGAGATAAGCAATCTTTAACTTACTTAAAAATGTTTGATTATTTTAAAATTGAGCAACTGACATAATAAAAAGTTTCCGCCATATTTGCTGTAATTATCTGAGGAGTTGGGTATCCATCAACTAATTTCAGGTTACCACGTTGTAGAAATACAACCAAAAACATGTAATCTTGAAACACCACCTCTGTCATACCGGATTTCGCACAAAAAATAATAGCATCTAAATTCATCCAAGTCCATTCCTGTCGGCGCGCGCTTTTTCATCCACAATTAGCCGCCCCAGCTGCTGCCGAAACAGGAGATCTCTTGCTTGACTTGTGTGAATTCAGTACATCCATTTTTCTTTTTAACGTGATAGAGGAATGGGGTTTGGGACTTAACAAAACCGATACATGGTGAAAATTACACTCGTACGCACAAAACGTATAATATTGCATATTGTTCAAAGATAGATTGCACGTTAGTATTTTTTTTGCTTACGCGGGGAACATGTTTATGCTCTTTTATCCCAATCAGAGGGATTTTTTACTACGCACGCAGACTTTATTTTAAAAACTGAACATTGGTTACAAAAAAGATTTTTTTTTTCAAGTGAAAGTTCTATTACGGTCGACGGTATAATACTCGGGATAATCGCGTTTTACCCGTAACACGGCGTCTTGACAGTATTTTACCCCGGACTACACCGTGGCTTGTCGATCTGCAGACGAGATGAAGGAGAGCATGGTGGCCAAGGTGTGCGCGCAGTGCGAGGAGCTGTACACGGACGCGTGGCGCGCGCTCAACAAGGAGCAGCTGCGGCCGCTGTGGGACCGCGAGTGGCCCACCGTGGTGGGCGCCAAGCAGAGCGCCTTCCGCGGCCTGGCGCAGCTGTACCAGGCGCTGGTGTGCCGCGCCAACAAGGCCGTGGGCGAGGAGATCGCGCGCCTCCAGCTGGCCGACGAGCAGCTGCGCCACGCCGCCGCGCGCCTCGTGGCGCCCGGCTACCTGCAGGAGCACGTGGTGCGCGCGCAGCGCAACCTGGCCTCCGCCACCAAGGACAACGACTTCATCTACCACGAGCGCATCCCCGACGCCGCCTCGCTTGAGCCCATCGCGCGCGCGCCCATCGCCAAGCCGCTGCCGCCGCAGGAGCGCTGGGCCGCCGCGCCCAGAGGTACGTGCCCCGTGCCCCGGGCCCCGTGTGCCGATACGAGGACGGGATTGATTATAGGAAATATTTAAGTTATAAACTTTAAAACAATATTGTACACTTGTCCTGTTTTGACAGTCGTTGTCTAGGACGAGGTATTTTTACTCGGCTGGAGTAAAAATACTATGACAGTTTTACAAACCCTTGCAATTTTTTACCGTCCTGAGTAATTTCAATGAAAATAATTTATCATAAAGAAGTTATTTGGTCTCAATATAATCATGGGTGACTGTTCAAATGTAATTAATTATGGAGATATCGATATCAAATGTGTTTGTTTACATTTTTGCGCAAAGCTACTGAAATACAATATAGGAACCTCCGATACGTAGCGCCTCGGCGCGGTGCGGTCACAGGTAAAACAGTATCTGTTCTCTTGCGTGAAATGTGGGCCTTGCCCGTGTGACGTGCGGCTCGTGTGCGTGTGCAGACCTGTTCGGCGCGCTGGTGCCGCTGGCGGTGCACCAGGCGCTGGCGGCGAGCGGCGCGCGGCGCGCCGAGCTGGTGACGGGCGAGGTGGGGCGCCTGCGCGACGCCACGCAGCTGCTCAACAGCATCCTGGCGTCGCTCAGCCTGCCCGCCGCGCTGGAGCCGGCGCACGCCGCGCTGCCCGAGTCCGTGCGCGCGCGCGCCGCCGCCGTGCGCGAGCGGGGCGGCCTGCCCGAGCTCACGCGCCTCATGGCCGAGCTGCCCGAGCTGCTGCAGCGCAACAAGGACATCCTGGACGAGGTGCGTACGGCGGTCGCCCGGCGCGCCCCCTCCCACCCGAGCGCTGACCGCGCGTGTGTCCGCAGGCGGAGCGCATGCTGCGCGAGGAGGCGGAGGCGGACGCGGCGCTGCGCGCGCAGTTCGGCGCGCGCTGGACGCGCACCGAGTCGGCGCGGCTGACGGAGGCGTTCCGCGCCAACGCCGACAAGTACCGGCAGATCATCGACAACGCCGTGCGCGCCGACTCCATCGTGCAGCAGAAGTTCCAGCAGCACCGCGACGACATGGCGCTGCTGTCGGGCTCGGAGCGCGACATCTCGGCGGGCGTGCCGGACGCGCCGGAGGGCGCGGGCGCGGGCGCGGCGCAGGGCGGCGCGGAGGCGGAGGCGGCGGCGCTGAGGGAGCTGCGCGGGCTCATGGACGAGGTGGCGGCGCTGAAGGCGGCCCGCGACGCGCTGGAGGCGCAGCTGAAGGGCGCGCCGCTGGAGCTGCGCGACCAGTTCCTGGCGGCGCTGGCGGCCGACGGCGCTCTCGACGAGCCCGCCATCTCCACCGCCGCGCTAGGTGAGTCCTCCGCCGCTTATGGTTCGTTTTGAAAATAACTTTATTGCAGAAGAGAGTACTCCTCCACCCCGAGACCGGAACGGAGGTTTAACCTGCGAATTTTCCTTCGGGCCGACCCGGACGAGGCGCGTACCCCGGTATGTCGAGACGTGAAGCTAAGAGAATTCATTGCCGCCTCCGCGCTGTGGATCCTAGTGTATGGGGGCGCTTGGCCATAAATCATTGTTTTAAGGCAGGTAGTAGGTTATAGGTAGATCATTATTGTTGAATGATTTAATTCATAGTGGTCGGCTTGTATTATTTATATTATGTACGTTAAACATTAAGTACCTATTTTCAGTTTTCGACGTTGTCTATTGCAGAAAGCCAAGTTTCTGTAAACTTGGCTTTCATGCACACATGCATCTTTAAAAGTAAGAACACAAAACTTATGAAAAAAATGATGCGTAGGTTTCAAAGATATGTGGTATTAAGAATATATAATTATAACCGTTTAGGATGTTTACCATTGTAAACTGTTATAATTATATTACTTGATAAAAAAATACATAAATATCACGGTGTTTTGACCAAACAATTTAGTACTTATTCTTTTTTTTCAGAACTGTGGATTTTGTCCGCATGGTTTCAAGTAATTTCTATAAGAATGTAGTATTGAAATTTAAAAAAAATGTGTTCATGTACTAGTGTACACACGTAAGTGAAACTTCTTCATGACCTTAAAAATTTTAAAATTTGGACTCTTGGAGTGTGTTTGTTAGTGAGGTGATTTGGGAGCCCAAAAGTCCAAAAGTCAAAAGTTCAAAAGTTCAAAAGTCCAAAAGTCCAAAGTTCAAAAGTCCAAACTTATATTTATAGAATTCGGGACTTCACGCGAAATACATTTACTTACATTTTCACACCGACGTTTCGAGCACGTTGCAGCGCCCGTGGTCGCGGTTGGACTGCATGTAAGTAAATGTATTTCGCGTGAAGTCCCGAATTCTACAAGTATGAGTGTAAAAAACCGGAATAGTTTAAAAATAACAAAAGTCCAAACGTCAAGTACTTAGTACTTTATGATCCACAATAAAATGATTTATGATTTATGAGGTGATTTAGGGTCCAAAAGTTCAAAACTTGAAAAGTCTAAAGTCCAAAAGGCCCAAAGACCAAAAGTCAAAAACTTAGTTAGTGAGGTGATTTGGAGTCCAAAAGTATAAAAGTCCAAAACTCCAAAAGTTCAAAAGACCAAAACTTCAAAAGTCCAAAGTTCAAAAGTCCTTAAACGACATGCTATCCCTATTCCACTGGATAAAGTACTCTTTATTCGAATCGACCGTGGTGGTGACGAGAAAAAGATGGCGCGTAACGAAAAAATGTGACGTGTAACAAAAAAATGCGACTGTAAATTTTTTTCAATGCCGATAAAGAAGTTTCACTTCAAAAATTTTTAATAATTATTATAATAGCTAATGAAAACGTTAAAATTCTATGGAAATACTTTAAATTCACATTTGGAAAACGCCGATCGGCGTCGAAAAACATTGAATGAGGCAGACGCCGATAGGCGTTACCCCGTTCCGCATTTGGACAATATGTAAAAATTAATTTTACAACTGCATTAAATGGGTTAATGTCAGTGCCAGACGGCAATATTGAAAGAATCAAACACAAATTCAACAATCTGTGTTATTACTTATTTATCAGTGATGGGCGTAATTAATTACAAAAGTAATTCAATTAATAATTGAATTACAATGTAATTAAGTTACAATGTAATCTAATTACTCAGTAATTAATTACTTTGTAATTTAAATACTTTGGATGTTCCGGTTAGTTAGTTACTAAGTAACTAGTTGCAAAGTAATTAGATTACTTTATAACTAGTTACTTTGTAATTCATTACTTTGTAATTATCATACAGTCAAGCAAATCAATACCACAGCCGGGAATCCAATATGCACATCCAATATTTGCGCCGCCGTTGTAAAAGTTCATGTTGGGCATCGTATAAGGGGTATTTTGGTATGCTGAGTACGAATTTCGGGTTAATTTTGCAATCCAATATGGCCGCCGCGCCATCGTTGTAAAAGTTCATGTTGGGTATCGTATAAGGGGTATTTTGGTATGCTGAGTACGAATTTCGGGTTAATTTAGCAATCCAATATGGCCGCCGCGCCATCGTTGTATAAGTTTATGTTGGGTATCGTATAAGGGGTAATTTGGTATGCTGAGTACGAATTTCGGGTTAATTTTGCAATCCAATATGGTCACCGCGCCGCCGTTATAAAATTTCATGTTGGGTATCGTATAAGGGGTATTTTGGTATGCTGAGTACGAATTTCGGGTTAATTTAGCAATCCAATATGGCCAAACTCAAACTCAAAAAAACATTTCAAACTCAAAAAAACATTTATTTCGCATAATCCTAATACATAGGCACTTGCGACACGTCAATGAATACAATGCAAATAGTACCACCAGTTCGGCCGCGCCATCATTGTAAAAGTTCATGTTGGGTATCGTATAAGGGGTATTTTGGTATGCTGAGTACGAATTTCAGGTTCATTTTGCAATCCAACATGGTCACCGCGCCGCCGTTATAAAATTTCAAGTCGGGTATCGTATTTGGGGTATTTTGGTACGCTGAGTACGAATTTCGCGTTAATTTAGCAATCCAATATGGCCGCCGCGCCACTTTTGTAAAAGTTCATGTTGGGTATCGTATAAGGGGTATTTTGGTATGCTGAGTACGAATTTCGGGTTAATTTAGCAATCCAATATGGCCGCCGCGCCGCCATTGTAAAAGTTCATGTTGGGTATCGTATAAGGGGTATTTTGGTATGCTGAGTACGAATTTCGGGTTAACAAAAAACCCCTTAAACGATACCCATCATGAAATTTTGTGATTACGGCGCGGCGGCCATATTGGATTGCAAAATTATCATGTGATTCGTAGTCAGCATACCAAAAAACCCCTTAAACGATACCCATCATGAAATTTTGTGATTACGGCGCGGCGGCCATATTGGATTGCAAAATTATTATGTGATTCGTACTCAGCAAACCAAAAAACCCCTTAAACGATACCCATCATGAAATTCTATGATTACAGCGCGGCGGCCATATTGGATTGCAAAATTATCATGTAATTCGTACTCAGCACATTGAAAAACCCCTTAAACGATACCCATCATGAAATTCTGTAATTACAGCGCGGCGGCCACATTGGATTGCAAAATTATCATGTGATTCGTACTCAGCACATCGAATAACCCCTTAAACGATACCCATCATGAAATTTTGTGACTACGGCGCGGCGGCCATATTGGATTGCAAAATTATCATGTGATTCGCACTCAGCATACCAAAAAACCCCTTAACCGATACCCATCATGAAATTTTGTGACTACGGCGCGGCGGCCATATTGGATGAGGCCTGAGTTTCTTGGGGTGTTCTCTGAGTTTCTTGGGGTGTTCTTCTCAGTCTGTAGTATTTCCGAACCCCCGGTAGAGTCACAAAAATTTTGACAAACCTAAATAATTTTTTAAAAATTTCAAAGGGAATAAATTTTATTTTGTTTTATATTTATTTTATTTTGGATTGCAAAATTATCATGTGATTCGTACTCAGCACATCGAAAAACCCCTTAAACGATACCCATCATGAAATTTTGTGACTACGGCGCGGCGGCCATATTGGATTGCGAAATTATCATGTGATTCGTACTCAGCATACCAAAAAACTCCTTAAACGATACCCATCATGAAATTTTGTGACTACGGCGCGGCGGCCATATTGGATTGCAAAATTATCATGTGATTCGTACTCAGCACATCGAAAAACCCCTTAAACTATACCCATCATGAAATTCTGTAATTACGGCGCGGCGGCCATATTGGATTGCAAAATTATCATGTGATTCGTACTCAGCACATCGAAAAACCCCTTAAACGATACCCATCATGAAATTTTGTGACTACGGCGCGGCGGCCATATTGGATTGCGAAATTATCATGTGATTCGTACTCAGCATACCAAAAAACCCCTTAAACGATACCCATCATGAAATTCTGTAATTACGGCGCGGCGGCCATATTGGATTGCAAAATTATCATGTGATTCGTACTCAGCACATCGAAAAACCCCTTAAACGATACCCATCATGAAATTTTGTGACTACGGCGCGGCGGCCATATTGGATTGCGAAATTATCATGTGATTCGCACTCAGCATACCAAAAAACCCCTTAAACGATACCCATCATGAAATTTTGTGACTACGGCGCGGCGGCCATATTGGATTGCAAAATTATCATGTGATTCGCACTTAGCATACCAAAAAAACCCCTTAAGCGATACCCATCATGAAATTTTGTGACTACGGCGCGGCGGCCATATTGGATTGCAAAATTATCATGTGATTCGCACTCAGCATACCAAAAAACCCCTTAAACGATACCCATTACGAAATTTTGTGACTACGGCGCGGCGGCCATATTGGATTGCAAAATTATCATGTGATTCGCACTTAGCATACCAAAAAACCCCTTAAGCGATACCCATCATGAAATTTTGTGACTACGGCGCGGCGGCCATATTGGATTGCAAAATTATCATGTGATTCGCACTCAGCCTACCAAAAAACCCCTTAAACGATACCCATCATGAAATTTTGTGATTAGCGTATGGGAATTCCAGTGAAATTCCTTCGTCACTCAGGAATTGAGCTGATGGTCTTCAAATTTTATAGCTGAGTACCGACCTGTACACATTGACTTACATCAAAAAACCGCATCAATATCGATTCACCCCTTGGTTGGGCCGCGACGAATCCACAGCACAGGACAGAGTTGGTAATTATGAGTGTTGGTTAATTGAATTAATGAGTAACTAGTTGCAATGTAATTAGATTAACGTGTAAATTCCATTACTCATTAATTAGTTACTGCTAGTACTCATTGTAATTAATTACTCAAGTAATCTGTTACAGAGTAATTGAATTAAGCATTACAAAGTAATTATAATTTGTAACGGTTAATCTAATTACATTTTGCCCATCACTGTTATTTATAAGTCATATTAGAATATTAACGAAAGTGAGAAAAGAAATAAAAATAGTTAAGTGAAAATATTTTGGCCCTCTTAATCGGATTTTTTGTACCTATATAACTCGACGGTCAATACTTCTTCTTCTTCTTTTCCTTATATCTTGGACTTTCTCGGCTTGAGAGTATGCCAATGTCAAGTCAATTATATTTTGAAAATATCCATCCTTTTCATGTTGAGAATCTTGCAAATAGCAGTGTAAGTGTAGTATATCTTTTTCTTAATAATTATTTTTATTATCAGCGTATTCATGTATGTTCCAGTTTGGACAAATTTTGTACTCAAGTAAAGCGGTGGTACTTTACTAAGAGTTGTCTTTGGAGTTTGGTGGTACAAAAAAGTCGCGTATCACTTCGTTTTATCACTTTCCAACACTTGTGCACGTTGTTGAAACTTTTATGTTTAAGAATCCACCATTATTAAACATAAATACTCATAAATACACTAATTTTGAAAAATTACAACACGGAATAATGTACGAGTCCTTTCGTGTTCGCGCCAAAACTCAACGGTCAATACTAATGTACATTTTGTTCCAAAGTAAAGTACCATGGACCGACAGTCTGCAGGGCATAGAGCATGAGCGCCAGGTATTTCATTCGCGGCTCTATCGCCCCCTGCTCATATACTGGATTCTGCGGGCGGTCCCTTCCGAGGTGCCCGGAAACACAGCATCGAATTTGTGAGGGGACATTTCCACGACTCGAGGACATCCGTCGCGGCCCCGGGGGCCGCCTCTGCGCCTATTTTCGGGTTGCAACGACGACGAGAGATCCCTGTGAATCACCACAGGATACCCCTGGTACATCCTCCCCGTGGCCGTGTCCGCAGGCGCGGCGCTGGGCCCGCTGCAGCGCGCGGCGGCCGAGTCGCTGGCGGCGCAGGAGGCGCTGGTGGCGCGCGTGCAGGCGGCGCACGCGGCGCTCGTGGCGGCCCGCGGCGGCGCGGAGGCGTCGGGGCGCGAGCGGGCCGTGGCGCGCCTGTGCGCCGCCGCCGACGCGCACCAGGAGCTCAGCGCCAACCTCAACGAGGGCATCAAGTTCTATAACGACCTCACGCAGGTGTGTGCTCGTGCGCGGTGTGCGTGTGCCGGAGTGGCGTGTGACCCGGTGACTGTAGCGCCGCGTGCTCTGTTGCAGCTGCTGGTGGCGTTCCAGAACAAGGTGTCGGACTTCTGCTTCGCGCGCAAGACGGAGAAGGACGAGCTGCTCAAGGACCTGACGCAGGAGGCGTCGCGCGGCGCCGTGAGACCCGCGCCCTCCCCGCCGCAGCACCACGCCGCCGAGGTACGTTCCAGAACAAGGTGTCGGACTTCTGCTTCGCGCGCAAGACGGAGAAGGACGAGCTGCTCAAGGACCTGACGCAGGAGGCGTCGCGCGGCGCCGTGAGACCCGCGCCCTCCCCGCCGCAGCACCACGCCGCCGAGGTACGTTCCAGAACAAGGTGTCGGACTTCTGCTTCGCGCGCAAGACGGAGAAGGACGAGCTGCTCAAGGACCTGACGCAGAGACCCGCGCCCTCCCCGCCGCAGCACCACGCCGCCGAGGTACGTCCCGGTCCATACATCTGCGGCTTTTCAACATTTATAGTCTTAACAACCGATAATTCTAATGTGTCCTCGTAGCTATCTCTGTAGATATCTATGAGGACACATTCAGTCCCTGACTACGAGCGGATTTGTTGTGAGTCAAGTGTCCAGTCCGGGGTGCCCCACAGCTGCTACTGCTGTGGGGCCCCCTCTCGCTATCGGAAATCTAAGTCCTAGATGGCATATCGCTTGATGCATTTGCGGTAGCTAATATTAGTTAGCCGATTAGCCAATTCGTTAGGGTTATTTCTGAGCCAGTTTTTGTTCTTTTGAGCTTAATTTCCTCCTTAACTGTGTTGACCTGTAGTGCCTTGTATATTTCAGCATTCCTGACAAACCACGGTGAGTTGGCTACGTTACGGAGAATACCATTCTGCAATCACTTCCCCAGAGTTGAAATCCATGGATGATTTTATAAATGAGTAGCTTGTTGTCCATGGCCAGGACGAGTTCCGTGACATTAGCCAGTACATGTTCCTGTACCGCAGGTTGAGTTCATCTCTTTTTGTTTTGATGTGTTTCTTCCATGTCAGCCTGCGATCAAGATGCACGCCAAGGTATCTGACGCATTGACTATGTGGAAAGTTGTGTTTTCCCAGTTTGACTTTTCCACAATTTCGCTTTCTTATGGCAAAGGTAATGTGTGCAGATTTAGTAGCACTTGCCCTAATTCCCAATTTTTGGCGCCAGTCATTTACTTTATTCAGGCTACTTTGCAGTGTGGTGGAGGCCAGATCAGGTTCCTTGTTGCTTGCTAATATAGCAGTGTCGTCAGCAAATGTAGCAGTGGTAACGCCACGTACTTCGGGGAGGTCTGATGTGTATACAGTACTGGGCCTAACATAGATCCCTGCGAGGCTCTTGCTTTTATGTCGTGAAACTCTGACAGTTCACCATCCACTCTGACCTGGAACATACATATCTGGTCAGAAAGGTATGACTCGCATCAACAGATAGCTGTGTGGAAAGACTTTTTTAAACTTACAGGTAGAGCTTTGTGCCAAACTTTGTCGAATGCTTGTTGAATATCCAAAAAGACGCCTGAGCAATACTCCTTTTTCTCTAGGGAATTTCGTATGACTTCACACACTCAATGTCACTGTTCAACGGTAGAGTGGTACTGCCTGAAGCCAAATTGATGTCTTGGAATTATTTCATATTATCTTTGTTGATCAGGTCAAATCCAGGGGATTTGTATTATTTTTAAGGTCTCTGATAGTTTTTCTTACTTCCCTAACTGTAACAGGTTTTGGTGGTAGGGATAACTGTGACACAGATTTTAAAGTGTTCTCTACTTTCCTCTCGGCCTCTTCACAACATCCTTCGTTTGGTTTGAATACTTTGGCTAAGTGTCTAGCGAAGATGTTGGCTTTTTCTTTTATAGTCTTTGTCTATCCAGGACCTCGGGACCTTTCATGTTGTCTTCCAGAGTGAGTGCACAGTGCACAGTGCACAGCGCACAGCGGCTCGGGTGTGGCCAGAGGTGCAGGCTAAAGGGCCTAAAGGTGCTCCCTCACCGGGAGCATTCGCGCGTAATGTAACGTTACGAGTCGAGAATTACAGCCGGTGAGGGAGGTGAACCGAGCATTGCAATGCGCGCCTTGTAATGATACAAGACGAGGTTACACCAGTGAGGGAGGAGAATCGAGCATTACAATGCGCGCCTTGTAATGATACAATGTGTATCGTTTTGATACAACTCGTAACATTTTATAGATTCGACTCGAGCATTACGTTACGTTACATTTATTATAGACTAGCTGATGCCCGCAGCTTCGCCTGCGTGAAATTTTGTTCTCTTTTCCACGTCTCATGGGAACTTATTCCCGGGATAAAACTTGTATCATTTCAGACTATAATCTATCTCTGTAGGTGATTACATGATAATTTTGCAATCCAATATGGCCGCCGCGCCGAAATCACAAAATTTCATGATGGGTATCGTTTAAGGAGGTTTTTGGTATGCTGAGTACGAATTTCGGGTTAATTTAGAGATCCAATATGGCCGCCGCGCCGAAATCACAAAATTTCATGATGGGTATCGTTTAAGGGGTTTTTTGGTATGCTGAGTACGAATTTCGGGTTAATTTAGAAATCCAATATGGTCGCCGCGCCGAAATCACAAAATTTCATGATGGGTATCGTTTAAGGGGTTTTTTGGGATGCTGAGTACGAATTTCGGGTTAATTTAGAGATCCAATATGGCCGCCGCGCCGAAATCACAAAATTTCGTGATGGGTATCGTTTAAGGGGTTTTTTGGTATGCTGAGTACGAATTTCGGGTTAATTTAGAGATCTAATATGGCCGCCGCCCCAAAATCTCAAAATTTCATGATGGGTATCGTTAAAGGAGTTTTTTGGTATGCTGAGTACGAAATTTATGATACTTTTGCAATCCGAAATGGCCGCCGCGCCATTATCACAAAATTTCATGATGGATATCGTTTAAGAGGTTTTTGGTATGCCTAAGTACGAATTTCATGATTATTTTGCAATCTAAAATGGCCGCCGCGCCGTTATCACAAAATTTCATGATGGGTATCGTTTCAGGGGTTTTTTAGTATGCTGAATACGAATTTCGGGTTAATTTAGAGATCCAATATGGCCGCCGCCCCAAAATCTCAAAATTTCATGATGGGTATCGTTAAAGGGGTTTTTTGGTATGCTGAGTACGAATTTCGGGTCAATTTAGAGATCCAATATGGCCGCCGCGCCGTTATCACAAAATTTCAGGATGGGAATCGTGAAAGGGGTTTTTGGTATGCTGAGTACGAATTTCGGGTTAATTTAGAGATCCAATATGGCCGCCGCCCCAAAATCACAAAATTTCATGATGGGAATCGTTAAAGGGGTTTTATGGTATGCTGAGTACGAAATGTATGATAATTTTGCAATCCGAAATGGCCGCCGCGCCATTATCACAAAATTTCATGATGGATATCGTTTAAGGGGTTTTTGGTATGCCTAAGTACGAATTTCATGATTATTTTGCAATCCAAAATGGCCGCCGCGCCATTATCACAAAATTTCATGATGGGTATCGTTTAAGGGGTTTTTTAGTATGCTGAATACGAATTTCGGGTTAATTTAGAGATCCAATATGGCCGCCGCGCCGTTATCACAAAATTTCATGATGGGTATCGTTTGAGGGGTTTTTTGGTATGCTAAGTATGAATTTCGGGTTAATTTAGAGATCCAATATGGCCGCCGCGCCACTTTTACAAAATATCATGATGGGAATCGTTAAAGGGGTTTTTTGGTATGCTGAGTACGAAATTTATGATAATTTTGCAATCCGAAATGGCCGCCGCGCCATTATCACAAAATTTCATGATGGACATCGTTTAAGGGGTTTTATCATGCAATTTTGTGATAACGGCGCGGCGGCCATATTGGATCTCTAAATTAACCCAAAATTCGTATTCAGCATACTAAAAAACCCCTTAAACGATACCCATCATGAAATTTTGTGATAACGGCGCGGCGGCCATATTGGATCTCTAAATTAACCTGAAATTCGTACTCAGCATACCAAAAAACCCCTTATACTGTATCCAACATGAAATTTTACAACGGTGGCGCGGCGGCCATCTTGGATTGCAAAATTGACCTTAAATTCGTACTCAGCGTACCAAAAACCCCCTTAAACGATACCCATCATGAAATTTTGTGATAGTGGCGCGGCGGCCATTTTGGATTGCATAATTATCATAAATTTCGTACTCAGCATACCAAAAAACCCCTTAAACGATACCCATCACGAAATTTTGTGATTTCGGCGCGGCGGCCATATTGGATCTCAAAATTAACCCGAAATTCGTACTCAGCATACCAAAAAAACCCCTTAAACGATACCCATCATGAAATTTTGTGATTTCGGCGCGGCGACCATATTGGATTTCTAAATTAACCCAAAATTCGTACTCAGCATACCAAAAAACCCCTTAAACGATACCCATCATGAAATTTTGTGATTTCGGCGCGGCGGCCATATTGGATCTCTAAATTAACCCGAAATTCGTACTCAGCATACCAAAAAACCCCTTAAACGATACCCATCATGAAATTTTGTGATTTCGGCGCGGCGGCCATATTGGATTGCAAAATTATCATGTAATCACCTACAGAGATAGATTATAGTCTGAAATGATACAAGTTTTATCCCGGGAATAAGTTCCCATGAGACGCGGAAAAGAGAACAAAATTTCACGCAGGCGAAGCTGCGGGCATCAGCTAGTCTATAATAAATGTTACATTACACGCGAATGCTCGTGTCGGTCAGGGAGGTAGCATCGTAACGTAATGCTCGAGTCGAATGTATAAAGTGTTACATTACACGCGAATGCTCGAGTCAGTCAGGGAGGTAGCATCGTAACGTAATGCTCGAGTCGAATCTATAAATGTTACATTACACGCGAACGCTCGTCGGTCAGGGAGGTAGCATCGTAACGCAATGCTCGAGTCGAATCTAATTTGTTACATTACAGGCGAATGCCCCCGGTGAGGGAGCACCTTAAGATGGCAACGATGTTTCGTATAAATAAATAAATATTCACGGACATTTCACACAACGCTATCTGATCCCCAAGTAAGCTAGGAACCTGCTTGTGTTATGGGTATCGGGCCACGGATATCAATACTTATATACTTTTAAATATGTACATACATAATATACATAGAAACACCCAGACTCTTGAGACAAACATTTATGGGTCACACAAATATTGGTCTCCGGTGGGAATCGAACCCACGACCTCCAGCGCCGCAGGCGGTATGATTAACGACTGCGTCACAGGGCAGGCGTTTCGTATTATGAAATGTACAATGATTTGTATGTTTTTTTTTTTTTTTTTTCAAATTATATGAAAGTATACAATGTTGTCTTTTTAGACCCGCGGGGCATTTTTCTGAACATCTCGGGGGCGTGCGATAACACTTAATGGTCCATATCGATCAACCTACTTCGTTGTGGTGGGGACTCAGCTTAATGCTTCAGGGAGCACGCCCGTCTGTGGAGAGCAGGCTGCAGTAGCGTTCGGGAAAACGTCGCGCGCGTCGATCATCCGGTACAGGGCTCCTAAAGACCGAGAGTACAGAAAAGTAGGAAATTGTTACCTATCGGTAACAGAGATGGGCAACAGATGATATGTTGGGAACTCATTTGTTTTTCCCAGACGTGTCAGCTCGTCTCGGGGCGACTGGGGTCGAGCCGGTTGTGGATGTTCTCGAGAACGTTGAGTGATATAACGGCCTTCGCTACTGTGGAGAAGAAGACGAGTGCCGACCCCACACCCTGTATATGTGTCCCCTTTGCACGGGGAACCGAGAGATAGGACGGACTGGACTAATGGAACTGGAAGTGGAGACTCGAGACTCGTCATCGAAGGACCGCAACGTCGCGCCAAACAAAGCCTTGATGCTGTGGAACGACCTTCTCGTTCGCTCCCGGTAAATGAGAACGCTCGTCCACAGTACGATACTACTAGTAGTGGACAGGAAATCTGTAAAATTGCAAAAATAAAATATATCCCCCTGCCCGCAGCCCCCGGCGGTGCGCAAGGAGGCGCCCCCGCGCCCCCCGCCGCCCGCCCCCGCCCCCGGACCCTCCCCCGCCCCCGCCGCCGCGCTGCCCTACCCCGCGCAGCCGCAAGGTGAGATACACACACACACACAACCTCCGGCACATAGCAACGGTTTGCACGGGGAACTTGTATTACTAATAATGAATCAATCAATATCGTATTGATTGATTTATTATTAGATAACAGGTAGCTGTTTGTGCATTTAAAATACGCTTAAGTCGCAGTATGTCCAATTCGCAAAATGTCCAGCGGGTTCAAATTGTCCAATTTTCACAACGTCCAATTCGCAAACTGTCCGATTCTCACAATGTCCGATTCGTAATTGATCCAGTTCGCCCCGACAATAGATATAGGTTAGAAGGGTAATGGCAATTACTCTTCGTGGTTAGGTTCCTTGTGTTATGGCGGGGCTCCGTCGTTATAGCTCACATATCCATATGCTCACACAACAAAATACAGGGTGAATTTTTCAAAAGGGAATGGATGGCCAAATCCGAAACCATAAGGAATAGCGAAAAATACTCAAAAGAATCACGAACCCGATTTTAATGAAACTTAAAACCTCATCATTAGATTTTTGAAAAACCAATAATCCTAGCTGGGAATCGAACCCATTGATTATGAAAATAAAAACACACCCTATATTATTACACCATACGATAGTGTTGCTATTAAGGATCTTATTCTGGGAAGTAATGACATACGGCAAACTAAAGGAAAGTGCTCATCTTTAACAAAATACAGTTTATGTTGCTTACGTTAACTGATTAATTGTTCAAAATGTAGACCATTTTCTTCAATACATAGCTGGATTCGAGACCTTAAGGATCATACTGCATTCAATATTATTGATTCCGTTTAGAATATTCTCCAAAGAATCATTCGGAGCATGATTTAAAACACAGAATAGTTACGATCTATTCTGGGATTTCGAACGAAACAAACTATGATACAAAATTTAGGTACATGAAATATAAATTCTATTAAAATTCCTAACCTTCCTTAAATTTGCCGTATAGCATTACTTCGCAGAATTTGATCCTTAACAGCGACTCTATCGTATGGTGTAATAATAAAGGATGTGTTTTATTTTCAAAATCAATGGGTTCGATTCCCAGCTAGGATTATTGGTTTTTCAAAAATCTAATGATTAGGTTTTAAGTTTTATCAAAATTGGGCTCGTGACTCTTTTGAGCATTTTTAGCTATTCCGTATAGTTTCGGATTTGGCCATCCAAGCCCTTTTCAAAAATGTACCTGTACACACAAAATCCACTTAAATAAAACGCTTTTCGTAATCGAGGAAGATCCCTAATTACGGACTGGACCAATTGCGAACTGGACCTATTGTGAACTGGACCAATTGCGAACGGAACCTATTGAGAATTGGACAGTTGGACAGGGCAAATTGGACATAATGCGACTAAAGGGAAAATACATAAGAAAAAGATTAAGGGGCTTTATGAACGCGATAGAACCCAAAACAATGATTTTTAGATTTTTTTAACCGACTTTCAAAAAAGGAGGAGTTTATCAATTTGTCTGTATTTTTTTATGTTTGTTACCGGCAAATCGCTTGAACGAGTTAACCGATTTTGATGATTCTTTTTTTTATTGAAAGCTGGTGCTTCCCATGTGGTCCCATATACAGGAAGTCAGAATCTGATGCTGGGATCCTGGAGAAATCGAAGAAATCCTTCAAATCGCGGTCATTCCTTAAAGATTTACAGCAGTTACCTTGTGTTTGGGCTTGATTAATTTGTATTGGGGAGAACATTACCCTTAGACAAATATATTTTCAGTCCACCCGTCACTAAAAATAATGAAAAAAAAAATTTACAAAAAAAACCGACTTCAAGCAAAAACTAAAAAATGATAAATAAAATTAACTTAGTACAAAGTAATAGGTAAGCATATTGAGATTTATCAGATATTATTAAATGTATGTAATACTGAAGTCTGTGTCAATATATTTTTTTTTTTTTAATTTATTTGGGTAAATAAACAGCAACACAATACAATTTTTGTAGTTGGATTGTATACACATTTTACAATTGCGTTACCAACGACATTTACCACAGCTTAGCTAAGTAGTCGTGAAAATATTGTGCGTGAAAAACAAATGAGAGTGATAGAACTAGTTAAAACATTCAACAATCTTATTTTTAAAGGTACCAGGCCGCGTTGCCGCAATGTCTATATGATTAAAATTACTGTTGTACAAGTCTACTAAGCGGTACAACGGAGAACGTAGCCCTGCGTTAGTACGGCAGCGGTATGTGACAAATAATTTGCACGGTTTACGGCAATGCGTCCTAGTAGGTATTCTATATGCCATTTTATTGATTAGGGTTGTACAATCATATCTGTTATTACAAATATCATACAGTAACATTGTTTGGAGAAATATACGTCTATTTTCGAGTGTAAGAATATTATATTCCTGAAGTGATTGTTCGTATGGTAAATAGTTATGATGACATCTGTATTGCATCGAGCGCATGAACTTCTTCTGGACAGACTCCAATTCCTGTTTATATTTACTATAATACGGATCCCATACGGACACCGCAAATTCAACCTGAGGTCGTATAAGAGATTTGTAAAGATGAAGATAGGTAGCCGGTTGTGTGAACTTTTTGGTATTTCTCATGACAAAGCCGTACATTTTAAACGCCTTGTTTACTATATTGTCAATGTGTAATTCAAGTTGCAGCTTGTCATCTAACGTGACGCCCAGATCTCTAATTGATTCAACGTTGTCCAGTTGCAAACCACACAGTGTGTACCTATAATTAAATATATGTTTTTTCTTTGTGAAGGTTATGGATTTACATTTATTTAGATTCAAACTTAATTTATTATTGACACATTATACAGAGAAGCTGTCTAGATCACTTTGAAACTTCGTGAGATCGTCATTACTGGTAATGGTATGAAATATTTTAAGGTCATCTGCGTATAATAGGTAGTTACAAAATTTAAAACAATTTGGTATGTCATTAATGAATATTATAAACAATAAAGGGCCTAAAATCGAGCCCTGTGGCACCCCTGAGCTTACTGGTACAAAGTCAGATTCGAATCCATTTAATACGACCTCTTGGGTGCGATTTCTAATATAAGAGCTGAACCATCGCCATAAATTACCACGTATGCCATTAAAGGCGAGTTTGTCTAGCAGGATTTTGTGATCCACTCTGTCAAATGCTTTTCGAAAGTCCGTGTACACACTATCTGTCTGAATGTTTTTATCCATGTTTTCAAAGAGATTAGTTAAGTAAATTAATAAATTTGTGTTTGTAGATCTACGTTTGAGGAAACCATGTTGTTGAGGTATAATTATATTGTGAATGGACGGGTAAATAATGTTGTGTACAAGCCTTTCGAAAAGCTTCGAGATAGCGGGTAAGATTGAAATGGGACGGTAATTCTCTACTTTAGTCTTAACGCCTCCCTTGAATACGGGTATGATACGAGCAGCTTTCCAGACGTCTGGGAAGACACCTTCATTTAGACATATATTAAACAAGTATTGTAAGGGCTTATATAAAGCGTCTGCAGTTGACTTAAGAAAAAAAGGAGAAATATTGTCCAGACCAGACCCTTTTGTTACGTCAAGAGCTCGCAATTCTTTAAGAACCGCCTCTTTGGTAATTCTTATATGACTAATGATTAGATCGGACTGTTGATCAGTATCAGCTATATTATCATCACTGTAACCAACAGGAACACAGGAGGGTTGAAATACAGACTTAAAAAATGATGAGAAAAGATGACATGTTTCTTCAGTATTACTTGAAGTTGAATTTTGATATGATATATTATTAGGAATGTCAGGTCTAGTTTTAAGATTTTTTATGTATGCCCAGAAGTACTTTATATTGTCTTTGATGCTGTCCTCAACCGAAGCCAAATACATTCTATAACATTCCTGTGATACGGTACTGAATCTGTCCCTGTACATGGAAAAACATTTATAGTCAGATAAATTTTGATATTTTTTCCATTTAATCCAGGCCTTCTTTTTATTTTTATAAATGTGGATGAGCGCTGGTGAGAACCAGATTGGGAACTTAGAAGATTTAATTATTTTCATAGGTACGTTTTTTTTTATTATGGAGAAAATATGTCGGTAGAAAGCGGACACAGCACTTTCTGCATTAAGATCAAGAAATAACTTGTCCCAATTTGTTTGAGATATATCGCTGTTAATTACCAAGTAGTCAGCCTTTTTAAAATTATACTGGAACCTTGACTTAACAGTGAGTGGTACCAAACAGTCATTGAATGGCAAGATTGTAAAAAAAAGGAGGATGTAAAGAGTCAGGTGGCACTAGTGGCACTGGGGCAAGCATTGACTTACAATCAGGAATATTAGTAATAAGTAAATCTAAAATTCTATCCTTAGAATTTTTGTACTTGTTTAATTGATAGGCGTTGAGGAGGTTCATTAAGCTAATTATCTGTTTATTAGATGAACTATAATTACTATGAATAACGGGCTCTGAGTGTGTGCCACAGTCGCGCCACTCTAGGGTGGGTAAGTTGTAATCACCAATTATTATAAACTTATCTATATTTGTGGATTGAAGTAGCGTGGTTAAGTATTCGATATGCGGGGTATATACGTCCGACTTCATTCCAGGCGGTATGTATGCGGCGCTAATAAGAAAACATTGATTACGGCTACGCAGGTCTACGAGAATATGATCTAACAGTGGGGAGGGCGACGCGTGCGCCTGCGCAGCCTCGCATCCGTCCCGTCGTCGTCTCGCGTCAATACCGTGGCGCACGGCCACCAACACACCTCCACCATCGTCGCGCCCGCTCGCTAATAGGTCGCGATCGCAGCGAAATACTTGATATCTAGGGTCGAGCAGTTCTGTATCATAAATACCGCTATGCAGCCACGTTTCAACCAAAACAATTATGTCGTAATTGTGTGCTAAGATATTCATGTAAAGTTTGTGCAACTTTGTCTTCAATCCGCGACAGTTTTGGTAGTATACCGATAGGTTATTATCCATTACCTGTTGTTAAACTATAAAATTGTATTAGGTTAAAAGTAGTAACGCTATAACAAGAAAAACAAGGTTCACACGTTATGTATCTCACTTCATCCCGACATGAATATCTGTTAATAGTATCAAGCACGCAACCACGTCCGACGTAAAAATTTACAGAGTACGCACTATGTATGTTTATTTTCGTGTATACGCACAGGCCTGAGTTAATAGTTGCCGCTGTGAGTTGTTCTAGGTAGAAATTATGCAATGAAACCATACTTATAGAGTCATGGGCCCGTCTCAGAAAAAAAATCATGCGAATATGCACCATATTGTATAGGCTTGTGATAGATTTTGCAATACAGTGCAGTAGCACTCACCCTACATAATACTATTGATATCCAACACTGCAACAAAACAAAACCAAATGAAAACACTATTTCTATATAAAAACACAAGGAAATTATAGAAAGTAAAGTATAGTTGTAAAAAATATAATACTTTTTGTTTGTTTCAACCGTTATAAATGTTTGCGATTGTAAATAACTTTTGTTTACGTAATGATCAGTCAATTTTTGTAATATCCGCGGGTGATCTGATCGCCATAGCTCGTGAAGTGTCGGTTTTACGTACAAGGATCGTTCCGTGCTTAACCCAAACATACTTGTAATTCTTTTTTCTGGCAGCTTCTCGGCATTGACGAAAGAGTAACTTGTTACTTAGCGTGAGATGCTCATTGACATAAATATTTAGTGGGGATCCCGAAATTGATAACATATTGGTATCCAAACCCTTACTTGCGCGACAAGCGGCGAGCACATTGTCTCGAAGCATTCTATTAGAGAACTTCACAATTATATTTTTCGGGCGCGAGTCCTTTTGGTCGGCATGAGAAACACGGTGCACCGCTACGATGTCGGCCGCTTTAATCGGGTACTTAACCACGTTGCATAGACATTCCAATTATGTTTATGAGATTTTCCCCGCGGCGGTCTGGTATGTTGGACACTTCTAAGTTACACTGCCTGGCTTGTTGTTCCAAAGATGTTATCTTTTGTTCTAATGCTTGAATATGGGATACTGGTGAAGCATATTGAGAAACGTTTTCCTCGACTTTTGTCAACCGTCGTTCAACGTTGTCTTGCCTGTCCATGGTGAATCGAAGCGCATTTTCTACATCGGTAATAGATTTATGTAGATTATCATAGTTTGTTGAAAGTTGCGTAATATTTGTATTGATAATAGATAACTCCGAAGCAATTTTCGATAATTCAGGAGGGACGGTGGAACTAATTGCGGATGCCACAGTTTTAGTTATGCATTCAGCAATTTTACTATTCCAGAGTGACATTTGCTTCTCAAACTTACTTTCAATGAGCTCCAATATCATATCCCGATCAGAATTCACGGTACGCCTTCTATCTCGAGTATTGACATATGGATCTTCGCGGTCCATTTCCATCGACGACGGTATATCGCCCTCGGAAGAAAATCTGTTCGGCGGTGTCCGTTGTGTGGCCATCTCGCAATGTTTATTTGTTCGTTCAGGACGACAGGGACGAACAGTATGGCTATCCTTTATCGCACCGGTGAGGTGGGAACCCCGCGCGGCAGGCTGTGCGCGTTGACCGGCGATGAGTAAACAATAGGACACGCGCGATTTTAGTCACTGTGAATTGGCACTACGACTGATAACTGTTTGTACACTTTGTATCGTTTTATCGAATAAACGGACAGCACTACCACTCTAAACGCACTCGGAACGACGAATGAGAGATTAATAATACCTACCTAAACATGTAGTTTTACTTGGCACTGATTTCAGTATTACATTCAATAATATCTGATAAATCTAAATAGACTTACCTATTACTTTGTATTAAGTTAATTTTATTTTTCATTTTTTAGTTTTTGTTTGAAAGTCGGTTTTTTTATGTTAATTTTTTTTTTCGGTTTGTCTGTACTATATGTCTGTTTGTCTGCACATTTGTGCGCGCTAATCTTAGCAACCGCTCAACCGATTACAATGCGGTTTTCTTTATTGCGTTGCGGTTTGTTCCACTTAACATCTAGTGTTTGTTTCATGTCAATCGGTTCATAAATAAAAAAGTTATAATTTAAAGAATCACATTTAAAATGCACTTTAAAATATATAGTGGATACATTAATTAAACAGCGTATAGTGTAAGGAATGATTCTGAACTAGGCAGCACAATTTATATTAGAAAGCGTTCAGAATTCGGCAACAGTGCCGTGGCTGCAGTGCCGTACGACATTGCAGTTACGCCGCCGCGATATACCAGGAGGGGTCTGAAGCAGGTCGTCCCATTCATAACTCGTCCAAATAGCTATTTGTCCCATTCGTAACTTGTCCCATTCTCAAAATTATCCCGTTCGCGTCTCGTCCCACTCGCAGCTAGTCCCGGTCGCGTCTCGTCCCATTCACAACTCGTCCTATCCTCTATTTATTTTCGCAACTCGTCCCATTCACTACTTGTAGCGTTTAATCTTTATCGATGTGTAAAAATCGAAAATAAGACGAGTTGCGAATAGGACGAGTTGCGAACGGGACGAGTTGAGAATGGGACAAGCTGCGAATGGAACGTGTTGAGATGTATGACGAGTTGCGAACGGAACGACCCGTTTTAGACCCACCAGGAGTGCCGTTACCTTTAAACATAGTAATATAGAAGGATAAGACCACCAGCAGCGCAACAGTGCCGCCTCGCTCGGAGTGAGCGCGCCTGGCGGCACTGCTGCGTGCTGTGTTCTGTAACGGTGTGGTGGTGGTGGTGGTGCAGGCATGCCGCTGCCATACGGCGCGCCGGCGGCCCCGTACGGCTACTACGCGGCGCCCGTGCCCGCGCTCTACAACCCCTACGCCACGCTGCCCTACCCGCACCATGCGCCGCGGGGCCAACCGCCGCCGCAGCCCTACCAGCCCTACCAGTACCCGCCGCAGGCCGGCCAGTACCCGCCGCCGCCCGCCGGGTACAACCCCTACCCGCAGCAGTAGACACGCCGCCGGCCGCACTGTACTCGCTTGCGAGTACCGATTATTTTGAGGCGACGCCGACGGTGCGCCGTCACAATTGAAAATATTTATCGTTTGTAAGATATAGTGGTATTCGTAATCTCTTGATATTTCCATGGCCGCGACGAGAGAGCGTCCGCGTGACGAATACGATGAGCGCGAATCAAATCACTCGTGTCCGTGCGTGCGCGTGTATGTGTGTGTATGTGAGCACACACACACACGTGCACACTCGTCGCTATCGCAAGCTCACGTCAGGTGCTTTTATATGAATGTCTCACAAACCTCATATAATTTATATATAAGCTATTTAATAAATAATTGTTATTTTCATCAATAAAATAATGTAGAATAAATAATTTTTATATAAATAACATGGTTTCCTTTAAATGCTCCCTGTAGTCCCGTCAATTGAGACCTTCAAAGCTATCTAAATTCCCACACCAAGCTGAAAATCAGTAAGATTGATTAAATATTATTAAAAATAAAATTTGAAATTTCCCTATCTTTCCCCTGAATGGGAAAAAATATTAAAGGTCAGAGATCAAAAAAATGAGTTTTTCGCAATTTTCAGCATAACGGTAACTTTTATTATAAATATACTTCGGACAAAAATTGTAGATCATAAAATTATCTACAAAAATGTATCAACACTCTTTTCCTACGAGCCACCGTTTTTGAGATACAACGATTCAAAAAGTTGTATCGTCGAGCAATGGCACACGTTTCCACGCCACCTATGGGGTAGTGTGTACTTAACGCCTTTATTTAATGTGGTTTCCCCATAGGCCTATTCTACGCGTCATTTGTGATCCTGTTTAATTTGAAACTATTGCAAAATAATGGATATTAGCAGAGATAGAAAAGACAAAAGCAATAAGTTAGAAAAAAGTGTGAAATTTAATCGTCCGAGTCGTAACTTTCAAATTCTTCTTGTTCTTCTTCATGTTCATGTAAGCTGCGTTACTACCGATGTATCGCATTAATGTGTAACATTACATTTTAGGAAGCCTTTGACATTATTACGGAATAAAATAAAAGAAAATCATTATTTTTTCAGTTCATCACATTTAATCAGACTATGTACTTAATAGCAACAACTTTTTATTCCAATTAGATAAAATCATGTACTATACCATTATGTAAACTGTATTAAGCGCGCATATTTTTATATAATGGCCACTTAGGTTTGCATACTTTTTTTTTCAGGGAAGCCTCTAAATCTATCTCTTAACACTATTTGTATCAAATTTATAGCTAAAAATTAAAGTAGACATTTTTTTTTAAAGTACAAGTGGTACTCGTATTATTTACTGTGTTCCTATTGGTGTAGTTTGTGATGAATATTAATACACAAACAAAAGTTAAAAAAAACTTATTTTGTAGCTGTAGTGTAAATTAACGTACAGTAAAGTAAAATATTTGTCATATTTAAAAAAAAATCGCCTATTTTTCATACCGCAAGAGATTTTTTTTTTGGTATTTTTTTTGTACGCCTGATAGCTGTACAATCAGGTACTCCAGGATTATCCATTCTTTACGGGACACCCTGTACATCAAACTTACCAAGTGAATGGTATGGTGGTAACTTAGGTTAGCCTTCTAACCTAACCTATCCTAGTCGGATTGCGCTGAGTTAATCCTGTAGTGCACATATATTGAGACAAGGACATTTCGCGAAAAGGACTTTTTGAGAAAAGGACATTTCGGGAACAGGACATTATGCGATGAGACGGATTAAAATACCTATGTAGATTCCATTTATCCATATAGATCCCTAATTACGAACTGGACCAATTGCGAATTGGACCGATTGCGAACTGGACCAATTGCGAATTGGACCGATTGCGAACTGGACCAATTGCGAACTGGATCTATTGAGAATTGGACATAACGCGACTAAGGATTTTCAGCTTGGTGATAATTTTCGTAGCTTTACTTGTTACTTGTTATTTCTACCGGACTATGACGCAGTTGGCGACTGGCACCGCGTCTCCTGCGCGCTACTACTACTACATCTCTTATTAGCTGGTGGATGACTGGAAACTGGAAACGTGTGAAAGTCACGCCTCTAACTGTCGCAGCGTCTATAGTTACTTTAGCCGCCTTCGAACACCGTCCACAATACTGTCAACGAGTATCGCTCTCAAGGCTCGTGTCGTCTTTGTGAGTTGAGCAGCCAGCGTCGTCAGTATATCAATAAATAGAAGCAAGTATTTGGTATTACATATTTTATTTGTTTGCTATTTATTAAATAATAACATCTAAAGGTTCAATTATCTTGATTAACGGCGATTAACATAAGTACAAATTAAAACTTGGGCGCGGGCGAGTGTGTGGTCGAGTAGTCGATGTTCGGCGAGTAGAACTGAAACAATACAACGAGTGGCACTCATCTGCTTGGTAGCTATTATACTTGGATATCCCACATTCAAGTGAGTGTGAATGCTTCTATAAGTCGTCTTCAGAACCTTCCTTCCTCCTCCTTCTCAGATGTGCATCGGCAAGGCAAACACACAGACTTGTTTGACTTATTTGAGGAAGGCTGGAGGCTATTACACCATAAACATGTAATAGAATCGACCATGTGTACATTATATACATTGTACCATCTTACTAATAGATGATGATACAAAATGATTAATTGTCTGAGTGTTTATGTTTCTTATTCTTTCACGTTCTAACGGCTGAAATACGGTAGATTGATTATAGTCTGGAAAAACACATGGGCTACCCGGGAACCCGGAACAGGAAAACAAATTCACGCCAGCGGAACCTAGTCTATATAATAATCAGTCATCCTGAGGGCGTCAGAAAAACTGGTCAGTATTATGGGAAGGAGTGTACCTTGTACTGCTTGTCCTTGTACTCCTGCCAGGGCTCGGGGTTGCCCTTCTTGTTCCACGACACGTCGGGGTTGCGCGTGGCCAGCCGCAGCAGGTAGAACACGGCGCCCGCGCAGCCCACGCCCACGCACGCGTACAGCGGGATCAGCTGCGCCACAACACAATATGCTCACTTCACACTCCACAACCACAGATCTAATCAAAATTATGCTACTACACTTAATTTTTATAGTTTCATACCCAAAGGGTAAAACTTTACCATATTCATGAGACTTGATGCCATTTTGGCAATTTATTGGTGTTTCGGGTATAAAAACAGAATACAAGTATACAAGGTGGAATTTAAAGACGGTAGTTGGAGGTAAAGCACCCTTAATTATGGTGATTAAACAACAGTATCTTGAATAAAGGATCATTCAGTAAAATATGTTTTATTGTAACTTACTTAAGAAATTGTGATGTAGAAGTTTGTCAAAAAAATGTTTTTGGTTACTGTGAATGGGAATATTTGTTTTGGTCACTTAACCAACCAACTTAAAAAAAAGTACGAGGTTGTCAATTCGAGAGTTGTGCACTGTATTGCCAGGGAGTTTGGGGAACATGTCTGATGTGAACCATCAATACAAGACCCTTATTAATACCCTCAAAGAAGCAATTGATCGGCATGTTCCTCGTGGAGCATGTCAACAACAGACCATAAACAAACCCTGGGTATCAAATGAGATGAAACGGCTAATTAGAGAGAAGGTAGCATTATGGAACAGATATGTTTTGACTGGTTTGGACGGGACTTACTGTGAGTACAGGAAACTAAATAACACACTTATAAGACTCAGCAGAAAAGCTCGTAATGCATATGAAAATCGTGTACTGAAAGCTGGACCAAAGAAATTTTATTCATATATAAGGCAACAAATTACTTCAAAAATAAGTATTCCAACAGTGTTGCGCAACAAGCAGGGTGAAATTGTAACCACGGCTGATCAAATCGCAAGAGCATTTGCAGATCAATTCGCAAGTGTCTACCAAATAGAAGGAGATAATCAATTGCCGACCCTGGATCTGCTTTTCCGAGTAGAGGATTCTATTGATGACATCTTGTTTACAAAAGATCAAATTAAGATAGCCATCAAAGAAATGAAATCGGACTCCTCACCAGGACCTGATGAGATTCCTGTGATCATGCTGCAGAACTGTGACCTTGGGGATTGCTTGGTAACTATTATGCAGACATCTTATGACACAGGTGTTTTGCCGGACATGTGGCGAACAGCGAATGTGACACCAATCTTCAAGAAGGGAAGTAAACTGGAGGCTGCTAATTATAGGCCTATTAGCTTGACCAGCGTAGTTTGCAAGGCCATGGAGAAAATTATAGTTAAGCATATAAGGAACTTCTTCGCTGCCCATCCGGTAATCCCTGATCAACAGCATGGTTTCTGTCCACATCGTTCCACAGTATCTAACTTGCTGGCATGTTTGTCTTCATGGACTGCAGATTTCAATAAGAGAGAGCCTATTGATGTCATTTACTTGGACTACGAGAAAGCTTTTGATAAAGTGCCAATCAAGAGACTTTTACTCAAATTAGAACATGTAGGAGTCCGGGGAAAGTTGCTAACATGGATTGGAGCGTTTTTGCAGCAAAGATCTTTTCGTGTAAGAGTGGGCGAGACCTTATCAGATGATCGTGTGATTAGCAGTGGCGTTCCGCAGGGCTCCGTTCTGGGCCCAGTACTGTATGTTATATACACATTTGATATGCCTCAATGCCTGGAATGTAACGTGAGTGTGTTTGCAGATGATACCAAACTATTTGCTAACCCACTGATCAATTATGACAATATCCAAGCGGATCTAAATAGAATAGCTGATTGGTCTAAAAAATGGCTCCTCAATGTGAATACCTCCAAGTGCACTGTACTACACATAGGAAACCGCAATCCAAGATACTCATACACACTGAATAATACACAACTTGTGGAGGTTGGAGTGCAGACGGACCTAGGAGTGAACATTGCTGAGAGGGCACAGTCTCAAATTGTGTACTAGATTTTCCAACAACAATCCGCACAGGCATTTTATCAGCTACAGAGTGGTCCGAGCATGGAAGAAGCTTCCAGAGATTGTGGTATCTGCAGAAAATACTAATCAGTTTAAGAATAGATTGGACAAGTATTACCATACACAGAAGGAAAACTGAAGAAAGAAATGGCTGGATACAGGCGTCATCAGTTGTTTCTACTGCCTGCCTGATAATTAAATAATAATAATAAAAAAAATCAGGTGTTTTTTTTCACATCTTCCAGGTTCCTGCCCTAAGCAAGTTTTTTAAAAAATCTTTGAATGCAGTTTTACTTACCTACTTCTGAAAATAGAGGAATGTTTCCTTTCAGCAAAACTTGCTATTATCAATATTAAGGGTACTTTACCTCCAACTACCATCTTTAAATTCCACTCTGTACATGAACAATGGTAAGAAAATATGTTAACTTCTAGCTTGGAACACAGTGCTCTCGATGTGCAGGGCCTGTGAGGGGGCAAGCATCAGCTGGTCATGTGCTTCAACACAAATTACATGGAACAGATAGTGACTTCATGAATCAAATGGAGTGGAACAGATGACCATGAAGCAATTTCAATTCTCTTTAGACTACTATTAGATACTTATGTCTTTTAGAGAGAGGTGTCGTAAAATGTGATGACAGACTATCATATAACACTCGGGTGAAATGTCCAGTATGTACTTATTTGACGGCATGCTACAACCACGCTTATAGCCAAACGAGCAATTGTCGTAACCATGTCAAAGGTTGTTCAGTGTGAACCCCATAGGGCTCACATCATCCACATCCTTCATTTTCATATTTCTTTTTTGTTATTTTCTTAAGACTTGTACAGCAGTTGAAAATGCTATGCTATGACTAGATTTAGAAGATTCTTTTTCGAATTCTTTCAATTATTTAATTTTGTATTCTTTTCTCAGCTTTTATGGTAGATAGAGGTATTTAAGTTTTGATATTTCATATGGGGCGCTGTGTGCCCCCACATAAAAAGCCCTGCATAACACTATGCCACAACATACCAATCGACATTGTATCTATGCAGTATCTATGCAATGAAATACAAATATGTACCTATGCTTAGAACATGTAAAGGTGGAACTTGGTAATGATTAACAGCAAGAAGTTCTAATATTATAGAATAAATAAACCTAGGTATGAATACTAAAACAAGCTTTTGTGAAATAAATGTACCAACTAATGATAACAAAAATAGAGGTTAATTATGTAAGCACTGCACATAGTGACGCAGAAGACGTTGGCATTCAACTAATTCCAAGTTACTTACAGCCTTATGTTTCTTCAAACTTTGAATGGATAAGCCCTGCATTTTCGTGGTTTAAAATTACAAATACTTCTGTCTTTACAAATTAATAATCCGGACTTGATCGCTATCGATACGACGTTCTATCGAAACATAGAAGAATACAAGACAACCCAAATCCAAATGTCAGACTTGTCAGTCAGAATCAGTAGCCAAGCCAATTATTCATCCATTTTTGAATAGGCAAAGGCAATTTAAACCAAACAGCCTAATCTTATATATTTTGCTAAATAGAACTGCAGACGAGAATATTTAGTATCGTTGACTACAGGACTCGTCTGCTCAAGAAATAGTATATACAGGGTCTGTCGTAATGAATGGATAACCCGTAACCTGGAGTTGGTACGGCTGTGGAACTGTAAGAAAATCTAATATTCTCGCCAGGTTTCTCAACTATATTAAAATGGCGTAGACTTTTATACTTTTTCACCCCAATTTTTTTATTCATTTCGTGGCGATTTCATCAAATTTAGGTATTCCTGTGTTATTTTTTTAGTATTACACTCCTCATGGCATGTATTATTTAATTTTAGTACAATTTTAGATGTTCTCAACTTTGAACATGTTTATAATCGTTATTTTAAGTTTTTTTTTTAATTTTTTTTTTCTCAATGTCACATTTTGATCTCTTACTGTGAAAAAAAAAAGTATGGCGCTATAGCTGCCCATGATCTTAATAAATTTTCTAGTATGTGTACATTCTAAAAAGGTATAATAATGTGTACTTTACAAGCAATACTAAGTTACAGGAGCGAGATCAAATATCAAGGTCAGAATTTTAATTTTTCAAGTAAGGATATTAGACTGTTATAAAACTTCGTCATAATGGTTTTATTCTACCAAGATACTTTACAAAACACTATCAGGCCACTAATAACGATATTTAGAAGATAACCCGGTTGTTTTTAGTAAAAAAAATGTTGATAACTAAATACTCGAAGTGTCCTCCGCCGGCAGCAATAAGTACATGCTCTACATCGCCTAATAAAAGATATTTTCCGGCGCGCATAACCGGCTTCTTCAATTTTTCTTGCTGCTAGTTGAATGCGAGAAGCGTTCATGGCCCCGCGGACTCAGTGTTCTGTAAACGATCACTGCAGTAAGCAACTTTCACTATGGCCAGTCCTTGGATGGGTGACCATCCATGTGACCACTTTGTAACATTTTTTTGAGTGTTTCCGTGCTTCGGCACGTTAAGTCGTTGGTCCCGGTTGCCAGTAAAATGGCAATCGTTAAGTCAAGTTGAAGGTCTTTTTAGCTTAAAAATTTTCAACAGCGGGTAGTCACAACATGCTCCTGTCCATCTCAACACGGCAATACGGCTCACCGCCTATTATGTGGGACATATTCTAAAAAAAAGGTGAAATGTGGGCATTTAATATGCCTCTGCCTACCCCTTAGGAGATAAAGGCGTGCCCATATGTATGTATTTGAATGCGCGCACGCAATTTATGGACTGGCATTATTAACGGACAAATCATTGGTCCATTTGAGTTGCCGGAAATATTAAATGCGGATATGTATTTGCATTTTTTAGTAAATACTTTACCTGAATTACTTTTAGGAGATAAAAACGAGATGTGGCTACAAAATGGTGGGTACCCAGCTGTTCGTGTAAGGGAAAACTTAAATAATACGTATCCAGGTAGATGGATAGGGCGATTGGGTCCAATTTTATGGCCGCTAGTCCTTAACCCCTTGGGCTTTTTTTACTTGGGCGGTATTAAAGAAAAAGTGTACATCGAAGCAATAAGTTCTGTGGAAGAATTGCGTGCGCGTGCGCGCATTCAAGAAGCAGCAAGAAAATTGAAGAAGCCGGTTATGCGCGCCGGATTTAAAGATCTTTTATTAGGCGATGAGCATGTATTGCTGCCGGCGGAGGACATTTCAAGCATTTAGTTTAAGTTTTAGTTTTTTTTTACTGAGAACAACCTGGTTGTCTTCTAAATATCCTTATTAATAGCCCGATAGTGTTTGTGTTCAGTATCTTGGTACAATAAAACCATTATGACGAAGTTTTATAACCGTCTAATAACCTTAATTGAAAAATTAAAATTCTGACCTCGATATTTGATCTCGCTCCTGTAACTTAGTATTGCTTGTAAAGTACACATTATTATACCTTTTTAGAATCTACACATACTAGACAATTTATTAAGATCATGGGCAGCTATAGCGCCATACTTTTTTTTTTTCACAGTAAGAGATCAAAATGTGACATTGAGAAAAAAAATAATTAAAAAAAAACTTAAAATAACGATTTTAAACATGATCAAAGTTGAGAACATCTACAGTTTGTCTATAAAGTCGTGACATGAATGTTTGAGGAACTAAAAATAGTTATGTGTGTGGCAACACTGGCAACACGAAACATTAGTACGTCAGTTGTCAATGCTATCGTCGAATTTCATTTACTCTCTCACGTAACTTTAATGTTTGGATTAAACTGCAACAAATTGAGACCAAACTACGCATAAAGGTTTGAGAAATGAGTAAAGAAAATCGGAGTGGTGCGCAGGAAGTGATTTTTAAAGTTTTCCAGTGATGTTTCGCGGAGTACTAAGCTGGACAATTGTTGTGGGATTTTGAGGATGTTTATGAGCGAAAAGCATCTTTGGTGGGTATGTAATCGTGTTATTGTTTGTTTTGAATCTGTCTGAAGTTACAAATTTACTGAATTTACGATTTGGAGACAAAAAAAAGGCATTGTTTGCATATTTTTAGGTTAGAATCTTAAACTTACAATCTACCTATAATGTAAGTCAGTGGTTAGAACAACATGGTTATTTTATAGTACGACCTACATTTTTGATACTCAGTTCAATCTGGTTTTCTACCAATTTTTATTTTGAATTAATTGCTTCATGTCAATAGTTTGTTTCCAATATGTAATTAATTTTCTTTTTTTACTCTTCAGGAAAATCAGAGAGTACAGTTAGGCGAATAGTTAACGAAGGTTTAAATAATGAAGGAAAGTTTGAAACTCCTGGTAAACACAGAAAAGGTCGGCAAAGAAAGAAATAGACGATTTTAATATTTTAAGAACTGCGCCAAAAAAGTCCTTGTCAGATGGGGGAAAGTTACAGATAAAACATGTAATTACATGATTGTGGCAAAGCAATTGGGACTGCTAGGCACCTGCTGGTGGGTTGTAAGACGCTATTAGACCGGGGCTTCTGGATCTGGTTCAATAACTTTATTCTGGATCTGATTCAATAAAACAGAAACAAAATTAAAAATGTATAATGTGTTTTATTTATTAACTCACTAGCTGATGCCCGCAGCTTCGCCCGTGTCGAATTTGTTCTCGTTCCCGCTTCCCGTAGGAACTTATTCCCGGGATGAAAAGTAGCCTATGTGTTATTCCAGACTATAATGTATCCCTGTACTAAATTTCAGCCAGATCAGTTCAACTGTTCGAGCGTGAAAGAGTCTCACATCCACACTCATAAGCTTTCGCATTTATAATATTTGTATTGTTCCCGTTCCCGCTTCCCGTAAGAACTTATTCCCGGAATAAAAAGTAGCCATGGTTATTCCAGATTATAATGTATCCCTGTACCAAATTTCAGCCAGATCCCTTTAACCGTTCGAGCGTGTAAGAGTAATAAACATCCACACTCACAAACTGTCGCATCTTACTAATATTATAAATGCGAAAGTTTGTGAGTGTGGATGTTTGTTACTCTTTCACGCTCAAACCGCTGAACGGATCGGGCTGAAATTTGGTACAGAGATACATTATAATCTAGAATAACACATAGGCTACTTTTTATCCCGGGAATAAGTTCCCACGGGAACAAATTTTACGCGGGCGAAGCTGCGGGCATCAGCTAGTTTATAATATTAGTAAGATTTTACTCGGAACGAACTCCTCGTATCAAAATCATTTTGGTCGTACTATATAGGGTTGCATACATGCATTCAGCAGCGCCCTCGTTTAATTTCACGACTTTATAGACAAACTGTAAAATTGTACTAAAATTAAATAATACACGCCATGAGGAGTGTAATACTAAAAAAATAACACAGGAATACCTAAATTTGATGAAATGGCCACGGAATGAATAAAAAAATCGGGAAAATTTATGAAAAAGTATAAAAGTCTACGCCATTTTCATAATAGTTGAGAAACCTGGCAAGAAGATTCGATTTTCTTACAGTTCTACAGCCGTACCAACTCCAGGTTACAGGTTATCCATTCATTACGACAGACCCTGTATATTATATATATCTCACACGGTCTGATTCATAGATTTAGAATTTTTCGCTACTCTCAAGTCTGATTTGGTCCGCACCACACAGGCAAGAAGATAGTAGATATTTATACGTCATGTTATTGACCGTGTCCGGAACCTATATTGGCAGCTGACTATACCAATGACAGAACTCAGCTGTCATGTAAAGTGTCAAATCAAAATACAAAAACTTTTGATTGACTAGTTTTGACAAACTGCAAAAGTGCAGATTTTATTGTATTGAATACGAATATTGTTATAACCTATTTTATTAATGACTTGGTGCTATAATTCTGAAACCAGTATTAGAAAATAAATAAGGAAAGCAATATATTTCAAAATGAGTTTTTTATTGTAAGTATCTGTTTGGATTTCAGTGGTAAAAGTCATAAATGCTATCTATTTATATCCAATGTATTGCGCTGACGTCTTGTTTACCTCCGTGGTAAACTTATCTTGATGGGGCGTAAATAGTTTGAATGTCGGAGTAGAAGCACGCCTTCTTTTCATCTCATTCTGTTTGTGTACATGGAGTTATGTTCCCGTCGTACCAGTCTACCAGTATCGGTGTACCTGCACCAGTACTAATACCTAATGCTGTGACCCTCGTATCGTGTTGCAGTGGCAGTCGTTCGAACAAAACATTCAAACCGAAGAAGAACATTCCCGAGGGTACCCATCAATACGACCTGATGCGACACGCCGCGGCGACGCTCGGCTCCGGGAACCTGCGCCTGGCCGTCATGCTGCCCGAGGGAGAGGACCTCAACGAATGGGTGGCTGTCAACAGTTAGTCACCAGCACTTTACCTAATGTCACATAGCTTGGTACAGTGCTATCATGCTCTGTGCCATGCGCCTGTGGCCAATGTGTGGATGACTTACACGCATGTTATGTATCAGGAAGTGGGAACTTGTTATCACAAACATGCCATTGTGCCAATGTACCTTATTGAGGAGTGTTGTTCTGAGTTGAGTCAACACTGTACTCTTTCATAATGTTATTTTCTGTGATATAGAAAGGGCTTATCAATCACAAAGCTCATAATATTTGTTCCATCTGTAACCCAGTGTCTAATCTATGCTCATCAGTAGTAGTTGGTCTGTCTGTCATGAGACAGTAACTGTGCTAGCTAGAGTGTTGAAATTTTCACTTTAACAAGTAATACTTATATCTGGAAAAAAACATCCCATCAAAAACAATACTTGTAAAAAAACCTATATTTTTGAATCTTTAAAGATGGTAAATATTGATTTATGGACACAATAAGATGTTGTTGAGTTAGCTAATTACGTAAAATTTAAGACAGAAGGTCTCTTATGCAGGGACTGAATAAAATAACCGACTTGGTAATGACATGAATCTGAATCTCACTACTTTTTACGGTAGAAGAACAGAGTTGCGAGACTTGGGTTTTTTTTTACAACTTTTGTTTTGATGGGATCTCATTACTTTTTGTTAGAGTATGACAGAGAATGATAATAATATAAGCATGAACCATTGTCTGGTATAGGGACCACCCAGTGTAGGCGGGGTTGATCATTCACATACAGTTTTTCCATTGCGACTACAAGTACCTACTTGTAATGTAAGCAAGAGTTTTGTTTTGAAGTAGTACACGATTAACAGAAACAGGGATGTTAATAATTAAATTAAAAATTTAAAAAACCCCCAACTCACAAAAAAAGAACAATAAAAAACCTGTAAAAAGTAATATAATAACTATAATATATTATGACCTATTTACCCTAAGTATTGAACCTTTATTATTATTATAGGTAGCCATATTATTTACGTATTCATATTTTTAACTAACAGTTTGTCTCATCGGGGGACCACTCTATACCTAAACTGAGACAGATACAGATGTATGATTAGGTGAGCAGTCCCAGACGAGACAAACTGTTAGTTCATAAAAATATGAAAACATAATTAAATAATATAGCTACATATAATAATAATAAAGGTTCAATACTTAGGGTAGATAGGTCATAATATAATAGTTATTATTATACTTTTTACAGGTTTTTTATTGTTTTTTTTTTGTGAGTCGGGGGTTTTTTAAATTTTTAATTTAATTTTTTATTTCATGCTTGGTTTTACAAGGTCAGCCATAATGTCAAGCTTAATTGCCTGGATCAAACTATCGAATTATGCTGCAAGAAGAATTCCGCACTGTGTGTGGCATGTAATGTGATTTTGCAGATTTTTGATTTAACGTAATGATGAATGTGGAATAAAATGCTTTTTCTTTCTTTGTTAGAATTAGCAGTATAGATTTGATGCCTTTAGGTGTGACCTAGTAATTGACTACTTTTCTGATGTGGTTTTGCCTAGGATATGGAAATCGATGTAGTGTTAGAGCTTCCGGGCATCGCAATGACAGTAGCACACCACGTAGAGTATGGCGTAGGTGCGAGTAAAGTGTAAGGTATAAGCCGTGGGTGTTGTCCTCAGCGGTGGACTTCTTCAACCAGATCAACATGCTGTACGGCACCATCACGGAGTTCTGCACGGAGGAGTCGTGCGCCGTGATGTCGGCGGGGCCTAAGTACGAGTACCACTGGGCGGACGGGCACACCGTCAAGAAGCCCATCAAGTGCTCGGCGCCCAAGTACATCGACTACCTCATGACGTGGGCGCAGGACCAGCTCGACGACGAAATGCTGTTCCCTTCCAAAATTGGTGAGTCGTCGTTCATTGTAGCACCCCCTTTCCTTTTGCATTCCAAATGTCCGGGTCGTTTGGAATGCCAAAGGAAAACCTACTAAACTAGAAAATTTTACCGTTCGAGTCTCCGAGACCAAAAAATTTTTACATTAATTTTACTATCTATTTTAGCTACTTAGTAAAATTAATGTGAAAATTTTTTGGTCTAGGACTAGATGCCCTAACCGTTGGACTTTCGAGACACTGCTTTCGACTGTCACATTCTTGCACTTTGTGCCCAAAGTAGGTACCCAGTCCCAGAATGAAGTGGTTGAGTTTTAGATATTTCTACCAGATTTTATGGGATAGCTAAATTTCACCTGGAGAATTCACTTTTTTGACAGATGCACCATGTAGTCCAAATGTTTATTTTACAATTGTAAAAGTCAATCGGTCTGAAACTAATTAGATGGGTGCGCGTGGCCGTTTGTGGTATTACCATAACGAGTGTCGCCGCGTCGCCGGGTTCCGGAATGCTCGTCAATCTGTTAGTTCAGGCGGCCACTTGGCCAGTACCTAACATGGGATACGGTAACCACTTCCGATTAGATGCGCCGGATGCTTGTTAGCCAGCTTTTATCGAATCCTTAGCGGTAAAATCCGAAGGAACACCCAGGTCGCCAACATTGTTGACATAGCCATGCTTAAATACTAATGGCGTCGTTCTCACGGACAAATCGACGACATTCTTTGTTCATCTTAATTGCGAAATATTGATGAGTAGCAAATCGAAATGAACTAGGATTCACCAACCCTCGGGAAGGTTACATATAGCGGCGACGAAAGCTGATTGTAAAATGCATAGCGTGTACGTGTGTGGTGTGACAGGCGTGCCGTTCCCCAAGAACTTCCTGGTGATGGCGAAGACGATCCTCAAGCGGCTGTTCCGCGTGTACGCGCACATCTACCACCAGCACTTCCCCGAGGTGGTGCAGCTCGGCGAGGAGGCGCACCTCAACACCTCCTTCAAGCATTTCATCTTCTTCGTGCAGGTGAGTCACTCTCAAACGCACACACACACACACATTTACCCCTCGGGGTTTCGGGGACATGCGTTACTTCTCATGGAGTTAACGTTACACCCTGAGGGTACAGTAGTGGCTTTTTCAATCAGATCCCTAAGATCCAATATCTTAGGGATTAACGAAAAAGCCCACATTAGGAGGAAGGGCCTAACGGTACTCCGTTCGTTGAGCAGCCCGCCTGGGGCAGTACCTCCGCCCTGCAGAAGACCGCGGTAATAGTAACCTGACTCCGGTCGGGTCATGTTCTCCGTCGGTTAGCAGGGATCCAGAGCTCATTGGGGTGACATTGTGCCGGTGACGGTGAGACCAGAGGCTTATCTGTCTCCATTGGCAGATCGAGGCGCGGAATATTGGTACGGCGATCAGGGAGACCCGGTGAAACGGTTGACCGCTGACCGCCCGCAGGCTGTACGGGACCCGAACCTGTGGATTACTTAATCTCCGCCCCAGGAGGCTGAACCAGCAGCCTGTGTAAAGTCCCTGGTGCTGTGGTCGTGCCGGAGGAGGATACCGGAGTGGACGCGGCTACTGCATCGGGGGGGGGACCGGGGGCCCTTCCGTACGCCGTGCCAATCTACCGCACTACCTCTGTCTGCCTTCGGTGAGTTCGAACCTTGCCTAGTCTCCTGCGCCACCGGCACAAAAGCGCCCCCTTCACCTTCTTAATTCCCCATATTTTTAAGAACTATGGCTAAATCAAAGAGAAAGAAAAAGGTTTCCACAGCGGCATCGTCGTCCACACTTCAAGTGGACTTTTGCAACATCAGAGGTATGCGCACGAACATCAACGTTGTCCACCACCATCTTGAAACTGCGAAGCCGACCCTTTTTTTCCTAACGGAGACGCAGATCTTACGTCCGGGCGATACATCTTGCTTAATGTACCCTGGCTACAAGCTTGAGTACCACTTTAGGCAGAAAGCCGGGGTATGTATGTACGTCCGGGATGATGTCTGCTGTCGTCGTCTTTCAAGCCTCGAAGACAGGGACCTGTCTACGTTATGGGCACGCTTGGATCACGGGGGCCACACTCGGATCTACGCGTGCGTGTATAGGTCTCACAGCGGTGGTAACACGGACACAGTTCGCCTTTTTGCCCACCTGCAACAAGCGACTGACAAGGTGATTGAGCAGTATCCCTCCGCGGAGATAGTGATTCTGGGGGATTTCAACGGACATCATGTTGACTGATTGGGCTCCCGGACCACCGACTTTGCGGGGAAAGCTGCTCACGAATTTGCCCTGACCTATGGGTTCTCTCAACTAGTTAAATCCCACACAAGGATACCAGACAAGAAGAACGAGCATAGTGCATTGCTGGATCTCCTGCTGACAACGCGTCCGGACGGATACAGTGTTTCAGTGGATGCTCCACTCGGATCGTCGGACCACTGTGTCGTTCGGGCGCATGTGCCTCTCGCAAGGCCTGAACCACCTCGGCCCAAGGAGTGGCGACATGTATGGCACTATAAGTCAGCAGACTGGGATGGACTGCGAGAGTTTTTCGCGTCGTACCCATGGAGGCGGCTTTGTTTTGCCTCAGAGGATCTGGATTCTTGCGCTGCAGCAGTCGCTGCGGGGATCTTGGAGGGCATGGAATGTTACATTCCTAACCGTTGGATCCCTGTAGGAGTAAAAAAGCGACCGTGGTTCAATCGGCTCTGCAGAGAAACTTTGATGTTGAAAGAATCTGCTTACAGGGCTTGGACCACGGCTCGTGCAAATTCAGATCCAAACATCTCTGAGGTGAAACGCACTCAGTTCGATTTCGTCGGCAGAATTGGTGAACGGCTAGCAGGCTACCCTTCAGGGAGTCGCGAATTCTGGTCGCTTGCCAAAGCTGCCGAGGGAAATTTCTGTCGGTCAGGTTTACCACCTTTACTTAAACCCGACGGTAATTTGGCCAAGAGCGCTAAGGAGAAAGCCGACCTTTTGGGTTTTCTCTTTGCCTCTAACTCGACCATGAGCGACGGGGGTGCTTTGCCGCCGGATATTCCGTGGTGTGGAACTTCCATGCCGGAAGTAAAATTTACACAGCGGAATGTCCGACGTGAGCTTCGATCCCTGGACGTTCATAAATCGAGTGGGCCGGATGGTATACCCGCGGTGGTACTGAAGCAGTGTGGTCCAGAGTTGTGTCCGGTACTTACACGTCTTTTCACGCTTTCATATTCTAAGCAACAAGTCCCAGCGTCGTGGAAGATCGCGTATGTGCATCCTGTGCCCAAGAAGGGTGACAGGACCGACCCGGCCAACTATAGGCCTATAGCCGTCACCTCCCTTTTATCTAAGGTGATGGAGCGTGTAATTAATACACAGCTCCTGAGGTACCTAGAGGAAACGACCTGCTCAGTGACCGGCAGTACGGTTTCCGTCACGGTCGCTCGACGGGCGATCTTCTGGCGTGCCTCACACACCGATGGGCGACGGCTATCGAGAGTAAGGGCGAGGCTCTAGCAGTAAGCCTTGACATCTCTAAGGCCTTTGACCGGGTCTGGCACCGTGGTCTTCTTACGAAATTGCCCTCATATGGACTGCCCGAGAGATTATGCGGATGGGTGTCTAGCTTCCTGGCCGGTAGAAGCATCAAGGCCGTCGTTGACGGCAGCTGTTCAGACTGCATGGCCATAAACGCTGGAGTACCGCAAGGCTCAGTGTTGTCCCCTACTCTGTTTCTGCTGCATATCAATGACATGTTGTCTATTGACGGCATTCATTGTTATGCGGACGACAGTACGGGGGACACTTGTTACACGGGCCGCCCCGGTATCTCTCGGGACACAGTAAAGGAAAATCGTGAACAGCTTGTGTCTGAAATCGAGGCTACTCTTACTAGAGTGTCCGATTGGGGTGGACAAAATCTTGTCCAGTTCAACCCTTCCAAGACACAAGCGTGTTTTTTCACCGCTAAGCAAACCCCAATTACTGTAGCGCCGCAATTTCAGGGCACATCTCTTTCCATCTCCAAAAGTATAGGGATCCTTGGCGTTGACATCTCCAGTGACGTTCAGTTCCGTAGTCATTTGGAGGACAAGGCTAAGCTGGCGTCCAAGAAGCTAGGTGTGCTCAACAGGGCGCGGCGGTACTTCACTGCTGCGCAAACACTGCTTCTGTATAAGTCGCAAGTGCGGCCGCACATGGAGTACTGCTGTCACCTTTGGGCGGGGGCACCTGAATATCAGCTTCGTCCATTTGACTCGGTGCAAAGACGTGCTATAAGAGTTGTCAACGATCCTATACTTACAAGTGGTGTGGAACCTCTTCGCGACAGGAGAGACTTTGCCTCCTTATGCGTGTTCTACCGACTGTACAATGGTGTGTGCTCTGAGGAATTGTTTGATATGATGCCCACGACTACGTTCTATCACCGCACCGCTCGCCACAGACAGGGAGTTCATCCTCACACTCTGCGTCCGGAGCGTTCCAGCACGGTTAGATCCGATAGGGGTTTTCTTCCGCGCACGCTTAGGTTGTGGAATGATCTCCCTGCCTCGGTTTTCCCAAACGCCTACAGTATGGGGTTCTTCAAAAGGGGTCTTAGAAGGTTTTTGCAGGGTCGGCAGCGCGAGTGTGGCGCCTCTGGTGTTGCAAACGTTCATAGGCTGCGGTGACCACCGGTCCTTCTGGTGGGCCGTATGCTTGTCTGCCAACTTAGTGGTATAAAAAAAAAAAAAAAAAACCCACATCTGCCACCAGCACTTCCCCGAGGTGCTGGAGGTACTCTCTCACTACTACTAACACTAGCACTGTCAACGTAGTTGAGTAGTAGAACTTACTAAACAAGTTCGCATTGTAGGTATACCCTGTTTCTCAATGAGATTTGTTTTTACGGTCGGGTAACACTCTTCACGATACGATATTACTAGATTAGAATTAAAACGCGCAAAGAGTCACGCTGTCAGTCGATGAGACTTGTTTCCGAACGAGCATCAATTGTGAAGTACCTGAAGTACTAGACGACAATAAATATTTGCATCGAACCTCACTGGGAGTCGGTGCGAATGCGTTAGTGTCGGCGTGACTCGTTGTGCGCTGTTGGCTGTCGCTGAGCGGTGCTACGCTGCGCTTGCAGGAGTTCAGCCTCATCGAGCGGCGCGAGCTGGCGCCGCTGCAGGAGCTCATCGAGAAGCTCTCCGCCAAGGAGGCGCGGTGAGCCGCCCCACCCCACCCCACCCCGCTCCGCACGCCTACACATGTACATACTATTTATCTTTAAACAAATATCTAGATTTGATACGTGAACTAGTGGTATTGCTACCTACGTAAGGAAACGAGAGGCGCGACTGAGCTAACTATTTATGAGTTCGGCGAGGGGCGTGAACCGCGCCGCCGCCGCCGACCGCTACACTATTTTTTAGAGTAAATATTGTTTTGTTGCACGACGCGCCCTCTTTGTATTTATAGTTTAAGTTAGGGACTAGTGTCTCGCAGCGACGCGACCTAGGCGAGAGGTGTACATATATTTGTGCATATTTTGTGTTCAATCACATCGTAGTAAAGAGAAAATAAGTGAGTTATCTTCGAAGGAACTTATCGAGATGTGTGCGAGCGCATGTAACATGTAACAGCTGACCGCGGCGCGGCGCGGGCGAGGCAACTTGCGCAGAGCGCGGGAGGGAGTCCGGCCCGAGTGCCCCGGTACCCGGGCGTCGCCGCGTCGCACACGCGCTCAGGTTGCACCGTCTACCTCTTCTCGCCGTATAGAACAGGTGTTATGCGTGCGCGTATTGCGGGCTTTAAACCTTTTTAAAAAAAAACAACAAAACTTCACAAAAAAACGTCCGACCCGGGATTCGAACCCAAGATCTCAGCGTGAGAGTCGTTTACACTACCGCCTGTGCCACCGACGCAGTTAATGACGACTGACAGATGGCGAGTCGACGGTTATACTCGCCGCGCTACAGTAAGCTTGTTACATGTTACATTGTGCTCGCGAGCGTGCGCGGTAAGTTTGTCCGAAGATAACTTAATTATTGTCTTATTACTGAGATCATAATTATGGTCCATGGATCTGAGCGACGTCGACTGACCAGTGATGTATGTAATAATAATTTAACATTAGCAAATTTCTAATTAAAACCGATTTTTCATATGAGACGTGTTTCAGTTATTGCCCAGTGTGAACCTGCGCTTGTAGTAGCTCTCGTGTGCACGTCCAACCGACTGACAACAGTTTCTTAGCCTACCTGATAAAGACATGCTGGTTTTTCTAACATTCCAATTTCCATTACAATTACTGTCTCGTCTTGCTCTGTTTCTGCCGAACAAATTCTAAAACTTGGCGTTGGCGTAGACGAATGCGGCACAGACTTTGAATCCTCAGCTGTCAGTCCCAGATATGTTTTTAAAACCTTTTTCAACACCCTTGCTCATAAATTGGTTTTTATCCCATGGCTTTTACATTCATAAACCATGGTATTAAGGATGCAATGTTCGACCTTGACAAATCCTAAGGCAATTCGGACGATTGCAGCGTACGCTTTTGCCAGATTTTAACCAACTTTTAAAAAAAGGAGAAGAATCTCAATTCGTTTGTTTTTTTTCTTCAGATACTATGTAAGCTTTACAATAAAAACATATTTTACTTGGTCTTCCTTTAATTTAAGATACTATGTTTCTGAAAAAAAAATTGTTCCTTATTAAAGGCTGTTTCGGTTGGTATCATAAAATACAGGAAGTTTTTTTTTCACATATCCCAGGTTCGATTCCCGGCTCAAGCAGGTGATTTTTCAAAAATCTTTAAATGTAGTTTTACTTACTTTTGAAAATGAAGGAATGATTCCTTTCAGCAAAACTTGCCATTATTAATATTAAGGGTACTTTCCCTCCAACTACAGTCTTTAAATTCCATCCTGTATATAATTTGTTTTTAAGAAACTCAAAGCGTTCACGTAGATAAGAAGGTGAATGTATATCATAAAGAATAGCATATAGAAGGAAGAGAATATGGGAATCTCGACGCTGCCGAACCGGCAACCACCTCAATCTTGTACGGAATTCTGATACATGATCATACTTCCGAAGACCAAAAATAAAGCGTATACCCAGATTCTGCAGTCTCAAGTTTATTTAGGTGTTCCTCCTTTGTATCAAGGTAGCAGACATCGGCATAGTCTAAAATTGGGAGTAAAAGGGTTTGTGCAAGAGTAACTTTAGTTTCGAAAGGTAGGAATTTCTGGAGACGTTTTAGAGATTGGAAAGACCAGAAGACCTTCCTACTTACCTCAGCAATTTGGACATCCCAGTTTAGGTTCGCATCAATATAAATACCCAAGCTCTTTGCGCAATCTGTGACCGCAATTGGAACCGCGTTGTACATTATTTGTGGGAGAACTTGGTCATTTAAGAGATTCAGCTTGTATCGGCTACCAACAATGACTGCTTGTGATTTTGCAGGGTTCGCCAGAAGTCCAAACGATTTAGCCCACTGACTAATGTTATCTAAGTCACTATTGATAGCAGCTACAGCCTCAGTTGTCCTCGACATCGAAGTGTCGATATAGCTGCAGGTCGTCTGCATAGAGATGATATTTAGAAGAAATAACGGAGAAGAGAAGAGGAGATAGAACGCCACCTTGAGGAACACCCGCATTCAGATGGCACCAATCAGAGCAGATGTCATCACATCGAACTGACTGCGAGCGACCCTGAAGGTATGACTTGAACCACTCAATCACAGAAGATGAGAGATTAAGGGAGGCCAAAATTCCCAATAGGACATCAAAATCTACAGAGTTAAAGGCACTGCTGAAGTCTAATAAGACTAAAACTGTTAACTGTTTCTTTTCTATAGCCATACGCATGTCATCAGTAATCTTGACTAATGCAGTAACAGTGCTATGACCACGACGAAAACCAGATTGATATTGACTTAGCAGGCTGTTGTTGGAAAGATATGAAGCTAGTTGGTCATGAACCACACTTTCCAGAACTTTGGATAGTAATGGAAGGATGGAAAGTAGAAACTTGTAAGTTGTCTCGCTCGCACCCACGCTCTCGTACACGCGTCCGGGTTGAGCTGTCAACATATTGTCATCTAAATTGCAGATCGATATAATTAACAATTGTATTGTCAACTCTGGGTTTATATCACCTTGTAACCCGTGTGATGGTCAATACCTATCATCAATTTTCACTGTACCTACCGAAACCCTGCGGTAATCAAAGATTTATTTTAAATCTTAAGAATTTAAATAAGTTTGTACAGGTAGACCACTTCAAAATGGAAGATTTAATACTCGTAGGTGTGTTGAAAAACGTCGTATGACACACGTGAGTATTGGTCATTACACTCTCGTGTGCAATATCACCTCGAGTGCAATGACCAACATACCTACCACACTTGTATCATACATAGTAACTACCTAATAAGAAATTAATATGAAAACCACTAAAGGGTTTACTAATGTTTGGCAAAAAACGTTCCCCAAAGTGTCACATGCCAAAGTATGTTTCCCAAATTTTCATTTGGCAAAACAACTTTTCGCAATTTTACTATTAAACTCTGATTTTACAGTGAGCAATTTAGCAATATGTACCTACCTACTACATAGGTATGTTTGGCAATTTATTTTTTATAAAAAATTACATCTTTGCCTCTGTGACGCAGTCGGTAGTGATACCGCCTGCGGCGCTGGAGGTCGTGGGTTCGATTCCCACCGGAGACAAATATTTGTGTGACCCATAAATGTTTGTCTCAAGCAAGAGTCTGGGTGTTTCAATGTATAATATGTATTTATTTAAAAGTATATAAGTATTAATACTCGTGGTCTGATACCCATTCGGTAGTGATACCGCCTGCGGCGCTGGAGGTCGTGGGTTCGATTCCCACCGGAGACAAATATTTGTGTGACCCATAAATGTTTGTCTCAAGCAAGAGTCTGGGTGTTTCAATGTATAATATGTATTTATTTAAAAGTATATAAGTATTAATACTCGTGGTCTGATACCCATTCGGTAGTGATACCGCCTGCGGCGCTGGAGGTCGTGGGTTCGATTCCCACCGGAGACAAATATTTGTGTGACCCATAAATGTTTGTCTCAAGCAAGAGTCTGAGTGTTTCAATGTATAATTTGTATTTGATGAGGATGCAGCCCAAAGGAAAAGGCAAAAGTACGCTGCGATGGAGCCCCATTATTTATTCACTCCCATCGCCGTGGAGACTGGGATGCTGGGGCACTGATGCCAAAAATATTATTAGTGAGCTGAGTCAAAGAATTGGGGAAAAAACGGGTGACTCCCGCTCCAAATCGTTCCTGGTCCTAAGGTTGGCCATAGCCATTCAGCGTGGCAATGCGGCTAGCGTAATGGGCACCTTTACACCAGGAACGGTTAGGGGTGGGTTATTTGACTATGATCACGGTTAATATATCTGATTGTATTTAGTAATAAAAAAAAATTGTATTTATTTAAAAGTATATAAGTATTAACATTCGTGGTCTGATACCCATTCGGTAGTGATACCGCCTGCGGCGCTGGAGGTCGTGGGTTCGATTCCCACCGGAGACAAATATTTGTGTGACCCATAAATGTTTGTCTCAAGCAAGAGTCTGGGTGTTTCAATGTATAATTTGTATTTATTTAAAAGTAAGATTAATATTTTTATTTAAATACATGTCATTTACAATTTGTCAAAACTTAAACTACCTACTTAATTCTAATTAGAAACGTAGGTATTATTAATCTCTCATAGAAATATTGGCACCGACTTCAGTATTACCACTGTATACTGTAGTTTGACTCAGCCGGAATTTAGAAATAAATGCCTACAGCCGCGCGGTACGTAAGCATGCGATAGGGCTGCCCCAGCATTTTAATAATATGTGCCTACTTTGACTTTCTATTTAGTATTGTGATTGTAAATATGTACATACATACATTCATATAGTCACGCCTTTATCCCTGAAGGTGTAGGCAGAGGCATAGTATTCGCCCACATTTTACCTTATAGTTTTACGTACGCGTAATAGATAGTGAGCCTAATGCAGTTGATTTTTTTTCAATCCGCCCACAAGGCCTTCAATTTGTATTAAGGATTGTTGTTTTACTGACAACCGGCTTTCATTTCAATAAAATATGTACCTTTTTTATTTAAACAAAAAAATACTTTGTGAGTTATAATATAGAATATCCCCGCAACGGCTGGCGGCGCAGCGCCCGTTATCTACCTACTAACGATTGAGTGAGACGGGTGTAGAAATTTGAAAACGAGTAAGCGGCGTAGACAATAATCATCCTCATCACATGTTTTGTCAGTGATAGATCATTGCGTTAAATTTTTGTTTTTTTTTTTCGATTTGAAAGTACTAGTCAGTCTCTAGTACACTAGTACTTTTCGTACATTGTCAAGTTGTGTTAAACTTTGGAAGTTCATATTTGTCTCTATGCGTGTAATAAAAATCAAAGGTAACAAAAATGCTGTCAATTTTTTTTTATTCACGGACATTTCACACAACGCTATCTGATCCCAAAGTAAGCTAGGAATAACCTGCTTGTGTTATGGGTATCAGACCACGGATATTAATACTAATATACTTTTTAAATACATACATATTATACATAGAAACAACCAGACTCTTGAGACAAACATTTATGGGTTACACAAATATTTGTCTCGGGTGGGAATCGAACCCACGACCTCCAGCGCCGCAGGCGGTATCAATACCGACCGTGCCACAGAGGCAGTCATACGGTGCTAAGTGTACTGTAACATCGGTCATCCACAAAGAAATGAACACTCTTGAAACATACCTGCATGCCATCTGCCAATATTTTGATGATATAATACTAGTTAGCATTTAATGGGCTAATGGGAGACCATTGTGATACTCTCGGAAGTGCAGCAAATCTCAACTCTGGCTTGCTTTAATTGGCCGGTCAGAGGGAGGAAGCCAGAGCTTTACACTCGGGGGTGGAAGTGTCATTTTCTAGGGCATAACTACAGGGAAACCCGCTCCGGGTCTGACCCGCGATGGCGAAAACCGGCGCCGCACCGCTTGACAGTTTGACACCCCTAGCCGCTTACGCAGCCCTACGGGCCTATGGGGATTGCATAGGGGGGTCTATCAAGTGACTTGGCGGGTCACCGTCTGCCAATATTTTAGCAATAATATATTGAAATGGCAGACGCCGTCTTCATCCATAGCCAAGTTAACCAGACCATTTAACGCTCATCATCGTATTTTACAATAGTTTAACTTCCATTGCAGGCAGTCCATTGCCGTTCTTTTACATCGGGTGTGAATTGTCTGCAGTGCCCATTTCATTAAAAATCTCAAAGGGCCTCTGCGTGTAGGACCAATATGTCCCCATGTAAGCCTACCAAAAGATCGGGTGGGTATCTTCAATATAAAAAAGATACCTGAGAAAAGAAGAGATAAATAATAATAATGGCTCATGAGGTTGTTGAAATGTAACATGGTGAGTCGGCAATTATTGCGTCAAATATCGTTTCAGTCCACGGCCTGATGGCAAAGAGCCGCGATAACCATCTGAAGAGGCTCTCTTTAGACGGCTGGATCAAGGGCCTGGATACAGTTTCCCTACTCTAGCTAGACGTTCGATATCAAAGGTTGGCTAGAGAGGTGAAATTTTGTATTTTTGGTACGGTTTCCCGAGAGTTAAAAACCGCGACCGTTTAAAAGTTACAGACCGCGTTATCAGCTTTGGAGTAGGGGGAAGGCGAGGATGAAGTGAGTATGTAGCAGATTTCTTATTCATGAGAGCACATCAAACATCAAAGCCGCATCCTAGGGTACGACGCAAAGAACTCTCGCAGTCCATCCCAGCAGAGTTTAATCCCAGTCTGCTGGCACGAGCACTACAAATCAGCTGACTGGGATGGACTGCGAGAGTTCTTTGCGTCGTACCCGTGGAGGCGGCTTTGTTTCGTTTCAGATGATCTAGAAACCTGCGCTACGGCAGTTCCTAAGGGGATCTTGGCGGGTATGGAATGTTACATTTCTCACCGCTGGCTCCCTGCAGGTGCAAAAAAAGACCGTGGTATAATCGGCTTTGCACCTTGAAAAAAAGCTAAAAGAGTCTGTCTACAGAGCCTGAACTACGGCTCGCGCTAATTCAGATCCTAACATATCTGAAGTGAAATTCAAACAAAATGCCGCCTCGAGGGCCAGCAAAAGAGCAATTGTCAGGGCTAAGTTCGATTTCGTCGGCAGAATTGGTGAGCGACTAGCCGGCTACCCTTCTGGAAGCCGTGAATTCTGGCCGCTTGCCAAAGCTGCCGAGGAAAACTTGCCGGTCGGGATTAACACCCCTACATAAACTGGATGGTAGTCTGGCCCAGAGTGCCAAGGAGAAGGCGACATTTTAGGTTCTCTATTTGCTTCCAACTCGACTATGAACGAAGGAGCCACAGCTACGTTCTATCATCGCACCGCACCACAGACAGGGTGTTCATCCTCACACATTGCGTCCGGAGCGTTCAAGCACGGTTAGATCCGATAGGGGCTTTCTCCCGCACACACTTAGATTGTGGAATGACTCCATGTCTCAGTTTTCCCAGACACCTACAGTATGGGGTTCTTCAAGAGGGGTCTTAGAAGATTTTACAGGGTCGGAAGCGCGAGTGTAGCGCCTCCGGTGTTGCAAACGTCCATAGGCTACGGTGACCACCAGTACATCTGGTGGGCCGTATGCTTGTCTGCCACCTTAGTGTTGTCAAAAAAAAAAAACATCAAAATCTATAATATTGGCAATTTTCAAAACTCCCGTTAAACTTTCCAACAAAACCCCTTGATAGCCTTGCACTTGAACCAAATGACTGAACTAAAATACGAATACAAGGATTCCTTCTTGGTCTAAGATCCCTTTAAGAACGACCTTCACCGAGCTGGAAAAGTGTTTTATGTTCAACTAAATATGTCAAAAAATAAAATGCAGTAGGGTTGCCTAAAAAATTTCAGTCCAGAATATGATAAATTTAAAATTAAAAAAAAAAATACTATATTATAATTACTATACTTACTAAATTATACTATATAATTTTTATGGAATGTATCTATTAAGCAAACCAGTAAGGTTTGCAAGTTTGGTTTGTTTTTAGATACATTCCATAAAAATTGGAAGTTTAACGCCCATAGAATATGCAAATGACAGGTTGTCGATTTTTTTCTCGTCACAACTCTTGGGTACGCAGGCATAAACAGGTAAATCCATACTAGTATTTTGCAGCGGCCTGGTTAATGAATTTAAGTTAATTAAAATATAAAATAAAATAAAAGATTAGGTATTTACGCAATAACTAGTATCTATTTACCTGCGTAACAAAAGTTGTGACGAGAAAAAAGTCGACAACTTAACATTTGCATATTCTATGGGCGTTATACTTTCAATTGGTATGGAATGTATCTATTAAGCAAACCAGTAAATAGTAAAAAAAAAATTATTTTTAAATTCTTAATTTATCATATTCTGGACTGAAAATTTTTAGGCAAACCTATTGCAAATTAATTACTGTCATATTTAGTTTAATATAAAACACTTTTCATCCAATAACCAGCTCGGTGAAGGTCGTTCTTAAAGGGATCCTAGGATATCTCCATTTTCAAATGTCTATCCTACATTTTAGTTAAACAACCTCTTTGCAGACATTTGATACGAAGTCATACTGACATATTGGAAAAAAAAAATGAATGACATTTGATTATGTATGTATGTACCATAAACTTTGACAGTACCTACATAATAAAGTTTCGGGTTGTGCATTAATAAATTAATTGTTATTCTTGCAATTAAATAGTTGTACGTAAGTTTAAATGGAATCGTTATCAAATGGCGCTAAACGTAAGAAACGGAAAACACGTAAATGTTTAGATGAAATCAGAAAACGCTCACGTTGTACAGGGCAAATATCAGTAGACAAAAATGGTAGATCCGACGACATAAATCACAAAAATATACTGAACTGTATGATAACAAATAACCGCTTGACTTTGAGAATGTTTCCGAAGGTCATTCAGTCCAAGACTATTACACGGCCTATTTTGATAGACTTGGAACACAAACCGAACTTGAACTTGGATGAGCTCGTGACAGGTACTGACGTTTTATATACAGAATATACCAAAAGAATAAGAATACCGGTGAGCGACACGGACAATAACGATGAATTCTTCCAAACCGGAAGTCACAACTCTGATGATTGCGAGCGTGACAATTCCATGCTAGAAAATGAAAAACCTAGTCGACATTCCAATGAAAATAATTACGAAATGTATAGTTCCTTGGACGAGTCGAGTCACAAGGCCCCAAACAGTAAGGACACGCCGTCGTCGTCCTCGTCCTCGGCGCCGAGCCTGCCGGAGGGCAGCGCCTACAGCCTGTACGAGGAGTTCATGGCGGAGGTGCCCGCGTGTCTGCAGCACAACTCGAAGCTCATACAGGAGGACGTCATGAAAAGGACAAAGATGCTGTTGCAAAATCTGTTCATAGAGAGCTGCTACGACGAGTGCGAAGATAACATAGTGAAGTGCATCAAGAGCGACACGCCCCGGCGCGGCTTCTACTCGCGCGCGCCGAGCAGCGGCAGCGCCTCCCCCTCCCCCTCCGCCTCCCCCGCCGCCTCCCCCGACACGCCCGACTACGTGTACTACCCGCACAGGCTCAACTAGCTACAATACAATACACGCCGTTCCAACTCAATCTGTAGTTTTATTCGCTGCGTCAGTTACATGGTACAATTCTACGTTAAGGTTATGTTCTCCAGCTGCGCGATCAGGTCCATGTGCTTGAAGGTGTCCGGGCTGGTGGTGAAGGCCGCCAGCAGGCGCAGCTTGGCCGCGTCCTTGCCGCCGTAGTACATCTGGAACTGGTTGGCGAGGCACTGCGCCTCCCGCCCGCTCAGCACGTTCTGCAATAAACACGAGTTTATGTACGCCGCGCTTGTACCGTGACGGATTGCATATCTTTACGACGTTGCTCATACATAATGCGGGCTGTGTTCAATTCGTTTTGGTTGGAAACCCCTGAACGCAGTCTGTGTGGAAAATCCTCTCAGACATTAATTTATTTTGAAGCGATGGGGCGTAGCCGCCGACCCGCGTTCCTGGTAGACAGACTACATCGACACTAGGTGCGCCGTCCAAATCGCATGTGCTGTGGTGCCCGACACATCGTCCACCAGGCACGCGGGCCCGCGAGAGCCTAGAGACGCGAGAGATGAGAACAACTAACCTTGTCAAACTCTCCACGCATCAGTATGATGCCCTTGTCTAGTAGTTCCGTGTAGTGCACCATGGTGAGACACTCCGGGGCGTTCTCCTTGTGTACCTAAAAAGTATATATTTTTGTTACAAGTTTTTCAGTTGCCCTACCTAATTGTTGCCGTCATATGAACGACATCTGAGTAGATTTATATGATAGTAGAGGCAGAGGCCTACGACTTGGAATAGTTACAATGATACAATTATTCGAACCACAAGCAATTACGATCATTGAGAAGTATTAGACGGTTACCCCTGTGTAACATGACCACCGGCAAAACAAATGAAGATCAGCAAAACAAATGAAGATCGACAAAACAAATGAAGATCGACAAAACAAATGACGATCGGATAAACAAATGAAGATCGACAAAACAAATGAAGATCGACAAAACAAATGAAGATCGACAAAACAAATGAAGATCGACAAAACAAATGAAAATCGACAAAACAAATGACGGTCGGATAAACAAATGACGGTCGGATAAACAAATGACGGTCGGATTAACAAATTACTGTCGGCAAAACAAATGACGGTCGGATAAACATATGCAGATCAATAAAACAAAAGACTAAACAATTTGATAAGATCGAAAAATATTTGCAGCCATATTTTGTAATCTAGATGCGATTGCCATTCAAAAATATAGATGCAAGCAAATCTCGATCTTAATGACACTCTCTAAAAATGTGCTTATAGTCGTTTATAGACATCACTGATCACGAATATGTAAAAATTAAATAAATATTATGCATGTCCATAAGGTCGAGAATCGCCTGCACCAATTTTTTTAAATGGTTAAAGCGCTAGATTAAAAAAAATTGGTGCAAGCAAATTTCGACCTTATGAACAAGCATAATATCTATTAATTTTTTATATATTCGTGATCAGTGATGTCTATAAACGCCTAAAATCACATTTTTAGAGAAGTGTTATTAAGGTCGAGATTTGCTTGCACCTATTTTTTTGAATGGCAATCGCATCTAGATTACAAAACATGGCTGAGAGTATTTTTTTGATCTTATCAAAACAAGACTAGCAAGTCTTGTTTTATTGATCTGCATATGTTTTTTCGATCGTCATTTGTTTTGCCGATCGTCATTAATTGTTTATCCGACCGTCATATTTTGTTTTGTCGATTTTCATTTATTTTGTCGATCTACATTTGTTTTGTCGCTCTTCATTTTTTTTGTCGATCTTTATTTGTTATGCTGATCTTTATTTGTTTTGCCATATAGAGATGTGGGTATGTTGATAAAGTAGAAATTATGGACATTATTTATTTTATACAGTCACAGGTGGGTGGTTAGGAACTTTTATTCCTAACTGACCAACCAGGTGCACAAGGTGGGTGGTACTGACGAACCAGGTGAATAACTCAGGTGGTCGGTTGGGAACGGGGGGCATTAGGTCCCATTCGCAAAATGGTCATACTCAGATTTACCATTTCTATTCAGTCAATGACAATGACGATGATGGATCTCCGCTCGCGCATTAGCCTTCGTGGTTATTTTTTTTATGGCCATTCAAGACCAACATCAATTTCGATGTTGACTTGACTGAATCAATGACAAAATTATTAAGTTTCGGAGACACACTATCGAAATTGATGTTGGTGTTGAATGGCCATAAAAAAAATTACCACGAAGGCTAACCTTCTAACCTAACTTATCCATCATCGTGATTGTAATTGACACATTGAAAATACGAATGGGACCTAATGCGAATGGGACCAAATGCGAATGGGACCGTATGCAAATGGGACTGAATGCGAATGGGACCGAATGCGATTGGGACAATTTTTGAATTCGTGACAAAATGCGAATGGGACGGTATGCGTCAAACCCGTTTTAACCTCTTGGTTACGGAACCCTAAAAGGTGATCTAAGACATTACACGAACCTACCCCTGTGAAGTCGGTACTGAAAGTGAAAAACGGGACCTCATTACTAAGGCTTTGCTGGCCGTCTCTGTCCGTCATTAGGCTGTATCTCAGTTAAGTAAGTAGTTTTTTTCAGAGATTATGTTTTTCTGTTGCCGTTACTTAAACAACTTTTCTTTTATGTAATACTATTTATTATCGTTGCTAATACTAAACACATAAAAAAAAAGAAACGCCCTCGAGACAAATATTTATGGATCACACAGGTCTCCAGTGGTAATCGAACACACGACAAAAACAAAAACTGCGACTACGCAAAAAACTCTCTTCTGCCCGTAGAGGGACAATATACCAACAATATAAAGAGAAGTCATCGGCGTATACCAAATGAGATAGCGCTATTATGACATCGGTGTTACCCACTCACGCCAAATGTTTTTACCTGAGAAATAGGTAAATTCATATAAAGAAGATACTATACCAAAAAATTGGTATTGAGGTAGCTGACACCCCAGATTAAGACATAGGCTACTTTTGTAGTCCAGGTGTGTCTGTTTGAACGTTTATAACCACATATCTCACCCGTTTGTGAGTAAAATGACAATCCTTAAGCCAAGTTGAAGGCCTTATGGGCGGCTTTAAAGATTTCAACTGCGCGTCGCGGCGACCTGTCCATTTCAACAAGGCAATGGGCTCACCACCTTTTACGTGGGAAATAAAAACTCAAAATTCAAAATTTAAAAAAACATTTATTTCGCATTTCTAATACATAGGCACTTGCGACACGTCCATGAATACAAAAAAAGTAGCACCAGTTCGGAACGCGCCCGCTTGAGAAGAACTGGCAACAAAACAACAGGATTCGAAATGTTTAGAACAAATCCGAGCATTTTTTCAGGTTGCCAATGTTTTCTGCCTGTTGCTGTCAACTGTCATAGTTATATCCTCTGGAAACCTGAAAGTAAATATAACGATAGCTATAATTTAACAGTTTGAATATTGTTGGGTAAACTTTACCAAACACTGTTCACACTGCCCCGATTATACTGACATTGATGATAGACCCCTACCTAGACAACATGGCCGTCTAAATGTATAGGTATATTATGTGCTACATAAATATGTCGGATAATACAAAAAAAATAATTCGAGAAATATACTTAGAAGTATGTAAATTAAGGCGCAAAGATAGTGAGTACTAATCTACGAAGTAAAACTATATCAGTAAATACATACAAAACAGCATAAATGGGCTTACTTACCGATGAAAGGTTATGTTCGGAGTTTTCCGTTCTGGGCGATTTTTACAGTCACACAACAACCCCCACGCCCCATTATCCATACTAATATTATAAAGCTGAAGAGTTTGTTTGTTAGTTTGAACGCTAGTATCGCAGGAACTACTGGTTCGATTTCAAAACTTCTTTTACAGTTTGATAGTCCATTTATTGAGGATGGCTATAGGCTATATAACATCACGCTAAGATGAATAGGAGCGGAGCAGCAATGAAGAATGTTTCGAAAACGGGGAATTATTTTTACCGTCTGAGAACTTCCGAGGCGCACGCTGCCTAAATGGTTAAAGTTACGTAAAAATTGTGTATTACAAAATTGTTCCTCTTAAAAAGTTCTATAAAAATGTCTGCGACAGCATATGTCTATCTTTTAAGGTTCGCTCACAATAAACTTATTTGTCTTTCTTTTAAGGTTAGCTCACAATATTATCAAACTGAAGAGTTTGTTTGTAATAGGATAGAGCAAGAGCCAGCGGCCCCCAGGCATTCGGTAAAGTATAAAAGCTGTAAGTTTCTCAATGTATGTCCCCAACACAGGTAAGAACGAACCCCGTCTACGAAACTTGGATCGCGGTGGCTTTCGCAGGTATCAGGTAGTTAAGGTGTGTAAAATTGTGTGTTAAATTTGTTAAAGTATAGAACTCAGTTTTTACATATTTTACTTATAATAATCCTAAAAGTCACCTTGTCGAAAGCCAGACACTTCGTACGGTTGCAACCCTCTGCCAGACACCCTTAAAGTATATTTCATTATTACTATACTTACGGTATAGTATAAAAGCTGCAATTTATATATGTTATTTGGAGAACTATCAAATGATGTTTTCTCAATAGCCAGACAGTTTCAGTAGTTCCTTAAAAAGTTAAAGTCTAATGTAGGTGCGAGCGCGAGGGATATTATGTGCGGCTGCGAGTGAAATACCGCGTTCGGTCCACTGCGACGTTTTACTGCACATCAGCTGTCATTTATTGTGTATAATGAGAACTATTTTCTAGATTTACTATGAAAATTCACTATGTACAATAACTAAGAATCAACGAATAAATGTTTAGAAAATTCTTTTATAAAATTTTTGTGTTTAGGTATCATTAAATTAACACTCCAATAATATACTTAAATAATTATTTTAATAATAGTTATTGGAATAATATAATTAATCTAATACCTACAATAATTAATGGAAAAATATTTCGAAGATATTCTATGACTCGTGGTCGTCGATATCTAGAGTGTCCTCATCACCGCTGCTCCAATCTGTAGGTTGGTCGTTATCAATATCGTCTTCTTCGCCAGTTTCAGATTCAGTTGGGTGAAGAGCTGGATCCAAGGTTTTTTTTATACTACTTAGGTGGCAGACAAGCTTACGGCCCACCGGAAGGTTGGTAACCGTAGCCTATAGACGTTTGCAACACCAGAGGAGCTACACACGCGCTGCCGACCGGGGCACAGGTTGTGACGACTCACAGTTGAAATTTTTTAAGCCGCCCATTAGGCCTTCAATTTGGCTTAACGACTATCATTTTACTGACAACCGGGACCAACGGCTTATCATGCCTTCAGAAGCACGGAAACGCTCGTTAATAAATATCACAAATCACAAAGTGGTCCACGTGGTGGTCACCCATCCATATCCGGCCATAGTAAATGTTGCTTACTGCAGTGACAGTTTACAGAACACTGAGTCCGCGGGGCCATGAGCGCTTTAATTTTTCCTTATTTTGGTTGCGTACATAAAGGATAAAAATGGTTATTAATGGTTATTGTTCATAGTGAATTTTCATAGTAAATCTAGAAAATAGTTCTCATTATCCTACTTCCTACTAATATTATAAATGTGAAAGTTTGTGAAGATGTTTGGATACTTGGATGTTTGTTACTCAATCACGCTCTAACGGCTGAACGGATTTGACTGAAATTTGGTACAGAGATAGCTTATAATCTGGAATAACACATAGATTTTTCATCCCGGGAAAATGTTCCCACGGGAAGCGGGAACGGGTAACGATTTTCACGCGGGCGAAGCCGCGCGCATCATCTAGTACACTATTAATGACAGCTGATGCGCAATAAAACGTCGCAGTGGACCGAACGCGGTATTTCACTCGCACCCGCTGACACATAATATCCCTCGCGCTCGCACCTACATTAGACTTTAACTTTTTAAGGAACTACTGAAACTGTCTGGCTATTGAGAAAACATCATTTGATAGTTGTCCAAATAACATATATAAATTGCAGCTTTTACACTATACCGTAAGTATAGTAATAATGAAATATACTTTAAGGGTGTCTGGCAGATGGTTGCAACCGTACGAAGTGTCTGGCTTTCGACAAGGTGACTTTTAGGATTATTATAAGTAAAATATGTAAAAACTGAGTTTTATACTTTAACAAATTTAACACACAATTTTACACACCTTTACTACCTGATACCTGCGAAAGCCACCGCGACCCAAGTTTCGTAGACGGGGTTCGTTCTTATCTGTGTTGGGGATATACATTGAGAAACTTACAGCTTTTATACTTTACCGAATGCCTGGGGGCCGCTGGCTCTTAGACCAGGATCTCAGAAACTACTGAAGCTGTAGCTGGAGGTCGTGGGTTCGATTCCCACCGGAGACAAATATTTGTGTGACCCATAAATGTTTGTCTCAAGAGTCTGGGTGTTTCTATGTATAATAAGTATGTATTTAAAATGTATTTAAAAGTATGTAAGTATTAATATCCGTGGTCTGATACCCATAACACAAGCAGGTTATTCCTAGCTTACTTTGGGATCAGATAGCGTTGTGTGAAATGTCCGTGAATATTTATTTATTATTATTATTATTATTTATTACTGGTTGCATTACAAAAATAATTTCACAGTTTTTTAGTCCATTTATTGAGGATGGCTAATGGCTATATAACATCACGCTAAGACAAATAGGAGCGGAGTCGCCATAAATAATGTTTTGAGAATGGGGAAAATTTATTTCTTTTGTGAGCTTTCATTGCGTACGTTGCGTAAATGGTTAAAGTTACGTAAAAATTGTGTACTACAAAATGTTTCCTCTTATAAAGTTACAAAAAAAGGGCCTGAAAAGCATATGCCCATCTTTTAAGGTTCACTTACAATAATCTTCACAATAATTTTTAAAATATGAGCGACGCAACTCGACTACGCGTCGGAAGTAAACGTTTTCTGCAGCAGTAGCCAGTCAACTGAAAGATAATACCGGCCAAGTGCGAGTCGGACTCGCACACGATGAGTTCCGTACCAAAAAGCGGACAAAAATAAATGTGACGGGAAACACTATATCACTTCAACAAAGTTGTGCGGGTCAACTCTAAAGGAATATAAACGATGTGACGGGAAAAATTATATCACTTTATACACACACAATATTAAAACCTACCACTACTCTCTAATTAATATACCTAAGACACACGACGAGAGTAAATGCGACGGGATTATATTACATACATATGGTCACGCCTTTATCCTCGAAGGGGTAGGCAGAGGCATATTATATATGCCCACATTTCACCTTTGTATAATTTGTCCCACGTAATAGGTGGTGAGCCGTATTGCCGTATTTAAATGGACAGGCGCAGGTTGTGACTGCCTGCTGTTGAAAAAAAGCCTTCAACTTAGCTTAACGACTGCCATTTTACTGGCAACCGGGACCAACGGCTTAACGTGCCTTCCGAAGCACGGAAACGCTCAAATAAATGTCACAAAGTGATCACATGGATGGTCACCCATCCATGGTCCGGCCACAGTGAAAGTTGCTTACTGCAGTGATCGTTTACAGAACACTTAGTCCGCGGAGCCACGAGCGCTTGGGATTATATTACGTACCTAAAATATTAATACTATACCACTCTCTTTGTCACTCTCATGTGACGCAAACGAAGTTGCGCGAGTCAGCTAGGTAAGTTATATTTTACACTTTTAAGAACTCTAAACAACTTCTAACTCCACAAATAAGTCACAATCACCAATTTCTCGACAAAACGTTGACGATGAACTCTGGAGTTCTCTCCCGTTCCCACCCTGCAACCTCACTCACGAGCATGAGCGGCTCGTAGAAACAAGCAGCGGCCTCCCGGCTGGAGATTACGGTCCGCACTATAGTCTTCAGCGAGGGAATGTCCGCCTCTATACTTGTCACGAGGATCTGGCGGCGCTGCTGGCCCCACACCACACTGAGCACTCTCTACCAACTAGTTGAGCCCTGTGTCCTAGCTGTGTTCCTCGCCGTGCTGGCACTCAGTTGTGGTGTATCAACATATGCGTGCCCGATATTATCTGTGACATCCGGTATGAGATTGTATGCATTGATCGTAGCGTGTCCATGACTTCCTGGCAGACAGGGATCGGTAAGTCTGGATTTCTCGGAGCGCCGGTATTAATGGCCTCGCTCCAGCGCCTCCTTGCGCTTTTAACGTAAGGGCTCTCGCTTCGATGTATAGGGTTCCGTACCCAAAGGGTAAAAACGGGAGCCTATTCATGAGACTTCGTCGTAGGTAGGTATGTCTGTGCGTCATAACTTCATAAGGCTGTATCCCAAGAACCGTGAGAGCTAGGAAAATAAAAGGGGGGCTTTAAACGGTGATATTCTGCCGTTTTTAGTACGGAGCCTGACTCGCACTTGGCCGGGTTTTTTTAAATGTAATTAGGCTATAAATCCCTACTAGGTAATATTATAAATGCAAAAGTAACTGTGTCTGTCTGTCTGTCTTCCTGTCTGTCTGTGACGCTTTCACGCCTTAACGACTGGAGCGATTGAGATGAAATTTGGTGTAGAGATAGTTCGAGGCCCAGGGAAGGGACTTTTTACCGACTGCGCAAAAGGAGGGTTATGATTTTACGCAATAAACGACTTCTACGCGGTCGAAGCCGCGGGGAACAGCTACCTAGTTTCTTATAAGAGTGGTCCCTACAAGGAGATATACCGCCTCAACGGAGACAATGCTATACTTATCACTGCATCGGATGGATCGAAGATGGGATTAGAAATATTAAAAAACCGGACAAGTGCGAGTCGGACTCGCCCACCGAGTCCAGAGTTTGGATTACGTACCTATACCATTTTTTATGATTTAAATAAAAATGTACAGATTTTTCATTCCCGCTATTCGAAAAGTATCACTTTTTACCACTACAACGGGGCGCAAAAAAACCTTTCTGTTAAGAGCTTTTTACAGTAGGCGCACACTGGGCGACTCGGCGACAAGCAAGGGGAGTCGCCGCGTCTGTCGCGCGGTCTTCTCTTGTTTTCCATAAATTCATTTGCACTATTATTGTTTGCCATAATCATCCCCGATTATAATATTTACTTGCACTATTATCATTTATACTAATAACGTTTGCCTTAACAACTCAACAGTCATAACTTTTATTTGCCATAAAATGACTTTCTATAACAACATTTCTCATAATAATTAGTTTCTATAAGTAACACATCTCATAATCGACTCTTGACATAATCAAAATTTGATATAATTATGAAAATAATGCATAATATTGTAAGGTCGAAATTAATTATCGTTAACACCCCGACTCAGTGCAATCCGACTCGGACAGGTTTAGATAGATAGATAGATAGATATATGCTTTATTGTACTAACTACAAAATAACAAGGTATAGAAATACAGAAGTTTTTTAAAGTTAGATACAATGGGCGGCCTTATTGCACACAGCAATTTCTTCCAGGCAACCTTTGGATTTAGGTTTAGGTTAGAAGACTAAGGCGGGAGCGAAGCGAAGCGAAGCGGAGCTCCCGCCTTAGTCTTCGTGGTTTTTTTTAAACCACCCAGAAGTAGCAGCCCCGCAAGGCGGGTCTCCGTCGAGCTTAGTTAGCTAGAGACGCCATATGAGGTTTAGTTTTAGGTTTAATTGTTCATAAAAAATCTGTGTCGTATAAATTATCTTTATTTATATTATGGTCAATAATAAATAACACAACTATATATAACTAACACAAATAAATATGGAAAATGGCATTATTGAAAACGAAAATTATGGCAAATACATTTATGGATTTAAATTATTATGACACTTGATCGATTATGACCAATGGAATTATTGAAAGTCATTTTATGTCATTTCACGATTATGGCAACTGAAGCGTTATATCTAATGAAATTATGGCAAATACCAGTATGGCATATGAAATTATGGCATTTTAAATTATGGCAAACATTAGTAAACCCTGTCGCGCTACTGCCGCGGCGATAGTGCCTAGGCGCCAAGCGACAGCTTTTTTTACGACATCTGTCATCAAATATTTCGGACACGTTGTTCGGAACGAAGTGAACGAAACGAACACTCCATGGAGAGACTCGTTGTCCAAGGACACGTGCGGGGTGCGGGGCAAAAGGTCTTGCGGCCGGTCGCCTGCACGTTGGACACACCTAGTGAGGACTAAGGCTCAAACCACCATAATCCAGAGTTCACGAGACGGTTAAGACCGGTACAAGTGGCGGCGCATTGCAAAGGCAGCTGTGGCCAATGAAAATACAGCATCATCAACCACGACCACTCTGCTAAGAGTGAACGACTAAGAAGAAGAATTCTGCAAATGTAATGAGCTCTACGTCGAGCTATGAAAGTGACAATGCATTAACTCCTGACACAATAACTTTAGAAGCTATCTATAGTTTAGGCCAGTGGTGGGCAAACTTTCTTAATGGCAGGCCAGAAAAATTAAGAATTTTCAGAGAAAGGGCCAGAATTATAGGAAAAATGCATTTCGTGCTGACTGAAACTATTAATATTACTTCTTTCTAATATTGATGTGTGGATGTTTGTTACTCTTTCACGCTCTAGCTGACTCCTTCACCTGCGTCTATTGTTCTACTAAGTAGAATCTACTTCCATAATACTTCTGGACTGTCAAAATATAATTATCGCGAGCCAAATATACTATTCGTGTAGAAAGAAGGACCGTCGGCGCGGCGGGCCGGATTAAAGGCTTTCGCGGTCCGGAGTTGGCCCGCGGGCCGTACTTTGCCCATCACTGGTTTAGGCTCTACCTATTGCATTGCGAATCTGGCAGTAAATGTAAATGTAGAAGCAAAAATTTTGACGTTCATAATGTGTTACTTTGTAACCTAAATGAATAAAGATATTTTTATTTTCATTTCATTTTTCGGTGCCCAATCAAGAAAATGGGTACCTACCTACATTAAATTGCTTGGAAATATAAACAAACGACTTTGTTGTGTCCAACGCACAGTTGGACAGAACAAAGTCGTTTCGGGCAGCGGGAAGTGCCCGATCACTTTTAATTCCCTTGGAAGTGTCGAAATACACGTTTTCGACGGCATAAGCGGCCGCAACTTAGAAGTTTGATTTTTTTACAGCATCAAGGGACTATAAACCTTGAGATATGGAATTAATTTCACCTCGATATCTTCACGCGTTCACGAGAAAAAGGTTCTTGACAGACAGACGGGGACAACGTGATCATATAGGATAAGGGTTCCGTTTTTATCCATATAGGTACGGAACCCTGAAAATTTTTTTTACCTGTAATAATGCTCGTGGATAGTTTTGTTTACATTAAGTTTGTAACCAAAACCGAACAAGAGCGAGGACTTGTGCACAAGGGTTTTATACAAGAAAAGCCTTAAAACATCACGATTGCTGTATGGGGGGCGCGCTTTAATACCATTATTTTGTCTGTTTTTATTATTTGTTGTTACAGTCAGTGAACGGAAAACCCATTTAAAAGATTAACCGAAATAAACGGTTACAGATTGAATCGGTAACCTTTTATAAGGGTTACATATCGATACGGTTAACACTTTATATCGGTTAATTTATCAATAAGGTTTAAAAGTTGAATGATGTGTTTAAATAACCCTTTGAAACGGTTAATAATCTATTGAAACTGTTATCACATACAATGTTAACCTGGGTTTTTAGTTACGATACAGGTTAATGACACAGCCGACCTTTGGACCTTTGGACTTTTGGATTTTTTACTTTTGAACTTTTGGACTTTTGGACTTTAGTACTTTTGGACTTTTGGACTTTTGAACTTTGGACTTTTGGACTTTTGGCCTTCAGGACTTTTGGATTTTTAGACTTTTGGACTAAAAGTGATTTCAATAAGGTCATGAAGAAGTTTCACTTCTTACGTAAGTACACGCACACATTTTTTTATTATAAAGCGATTACAAAATGGCCCCCGTTTCGCAGTTATATACCTAATGTCTTGTTGGATATTTTTCTAAAGCTTTTTGATATGTTGGAACGAATTTCAGGTTAATTTTGCAATCCAATATGGCTGCCGCGCCGCGCCGTTGTAAAATTTCATGTTGGATATCGTATAAGGGGTTTTTTGGTGTGCTGAGTACGAATTTTGGGTTCATTTTGCAATCCAATATGGCCGCCGCGGAACCGATGTAAAATTTCATGTTGGATATCGTATAAGGGGTTTTTGGGTATGCTGAGTTCGAATTTTCGGTTAATTTTGCATTCCAATATGGCCGCCGCGCCACTGTTATAAAATTTCATGTTGGATATCGTATAAGGGGTTTTTTGATATGCTGAGTACGAATTTAGGGTTAATTTTGCAATCCAATATGGCCGCCGCGCCACTGTTATAAAATTTCATGTTGGATATCGTATGAGGGGTTTTTTGGTATGCTGAGTACGAATTTAGGGTTAATTTTGCAATCCAATATGGCCGCCGCGCCACCGCTGTGAAATTACATGTTGGATATCGTATAAGGGATTTTTGGGTATGCTGAGTACGAATTTCGGGTTAATTTTGCAATCCAAGATGGCCGCCGCGCCACTGATATAAAATTTCATGTTGGATATCGTATAAGGGGTATTTTGGTATGCTGAGTACAAATTTCGGGCTAATTTTGCAATCCAATATGGCCGCCGCGCCACCGTTGTAAAATTTCATGTCGGAATAGTATAAGGGGTTTTTTGGTATGCTGAGTACAAATATCAGGCTAATTTTACAATCCATAATGGCCGCCGCGCCACTGTTGTAAAATTTCATGTCAGAAATAGTATAACAAGTATTTGGGTATGCTGAGTACGAATTTCAAGTTAATTTTGCAATCCAATATGGCCACCGCACCACCGATGTAAAATTTCATGTTGGACATCGTATAAGAGATTTTTTGGTATGCTGAGTACGAATTTAGGCAGACATTGAAAATCAGTTTCTGTGATTTGCAATGACATCGCTATCATAGTTTTGCTGAATGTCGGCCTATTGCAAGCTCAGTGTACAGAATTTTTATTCATATTTTTAGTGTATATTATAACCCCAACGTGCTTTTGACCACACATAGCGCCACGTCAAGTGTTAAGTGCGTGATACCGCGCCATAGAGTAAAATATGCGTACTATATAAAATAATATGTGTGGTCTCCGGACACGGTCAAATAACCAACACTTGACGAAAATAAATGTATACAACTAAACACTGTTATCTACTTTCATTTAATATTTAAACAGAGTTGACTCAATCTTGTTGACCGTGTCTAGAGACCAAAAAATGATAGGATAGTTGCAGCAATTTTAAAGATGGGTCCGCTGCTACCAGTTTTCATAATGTTTTCGCTGACTTTGTCGATAGTGGCGGTTGTGGCTGTACTTGAGTTGTGATTGCGTATTTATTTATTTTTATTCGTTTATACTTACTGTAATACTGGCCTGTATGGGCGTGTTATAATTTTCTGCCTATGTAGGTATGTAGTAAGTCGGTTGAATGCATTTTGTGGTTGAAATGTATAGAAGAAAAAAACTGTCCTGTACTTTTGCAATAAACATTTATTTATTTATTTAATTTCGGGTTCATTTTGCAATCCAATATTGCCGCCACACCACCGTAGTAAAATTTCATGTTGGATATAGCATAAGGGGTTTTTTGGTATGCTGAGTACGAATTTCGGATTTATTTTGCAATCCAATAGGTATGGCAGCCGCACCTCCACGAGTCTCTACTCTACTCTTTCTCTACTCAGCATACCAAAAACCCTTAAAACGATATCCAATATGAAATTTTATAACGACGGCGTGGCATGGCAACATAAAATTTTACAACGGTGGCGTGGCGGCCATATTGGATTGCAAGAGTAAACCCAAAATTCGTACTCACCATACCCAAAAACCCCTTATACGATTTCCAACATGAAATTTTACAACGGCGGCGCGGCAGCCATATTGGATTGCAAAATTAATCGAAAATTCGTACTCAGCATACCAAAAAAACCCCTTATACGATATCCAACCTTAAATTTTAGAACAGTGGTGCGGCGACCACATTGGATTGCAAAATTAATCCGAAATTCGTACTCAGCATACCCAAAAACCCCTTATACGATATCCAACATGAAATTTTACAACGGTGGCGTGGCGGCCATATTGGGTTGCAAATTTAACCCGAAATTCGTACTCAGCATACCCAAAAACCCCTTTTACGATATCCAACATAAAATTTTACAACGGTGGCGTGGCGGCCATATTGGATTGCAAAATTAACCCGAAATTCGTACTCACCATACCCAAAAACCCCTTATACGATATCCAACATGAAATTTTACTACAGTTGCGCGGCGGCCATATTGGAGTGCAAAATTAACCCGAAATTCGTACTCAGCATACCCAAAAACCCCTTATACGATATCCAACATGAAATTTTACAATGGCGGCGCGGCAGCCATATTGGATTACAAAATTAACCGAAAATTCGTACTCAGCATACCCAAAAACCCCTTATATGATATCCAACATTAAATTTTACAATGGCGGCGCGGCAACCATATTGGATTACAAAATTAACCGAAAATTCGTACTCAGCATACCAAAAAAACCCCTTATACGATATCCAACCTTAAATTTTAGAACAGTGGTGCGGCGACCACATTGGATTGCAAAATTAATCCGAAATTCGTACTCAGCATACCCAAAAACCCCTTATACGATATCCAACATGAAATTTTACAACGGTGGCGTGGCGGCCATATTGGGTTGCAAATTTAACCCGAAATTCGTACTCAGCATACCCAAAAACCCCTTATACGATATCCAACATAAAATTTTACAACGGTGGCGTGGCGGCCATATTGGATTGCAAAATTAACCTGAAATACGTACTCAGCACACCCAAAAACCCCTTACTCGATATCCAACTTTAAATTTTACTACAGTGGCGCGGCGGCCATATTGGATTGCAAAATTAACCCAAAATTCGTACTCAGCATACCAAAAAACCCCTTATACCATATCCAACATGAAAAGAACGGTCGCTGCACCGTTGTTTTCATGTGGCGCGTAAAATAAACTGACACTGCACACAATAAGACATGATTCGGCATGATCGACGTCACACGGCAGTAACACTGGAAAACGCGACTCAGTTAAATATAAACAAACAGTGGTGCATACTAAAATTCGTAAAATACATTTGATTCTTTCTATTTGTATCTATGTGTGCGTGAAAGGAATCGCTTTGGCGAGCGAAGAACAAAGGAGACGCCGACCGGCATCTAGGTACCTACCTACCTACGAGTAGAGTGCAACAAGCAAAATAACCTTTATCAATTCGGTTACGGTTACTGTATACAAAACGGTAACATGTTGTTTCTGTTAAGCTATTAATTCTGTTACATTATTATTCGGTGTATTCTGGTTACGGTTAACACATATTTGATTGGGTTAATAACAGATATATTTCTGTTATTAACCTAAACCGAAAGAACACTGGTTACAGTGGCAATGGAAATACATTATCTTTGTGCCTAACTATATCTAACTATGACGGTGCATGAGTTACAGCCTGATGACAGACATACAGACGGCCAGCCAAGTCTTGGTAATGGGGTTCCGTTCTTACCCTTATTGTACAGAACCAACTACAAAGGGGTAGGTTCATGTAATGTCCTAGATCACCTTATTAGGATTCTGTAACCAAAAAGTAAAAACGGGATCCTAAAAAGGTGGTATCAAAGACATAGCACAGATGTGTAATACTACTTCGGTGGGCATTTGCCTGCCACGCTGAGGTCCCTAGTTGGATTCCCGAGTTAGTCCAAATATTTGTGTGTTCCACTAATGTTTTTTTCGGAGGTCGGGTATTTAGAAATATACAAGTGCATGTCTAGCAGTCGTTTAGATCCCATAGCACAAGCTTATATTAGCTTAATTTAGGCTAGATGATGTGTGAGAATATCCACTGATATTTCTTTATTTATTAACTTCGTAATGATTGTAACTGCTTGTGGTTTGAATAAAATTGTAACTATTGGAAGTCGTTAGTAAATCTCAAAATCTTAGGTTAGTAACATATTAACTAGTTGGGCTGATCCACATCACAAGCAATTAGACAGAAAAAAGCACTCAAAATTCACGAGCACATGAGTTTCGCCCAATTTCGGCCTATCAGAAACTGCGGCCAGAACTTGATATTCAGCAAACCAATATTTCGGTCAGTCACAAAAATTAATTTTGCATAGCAACCTACATAGGCACTTACGAAACGTTAGGAATACAAAACAAGGTTGTACCACTAGTTCAAGAAGCGGCCCGCCCGAGAAGAGACTACTTAAGAGAGTTATTACTACACTGGAAATAAGAAAATGAAATGTAAACCTGGTATGCCAGAAGAGGTGTGAAATGAACTGTGTGACCGTAGCATTGACACATTATAAACTCATATCCTTGGTCCCGCGGCAGAGGGAACAGGAATGTCGCCCACTGCTTCATGTTCAACTGCAACTCAGCATATGACTCTCTGGGGATAGTTGCTGATATCACTTCTTTGTTTTTATGATATTCCTCCCAAATGGATTGGATCTCACAAGAAGTTTTGTCTTGGACAAGTTCTAATTTCAAAATATCACTAAGCTTCTTTTCTTGTGTTACAGATTGTTCTTTCAAAGTATCTTTGGGATTTAAAACTGAAGAGTATTGCCTGTAAACATAGTAGCATTATGACAACACTGATGTCTGGTGATGCTGGTCCTACTGCGTGGTGTCCACTAACACAAACCTTGTATCGACAGGTGCTAACAGCCTTTTCTTTCCTTCCTTCATCTTTTGCTGTTCTTCGACTCTTTGTAGAAATTCTTCAGGTGATGTTTTCTGTAAGTCTGCAATACGTGCTGCATACTTTTCATAGTATGGGTTTGACTTTAGGTTGTCTAGAGCGTTATCCATGTTACCAGCAGTTAAACTAAAGTGGCGTAAACTAGATGTTACGTAACTTATACGTTTAATATCCCACAGCAGATGTCGCATTCGCAGAGCCATAACCTGCAAAAAAATTTTGAAGAGTAGGCAGTGCCGAAGGTCTATCCTAATTATGAAACTTATGATCAAGCGGCCTCGTTTTTACTGTTTAATATTATTTTGAGGTGATACTCTCCGAGTCAGTACTCTTGTATGCAATTTATAGCTACAAGTTGCAGTAGCCTTATGTAAATTGCCAGTGGCTCAGCAGCTCGCTTAGAGGCAGAGACTGAGGGTACAGAGTGGAGGACAGTTGCCTTGCCCTCAGCCGACTCTTGTTACGTAGTATTGTATTCTCTTTGGACTCTTCTTCTGTAGAAATACAGAAACCTGTTACCTCTTACCTCACCATTACGCAAAGAAAAACACTGCGTTACTTTTACGTTTACGTTTAGTCAGTCCACGGTTCACATTCACCACAGAGAAACCCGAACTCCTGCCCGACGGAAGTTCAAGGAAGCAAGTACTTAACCTATTTAGGTAAATAAAATAAAAAAAATACCTTTTGACAGGTGTCACTAAGAGGGTCCCGACACGATCAATTGGTTATTGTCATGCACGTTAAAATATGAATGGAAATTGCTTCGGGATGCGTGATTTCTTTGCATGTGTGTGGAGTCCCGACACGATCAATTGGCAATTTTCATTGTGTACATAAGAGGCCCCCGAGACGATCAATTTTTATTGTCATGCCTTTACGTGATTGAGATCTCACTTGAAGGATGAATTGACGATACTTGACGCCCATTGAAGGTGCCGTCAAGTGTGGCTCGCACACTTGCCTTTTGGCCCTATTCGCTAGTAGTTTGCATCGGAGCGGAATCTTGAGCTACGGTGAAATTCACCGGTGATTTTGCGATCGTGTTTTTATGTACCCTCTGTCCTGTCCTGTCTGATGTATGTCCCTCACCGGGAGCATTCGTGTGTAATGTAACATTACAGCGTCGAGCATTACAGCGGTGATGGAGGAGAACCGAGCATTGCAATGCGCAACTTGTTATGATGAAAGACGAGGTTATATCAGTGAAGGAGGAGAACGAAGCATTACAATGCGCGCCTTGTAATGATACAGTCTTTACTAATATTATAAAGAGGAAAGATTTGATTGTTTGTTTGTTTGTTTGCATCGAATAGGCTCCGGAACTACTTTGAAAAATTCTTTCACTGTTGGGAAGCTACACTCTTTGCGGTAAACATAGGCATAGGCATATTTTATTCCCGTACCTATTCCCACGGAAACGGGAACTACGCGGTTGGAACCGCGTGACGTCCGCTAGTGTGTAATGTTTTGATACAACTTGTAACATCAATGCACTTTTATTTGCGGCTGGCCGTCCGCACACTGGTCCGGATTTTAAAATAGGCCGACATACGACCTAAGATGTCAAATGCTATTGGGAATTTTTTGAAGTGAAACTTCTTTATCGGCGTTGGAAAAAAATTTGCGTCACGTCACGTCACGTCACGATTTTTGGTTACGCGCCATCTTTGTTCTGTTCCCCACCGCGGTGGATTCGAATTAAGAGTACTTTATCCAGGGATAGCATGTCATTAAAGGGTTTTTGGACTTTTGGACTTTTGGGCTTTTGGACTTTTGGACTTTTGGATGGGACATTGGTACTTTGAGACTTTGGGACTTTTGAACTCTTGAACTTTTGAACTTTTGGACTTTGGGACTTTGGGACTTTGGGACTTTGGGACTTTGGGACTTTGGGACTTTGGGACTTTGGGACTTTGGGACTTTGGGACTTTGGGACTTTGGGACTTTGGGACTTTGGGACTTTGGGACTTTGGGACTTTGGGACTTTGGGACTTTGGGACTTTTGGACTTTTGGCCTTTGGGACTTTTGAACTTTTAGATGGGACCTTGGTACTTTGGGTCTTTGGGTCTTTGGGACTTTGAAACTTTGGGACTTTGGGAGTTTGGGACTTTGGGACTTTGGGACTTTGGGACTTTGGGACTTTTGGACTTTTGGCCTTTGGGACTTTGGGACTTTGGGTCTTTGGGACTTTGGGACTTTGGGACTTTGGAACTTTGGGACTTTGGGACTTTGGGACTTTGGGACTTTGGGACTTTGGAACTTTGGGACTTTGGGACTTTGGGACTTTGGGAGTTTTGGACTTTTGGCCTTTGGGACTTTGGGACTTTGGGACTTTTGGACTTTTGGACTTTTGGACTTTTGGACTCTTGGACTTTTGTACTTTTTATTTAAGGTGAGGTGAAAATTAAGTTTATGAAGAAGTTTCACTTCTTACGTGTGTACACTAAGTACACGCAATTTTTTTTGGATAGGTAGAAGCCGTGAGCCGGTGTAACCCGCAGGCCCCTATTTAAAACGTTTTAAGTATTCAATCCGATTGACGTTGTCATTTTTGTTTTATTTCTAACTTTGAACAAATGATCCACGTGACCTAGTGACTTAGCAGATATAGTGTCATGTTGGATATTTTTCTGAGGCTTTTTGGTATGCTGAGTACGAATTTTGGGTTAATTTTGCAATCCAAGATGGCCGCCACACCACCTTTGTAAAATTTCATGTTGGATATCGTATAAGGGGTTTTTTGGTATGCTGAGTACGAATTTTGGGCTAATTTTGCAATACAAAATGGCCGCCTTGCCACTGTTGTAAAATTTCATGTTGGGTATCGTATAAGAAGTTTTTTGGAATGCTGAGTACGAATTTCAGGTTAATTTTGCAATTCAATATGGCCGCCGCGCCGTAATCACAACATTTCATGATGAGTATCGTTAAAGGGATTTTTTGAAATGCTGAGTACCATTTTCGCCTAACTAGTAAATTTTAATAATTTGCTTATTAAGTTTAGGCTTTCTAAACTAGCAATGCGAAAATACTATGACAAAAGGTCCTTATTGTAAAATTAAGGTCTATTACATTAAACCTTCCTACTACAGCCCGCATCACCACCTTCATGGCTGCTGACTTCTGGCCGAGAGGGGTGAAGTATCGGCGCTTCAGAGGACGTCTGCTGACACGGGACACCCCGCCCCGCGACACGTCGACGTCAGTGCGTGTCAATTAGGTTAAGTTATATGTACATGTATTTTTAGTATTAAGGTTTTTTTTATACCACTAGAGTGGCAGACAAGCATACAGCCCCCCCAGATGTACCGGTGGTCAAGGCAGCCTATGGCGGTTCGCAACACCAGAGGCACCACAATCGCGCTGCCTAAGGTATGTATCTATGAGCCGTAGAGTAAGTTAAAAATATCTGTAACTGTCTCTAATATTGCTTGAAAATAAAGATTTATTATTATTATTCCATTTATTTTTTATTCTTAACATATTGTCTTACATTTTTAAATAAATAATGCTTACAAAAATAAAAATCTATTCAAAAATATAAAAAAATAGTGTCCCACCGGCATCGGGTGCAGGGACCAAGCTACCGGTGGTTAGGGCTTCAGAGACAGGAACCTCCTCAAAATGCGTGCCGTGTCAAGAAGTACTGCCTTCTGTATCAGGCCCTTGAACCAGCCGTCTAACGAGAGCCTCTTCAGATGGTTATCGAGGCTCTTTGCCATCAAACCGTGGACCGAAACGATAATTGGAACAATAATTGCCGAATCAACATGCCACATGTCAACAACTTCATGAGCCAAATCCAAATATTTCATTTCTTTTTCCTTTTCTGCTTTAAAGAGGTTGTCATCATGAGGAATGCTGATATCGATAATTATTGCGATGCGTTCCAATAGATCTATCACCACTATATCAGCTGCTGATGTATAATCTTGGCCACTTGGTTATGTCTGTGCAAATATTCTCCATTGGCAAGACGAGAACAACCAGAAACTATATGTCTAAGGGCGAGGCCGCACTTGCGGTTATCGCGGCGGTTTCTAACCTCAAAATATCAAAACATTGACTTGATTTCATTGATTTTGACAGTTTGATGACATTTTGAGGTTAGAAACCGCCGCGGAAAAACGCAAATGCTGCCTCGCACTAAGTGATTCTCCGGGACAATGACATGCCCGACAGATGTCAATTGTACCATCCTTCAGAATATGTTTCCGGTAGTTCTTCGTCATAACAACTTCGTCCATTATGGCAAAGACAAAGCCTTCGGTTTCACCGAAAAGATTACCGAACTGTAGCCAAGATACGGACGCTTTTAAATCAATGTCAGGTCCATTTAAGGCCCGATAAAAACGTCCATGTAGCTGCTTGCTTTTCCATACCTCTTTGCGATCTTCAGTACTAAGTACTACAGTTTGCGCCAGTTCTCTCTGCCCATAGCAAGCGGGGTGAGTCCCGTGTCCACTGCGACCACATTACGGTGCATATTGGTGTCTGTTTTCAGAAAGAATTCCCTAAGATTGTATACCTCGCGGTTATGGAGGGTCTTAGCATTTAAAAAGCCTCGACCCCTGTCGAAAAAAGTAAGAGAAGAAAAAAATGGTTGCTTTGTGGGGTTCTTTTATTGGGTTCATATTAATTCCGATAAATTCGTATAATGCTGTGCTGTTTACGTCCAGAGATGTTCTTGCTTGCTTTATCTGTAACCAATGAAATAAACGTTATTCTCACGAAGAGAATTGCTTGCATTCCTATACATATCATAAAAGTACAACAGTATTGGATCCAAGATCTAGATGCCGTAAATCTCATGTTCACAGCCATAGACATATAACACGTTATAACACACAGGTAGGCCGCCGGGTGATACGATAACTACATTGACTCCCAACTATAGGATCATCAAACATCAGTGGCCCACACAGAGCATCGCAGCTCTCAGTGGCGAATTGTTCATAGAAGCCTATTCCTTGTGGCTTCCCTTTTCAGATCGGGCAGTGACATGTAATATTTACTCATAACTAATAAACACAATTATATATTCTCGAACACTCATTCAAATATAAAAATATTTGCAAATTTACATGGTAAGTCGGCATTTTCGTCTCAACCCCTGCTACAAAAGTCATAGCAATAAATTTTCGAGTCAAAGTTCAAAGACCCTATCTCTGACATCACGCGGTAAGCCCGGCTTCCTGATCATTTTGCGTCTGCTTCGTTAGTACTACGCAAATGTAGATATGCGTCCTATTCTCTCACATTTTTTCAAGATTTGATTCGTGGATTTTCGCCTAAAGTAAGCCGTGAGCTCGTAGCTTACACCTGAGACAGTCATATTAATAGAAAAGGACAACGTATTTGACTTGAAAACTCGACCAATTTAAATGCACCTAACGCACGTCGAAACGTTTTGCATCGAAGTGTGTTTTTAATTTGATGTGTTGTTATTACTTCATTTCACATGCGTTTCCCGTAAATAATAATAATACATAACATAGTTTCAATTGACTTTATAAAGTATTGTGCTGTTTATTACCTAGTTAATTATAAATAATTATCTACTTCAAGTACTAAATACATCGTGAAAGTGTGTAAAATTGTGTTTTGTGTTCTGTATTTTGTTGTGATTTCTGTACACATGATTATTGTTTTGGAGTCACATAATGCTCACTGATGGACGTAGGCCTTCGGTATTACGGGTTCGATAAAAAATAAAGGTCAGTGTTTTTTTTATATTTATCAAGTAGGTATCTCAGAATACGCTAGTGATATTAGTTCAATGGCTTGGGATACCTAATAATCTTTATTTTGGCTGAATGTTTCATTAATAGTTTATAACATAATAAAGCAGTTTTGTTCCATAGAATCACTTTGTCAGATATTTTTGAAAAAATAGATAAGAAGTATGTTTTTATTTCAATTTTGTATTGTAAAATATCGCGGTTTTTAATACTCTATAGGTACTTGAAATCTTACTAATATTATAAATGTGAAAGTTTGTGAGTGTGAATGTGGATGTTTGTTACTCTTTCAGGCTCGAACGGCTGAACGGATCGGGCTGAAATTTGATACAGATATCCATTATAGTCTGGAATAACACATAGGCTACTGTATATCCCGGGAGTAACTTCCCACGGGAACTAATTTTACGCGGGTGAAACTGCGGGCATTAGCTAGTACATGCATATTATTAAAAACATTAGAAGTACCTATACCTATTTCGCGTCTAAGTCCCAAATTTATGAATTATTTTCAATTAACTTCAATCGAGACAATTTGAAATAGGTAGGTATGAGCTTGCAGAGAGTAGTAGAATAATTTCAAAACATGGTTAGTGTTCAAGTCAGGTTTTAGTTCAAAATATGTAACTAGATGGCATCACTTTTTTGTATATAGTATCTAGATCGCGGTATGGTTTCGTTACCTGAGCAGACATATATAGCTGTGAATATTATTTTAATAAAAAAAAATTTAGTACAAGGATATACAGTCTATTATTTACATCTAAGGTCGGTTAAGGCCTTTTCAGTTATTGTAAATTTGAATGTCTTTTTAGCCATCAGTAGATAATTTATGATACTTTTTTATAAGCCAATTTATCATGCACGTAAGACATTGTTTTGAATTAAATAGATGGATCTTACGAGTATAGTACAGGTGGCAAACAAAACACAAAAGGCATTACACCGCCGCGCGCCACCATTTAATAAATACGCAAATACCTACACTACAGGTGTGACCAACTGGATATTATTTTTTTCACCGGCTTTCCTTTTGAAAAAATTCAGCCTTCGCCGCTGGCAGCTCTAGTAACATCAAATATCATCGACTCATTATATCAAGTATCATTGACTCCAGTTCTAGGACCATCAAATGTAGGTATACAGGGTCGGCTCACTTACTCATGCGTGACACTCATGACAACACAATAGTTTTATCTATTACACAGGTGAGAAATAACATGTAAAAGGAATACAAGCCTTCGTAGCTGTGCTATCAGACTTCGCACACGCGGTACAGGATAAACTTGACCGTACACATAAACCTTGCGTCTTGATACCATAGTATACTAGCTTATTAAGTGGTTCGACTTTAACTAAATGACGTGCAAAGAAAATTATCCATTTGACATTAGAAACGTAATCATATTCAAATTTAGATGAAAAATAAATAGACCGACGCGATAATTACCATGGAGATTCGGCGGGAAACTTTCAGACAAGCGTTATATTGTGTTTTAATATTTTTTCAAAACTAGTGTAATTTAGAGTGTTTATGTGTAATTTATGGTGGATTATTAAACATAAAGGTTCGACAACGTGCACAAGTGTTGGAAAGTGATAAAGCGCAGTGAAACGCGAGTTTTTAGGTTTGTCGACGAATTCCACAGCAAGCCCTAGTAAGGTACCACCGCCTTACTAGAGTAGAACTTAGTCCAAACTTGGACATACATGAATACGCTGCTCATAAGAAGAATCATTACATGAAAATGATTTATATTTCCACAATGAAATTTACTTGACTTTGGCATACTCTCAAACCGAGAAAGTCCAAGAACAAGAAGAAAAAAAAAAAAAAAAAATTACCATGGAGGTAGCAATCTCCATGGAGTATAACTTCAGAACTTCGCAAGATTATCAGATCTTCGCGACAACCCCCACATTTCCCCGATCATCTGTAATGAGGTTGTACCTCATTACAGATGATCGGGGATGATGCATCCGGAATGCAGTCAACAGTGTTCTTACTCTTCTATCAATTTAATTGAGTTCAGTCTGAGTCCATCTGAGTATACCAAAAGAGTACATTAGGACTGGCATGACCCACCCATTAAAGGCGTGCAGCTTGTTACCGCCTGATAAAAGTCTTTTTATTACTTTTTTCAGGCGGCCAAAGAAACGCTCCTGTAATGTCTCTTTCATGCCAGTATCAGAAATTCCTAATGCTTGTGATATACCCAGATATTTGTAAGTTTCGGTTGCAGAAAGACAGTTTAGCTTAGTGGAATCTGAAAGTTCTACCCCATCAGATTCCACTATCACACCTCTTTTAACATGCATGACTGCACACTTGTCCACCCCAAATTCCATCCTGATGGCTCTACTGAAAGTTTCTGTTACTCCCAGTAAATACATCAGTTGCAATTTAGTGTGGGCAAATAATTTGAGGTCATCCATGTAAAGGAGGTGCGATATAACCCCACCATCTTTGCGCAACCGATAGCCTAACCCAGAACTCTCTAGCATAGTACTGAGAGGATTTAGAGCTAGACAAACTGTCCCCTTGAAATATTCCCCGCTTGATACTAATTGGTGCACCATTATTGCAAAACCGACGACACCCTGGATAGCAAAGGACTGTTTTCCACTGCCCCATACATGCCCTCAAGAAAGTACACAGAGTTGTATCAGTTTTATACAGCTCAAGTACCTTCAGAAGCCATGTATGTGGCACTGTATCAAAGGCCTTCTTATAATCTATCCAACATGTTGCCAGATTTTTGCGATTACGACGCACCTGTTGGCTGATGGTCATATCGATTAAAAGGAGTTGCTTAGTGCCACGGGCCCCACTTTTACATCCATTTTGAGAGATTGATGTTATCGAATGTTTTTCTATGTGTTTAGTAATTTTGACTCTCAAAATGGATGTTAAAAGTTTATATACTGTATTTCAATAGCTTTGCGCAAAAACGTAAACAAACACATTTGATCCTATAAATCCATAGTTACTTGCAATTGAGTATTCCAGTATCCAAGAGTCATACAGTGTTTTTACAATCATTTTGACACCAAATAACTTCTATATAATAGTTTATTTTCATTTAAAATACCATATTCAGGATATTAAAAAAAAAAATGTTTTGTCATACTATATTTTTCTACTCATCTGTAAGAGAACGTTTGTCAAAACATGACATGTTTACATTATTGCCAGATCGGGCAGGATTGGACTATAGACAGTTGGTAAACATGTAATGGGTTTATAATTTTTGGGATCCGCAGCACTACCAGATTTGTAGAGTAAGTGAGTTAAACCAGTAGTCATAAAATCGGGTAGTGAACCCATATCTAGAGATGATTGAAATTGTGATGCTAAACGGCCATGTGAGCTGCCGAACCATTTTAACCAGAAATTATGCAGTCCGTCCGGTCCCGCTGATTTCCAATTCGGGAGCGAACGAACTGCACAAGCAACATCTTCTGCATCTATATAAACTGGTTCCATATCCGTTATATTCTCACATGACCGTTCAACATCTCTCATCCAATCACCCTCAGTATGATCAACAGGTCTTGACCAGAGGTTCCTCCAAAATGCATTACTAGTATCATCATCTGGGTGAGTTACGTCATTAACCTCTGGAAGATATGGGGTTTCCCAGTTCCTGTAAACCCACTTCTCGTTTTTTTGGAACATACGATTCTGGTTAAATCGATCTACTCGCACTTTGTAGCATCTAACGCGATTTGCCCATGCATAAACCTTTTGTTTCAGAAGATCGATGCGCTCTGTGACACATGATGCGTATCTTTGAGGATTTATCTTAGTCCCAAAGAACGCTTGTTTCACAAAGCGCATCACCTCCGGGCGGGTATTACCCGAACTGAAACATATAAGTTTCCCGATGAGTGCCCTGGGGTCGGAAATACGCCTCTCAATCCTACAGTGCCAAGTAGGTTTTGCAGACCTAGGTCGAGTAGCAGTTTCATTTGTGTAAAATTTAACCTTAGCTACTCGACAAGCTGCAACCGCCGCACAGTACAGGATTGAGTGCGTATCACTAAGATCTTCACTATTGTCTAGATATTGGTGCAATAGTGAATCCAGGGCACACACCAGAGCCCGATTTCTTTTATGCATGGGCATACGAGGAAGACGTGGTCTACAATCTGCACTTGCAAACCGATATTCCACAATCGCATCTTCCAAAGCACTCCATAATCGATTCTCACATTGGATACTTACGGATATAGTCTCATCATCAACAACTTCCTCAGCAACTACAGGTGTACTAACTGGTGGTGTACGAATTTGTGACGAGGTACACACAACTTGCGACGAAGTAGTAGCCTCTCAAGTGTCGGACTATCAAGCTTATTACAACGCTGGATAGCCCGCACCTGATCCGATAATCGCTGTGCTGACACGTTGACAGCTGGTTCAAGTTCCTGAAATACAGAAAGTAAACGGCCACGGTACGCAGTGAGGTTAGCACCTAGCTCTGAAGCCGCAAAATATGCCCGCATGACGTTTTCATTAATTTCTTTAGTCCACTTCATGCGGTGCACATTACCACCGGCAGCGGGGGCCCTATTCGAGGCCGGTGGGCCTCGGGGTCCCAAGCTAGCTGGCGGCCAGCCTCTCCCCTGCCGACGTACAGGTAGTGGTGACGTCGGTGGGGAGAAATACTCGTCACTGCTACTGGTGGAGCTCGACATTTCGCAGGCAGGTAAAGCAGTATCCTTAGGGTGCGAAGTGGAGCCGCCTGACGAGTCCGGGGATGGTGTGAGTGCATTTTGTCTGCTTTTCACCCAAGTCAACATGATTTTTCCATTTAATTTGTATCCATTTTCGTGTAACTTTTCAATTGACATTTGCATCTGTCATGTCATTATAATATTGTAGTATTTTTCCAAAATTTACATAGTATTTCCATTGAATATTGAAATTATAGGTTCTATTACTTCTGTTCTTGATTTTCTGAAATATTTATAGTAAATATTCGCTGTTTTATGAATAAAATTTAATAAAAATATTTTAGTTGAAAAAATATCTGCTGACTATGGTAGTGTTATTATTATTCCCTTTATTTACATCTTAAACTTATTAATTTAAATTTTTAAATACATTCTAAAAATAAAAAAATATATTTAAAAATATAAAAAAATAGCGTCCCACCGGCATCGGGTACAGGGACCAAGCTACCAGTGGTTAGGGCTGCAGAGACAGGAACCTCCTCACGATACGTGCCGTGTCTAGAAGTACCGCCTTTTGCATCTGGCCCTTGAGCCAACTACCTAACGCGAGCCTCTTGAGATGTTGATCGAGGCTCTTGGCAATTAGACCGTGTGCTGATACGACTATCGGAACAATAATCGCTGAATCTACATCCCACATGTCGACAACCTCGTGAGCCAAGTCCAAATATTTTAATTGTTTGTCTTTTTCGGCTTTCACGAGGTTTTCGTCATGTGGAACCATGTCATGTGAGTATTATTATTATTATTACATTAAAATAGTACTCAGCCTAAAAAAGCTCATAAACGATACCCATCATGAAATTTTGTGATTACGGCGCGGTGGCCATATTCGTACTCAGCATACCAAAAAACCCCGTACGATATCCAACATGAAAATTTATAACGGTGGTGGGGCGGCCTTTTTGGATTGCAAAATTAACCCAAAATTCGTACTCAGCATACCAAAAATCCCCTTATACGGTATCCAACATGAAATTTTACAACGGTGGCGCGGCAGCCATTTTGGATTGCAAAATTAACCTGAAATTCGTACTCAGCATGCCAAAAATCTCGTTATACGATAACCAACATGAAATTTTACAACGGTGGTGCGGCGGCCATATTGGATTGCAATATTAACCTGAAATTCGTACTCAGCATACCAAAAAACCCCATAAACGATATCCAACATGAAAATTTACAACGGTGGTGGGGCGGGCCATCTTGGATTGCAAAATTAACCCGAAATTCGTACTCAGCATACCAAAAACCCCTTAAACGATACCCATCATGGAATTTTGTGATAATGGCGCAGCGGCCATATTGGATTGCAAAATTATCATGTGATTCGTACTCAGCATACCAAAAAATCCCTTAAACGATACCCATCATGATATTATGTGAATACATCGCAGCGGCCATATTGGATTGCAAAATTATCATGTTATTCGTACTCAGCATACCAAAAAACCCCTTAAACGATACCCATCAGGAAATTTTGTGATGACGGCGCGGCGGCCATATTGGATTGCAGAATTATCAACTGATTCGTACTCAGCATACCAAAAATCCCCTTAAACGATACCCATCATGATATTTTATGATTACGGCGCAGCGGCCATATTGAATCGAAGCCGCGACCTCTTGATTAAAAGACAGTATTTTTGCCTCCGAACCAAACAGGTCGTCAAATATATATAGGTAAATTATTATCTAAATAATATTGAATACATTCTTGGACGCTGATCGATTCCGCAACTTTTTTGAATTTGACGTTTTGAAGTTTTCCGATTGCAAAATAAATAAAAACTTGTCATTCCGGGGGTGCTTTGAGCGCCCGCCCCGTGCTTGGCCGCTCTCTACCCCCTCTGCTTACAGAGGGGCATCCGAGAGCAGACCGACGGAATCAGTACTTCCAACTCCATTAGGATTTAATTCAGTCCATCAAGCCCCCCCGTGGAGAGTCCCGATGATGTAACGGGGCGACACTTTGCCGGGCCGCAGTGATTTATCCACCGGCCTATCCTGCGACCCGGTTAAGGCGAGGCGGAACACCGCGGGGTTTAGTGGGTAGGACGGTACCATGTTGACCGCGAGTCCCACACAAAGCCGCCTTGCTCCCCCGAAACAAGGCGGCGAAGTGCCTAATCTGCAGTCCCCACGTTCAAAAAAAAAAAAAAAAAAAAAACTTGTCAAGTCCCGTCAGTTCACATCAATCGAAAGTGCATCAAGTGCCGTTTTTTTTTAATACGCTCTTTTCTACTTCAATTCCCATCAAACCGTAGATTTATTGATGATAGCGTCAAGTCTACGTGGTAAACGGTCAATAACTTGACTCAAGCACGTAGACTTGTCATGCCCAATTGACCGTGTCGGGTGCCCTTAAACGTCGATGCACACACACATGCACCAATGATTGTGTCAGGACCATGGTCTTTTTATTTTAGCCCGTTTAGGAGTCCCGACACAGTCAATTGTCATGCACGACATGATCATGCCTTGCAATTGTCAATCACGTTAAATTTGAATGGAAGTTGTGAAGAGAAAAGAAAAGAAGTGTCAAGCACGATAAATATCATGTGCACGTACAATTACAATACACGTTAAAATATCATGTACACGTACAATTGCAGTTTGACCGTGTCGGGACCCCTTTCGGTCAAACTGCAATTGTCAAGCATGTACAATCTCATGTGCACGTACACGTCGATGCACACAGGCCACACAGACACAGCACAGGACCCCAATTCTCCGCCACTCGGATTGAATCCGTGGCCGACAATTTCCGCGATAAATGTCATCTTTCTCTTGATATGCCGTTTTGCCTCGTAGACAGAGAAAACTATAGACAAATGTTATGCATGTCCACATGAGATAGAACGATTGAAAAGAAAGTGTTGCCACTCATATATTATGTTGTATTTTTACCCTAACTTTTTATAATATTATGTTGTGTTTTAAAATCTAGGGGTATTTACAATTTTATTTCGCGTAAATACGACTAGATTTTAACCTATTTAGCGAGATTGTAAAATGTCGAAAGATTGTGAACCGTAAGGCTGGATTTAGTGTCGCGCTGACCAACGCACGCAGGCGTGATAGCTATACGTAGCTACGCGTTATTCTAAAAGGCTTCCTAATAGCTCATACACTTTACTTTGGCTGTCAGCGCCGACGGTCAGGGCGCCTCCAAATCCAGCCTAATATACCTACTGCTTTCAATGAAACGTATAAATTTTCGGTAGATTAAAATCGACGTGACGATAGTTCTGCCAACAGAACAGGTGGGAATTGCATTACCATTTGTTCTGTCGACAGAACTAATGGGAAAAAATTACCAGTAGTTCTGTTAACAGAACTACTCAACAGAACAGGTGGGAGTGGATGATAATCGATCGAGATATTTCACCCTTCAAATTAAAAGAAACAAAAGACAGACTGGGTAATAAAAACCAGGAACCGGTAACTCGATACCAGGAACAGCGATCAGGAAACCAGGAACGGGAACTCAGAAGTCGGTATACCTATTTTCATATTCATAGCTATGGCAGGACAACGTCTGTCGGGTCAGCTAGTCTATACTAATATTATAAAGAGGAAAGATTTGATTGTTTGTTTGCATCGAATAGGCTCCGAAACTACTGAAACGATTTGAAAAATTCTTTCACTGTTGGGAAGCTACACTCTTTGCGGTGAACATAGGCTATAGTTAATTCCCGTATTCCCACGGGAACCAGAACTACGCGGGTGAAACCGCGTGACGTCCGCTATTAACTAATATAATTATAATAATTACTGAATAAAACTACTTAAATTGAAGAAAAAAACATTTTCTTTTATTAAAATATATTATAATATGTACACAAAATATATACCTACAAGTAATTATAAATCACTGGGGCAAAGTGCGCTATACTATTTGCATAGTTGACTTTGGTGCAATATAACTCGTGTTTATGTTAAGGCACAGTGCAACCGCAAAGCAGGTGAAAACTTCCTTTCACTCCCACTAGATTTCAAAAATTTTGTCAGAAAGTCTTTGTTAAAAGGATCGATGGATTTTAACAATTCTCCATCTTCCTCTGTCACAAAAGACCTTGCTTTTAGTTCTGCAATCACGTTCTCCAAATTTGCAACTTTCTTATTTAGTCGCCGACTTTTTTCTCGAAGAGCCTTTAATTTTTTTAGTCTCTCTGCAGATTGTTCTCGAGTCCGCTTCAATTTCTTTCGCATCGTCCGTGGTGTGTAGTTTGGTGACTTAGCCTAGAAAAGTAACACTTAATTACACCACAAAATACGATTTTTACATTTTTGAATTTAATTTAAGATCTACTTACAGATTTAGGTTCCGTAACACTGTGACTGAGTAAACTGTCTTCCATTAATTGAAAAGGAGGTTGTTCTTCCGGCTGAAATAAAAATTATTATCTATGAAAAACATTGGTAATGTTGCAAGAAATAAAAAGTGCCTGCACTGCTAGCCCTAGCTCTTAATTAAAACAGTGAAGCGATTAATTATGACAAATGGGTGCCTAATGTTTAATACAGCTCGGCAAGTTTTTGACCTGGTGACAACTAGAACTAAAATATTTTCATATGGCGATACTACTTTTTTTTACTGCCTCTGTTGCGTAGTCGGTAGTGATACCGCCTGCGGCGCAGGAGATCCTGGGTTTGATTACTGAGTCAGTTCAAATATTTGTGTGATCCACAAATGTTTGTTTCGGAGTTTGGGTGTTTTCTATGTTTAATATGTATGTATTTAGAAATATATAAGTACGTATATCAGTCGTCTTGATCCCATAGCACAAGCGAATATTAGCTTACTTTGGGCTAGATCATGTTGTGTGTGAATGTCGTGGTTTCGGTTACCATAAATCCGAAATAAGCGCCCGCATTTTTTCCCAGACACTTTTTTACCAAGCTATAGGAACCTATTATTATCAATCACCATTATAGTTGCTACGCCTCCCCTGATGTAGCCGCAAACAATTAAATTATTTATCGAAGTCCGAGACACCTTCTTAGAAATAAGTCAAATCCTACTAATATTATAAATGTGAAAGTTTGTGAAGATGTTTGGATGTTTGTTACTCAATCACGCTCCAACGGCTGAATGGATGTGGCTGAAATTTGGTACAGGGATAGAGTATAGTCTGGAATAACACATCGGCTACTTTTTGTCCCGGGAAAATGTTCCCACGGGAAGCGGAAAGGGGAACCAAATTTCTCACGGGCGAAGCCGCGCGCGTCGGCTAGTAGTTTTTATAAATAATGTATTACACTTACAAATTCAATTTGGGCTTCGGAATCATCAATATCCATATTTTCGTGTATATGTGGGTTGATGGAGGACAATGTTGTCGGAGTCGGGGTTTTAGTATGTCCTTCTGTTAGTGAGCTTACGGAGAAAGATGTTGATGGAAAACATGTTTCAATCTCCTGAAAAGGTTGATAAAATTATATTAATATAGTATTACATATTACGTATTCGGGGCATTAAAATACAGATAAAATAATCAATTACTTACCAACAATGGCACAGCATTCGGAAGACTTTCGACATATTAAGTCATTATCCGGAAAACTGAAACGAAATATACTCTTTAATTCCACACACGTATCAAGTATATCAAAATAAAATGACATTACCACAATTGTGGGAGAATGAAAATGAAAAACTGGCAACACTCAATATTGAGGTTATGAATTATTTATTTTAATATTTTGCATTTAAATCTATCTATAATTTTATACTTAACGTGATGCCAGAACATTTAGACACTTATTAATTATATTTAAAGCTTAATAATTGGCATATATGTGGCATACTTACGAATGAAACGACATGTTCGGTATTTTTCTTTCACTATCACTTTTGCACCCCAAAACACTACAACGCATGGTGTGTTTTCTTATAATAACAATTATTAACAATGCACTAATTGTTCACAATAAGAATTATCTTGGAATTGTGCACTTTTCAATTAAAATATGACCAAATTACAGAAATCAAGTGACTCTCAACTGTCAAAAATGCCAAAACTGTTTAGCACAGTACTGTGTTGACCTTGAAAAAACTGGCACGGGTCGCGAAACAAAAAACAGTATCCTTCTGTCTCGTTTTTTTACATGGTATACGCATAACTCCTTCTTTTTCTTGTGTGAATGCGACAAATGCTATCAATTTGTCTATAGTTTTCTCTGTCTACGTTTTGCCTATTCTCGGAGAGTCGTGGGCGACAATTGTCTGGCTATTTTCACCCGGATTACGTCGCATGGTACAGATCACACGTATTTCCTAAGTCGTATGGTATTTTATCTGTAATCCCACACTTCTGTTGTCAGTTGTCACTAGTTTTAAGTTTATGTTTACCTAGTTAAAAGTTAATTTTCAAACGACAGTGAAATACACTAACAATATACAATCACTGAAAATGAAACGCCACGGAGCTGGAGGTGCATTACGTGGAGAGTAGAGGAGTTTGATTTACTCGATGTTAATTTACGAATATGCTATACAACTTTGTGAAGTTCAAGGCAAGTATTTACGCCACAGTCTAGTATAATCGGGGTTTGGTCTATCTATACAGACAGTAGAACATAGGTACTGTTGATAACATATCACCATTACATGTATCAATATGTTTTTAGTCCACTGTCTTGACAGTCTACTATTACAATCTAAAGCCCGGTATAAACATCGTAGAACACGTTAACATAATTGCGATTCGTCTGACTTAGGTAGGTATATTCCTCTGTCTTGGCAGTCTTCTACTCTATTCAAAGCCCGGTCTTTTCGATACAGACACTAGAACATACTGTTGATAACATTATATCGATATGTCTTTTATTCTACTATCTTGACAGTCTTCTACTCTTTTATAGGCGCTGTGTACGCTAATATCCTTAGTACTGGGTCAATATGCAATATGATACATACTAATACAGTATTAGTATGTGTAAGGCATTGATGAATAAATACCTACAACTAAATGAACTGTTTCATATACAAAACTTGCCTTATTCACTTGTCATTTGCTTTCAGATCTATGGCTCAAAATAAAAAATCCTGAATGTTTATGCACGGTTTGCCGGAAGCTGCAATGTTCACCTTACCACATTTTGATAGCTCCAATGCATTGACCCTAATGAAGCAATAAGAAGCCACAGGCAATACCACATAATCGGTTAGTTATATTTTATCACTTCTTTTATCTCCAAAAGGGCCAGCAAGGGCATACTAACTTCACCTTATAGTATTTGTCCCACGTAATAGGTGGTGAGCTATGTGGTAATGTATGCAGGTGTGGGTTGTCACTGTCCGTTGTTGACATTTTTGAAGCATATGGTCTTCACTGTGGCTTAACAACTGCCATTTTAAAGGCAACCGGGATCAAAGTCTATACATGCCTTCTGAAGCTAGGAAACGCTCACAAATGAATGTCACAACGTGGTCCAGTGGTGGTAGATATAGCTTAGGCCTAGGATACTTACTGCAGTGATTGATAGTTGAGTCTGCTTCAAATTTAACTCCTTACCTCTTTTAACAACACAAAATTTCCATCTTACCTAATAACAAATAAATGGTGATTATTTATTTCAGGAGATAATGGATATGCCCTAAGGCTATGGTGTCTTACACTTCAACAAGACTATGAGGAAGGACCCACCAACAAACCTGAATGATGACACCTTGTCATGTTAAAGACAAGTGATGCTGGTCACAGAACAAATTTATTAATAGTCACTAATTATCAGTCTGACCATCTTAGCTAGAATCACATTCCTCCGTCAACAGGTCCGCCACTTGCAGGTCACAGAGCCACATTACATGCAGTAGAATATTAACAAGAATGTGTTAAGTGTTTTATTCAAGGAATAAATGAAAGTTGATTTCATTAATATAATAAGTTTTATTAACCCTTTTAATTTGAGAATTACAACTATACTATGTATGATTATCAATTTCAGTCAGTAAAATGACATTTAATTAGTGCATTTAATGACAGCATACAGCAGTTAAAGCATTCAGTTAATGTAAAGTGTATAAAATGTCGAAGTCTATTGATAGCCGAACATCACTATGGTAGCGGGTCACCCTTTTTGTATCAGTGACAGTTGCACTTTTCATTTTACTAACTGAGATTAATAATCCTATTTTAGAACTACTAACAACTAAGAAATAGCACAGTCACTAAAAACCATAACAGGTTGACAGTTGAGAGATGAATTCTATTTCTGTTGCCGCTGTAAAGTTGGGATACAGGAACTACATGTTAAGATGATGTTGAAGTTAGCTTCATTTTTGTGATCCTGGTGTATAAGTACACTCCTTTTTACAGCCTATGGTATTGTTCAAACCTGAAATAGATGCAACAGATTGTATTAGAAATTATAAAACATTACAATAAGTAACACAACATCTGTCTCTCCGTTCCGACCAACTGTTGCGATATGTATGACATAAAAGATATCATATTAACATGTTGCAATGCATTAGGTACATGATAAATTGCTGTTGTTCTAGGCTAGACTAGTAGCAGTTATAGATTAACCACTGACTATTTTGAAGAGACCCACCACAGTAGCATTCACAGAGAGTGACAACAATTTTGCATTATAAATAATAAAAGGTAAGTATTAATATAGCATTACAACCACAGACATGCATGTGCCGGTGTTTATATAAAACCTAGCCTGCCACTCTCCTGACACCTTCTGTGATGTCAAGTATTTGGACTAATTGCACATTGAAGTTTGAACGAAGAAATCTTGTATCTTTTGGCACACAAAGTACAGGCACTCGTGGTTTTTTGTTTTTGTTAATACTACTATGTCTGTGCATAGTAGGTAAGTACCTACTTTTAGAACATCACTTAGGAGACAGGTAGGTATTCTAATATACTGACCTCTAAAAATTACTTTTGGCTCTTGAGTTTCTCATCTTCCTTTATAACTAGTTCGGGGAAACCTCCACGCATAGCTCCAGCTGATCAATTCATCGCTTTACGTTATTCTCTTGTCTTGATAAATCTAAAAAGAAAAACGGATTAGTTGAGACTAGTAACGAAATTTGAATAATTCAAGACATTGCATGATAAGTATTCCTTACTTTTCTCTTCTCGCTCCGAGTTTTGGGACCTTTAGGATGACACCAAGTTCAGCATAGTCTAGCAAACGGTGTATTTGCACATCGGAAGAATACGCTACTCCAAGTTCAGCATAATAATATACTTAGTCTAGCAAACGATGTATTTGCACATCGGAAGCATACGCTGCTCTTTCCTTTTCTTTGAATTGTTATTTTCCGTTAGCTGGTTCTAATTCCATTATTTTGTTTGAATTATTTGAAATATTTATGATAAATAAAGTTCCCGACATTTGTCTTGTTTACATACTTGTTTTTTTTTAATGCTAAGTAAATATTCCGTCTACACGCATACTGCTTAATTATTTCCTTCATTTAAAAATTATTATTTTTATTTAATATGATAGTTTGCGCCCCCAATAACAACTTATTATAAAAATTAAATGTATTCTCAATACGTTAGTATTATTTTGATATTATTAATAAGGTAAAACACGTAGAAAATTGCTAATCGATTTTATTGGTGCTAATATGTGAGAAAACCGGTAATACCCAAGAGAAAACGGAACGTTATTTGTTAACATCACTGTGTGACATTCATAGACAATAACAAAAGCGGGGAATTTGAAGTCTACTACCGCCCAGAATACACAATTTAGTGATCACCAGACAATTTTTAACCGCATTCAATCCACAGACTTGAGGTCTGGCGATAGACATAGGCGTGTGAATCGAGAATCGGCCTCCAGGCATGCAAAGAAATCACGCACACTGAAGCAACTTCCATTCATATTTAACGTGCTTGACAATTGCAAGGCATGATCGTGTCGGAAGACCATTACATGTGCAACAAACAAATAAAAAAAAATCTTTGACAGTTGATTTCATTTGTGTATTTGTTTGTAATTTTGACTAGACATCGAGGTTATGTTTTGCTTGACTAATAGTTTTAAATAAATTAGGGAAACCCTATTGCAATAAGATGGAAAATTTTTCAAGAGTTGAAAAAATAGGAGAAGGAACATATGGTGTTGTATACAAAGCCAAAGACAGGGTCACAGGGCAAGAAATTGCACTTAAAAAAATTAAACTTGAAAAGTAAGTAGCTGTTTACGCGCCATAAATGGATTGTCAAAGTGTTGAACTATGTTATTTTATTTTATTTATTTAGTGTCTGTAACATTGTTTGTGTAGTTGATAATAGGAGTTTATTCTCTGTGCCGTATAATAAAAAGACCGGGATCTGAACTGCAATCAATGATGTAGTTGGATGCGCGATCTATAGGTTAGTAATATTCTGCCGGCAACCAGAAATACATAAGAGCCGTCCGGCAACCCCAACTGCAAAGAGTGATACATTTCGAATTTCAACTGTTTTGCCTATTTGTCAGGGGAGGTGCATCATGTATTTCCAAATTCCGAACATGAATCGAATGCATGGAATGTGAATCATGAATGACACCATGCCACTTCTTAAAACAACACCAAGTAGCTTCATATTATAAAGCTACTAATGGAAACAGACACAGCAAGGGGTTGGTCCATGCTCTTAATGTCACGCAGCAAGCTATGGAACAGGGTTGGCTTTAGAATGGTGCCAATCGAATTTAGGGTTGTTAGGGGTTGCGTTAGATAGGGGTGGGTCTCCCCTTCTCAAAAATACCCCTCCCCCCGCGCGGAGATGCGTGGTTTTTTAAGGGCTTTTGAAAGTTTCCGGTAACGGGACGAAGTAATGCGTAATAAAACGCTATATTATTATTTTTATACATTATAAATATATAGGGTGTAGTGGGGCCCTACCAACACCTCCGGGCCCAAGTCAACCTCACGTGCAAGCTCGTGCACCTGCTGAACAACGGACGAGGCTCTGACGTCGGCGGTCCATTTCAACACGGCGATGGGCTCACCACCTGTTACGTGGGACCGAATTGTACACGGTGAAATGTGGGCCGGTATAGGCCTCTGCCTACCCCTTCGGGGATAAAGGCGTGAGTATATGTATGTATGTATGTATGTATAAATATAGTTAATTTCAATAATTTTACTATTTGTATATATATTAACGCTTGTATTATTTAATAATGCTATAATTAATAAAAAACAAAGTGCTATAGTACAACCACCATGTAGCGCAGTATACACCTCGCACATTTTTTTTGTAGCAACCTAAACAATTTTTTTTATTAGCCGGATGGAGAGTGTGTCTGTAAGGATTTTTTTTCCCAACAGACCCCACGTACTTGGCAAGGGGGTCCCTTGGACATGAAATTATCTTCATTTCCCAATGGACCCCGTGTGGGGAGAGATACTCGAGGTCCATTGGTAATAAATTACATCCAGGCCAGGCCCCACTTAGGTTGATAATGGTTGGGGAGTAGGTACATGGGTGTGGGGGAGTAGGTACTTGGGTGTGGGGGAGTAGGTAAATGGGGGCTAGGGAGTAGGTATAAGAAACTTACTTAGCCTTGTTAGTTACATCAAAAATATATTTAGGTTAGTTTATGAAAATGTTTATAACTTAAAAACTAAGCATTTCCGCAGGGGGGACTCCCCCCCTCCCCCTACCCCTTGTAACAACAAGGAAATTCCCTGGAGAGAACAGAATTACAGCAGTCTTTATAAAATCTGACATGTTTATTTAATTGCACCCTCCAGCAGAGACAAACTCTCAACAAGTGTAGGTAGCTGTTTTTAAAAAAAGATCTTAAGCTGTCCACTCGTTGACCACTTGTGGTCTGCTGGCTGACTGCCCAAGGTTCACTCGTTGACAATACGGCGCCGGTGCTCCACTCGTAGATCTCACGCGGTCAATGAGTGGACACCGAGCAAGGAGGCGTTGCTGATGGGGTGCCGCGTGAGTCTATGCCTAGATCTTAAAAAGTCACCTCCAAGTACTGTGGACCACATCTGTATTGTTTTGCAGATGGTGCAGAAAACCATGAAGTACAGTCAGTGCTGTGAATGGCCATTGTAGACAATGAGAAAGCTGTCTCTAGGTAAGGTGGTTCTGAAAGGCGTATTGATTGGCGATATAATATCGAGATGTCCGGCGTCGTATGTCAGCATTACCAAGCGGTCGCCAGTCTTGCTACAGCTTCATAAAGCTCCCCAAGCCTCGTATAAGCGTAATCGATGGGAATCATCCCTAGTCTCCTATGATCTATGACGTTTAAAGCTCCTGTTCCACCTCGCCTTCTCGTGGACGGGAAAGAGTTCCGCGTCCCGCTTAAAACGGTTCGGTATAATACAATAACGTCGATCGGTCGCAGCGAACCGGAGGGCGTGCCGTCGACGGCGCTGCGCGAGATCTCGGTGCTGCGCGAGCTGCGCCACCCCGCCGTGGTGCGGCTGCTGGACGTGCTGCTGGCCGACTGCAAGCTGTTCCTGGTGTTCGAGTACCTGCACATGGACCTGAAGCGGCTCATGGACCTGGCCAAGGGGCCGCTGCAGCCCGACCTCGTCAAGGTAGGTCGGTAGGCAGGCGCGGCGAGGGACAGCGTAGTGAAGTGCCGCGTCTCACGTGCGCCGCGTGTCCGCAGAGCTACATGCGGCAGCTGCTGGAGGGCGTGGCGTACTGCCACGCGCACCGCGTGCTGCACCGCGACCTCAAGCCGCAGAACCTGCTGGTGGACGCGGCCGGGCGCATCAAGCTGGCGGACTTCGGGCTCGCGCGCGCCTTCGGCATCCCCGTGCGCGCCTACACGCACGAGGTGGTGACGCTGTGGTACCGCGCGCCCGAGATCCTGCTCGGCGCGCGCTGGTACTCCACGGCCGTGGACGTGTGGTCGCTGGCCTGCATCATGGCGGAGATGGCGAGCGGCCGCACGCTGTTCCCGGGCGACAGCGAGATCGACCAGCTGTTCCGCGTGTTCCGCGCGCTGGGCACGCCGGGCGCGGCGCAGTGGGCGGGGGCGCGCCGCCTGCCCGACTACCGCGCCGCCTTCCCGCGCTGGCCGGCCCGCGCCGCGCGCCTGCTGCTGCCGCCGCCCGTGCGCGGCGACGCGCAGGCCGCGGCGCTGTTCGACGCCATGCTGCGCTACTCGCCGGCGGAGCGCGTGGCGGCGCGCGCGGCGCTGTCGCACGCCTACGTGCGCGGCGCGCGCCTCGTGCCGCCCGACCTGCCCGCCCTCCCCGCGCCACTCGCCTGACCGCCCGACCGCTCCGCTCCAATAAACACTGTCGCTATCGACGCACTTTTTCTTTTCTACCCTCCTCCTCTTCCTCCCGACGCTGCCCGCCGCCGCCGGTATAATAAATGTAGAGGCTATATTTCACCGGGACACCGTGGCGGCGCAACCGGTCGCCGCGACCGACAAAATCTATACAGCTCCATAGAGCGTTACTCACCTGGTGCCCGTTTGGTTGCGCAACCGATTTGGTGGCGCGACCGGCTCGGACGCGTGCATACCATGTTACCGGTCGCGCCGCCACGCTGCGCGCTGGTCTCGCTACCACTAATCACTATGGCGCTGTATGCAGTCTCACTCGCTCGGCCGCCAGTCCGGCCGGCAGCCTTAAGGTGGGAACAAATTATCATGAATTATTAATTATATAATAATAATAATATTAAAAGGAGTGTGGAACGAGCGATTCAGGAATACAGATATTGTGATCCCATTAGTCATCCTTGTATACCGCGTTTGCCTACGCATAGAAAAAACATGGCGCTAGTGAGTGCCCTGGACTCGGCTCTATCAAGTTATTTTGACACTTGTGTAGATATTAGTGATGCACACTCAATTCTGTATTGCGCGGCTGTTACAGTGTGTCGAGTGGCTGGTGTTAAATTTTCTAAATTTGAGCCAGCTACCAGACCTAATTCTGTTCCAGTCTGGCAATGCAGAATTGAGCGTCGCATCGCCGAGACTAGGGTACTCATTGGTAAGCTATGCTGCTTCAGGACAGGTAATACCCGACCCAGGGTAATGCGTTTTGTGGCTCGTGCATTCGCGGGGACCGATATTAGTCCTCGCGAATACACAGTGCGGGTCACGGAACGCATTGACTACCTGAAGCAGAAAATTTATGCGTGGGCGAGCCGTATACGGCGGTACAAGAAGAGGGTGGATCGTTATACTCAGAATCGCTCGTTCCAAAAAGATGAAAGGTGGGTGTATAGAAGATGGGAGCAGCCCGATTCGAGTGTGACTGACAGGTGCCTACCGGATGCTGAAGCCACAAATACATTCTGGCGAGGCATTTGGTCTGCACCTGTTAGTCATACAGAGTGTGAGTGGATGCGGGATGTCAAGCTTTCATGTGAGTCTATAAAGACTATGGAACCAGTCCTAATAACATCTTGTGACATAGCCAGTGCGGTTCGTTCGTTGCCCAATTGGAAGTCAACTGGGCCGGACGGACTGCACAATTTTTGGCTGCAATGGTTCCATAGCTCACATGCTTGTTTGGCATCCTGCTTTCAATCATCACTTGAATCAGGGTCGCTTCCATCTTTTATGACTTCGGGAATAACCCACCTTCTCCACAAATCCGGTAGTACTACGAACCCTAAAAATTATAGACCGATAACTTGTTTACCAACGGTCTATAAGCTTCTTACATCTATTTTGAGAGTTAAATTAGCAACACATATTGAAAATAATTCTATAATGTCTAACTCTCAAAATGGATGTAGAAGCGGGTCACGTGGTACTAAGGAACTCCTTATTATTGACATGGCCATTAACCAGCAGGTTCGCCGTAACCGAAACAATCTGGCGACATGCTGGATTGATTACAAGAAAGCCTACGATTCAGTGCCACATACATGGCTGTTGAGGGTGCTGGAGTTGTATAAAGTTGATGCAACTCTTAGCACCTTCTTAAAGGCATGTATGGGGCAATGGACAACGGCTCTTGTATATCCAGGATGTTGTCAGGTTCTTGGGAATGGCGAGCCTGTCAGGATCAAGAGGGGTATATTTCAGGGTGACAGCCTGAGTCCCTTATGGTTTTGCCTGGCGCTAAATCCTCTCAGTACCTTACTGGAGGGTTCAGGGCTAGGCTATCAGTTCAGGAGAGGAGGTCAAGTTGTTTCCCACCTTCTTTACATGGATGACTTGAAATTATTTGCCTTCACCGATTCCCACTTGATAGAGTTACTAAAAGTCACAGAAGCTTTCAGTAATTCTATCAAAATGGAATTTGGTGTAGATAAATGCGCTGTCATGCATGTAAAGAAGGGACGAATTGTGGAATCTGAAAGAGTACATCTTTCAGATTTTACAAAACTTAAATTCATCTCCGCGACTGAAACCTATAAGTATCTGGGTATGTCGCAGGCATTAGGTATTACAGAGATTGGCATGAAACAAACGTTGGTGGACCGTTTCTTTGGCCGCCTGAAAAAAGTACTGAAAAGTCTTTTATCGGGCGGTAACAAGGTGCGGGCTATCAACGGTTGGGCCATGCCAATCTTAATCTGTTCCTTCGGCATACTTAGATGGACTCAGACTGAATTAGACGCCCTGGATAGGAAAGTCCGTTCACTATTGACCATAAACCGAATGCATCACCCGCGTTCGTCTGTAATGAGGTTGTATATCCCACGAAAGTGTGGAGGTCGCGGCTTTTTAAATGCCAAGACCTTACACAATCGTGAGGTATACAACCTTAGGGAATATTTCCTTCATGCTGACGTGGGTATGCATCGGGATGTGGTAGCAATGGATAACGGACTGACCCCTCTTGCTCTTGCCAAAGAGAACTGGCACAAACCAGTAATACTATCAACCACGGATCGCAAGGAGATATGGCAGAGCAAAGAGCTGCATGGACGATTTTATCGGGCCTTACACGGGCCCGATGTAGATTTAACAGCATCTGTCTCCTGGCTACGTTTCGGTGATTTGTTCGGCGAAACAGAAGGTTTTGTCTGTGCAATTACAGACGAAGTTGTTATGACGAATAACTATCGGAAATATATTTTGAGAGATGGTACGGTTGACATATGTCGGGCATGCCACCTACCCGGTGAATCTCTCAGACATATTATTTCTGGTTGTTCTCGTCTTGCCAACGGCGACTATATACACTATATACACAAACAAGTGGCCAGGATTGTCCATTAGCAACTTGCACTAAAATATAAACTTGTGGATTTGGAGGTACCGTATTACAGGTATGTGCCCGACCCAGTTCTTGAAAATGGTCGTGCCACGTTGTATTGGGATCGATCTATTATCACTGACAGGACTATTGTAGCCAATAAGCCTGATATAGTGGTAATAGATCGATCAGAGCGCCTCGCAATAATCGTTGATATCACGGTTCCACATGACGAAAACCTCGTGAAAGCCGAAAAAGACAAACAATTAAAATATTTGGACTTGGCTCACGAGGTTGTCGACATGTGGGATGTAGATTCAGCGATTATTGTTCCGATAGTCGTATCAGCACACGGTCTAATTGCCAAGAGTCTCGATCAACATCTCAAGAGGCTCGCGTTAGGTAGTTGGGTCAAGGGCCAGATGCAAAAGGCGGTACTTCTAGACACGGCACGTATCGTGAGGAGGTTCCTGTCTCTGCAGCCCTAACCACCGGTAGCTTGGTCCCTGTACCCGATGCCGGTGGGACGCTATTTTTTTATATTTTAAATATATTTTTTTATTTTTAGAATGTATTTAAAAATTTAAATTAATAAGTTTAAGATGTAAATAAAGGGAATAATATTAATAATTATAATAATTATTAATATAATAATAATTAATAATTATTATATACTAGCTGACCCGCGCAACTTCGTTTGCGTCACATGAGAGTGAAGTATGGTATTAATATTTCGAGTATTATAATGTTTCCCGTTGCATTAACCCCCGTCGCGCTTATTATCGTCGCGTCGCGTCGCTTATATTCATTATGGCGCATCACATGAGAGTGAGAAGGATGTGACTTTAACACCTCTTGTTAAAGTGATATAATGTTTCCCGTCGCTTTTACTTCCACCCATCCGTTTTTCGGTATGGAACTCATCGTGTGCGAGTCCGACTTGCACTTGGCCGGTTTTTATCGTTCAGTTGACTGGCTGCCACTGCAGACCAAGTTTACTCCCGTCACCTCGGTCATACTTTAAAACTTAATAAGAGGGTTATTGTAAGTGAACTTTAAAAGATAGGCATATGCTGTCAAGGACTTTTTTTTATAACTTTTTAAGAGAAACAATTTTGTAGTATACAATTTTTACGTAACTTTAACCATTTATGCAGCGTCAGCAATGGAAGCTCTCGAAACAAAGCAATAATCCCCGTTCTCGAAACATTATTCATGGCTGCTCCGCTCCTATTCGTCTTAGCGTGATGTTATATCGCCATTAGCCAGCCTAAATAAAAGGACTATTAAACTGTAAAGTAATTTTTGAAATGCAACCAGTAGTTTCTGAGATCCTAGCACAAACAAACTCTTCAGTTTCAGTATATCGTGAGCGAACCTTAAGAGAAAGACAAATTAGGTTATTGTGAGCCAACCTTATAAGATAGATATATGCTGTCGCGGACTTTTTTTTAGAACTTTTTAAGAAAAACAATTTTGTAATACATATTTTTTACCTAACTGTAACCATTTACGCAGCGTACGCCTCGGAAGCTCTCAGACGGTAAAAAATATTCCCCGTTTTCAAAACATTCTTGATTGCTGCTCCGCTCCTATTCGTCTTAGCGTGATGTTATATAGCCTATAGCCATCCTCGATAAATGGACTATCAAACTGCAAAAGAATTTTTGAAATCCAACCAGTAGTTCCTAAGATCCTAGCTTTCAAACAAACAAACAAACAAACAAACTCTTCAGCTTTATAATATTAGTATGGATTAATAATTATTAATTATTTTAATAATATTAATAATTATCATTAAATATTATAAAAGGGGCTTAATGTTACAAATAACTTTTCTTCTGATCTGACTGATTTTCTTAATATTGTGTCAGTGAAATATAGCCCTAATGCGCGCGTCCGAGCTGGTTGCGGTGAAATATAGCCCTTTGGTTGCACAGGCAGAGGCAGGCGGCTTGCTTGGCGCCTAGAGCCTAGCGAATCACCTAGCGAGTAGCTTAGTAAAACGAACATACTTGAATGTTCGCGACCGGCCGCACTGTGCGCTTGAGCGTGTATCCAAGTAAACAAACATGTTGGTTTTTTGTCGCCAGGCGCGAGGCATTTTGATTGCGGATGTTATCCGAGGGTTGAATGATCAATTCCCGAGGTATTTAGAAGTTATAGTCCGAATCGGAATTGATTCTTTTATCCGTGTTAAAATCACAGACTTACAATAAGTAGTGTACGTCTGTGGTTAAAATATAACGAAATAGAGGTATTTTCAACAAAAATTCCATCGAAAATTTTATCGGTAATCGTGTTTCTAGCTTAGAGCAGTGATTTTCAACCCTTTTCATGATGCGACCCCCCTGGCATGAACAAATATTTCGCGACCCCCCCGACCCTTTATTTTTTATTTATACTAATATTATAAAGAAGTAAAGTTTGTGTGTTTGTTAAATTGTAAGGGGTAATCTCGGGATCTACTGAACCGATTATAAAATATCTTTCACAAATAGAAAGCTATGTTATTGTGGAGTGTCATAGGCTATATAACATCACGCTACAACAAATAGGAACGGAGCAGTAGGTAATAGTAAATGTTTCAAAAACGGGGGAAAAGTTATTCCTTTTGAGAGCTTCGTTGCGTGTGCTGCGTAAATATTTATAGTTATGTAACAAATATGTACCACAAAATTATTTCTCTTTAAAAAGTTCTAAAAAAATTGTGCGATAGCATGTGTCTAAGTGTCTATCTTTGGGTTGGCGCACAATAACCATTTTAATGGCAATCAAATTTTTTCTACAATAATGCCACGGGATACCTCTTTCATAAACGAAATTGTTCTTAAAAATAATGCGACGGGAATACACGCGACGAGAAACCTTTCTCCCTCTCTCTCTCTCACTCACGTAGTATTGAATATTAACGATGAGACGCTACGGGAGTAAACGCAACGCGACGGGAGTAAATGCGACGGAAACAGATAATACTCTCTCTTATGTGGCGCAAACGAAGTTGCGCGGGTCAGCTAGTCATTTATATATGTGTATGTTACAGTGTAACAAATATTCCTTCTATACGACGTTTTATGGAGAAAAAATAAAGGAAAGTACCTTTGTATATTTGCAATTTGACAAATCCACGGATATTGCGGTTTGTGCGCAGTTTGTAGCTTTTGTGCGTTTTGCATACCGACACCAGAAGTATCAATTAACGTAAGGGACATTTTGGCGAAAATGAGTTATATATATCATTGGATTCAGAATTTCGAGCTCTATCGATTGGTATACTCAAAATGTCTATCGTTAAAAAAATGTCCCTTACAGTACAAATTTTAGGACTGTCTAAAACGATTTATAACGAAAAAAATGATTTAAGGGCCACTTAGATTTTATTCTTCTCAAACAAGTAAAGTAACTCATCATACAAAATAATTTTGACCCTTACCTTAGACCTCAAATCGGTAATTTTATACAACGTGTCCCTTACCTTAACTCATTTTTCGAGCCGTTTCACAGTGAACCAGAATCCCAATCTAGCTGGACAATATTATTTAAGAGTTGTGTTACGTTCCTACGGCTATATATCCACAGAATGTTGTATATTACGAATTTAAAAATAACAAAAACCCATATAATTATATTAAAAAAAAATACAACTGAAGCTGACGCCCGTTATTAAATATTTCGTATGTGTATGAAGGTCAAGTAAAACTGGATGATTTAGATAAGTTTAATTGTGGTTTCCCTGTAATGTAGATCGATTTTTCACCGCTTTCGATTAGTCTTGGCAGTAGTTTTGTGTTAATATAATAGATTTATGCTAGGATGCTTATTTCTAAATAAAGGAAATTAAATAAAACGATAGCAATATTAATATAATGAGACCACTTTACTTAGGTATATTGGCTTACAATTTTTTCCAACACTTATTCGGAGCACAGAGCAATGCGACTAGTAGGTACAAGGGGAGTAGCCATAGCATGTTTACCCCATACATGTCTGTCTGTCACATTTTGTAGGGGGAAATCATATTCATATACACCACTACAAAAGCAATCGACTGTCACTATGGAACTTATACAAAAAATTAAAACATATACTCATAACTTCAGACATACACATTTATATAGCGTGTGTGTATTAAGCGTACACTTTTAAGAGTCCGCTTTGATAGAAGGAAAACTCTCAGTATGGCGCCTCCCCTCCCAGTGAGCGTCATATGATTTGGAGTCATCACAACTGGGCAAACTTACATTTGCTAAGCAGTCCAGGTGCTTTAATTTTAAATTTAAACTTAGAAAAAAATGGGTTCTGTGTGGAAAAACTCAAAAAGGTTTTGAAACAAGGTCGATTGGTGTTAATTGGCTTTGAACCACTTGGCCTTAGACTCCAGAAATCAACAATTAACACAAAATTCAACTCCACCGGCTTACTGAAAAAAAACGAAACATGACTTTTCTAAGATTTTTTACTTTTTCTAACGAAATCCAATAACATCTTTTCTTATTGAATTTCGTTAGAAAAAGTAAGAAATCTTAGAAAAGTCATGTTTCGTTTTTTTTCAGGAACCCGGTGGAGTTCAAAAGCTATTAGTTTAGCTAATTGTTGATTTCTGGAGTCTAAGGCCAAGTGGTTCAAAGCCAATTAACACCAATCGACCTTGTTTCAAAACCTTTTTGAGTTTTTCCACACAGAACCCATTTTTTTCTAAGTTCGTACAAAGTCGGCAATTATTTTTAAATATTTCGCACAGATTACTCCGTTATATTTACTAAATTAAATCTCATTATATTATCGCATAGACCTGAACGTTTAGTGTCTTTTGGGTAGTTTAACAACTGGTAGAAAAACTTCCTTCGCGATACCTTCACTTCCTTTTCTGCAATAAAATCAAAGTTGTGCTATCGTGAGGCGCTTATAAATTACTATTTTTGAAAGTAAATATATGTGGCTCTTTCATATATAAAAATTAGCCCGGGGTCAAGAGGGGGCAAGTAGTTTCTGGTCTATGAAATGCGGAAAAACGTAAAAAATTAAGAATTTTTATTTTATTTGACGTGAATAGTAATTAATTAATAGGTATTCAGAATAAATTTATTGTGAATTATGTAAAACATACCTTCTACTTCTCGATGCATAATAAAAATTATCACAATCATCTCTAGTATTTAGCTCGAGACCTGACTCATTACACGCAAGAAAGTGAATAATTTCATCGTAAATAACCCGTTTGTACGGAGACGATTTAAAATTATTAAATTATCAGAGGGTACTTGATAAAAAAAATGGCTGAATCGTTGCCTCTGGTTTATAACCTACTGTTTTTATTAGAAGAATGATAGAAATGAGACGACCCTTTTTGTCCAGCTAGATTGGGATTCTGGTTCACAGTGCGTTTAGGGGTAATTTATATACATTACCTACTACTTATCTAACATAATTTCTGCAATTTTATATTTTTCCTGTGAAAATCTAAATATTTTCTTGATTCCACCTATTAATGTATGGGCGGCTGCCCCGGGTAACTCCTCGGAAGGAAGTTTCAGGATCCCGTGTAGACGAGCTCATCACCGCGGCTCAGCACTCAGCTAGAATGGTGCTAATCCGAGTTTTTGGAGGTTCTGTTCTTATGCTGTTTTGGGCCTACTTATGTACCCCCCCCCCCCCCCGAGTCTGGTTGCCCCGATCGCAGCAGTTCCCACCTTGATTGCTCACTCTGCTCCTTCCATGTCTCCATGAGTTCCTGACAGTGTGCAGGACGCATTGTGTTCCCTAATGTTAGTCAACCACCGCGAGAGTGCAGTCGTTGCCCCTCCTCAGTTTTGAATCATGTCTCGGCAATGGTATTCGAAGTTCAACCCGCTATCGAGTACGACTCCAAGATACTTTATAGAGGGCTAGATACATACATACATACATACATATACTCACGCCTTTATCCCCAAAGGGGTAGGCAGAGGCCTATACCGGCCCACATTTCACCGTGTACAATTCGGTCCCACGTAACAGGTGGTGAGCCCATCGCCGTGTTGAAATGGACCGCCGTCGTCAGAGCCTCGTCCGTTGTTCAGCAGGTGCACGAGCTTGCACGTGAGGTTGACTTGGGCCCGAAGGTGTTGGTAGGGCCCCACTACACCCCGACTAGATACCGATACCGAGGGCTAGATATCGACGCTAATTCCCCCTACTTGTATGCTGGATTCCGTGGGTGACTCCTCCCGAGGTCTGTGAAAGCACAGTGCCTGAATTTTGTAAGAGACTACCTTCAGAACCAGTCGCCATCTTCGACCCAGAACTCGAGCAACTCCCTTTAGGGCCACGTCTCGGTGAGTAGACTTTCACGTCGGAACGTGGGTGTCATCAGCGTAGTACGTTACGTCGAACCCTTCGAGCAAATGACCGAGTAGCACCGTCACCGGGGTTCTACAGAAGTGGACCGATTCCTCCAAAATTACGCACGATACCCCTTACCTTAGCCGGTAGCTTATTCATGTCCCGAAGAGATGAGCCTCGAAACGCCGACGTAAGTAGAAAAGCACTCAATAATGATAAATGGGGGCCTCTCTAACGCAGCTTCAGGGAAAGGGGTTGAAAGCTATGGCGATGTTCCCGCAATATCGCTTCTTCTGTCAGACCCCAGACACGAATGATCGTGTCCACGATAGAGCGCCCCCAAAGGAAACTAAACTGGCTATTCGTCAAGTCTGGCACCACTCGTGTAAAGTGCCCAACAAGGCGCTCTGCAAAAATATGCTACACCCTGCCCTTTTTCGAGCTATGCTTAGCGCATCAGTATCAGAGCCCTATCAGTCAAGACCCAAATTCTTCAAGAGCCATCAGGACCCATGCATGACTTGGAATGCCGTCGGGTTCGGGGTTGGTGCTTTTTTAAGTCGCAGCACAGGTGCCCCTAACACGCTTTTGGTGACTTCAGGCACATCGTTCTAACAGTAATCCTCGTCCAGTGCCTGAGACGGAGCCATACGGAGCAATATGTCCCTTAACTCCTGATGGAAACAAGGAGACCAAGACCCTCTCCAGCTGGGTTAGTCGTGGCACCTTAGTGCGAAATCTTTTGTTTTTATCTTTTAATGTTGATTCATACCAATATTAGTCATGCAAAAAATATTTCCCTGTAGTAAAAATACCACAAAGTAATTTTTCAGGTCTACAACAAATATTAAAATTCGAAAAAAAAAAATTTAAGGGGGCACCCTTACAACAAACGTGATACTTTACAGTTGTTTGGTACTAAGCCCTCCGTGCGGGAGGCCGACTCGCACAGGGCCGGTTTTTTTAAATTCTTTTCGATAACCTTCAGTTTCAAGTTACATCAAATATCATCAAATGTCCTAAAGTGAAGTCCTTTACAATACATTTGCATGTGATTTTCTATTGTCTCTTGCTACTTACACTTTAGTCATTTGTTTATACATAAAATATCAGTAACGTAAGGTACAACTAAACAATTTTTTTTAACCCACATAAGCCTGAACCTATTAATTTCTGATATTTATGAAAAAAATTATATTTATCAATTTTATAGGTCTTATACAACATGAAAAAAATACTGAAAAAAATATCAGGTACAAGGTTTTCAGGGAAACAGCCGTCCTATATATAGGACAGTAGGATAATATAGGTAAAAAAAAGATTGTATTACAATTTAACACTATAATCAAAAACTCGAACTCGAAAACTGGTTACAAATTATGATAATATTATATATATAATATCTTATAATATAATATTATATTTATATTTATAAAATTATCAATATGATATATATAAGACGTAGGTATATATTTTTTAGTATACATTGTCTCTTTTCCCCATCTTCCTGTTTGATTCTATCAATGCTGTTGCTACCCTTCTGCGAAAACCTAGGTGATCAAGTTTCCATGGTCCATTTTATACAATTGCCATGCATTATGTTCGGCTAGGTCAATCATGCGTGTAAGTAATGGCATATACCATTTTTTACCTCTTATACCAATCCTGTAATGAGAAATATTTTCGTCAGATCGATCCACTCCTCCCTGAGTTATCACAAGTGGTTCTGTAATCCATAGCACCTCGTTCCTTCTTTTTCAATAATTTTGTCGAAATAAGCGGGCAACTAGACGTTCTGTTTTCTCTTATAGTTCCGGTGCATCGTAAGCCTTTCTTTGTTATCTCTGTCAGTAAAGGTGTTCCAGTAAAAAAGTTATCAAAAATGATGTGGAATGGAAGGTTGAACCCACGAGAAATTAGCACGTCACAGAAAGTTAGTACAACTCTAGCACCTAAGCCTAAATCTTTGTATATTGGATTACACATAGTTGTGGCACCTTGATAAAGCTCCATCCATAACGCATAACCTAGACGAGTAGCACAAACTCAAGATTTGAACCCGTACCTTATAGGTTTACCTTATAGGTTTACCTTATAGGTTTACCTTATAGGTTTACCTTTTATATGCTGTTTACAACCATGGCTACCGTGTTATGGAATCATGTCTTCGTCAACACTGTATTGCTCGTCAATAGGAGAAAAGGCCAAAAACTTTTTATTTAACAATGTTATGAGTAGACGTACTTTCGTGTACTTATCTTGCAAGTCCAAGTTATCGTTGACATGAAGATGGCGAAAAATAAAATCGTACCTATCCCTGGTCATAGCAGAGCTGACTAACTCGTTTTTAGTGTCGGAAGAGTTTTTCCAATACATTCTTCTACGTGGTACCCAGGAGTATCCACTCACTAGTAATATACCAATAAAACATTTCATATCCTCAGGACTAATATCTCCTGGCAAATTTTTATTTATGGCATATTTGTTACTCTCAGATACTAATAACGAAATAAAGAAACTAATAAAGAAATAACAGCATCGTCTACAAAGTCCTGCTTTTTCCATGCGAAAGTTCGCCGTCGTTTTGGCCGACAACTAGAAGGTTCTTCCTCAGTGTCAGAGTCGGGATCCTCTCCTTGAACTACTACTTCTGCAGGTTGAAGCAATATATCTCGTGGCAAGTTGTTTAGGGTTACATTGTCCTCTTCCCCGAATCTTCATCAGTAGGGCAGTCAGGATCAACAGGAGGTGGTAGAATGCATATCACTCTTTCCCGAAAATCATCATCCGGAATGTTTTCCAGAGCATCCAAGATTTCATGTGCAGCTAGTGGTCTGTAGCGTAAAAATGTTTGTATTATCCTACTGTCCTATATATGGGACACCACTATTTATGACAAATAACAATGAGTTTATGTTGTTGTATTTCCTAAAAATCTTTCTAAATAGTAAACAAGAGGTTATCAAGGTGTTATAAACATCGAGAAACATAACTAAGCACTATACATAAACATATTATACATACCGTTTGTTTGACATATCTGCAACACAACTTTATTATACACTTCAGAATGAAATATTTTATGAACAATAATTATGAAATCAGTTCTTTATTTTTATTATGAAAGCACATACGTCTACACACTTCAAATCACACAGAGAACTATTTTATTTCAAGTGGGTACTTAGAAATATTTTTTTGTTTTTACTGTACTACATGTAGGACGGTAGGCTTATCTGGGTTAATGTAACGGACACGCTATTTTGGAAACCAGTAGACATTCCTGAATTTTGAGTTTATAGCATGAAAGAAGAAGAAATTCTAAGAAACTTCTCCCTTGACACAATTAAAATCGAACCAGACAGTAAAAAGTTACAGACAGATTTATAAAAATAAAATCGTTTTTTGGCTCTCCTGAAAAACCGTGTTTTGTCCCTTACATTAATTGATACTTCTGGTGTCGAATTACAGTGAAAATTTTATGAAAGAAATACTATTTTGTAGAGCGCTTATTACTAATGCTTGCATAACATGTTCCTTGAAGCCACGAAAGATACATACATACATATGATCACGCCTTTTATCCCCGAAAGCATAGGCAGAGGCGGATTATATGACCACATTTCACTTTTTTAGATTTTTGTCTCACGTGATAAGCCGTGAGCTGTATTGCTCGGTGATATGGACAGGCGCAGGTTGTGACTGCCCGCTGTTAAACTTTTTAAGCCGCCCATAAAAACCTTCAACTTGGATTAACGACTACCATTTTACTGGCAACTGGGACCAACGGCTTAACGTACCTTCCTAACGTGCCTTGCCTTGGAAATACTCGCAAATAAATGTTACGAAGTGGTCATGTGGTGATCACTCATCCATGACCAGCCTTAGTAAATTTTGCTTACTACAGTGGGGCCACGAGTGCTTCTGAAAGAACAGATGCCAAACGCTTGTTAGGTGCATTGCTTTCTTCATCGCCACGCTCTTGCTTGTAGTCGTCGTCAGTATATCAAAATAACTTCGAATATTTTCGTTGACACAATCTTTTACTGTTGAAGTCGGATATGAGATAAACATCAAGGCATAATATATACCTGGTATGAAAATAGAGTAAGATCATAAGAAGAATTGTGTCATTACTTCTCAGTGCAAGAGACATCGCAGACCACCCTTACACTTGGAATTCAAATCTGCTAATTTGGATACTTTTGGGTAAGGAAAGAAACAGAAACCTGGAATTGATTGCTGAGGTTTCGAAATGTTTGATTCCATTGGCCACATCGTATTATGCGATTTGGCATTTTCTTTAATTTCCCAAATAAAAAGTAAGCAAAGAAATAGCTTAAACTTGAAAAACAATTTAATTCCAGGTGTAGTGTAGTAAATACAGATTTACGATAACCAATCGCTACGATAACAAAACGATAAAAATATTAAAATAATTAAGGCCCTCCCTCACCGGGAACATTTATTTAAGAGAAATTGATTAATCAATAACAAGCATAATCTTTGAATTAACATGAGTCTTGGGATTTTATTATTTTGTTAATTTGTTCGTATTATCAAACAAATGTTAATGAGTATAACCCTTTTGTTAAAATTCTATTACTTAATCCTACAGTTTGAAAAACACTGGCTTAGAGCATAATTACAATCTGAATCCGAGCTTTGCTTTCGTAAAATAAGGATTCATTACGAAATTACAATCAGAGTCTTTTACGATCTCGTCATTTGGAAATCTAAAACCAAAATAGTGAACTTGCATAATTTTGTTTAAAATCACCCTATTTCATTACATTAATACGGCACATTGTTCTTTAATAATAATAAAAAAATATAAACACGAGTCACTGTTTCTTAATAATGAGATAATGAATTAAATACACAACTTATCATGCCGAATTTGACGCCAAATGTACGTTGAGCCGTCATCGTTGACACTATACAGGTGAATTTTTGAAAAGGGCTTGGATGGACAAATCGGAAACTATAAAGAATAGCTAAAAATGCTCAAAGGAGTCACGAGCCCGATTTTGATAAAACTTAAAACCTTATCATTAGATTTTTGAAAAACTAATAATCCTAGCTGGGAATCGAACCCATTAATTTAGAAAAAAAAACACCCTTTATTATTACCCCATACTATAGTGTCGCTTATAAGGATCAAATTCTGCGAAGTAATGATATACGGCAAATCTAAGGAAAGTTTGGAATTTTAATAGAATTCATATTTCATGTAGGGGAAGCTGTTCACCATTCGTACAGATTTTTGTTTTTATTTTTTTTCTCCGCGACTATAAGTCAGAATTGCCTCGTTTATATCCCTAAATGTAGAAAATATATTGTAGTTAGTGACCAAAGGAACAAAAGGAACAAAGTGACACAGTTCGCCTTTTTGACCACCTGCAACAAGCGACTGACAAGGTGATTGAGCAGTATCCCTCTGCGGAGATAGTGATTCTGGGGGATTTCAACGGACATCATGTTGACTGGTTGGGCTCCCGGACCACCGACTTTGCGGGGAAAGCTGCTCACGAATTTGCCCTGACCTATGGGTTCTCTCAACTGGTTAAATCCCACACAAGGATACCAGACAAGGAGAACGAGCATAGTGCACTGCTGGACCTCCTGCTGACAACGCGTCCGGATGGATACAACGTCTCAGTGGATGCTCCGCTCGGATCGTCGGACCACTGTGTCGTTCGGGCGTATGTGCCTCTCGCAAGGCCTGAACCACCGCGGCCCAAGGAGTGGCGACACGTATGGCACTATAAGTCAGCAGACTGGGATGGACTGCGAGAGTTTTTCGCGTCGTACCCATGGAGGCGGCTTTGTTTTGCCTCAGAGGATCTGGATTCTTGCGCTGCAGCAGTCGCTTCGGGGATCTTGGAGGGCATGGAATGTTACATTCCTAACCGTTGGATCCCTGTAGGAGCAAAAAAGCGACCGTGGTTCAATCGGCTCTGCAGAGAAACTTTGATGTTGAAAGAATCTGCTTACAGGGCTTGGACCACGGCTCGTGCAAATTCAGATCCAAACATCTCTGAGGTGAAACGCAAATTAAATGCCGCCTCGAGAGCCAGCAAAAGAGCAATTGTCAGGGCTAAGTTCGATTTCGTCGGCAGAATTGGTGAACGGCTAGCAGGCTACCCTTCAGGGAGTCGCGAATTCTGGTCGCTTGCCAAAGCTGCCGAGGGTAATTTCTGTCGGTCAGGTTTACCACCTTTACTTAAACCCGACGGTAATTTGGCCCAGAGCGCTAAGGAGAAAGCCGACCTTTTGGGTTTTCTCTTTGCCTCTAACTCGACCATGAGCGACGGGGGTGCTTTGCCGCCTGATATTCCGTGGTGTGGAACTTCCATGCCGGAAGTAAAATTTACACAGCGGAATGTCCGACGTGAGCTTCGATCTCTGGACGTTCATAAGTCGAGTGGGCCGGATGGTATACCCGCGGTGGTACTGAAGCAGCGTGGTCCAGAGTTGTGTCCGGTACTTACACGTCTTTTCACGCTTTCATATTCCAAGCAACAAGTCCCGGCGTCGTGGAAGATCGCGTATGTGCATCCTGTGCCCAAGAAGGGTGACAGGACCGACCCGGCCAATTATAGGCCTATAGCCGTCACCTCCCTTTTATCTAAGGTGATGGAGCGTGTAATTAATACACAGCTCCTGAGGCACCTAGAGGAACACGACCTGTTCAGTGACCGGCAGTACGGTTTCCGTCACGGTCGCTCGACGGGCGATCTTCTGGTGTGCCTCACACACCGATGGGCGACGGCTATCGAGAGTAAGGGCGAGGCTCTAGCAGTAAGCCTTGACATCTCTAAGGCCTTTGACCGGGTCTGGCACCGTGGTCTTCTTACGAAATTGCCCTCATATGGACTGCCCGAGAGATTATGCGGATGGGTGTCTAGCTTCCTGGCCGGTAGAAGCATCAAGGCCGTCGTTGACGGCAGCTGTTCAGACTGCATGGCCATAAACGCTGGAGTACCGCAAGGCTCAGTGTTGTCCCCTACTCTGTTTCTGCTGCATATCAATGACATGTTGTCTATTGACGGCATTCATTGTTATGCGGACGACAGTACGGGGGACACTTGTTACACGGGCCGCCCCGGTATCTCTCGGGACACAGTGAAGGAAAATCGTGAACAGCTTGTGTCTGAAATCGAGGCTACTCTTACTAGAGTGTCCGATTGGGGTGGACAAAATCTTGTCCAGTTCAACCCTTCCAAGACACAAGCGTGTTTTTTCACCGCTAAACAAACCCCAATTACTGTAGCGCCGCTATTTCAGGGCACATCTCTTTCCATCTCCAAAAGTATAGGGATCCTTGGCGTTGACATCTCCAGTGACGTTCAGTTCCGTAGTCATTTGGAGGACAAGGCTAAGCTGGCGTCCAAGAAGCTAGGTGTGCTCAACAGGGCGCGGCGGTACTTCACTGCTGCGCAAACACTGCTTCTGTATAAGTCGCAAGTGCGGCCGCACATGGAGTACTGCTGTCACCTTTGGGCGGGGGCACCTGAATATCAGCTTTGTCCATTTGACTCGGTGCAAAGACGCGCTATAAGAGTTGTCAACGATCCTATACTTACAAGTGGTGTGGAACCTCTTCGCGACAGGAGAGACTTTGCCTCCTTATGCGTGTTCTACCGACTGTACAATGGTATGTGCTCTGAGGAATTGTTTGATATGATGCCCACGGCTACGTTCTATCACCGCACCGCTCGCCACAGACAGGGAGTTCATCCTCACACTCTGCGTCCGGAGCGTTCCAGCACGGTTAGATCCGATAGGGGTTTTCTTCCGCGCACGCTTAGGTTGTGGAATGATCTCCCTGCCTCGGTTTTCCCAATCGCCTACAGTATGGGGTTCTTCAAAAGGGGTCTTAGAAGGTTTTTGCAGGGTCGGCAGCGCGAGTGTGGCGCCTCTGGTGTTGCAAACGTTCATAGGCTGCGGTGACCACCGGTCCTTCTGGTGGGCCGTATGCTTGTCTGCCACCTTAGTGGTATAAAAAAAAAAAAAAAAAAAAATTCTGAAACTATTTTGTCAAACGGTTAAGGGACTATAGCAGCTTTTCGACGATAAGATATTTGTACGAACGCGCCCCATGGGTGGGGTACTTCCGTACAGTAGGTGGGGTACTTTCATACGCGTGGGGTAGATTCATACACGGTAAATAAAAAGCCCATTAATCATCCAAAAATGTATTAAATTGATAAGAAAATTTGTTCATCACAGAACTATCTTAATGACATTTAACTTGACTCCTAATCAAAATAACGTTCTTTAGAAAAAATTAAATAAAATCGGTTTAAACTGTAAGTAAGTAATTACACATTTTGGTTGTCACTTTCGAGCTTAAGGCAAATTAAATTATTTAAATTAATTGAAAGGATCATAAAGTCTAGTCGTTTTAGATGTGCCGAGTGGTTAGGAAGGACCTGGGGATATAGTCTAATAAACCAAGTGTGTAGCGTACGCACTTTGTTTATTAGACTATGTCTTCTTTTGTGTTTGTATTTTCATTCTATGTAATGAAAAAGGAATTACCATGATGAACCCGATTTCTTCCGAAGATAAAACACTTTCGGTCCTATTTGCAATTTTCATAACTGAGTGTACTTTACTCGACAATAAATAACAGCGGCCTATGGTATTTCAAATTTTACCAAAACATAACGATTATCTTTCATTTCCTGATATCACATTTAAATTAATTGTGCATTATCTAGTATCTTAATTTTATTTACTTTAATTATTGGTTGGTAATTAAGTTCCTGCAAACTACTTCATTACTTCTTCTTTCTCTACTATGATATTCATATATTTTTATATATTTTATCAATTAGAAGATTCGATTTTTGTTTTATAATTCGTTTTTCCAGACTCTCTGCATAATACGAAATTCATTTGATTTTCTTCCTCTTTTGATTTTTCTGTTTTTTAAAAATATGGAATATTATGTAAATTTAAATCATTTTTTATTCGTTCTCATCCATTTCATAGCTACGCTTATCTTTTCTTATTATCTGTACCATGAACAAAAAAATTGATATCAATTATAACATTTACTAAATAAAAAGTATATTGCCGATCGTTATAAATAAAAAAATCCGTAATTATTGACACGTATCGTAATTTAAAAAAATACAGTCTTAAATTTATTAAAAAATAAAATTTATGTGAATTTTCGTGGTAAAAAGACCTAAACAAACGTAGTGATTATATTCTCTTTGGACCTAAAGGGGAGCATTCGAACGCGTACGAATGCGCCCCCTGTAGAAATGTCCGAATGTGCCCCAGGCCTTGACTAAATATAAATCACAGTTGTATACAAAATCAATGTTAGTAAAAGAAATATAACAATGAAAACTCAAAATTAAACAATGTGAACATTAATGAATCCTGACTATTTAAAGAAAAACTCAAAAAATTTACTTGCCAGTACGATTTAAACTTCAGTAAAAATTTTACTTTCCTAGTGCGAAAACACGTTACGTCTTATTGCCTCACACAGAGTGGCGCGATTGGCACGATACTTTGCTAGCAACATGGCAATCGGTATGTCTATGTACACATGCAAAGGCGCGTTTGTATGTCGGTTAGTATTTTTGTTATACTCAATGTATGAATGTGCCCCACGTACGAATGGTGAACAGTTTCCCCTACCTACCTAAATTTTGTATGATAATTTTTTTCGTTCGAAATCCCAGAATAGATCGTAACTATTCCGTGTTTTAAATCATGCTCCGAATTATTCTTTGGAGAATATTCTAAACCGAATCAATAATATTGAATGCAGTACGATCCTTAAGGTCTCGAATCCAGCTATGTATTGAAAACAATGGTCTACATTTTGAACAATTAATCAGTTAACGTAAGAAAAATAAATTGTGTTTTGTTCAAGATGAGTACTTTCCTTTAGTTTGCCGTACGTCATTACTTCCCAGAATAAGATCCTTAATAGCAACAATAGCGTGTGGTGTTATAATATAGGGTATGTTATTTTTTTCAAAATCAATGAGTTCGATTCCTAGCTAGGATTATTGGTTTTTCGCAAATCTAATGATGAGGTTTTAAGTTTCATCAAAATCGGGCTCGTGACTCCTTTGAGCTTTTTTCGCTATTTCTTATAGTTTCGGATTTGGCCATCCAATCCCTTTTGAAAAATTCACCCTGTATATACATTGTATCGTTTTCTATCTCGTAAAATTTCGTACGTTTGTCTCACTTTCGGTTATATTCGTATACTAGTGACAAATAATTTTAAAAATTAAAATTTTATAATAATTTATTAGGTACTTACATATGAATGAAAAGTAATCTCTTGTGTTGTGTTTTTGCTTCTTGAGTGATTTGAGCACTTTCTTAACACACATACAGGCATATTTTGTTACTTATCACGGGTTTTTTCAGCACTTGAAACAAGAGTAGGTACTACACATGTACGCGCTTCGGTCGTTCGACGTCCACTAAACCCTTTATTCCCAGATCCTCACATTCCCAGATGTCTACTTTCTCAATTCGAATACTACGCGCCCGACTTGAATGGGTTAGGACTAGGTTAGAAGGGGGGCATAATGCGGGAGCTCCGCTCCGCTTCGCTCCCGCATTATGCCCGCCTTCCAGTGCGAGCGAGTCGGACCCATTACGGACTCCGCTATACTGGTAACGATGATTTTCGATACATGTCATGTCCGCTTTGGTGGAAGGACATGTATGAAAATCGTCGTTACGAGTACAGCGAAGTCCGTAATGGGTCTGACTCGCTCGCAGTGGAAGGCGAGCATAAGTCTTCGTGGTTATTTTTTTTTATAACCATTAACACCAGTATCAATTTCGATGGTGCGGCTACGAAACGTGTAGGTAATGTGATGAAGATCTGGAAATGTGAAAAATTGGGAAAGTGAAGACCTGGGAATAATCGCACTAAACCATACCAAGTCCAATGGCTCAGTTTTTTTCTTTTTCCTGACATCTCTACCTTGGGCAGAGCCTAGTTAACAGATTTCGCTAGTCTAAATAAGTATTGAGCTCTCGCCCCGCAGGGCAATGGCTCAGTTTAGCATGCCCATGCAAATGCCTGTGTAACGTATCTCCTCTTTTTAGTTCATCTAAGAGACCTACCTGCACATTGAACGTAAGGGTAAATCTAAACTGGCATGTTTGCTTTACTATAAAATACTAAACGGCCAGCAGAGATGAGGTGATATAATCTACCAATTTGTTGGTTACTCATTTTTCTAGTATGTAATTTGAAAAAAAAACTGTCGGCAACGAAATCGGATTATAACTTTCCGGAGTCTGCAGGGCCGTTTTTATAAATGCTGTCTTCATTACTAAATCATTTACTTGACATTTACATTGATATTCTACATTTTTTTTCTTTTTGACATAATAATGTATAAATCGTTGCCTCGCATTGTAACAAATGTCTTGACATGGAGTGATAGAAGTCGTTATTCATGTTTCAGAGAATACTCCAGATTTTATTCATGCTTCAGAGAATACTCCAGATTCTAAGATTTCTAAGCTCACCGAACTCAAGGCTGCACGGCTAGACTCCCAGAGATTTCTACGAATAATAGCGGGACGAGGGTCAGAAGTGCGGGGGTGTCAGGGGGTTCAGCGGGTATGGACATAAAAGTTAGACATTGCCTTAATATAACGTTTATTGTAGCCGACTTATATAGTATGTACAACGCTTATCGTAGAGTGCGGGCCCCCGGCTCGGCTCACGGCTTCCACAACTTGAGCAGGCCGTCCTCGCCGTAGGTGGCGAGCAGGTTCTGGTGCGGGTGGTGCGCCACGCCGATCACCGCCTTCTCGTGGATCTGCGGACACGACACGCGCGGGGCGTTAGCGTTACTACCTCTAGCTTCGGCTAAATTATAATATCCCATCAAAACATAAATGTGAAATCAGAGCCAAGTTCAATATTTTGATATACTAACTAGCGCCCGCGTCAAATTTGGTTTCCGTTCCCGCTTCCCGTGGGAACATTTTCCCAGGATAAAAGTAGCCTATGTGTTATTCCGGACTATACTCTATCCCTGTACCAAATTTCAGCCAGATCCGTTCAGCCGTTAGAGCGTGATTGAGTAACACCCATCCAAACATCTTCACAAAATTTCACATTTATAATACACTCATTTGCAAAAAAAACGGGCGGTTTTGATTTTCATTCATCTTTAAAAAGATACAATACCAAAAAGGTTTCAATCGTTTGTACACGTTACTGGCCGGTTTTAAAAATGCCGTGGTATTAAAAAAAGTACGTTCTAAATTCAAATTTTCATTTGATGCTCATTTTTACAGAAAACCCCTTTTTATCCTACATTTTTGGCGCTAAGTTCCAGAAGTTAACATAGACATTTATTCAATTTTTATCGATTAATTTCATATCCTTGACTGGTTCCGTCGAGAGAAGGCCTGGTTCTGGAAGAAAACCATGTACCCAACCACGGGATGATCGTTTTCTTGTGAGTCGCGCATTGAGAAATCGCAAATCTTCGTATGTGGATCTTAGGAACAACCTCCAAGAAGTAAGAAATGTGCATATTAGTCTATGGACGGTCAGGAGGAGGCTTCTCGCTGCCAATATACGCAGTCGCCGCCCAGCCCGCGGTCCCAAATTACTCCGTGAGCACAGAGTTCACAGGCTTAGGTTCGCTAGAAATTGTGAATCATGGACTTTTACTTTATTAAAGAAAAACAAACAAAAAAAACTTTTTTATTTTTACTTCATGAGCATATGCACCACTAGTAAACATACACTACTAGCGAGGTTTAGCATTATTTCCTATAAATTGTAACAAAATTTTATGAAATACTGATGAAAACGATTATTTTCTTATTAATTTACCAAATTGTGAGGATAAAACTACCTATAATTATCAAACAAAGCAATATTAACATTTGAAATGGTTCATTGCTTAGGTGCCCGTTTTTTTTGCAAATGAGTGTATTAATAATAGGATTGGTTGTTGACTTCAACGACAAAAGAAGTGAGAACTAAATGGGTGCCGGGTTCAATTTTCAGTCCTGAAAATTATTTATAACAACATAAAATATAATTTCTTCTTAAAACTTACGATAATATTTTGTAGCCTAAGGTTTGACTTGACTACTTCTCATATACCAAAACACCAATTTGGTTTCCGGAAACATCATTCGACTATAGAACAGGTGCACAGGGTGTGTGACTATGTGAGAGATGCTCTAGAGCAGGGCTTCCTAAACTTTTAAGGTTGCGGAACACCAAACAAATATGTTTTATTCTGCGGAACCCCATAATAGGTATGGCAAGCTAGCTAGACAATTCCCGCGGTTCCGCCTGCGTGAAATTCTGTTACCGTTCCCGCTTCCCATGGGAACTTTTCCCGGGATAAAAAAGCTTTTTTATTAAGCTCGTCAAAATGACGTCGTTCGCCTGATGGAAAGCCCTAGCGGCATTTAGCGATTGCGGCCCACTCTCACAGTCCGTAAGACTTCTGACAGTAGTTCTCAAGATGGTGACCCTGTATTGTGCTTCTTTACGCTGCGCTGAAAGAACCCGGGATTGTAAGAAGAGAGAAGTACGTGCGCAAGCAGGTCGTTCCAAACTTTTATAGATCGACAGAAGAACGATCTTTTGAATCACTCAGTTCTGGCGAAGTACTCTCCGCTGTAGGAGCGGTACATTTGGCCGGCATGCGTAATTCAGGATCGAAAACGGGAGGGTAGGATTAGGTTTAAGAGCTAGACTAAGCAAATAAATAGCCTATGTGTTATTCCAAACCAGAACCCCTCGGGGATCAGGGGATAAGCGTTACTTCTTCATGGAGCTAACGCAAGACCCTTTGGGCACAGTAAATTTGGCTTTTTCAATTAGCTCCCTGAGATCAAATATCTTTGAAATTAACTAGAAGGCCACATTGGAAGGGAGGGCATAACGGTACTACGTTCGTTGAGCAGCCCGCCAGGCGCAGTAACTCCGTGTGTTGGGTTATTTTCTCCGTCGGTAAGCAAGGTTCCAGAACTCACTGGGTGGTTATGTGCCGGTGACGGTGGGACCAGAGGTGTGACGGTGTGAGCGCGGATCATTGGTGCGGCGCAGTGGTCAGGGAGACCCGGTGAAACGGTTGACCACAGGACCTCCGCATGGAACCCAAACCTGAGAATTAATTAATCTCCGCCCCAGAAGGTTGAACCAGCAGCCTGTGTAAAGTTCCTGATAGTGTGGTCGTGCCGGAGGAGAATACCGGAGTGGACGCGGCCACTGCATTAGAGGAAATCGGAGACCCTTCCGTACACCGTGCTGATCTACCGTATCACACGTGCCGGCTTTTGGAGTGCAGTAGCCTCGCTTTGTCTCTTGCTCCACCGGTACACAGGTAGCACTTAACCTTCATAAATTCCTATTTTCTAAACCCCATGGCAAGGAAAAAGAAAAATAAAGAACGTTTTACAGCGTCATCGTCGTCCACACTTCAAATGGACTTTTGTCACATCAGGGGCACACACAAGAACTTAACGCAGTTCACCACCAACTGGAAGCTGCGCAGCCGACCCTATTTTTCTTGATGGAGACGCAAATCTCCTGCCCGGATGATACAGTTTACTTAATGTTCCTTGGGTACAAGCTGGAGCACAGCTTTAGGTGAAAAGATGGGGTTTGTGAATTGTGGTAGCTTTCCAAAGCTGCCGAGGGAAGCTATTGTCGGTCGGGTTTGCCACCCCTACTTAAACCGGATGGTAGCCGCTGCCAAGGGAAGCTATTGTCGGTCGGGTTTGCCACCCCTACTTAAACCGGATAGTAGCTGCTGCCGAGGAAGTTATTGTCGCTCGGGTTTGCCACCCCTACTTAAACCCGATGGTAGCCACTGCCGAGGGAAGCTATTGTCGGTCGGGTATGCCACCCCTACTTGAACCGGATGGTTAGCCTGGCTCAGAATGCCAAGGAGAAAGTCAACCTTTTTGGTTCTCTCTTTGCCTCCAACTAGACTCTGAACGCTCCGGGATTTTCACCGCCTGGCATACCCTGGTATGGCACTAAAATGCCAGAAAATAAATTCAGGCAGCGGAACGTTAGGTGGGAGCTTCAATCCCGTGACCCCGTTCATAAGTCGAGTGGGTCAAACGGCATACCTGCGGTGGTACTAAAGCAGTTTAGTCCTGAGTTTTGTCAGGTACTTACTCGTCTTTTCACGCTTTCATATTCCATTAAACAAGTCCCGGCTTCGTGGAATACCGCGCACATGCATCCTGTACTCAAGAATGGTGATAGAACAAACCCGGCCTATTACAGGTCTATAACCGTCACCTCCATTTTTCTAAGGTGATGGAGCGTGTTATTAATACACAATAAGCTCCTCCTAACTAATAATAAGCTCCTGGGGTACCTTGAAGAACACGACCTGCTCAGTGACTGGCAATACAGTTTCCGTCACGATCGCTCGACGGGCGGTCTTCTTGTGTGACTCACATACCGCTGGGCGACTGCTATTGAAAGTAAAGGCGAGGCTCTAGCAGTGAGCCTCGATATCTTTAAGGCCTGGTGATAGAACAAACCCGGCCTATTACAGGTCTATAACCGTCACCTCCATTTTTCTAAGGTGATGGAGCGTGTTATTAATACACAATAAGCTCCTCCTAACTAATAATAAGCTCCTGGGGTACCTTGAAGAACACGACCTGCTCAGTGACTGGCAATACAGTTTCCGTCACGATCGCTCGACGGGCGGTCTTCTTGTGTGACTCACATACCGCTGGGCGACTGCTATTGAAAGTAAAGGCGAGGCTCTAGCAGTGAGCCTCGATATCTTTAAGGCCTTTGATCGGATCTGTCACCGTGATCTTCTTACAAAATTGCCTTCCTATGGACTGCCCGAGGGGTTATGTAGATGGGTGTCCCGCTTTCCGGCCGGTTTTGACTACATGGCCATAAATACTGGAGTCCCACAAGGCTTGGTGTTATAGCCCACTCTATTTATCCTGCGTATTAATGATAAGCTGTCTATTGACGGCATTCATTTTGCAGACGATAGTACGGGCGACACATTTTCACAGTGGAAGCAAGTCGTGAACAACTGGTATCCGAAATCGAGACTACTCGCTACTCGCACACGAGTTCCCGATTGAGGTGGACGTAACCTTGTCCAATTTAACCCCACCAAGACACAAGCAAAAATAATTACTTAAAGGTATTATTTTAACAGCTGTGAGTCGTCATTTTGGCGGAACCCTGATGACTGGTCCACGGAACCCCTAGGTTCCGCGGAACCCACTTTGGGAACCGAGGCTCTAGAGAACAAACGGTACTGCTCTGGAGCATTCTTGGATGTGCAAAAGGCTTTTGACAAAGTCTGGCACGATGGCCTGTTGTACAAAATAAAGAAGCTCTCGCCACACAATATGTACCTTCTCCTGAAATCCTACGATCGCATCTTCTATGTCAACATCGATGACGCAACTTCCGATTTTCATAGCGTAAAAGCAGGTGTCCCACAGGGATCCATATTGGGACCTTCACTCTATTTACTGTACACTGCTGACGTGCCAGAATCGAATGACGTGATTACTGCCACATTTGCAGACGACACTGATGTACTTTCAACCGATAGAGACCCAGCAACCAGCAATAGCATCCAGAAATCTACCGGAGCATTTGAATAGGGTTTATTTTTGGATGCAGGCCTGGAAAATTAAAGCTAGTGCTGCTAAATCTAACCATATCACATTACGTCCTCCTCGCGGCGTACACCAGGCGATATGTAGCTGTGGGGGAGGTACTCACGGTGCTGGTGCGCTCCAGCTTGTGCACGTACAGCAGCAGGTCCGTACACAGGCGGCACGTACTCACCGTGATGGTGCGCTCCAGCTTGTGCACGTAGAGCAGCAGGTCCGTACACAGGCGGCACGTACTCACCGTGATGGTGCGCTCCAGCTTGTGCACGTAGAGCAGCAGGTCCGTACACAGGCGGCACGTACTCACCGTGATGGTGCGCTCCAGCTTGTGCACGTAGAGCAGCAGGTCCGTACACAGGCGGCACGTACTCACCGTGATGGTGCGCTCCAGCTTGTGCACGTAGAGCAGCAGGTCCGTACACAGGCGGCACGTACTCACCGTGATGGTGCGCTCCAGCTTGTGCACGTAGAGCAGCAGGTCCGTACACAGGCGGCACGTACTCACCGTGATGGTGCGCTCCAGCTTGTGCACGTAGAGCAGCAGGTCCGTACACAGGCGGCACGTACTCACCGTGCTGGTGCGCTCCAGCTTGTGCACGTAGAGCAGCAGGTCCGTACACAGGCGGCACGTACTCACCGTGATGGTGCGCTCCAGCTTGTGCACGTAGAGCAGCAGGTCCGTACACAGGCGGCACGTACTCACCGTGATGGTGCGCTCCAGCTTGTGCACGTAGAGCAGCAGGTCCGTACACAGGCGGCACGTACTCACCGTGATGGTGCGCTCCAGCTTGTGCACGTAGAGCAGCAGGTCCGTACACAGGCGGCACGTACTCACCGTGATGGTGCGCTCCAGCTTGTGCACGTAGAGCAGCAGGTCCGTACACAGGCGGCACGTACTCACCGTGATGGTGCGCTCCAGCTTGTGCACGTAGAGCAGCAGGTCCGTACACAGGCGGCACGTACTCACCGTGATGGTGCGCTCCAGCTTGTGCACGTAGAGCAGCAGGTCCGTACACAGGCGGCACGTACTCACCGTGATGGTGCGCTCCAGCTTGTGCACGTAGAGCAGCAGGTCCGTACACAGGCGGCACGTACTCACCGTGATGGTGCGCTCCAGCTTGTGCACGTAGAGCAGCAGGTCCGTACACAGGCGGCACGTACTCACCGTGATGGTGCGCTCCAGCTTGCCGGTGGCGGTGCAGAAGGCGTACAGCACGAGGTCCTCGCCGGCCGCGTACACCAGGCGGCACGTACTCACCGTGATGGTGCGCTCCAGCTTGCCGGTGGCGGTGCAGAAGGCGTACAGCACGAGGTCCTCGCCGGCCGCGTACACCAGGCGGCACGTACTCACCGTGATGGTGCGCTCCAGCTTGCCGGTGGCGGTGCAGAAGGCGTACAGCACGAGGTCCTCGCCGGCCGCGTACACCAGGCGGCACGTACTCACCGTGATGGTGCGCTCCAGCTTGCCGGTGGCGGTGCAGAAGGCGTACAGCACGAGGTCCTCGCCGGCCGCGTACACCAGGCGGCACGTACTCACCGTGATGGTGCGCTCCAGCTTGCCGGTGGCGGTGCAGAGGGCGTACAGCACGAGGTCCTCGCCGGCCGCGTACACCAGGCGGCCGCGCGCCGACAGCGCGGCGCACACGAGCGCGCCGCCCTCGATGTACTCACCGTGATGGTGCGCTCCAGCTTGCCGGTGGCGGTGCAGAAGGCGTACAGCACGAGGTCCTCTCCGGCCGCGTACACCAGGCGGCCGCGCGCCGACAGCGCGGCGCACACGAGCGCGCCGCCCTCGATGTACTCACCGTGATGGTGCGCTCCAGCTTGCCGGTGGCGGTGCAGAAGGCGTACAGCACGAGGTCCTCTCCGGCCGCGTACACCAGGCGGCCGCGCGCCGACAGCGCGGCGCACACGAGCGCGCCGCCCTCGATGTACTCACCGTGATGGTGCGCTCCAGCTTGCCGGTGGCGGTGCAGAAGGCGTACAGCACGAGGTCCTCGCCGGCCGCGTACACCAGGCGGCACGTACTCACCGTGATGGTGCGCTCCAGCTTGTGCACGTAGAGCAGCAGGTCCGTACACAGGCGGCACGTACTCACCGTGATGGTGCGCTCCAGCTTGCCGGTGGCGGTGCAGAAGGCGTACAGCACGAGGTCCTCGCCGGCCGCGTACACCAGGCGGCACGTACTCACCGTGATGGTGCGCTCCAGCTTGCCGGTGGCGGTGCAGAAGGCGTACAGCACGAGGTCCTCGCCGGCCGCGTACACCAGGCGGCACGTACTCACCGTGATGGTGCGCTCCAGCTTGCCGGTGGCGGTGCAGAAGGCGTACAGCACGAGGTCCTCGCCGGCCGCGTACACCAGGCGGCACGTACTCACCGTGATGGTGCGCTCCAGCTTGCCGGTGGCGGTGCAGAGGGCGTACAGCACGAGGTCCTCGCCGGCCGCGTACACCAGACGGCCGCGCGCCGACAGCGCGGCGCACACGAGCGCGCCGCCCTCGATGTACTCACCGTGATGGTGCGCTCCAGCTTGCCGGTGGCGGTGCAGAAGGCGTACAGCACGAGGTCCTCTCCGGCCGCGTACACTAGGCGGCCGCGCGCCGACAGCGCGGCGCACACGAGCGCGCCGCCCTCGATGTACTCACCGTGATGGTGCGCTCCAGCTTGCCGGTGGCGGTGCAGAAGGCGTACAGCACGAGGTCCTCTCCGGCCGCGTACACCAGGCGGCCGCGCGCCGACAGCGCGGCGCACACGAGCGCGCCGCCCTCGATGTACTCACCGTGATGGTGCGCTCCAGCTTGCCGGTGGCGGTGCAGAAGGCGTACAGCACGAGGTCCTCTCCGGCCGCGTACACTAGGCGGCCGCGCGCCGACAGCGCGGCGCACACGAGCGCGCCGCCCTCGATGTACTCACCGTGATGGTGCGCTCCAGCTTGCCGGTGGCGGTGCAGAAGGCGTACAGCACGAGGTCCTCTCCGGCCGCGTACACCAGGCGGCCGCGCGCCGACAGCGCGGCGCACACGAGCGCGCCGCCCTCGATGTACTCACCGTGATGGTGCGCTCCAGCTTGCCGGTGGCGGTGCAGAAGGCGTACAGCACGAGGTCCTCTCCGGCCGCGTACACCAGGCGGCCGCGCGCCGACAGCGCGGCGCACACGAGCGCGCCGCCCTCGATGTACTCACCGTGATGGTGCGCTCCAGCTTGCCGGTGGCGGTGCAGAAGGCGTACAGCACGAGGTCCTCTCCGGCCGCGTACACCAGGCGGCCGCGCGCCGACAGCGCGGCGCACACGAGCGCGCCGCCCTCGATGTACTCACCGTGATGGTGCGCTCCAGCTTGCCGGTGGCGGTGCAGAAGGCGTACAGCACGAGGTCCTCTCCGGCCGCGTACACTAGGCGGCCGCGCGCCGACAGCGCGGCGCACACGAGCGCGCCGCCCTCGATGTACTCACCGTGATGGTGCGCTCCAGCTTGCCGGTGGCGGTGCAGAAGGCGTACAGCACGAGGTCCTCTCCGGCCGCGTACACTAGGCGGCCGCGCGCCGACAGCGCGGCGCACACGAGCGCGCCGCCCTCGATGTACTCACCGTGATGGTGCGCTCCAGCTTGCCGGTGGCGGTGCAGAAGGCGTACAGCACGAGGTCCTCTCCGGCCGCGTACACCAGGCGGCCGCGCGCCGACAGCGCGGCGCACACGAGCGCGCCGCCCTCGATGTACTCACCGTGATGGTGCGCTCCAGCTTGCCGGTGGCGGTGCAGAAGGCGTACAGCACGAGGTCCTCTCCGGCCGCGTACACTAGGCGGCCGCGCGCCGACAGCGCGGCGCACACGAGCGCGCCGCCCTCGATGTACTCACCGTGATGGTGCGCTCCAGCTTGCCGGTGGCGGTGCAGAAGGCGTACAGCACGAGGTCCTCTCCGGCCGCGTACACCAGGCGGCCGCGCGCCGACAGCGCGGCGCACACGAGCGCGCCGCCCTCGATGTACTCACCGTGATGGTGCGCTCCAGCTTGCCGGTGGCGGTGCAGAAGGCGTACAGCACGAGGTCCTCTCCGGCCGCGTACACCAGGCGGCCGCGCGCCGACAGCGCGGCGCACACGAGCGCGCCGCCCTCGATGTACTCACCGTGATGGTGCGCTCCAGCTTGCCGGTGGCGGTGCAGAAGGCGTACAGCACGAGGTCCTCTCCGGCCGCGTACACCAGGCGGCCGCGCGCCGACAGCGCGGCGCACACGAGCGCGCCGCCCTCGATGTACTCACCGTGATGGTGCGCTCCAGCTTGCCGGTGGCGGTGCAGAAGGCGTACAGCACGAGGTCCTCTCCGGCCGCGTACACTAGGCGGCCGCGCGCCGACAGCGCGGCGCACACGAGCGCGCCGCCCTCGATGTACTCACCGTGATGGTGCGCTCCAGCTTGCCGGTGGCGGTGCAGAAGGCGTACAGCACGAGGTCCTCTCCGGCCGCGTACACTAGGCGGCCGCGCGCCGACAGCGCGGCGCACACGAGCGCGCCGCCCTCGATGTACTCACCGTGATGGTGCGCTCCAGCTTGCCGGTGGCGGTGCAGAAGGCGTACAGCACGAGGTCCTCTCCGGCCGCGTACACCAGGCGGCCGCGCGCCGACAGCGCGGCGCACACGAGCGCGCCGCCCTCGATGTACTCACCGTGATGGTGCGCTCCAGCTTGCCGGTGGCGGTGCAGAAGGCGTACAGCACGAGGTCCTCTCCGGCCGCGTACACTAGGCGGCCGCGCGCCGACAGCGCGGCGCACACGAGCGCGCCGCCCTCGATGTACTCACCGTGATGGTGCGCTCCAGCTTGCCGGTGGCGGTGCAGAAGGCGTACAGCACGAGGTCCTCTCCGGCCGCGTACACCAGGCGGCCGCGCGCCGACAGCGCGGCGCACACGAGCGCGCCGCCCTCGATGTACTCACCGTGATGGTGCGCTCCAGCTTGCCGGTGGCGGTGCAGAAGGCGTACAGCACGAGGTCCTCTCCGGCCGCGTACACCAGGCGGCCGCGCGCCGACAGCGCGGCGCACACGAGCGCGCCGCCCTCGATGTACTCACCGTGATGGTGCGCTCCAGCTTGCCGGTGGCGGTGCAGAAGGCGTACAGCACGAGGTCCTCGCCGGCCGCGTACACCAGGCGGCACGTACTCACCGTGATGGTGCGCTCCAGCTTGTGCACGTAGAGCAGCAGGTCCGTACACAGGCGGCACGTACTCACCGTGATGGTGCGCTCCAGCTTGCCGGTGGCGGTGCAGAAGGCGTACAGCACGAGGTCCTCGCCGGCCGCGTACACCAGGCGGCACGTACTCACCGTGATGGTGCGCTCCAGCTTGCCGGTGGCGGTGCAGAAGGCGTACAGCACGAGGTCCTCGCCGGCCGCGTACACCAGGCGGCACGTACTCACCGTGATGGTGCGCTCCAGCTTGCCGGTGGCGGTGCAGAAGGCGTACAGCACGAGGTCCTCGCCGGCCGCGTACACCAGGCGGCACGTACTCACCGTGATGGTGCGCTCCAGCTTGCCGGTGGCGGTGCAGAGGGCGTACAGCACGAGGTCCTCGCCGGCCGCGTACACCAGACGGCCGCGCGCCGACAGCGCGGCGCACACGAGCGCGCCGCCCTCGATGTACTCACCGTGATGGTGCGCTCCAGCTTGCCGGTGGCGGTGCAGAAGGCGTACAGCACGAGGTCCTCTCCGGCCGCGTACACTAGGCGGCCGCGCGCCGACAGCGCGGCGCACACGAGCGCGCCGCCCTCGATGTACTCACCGTGATGGTGCGCTCCAGCTTGCCGGTGGCGGTGCAGAAGGCGTACAGCACGAGGTCCTCTCCGGCCGCGTACACCAGGCGGCCGCGCGCCGACAGCGCGGCGCACACGAGCGCGCCGCCCTCGATGTACTCACCGTGATGGTGCGCTCCAGCTTGCCGGTGGCGGTGCAGAAGGCGTACAGCACGAGGTCCTCTCCGGCCGCGTACACTAGGCGGCCGCGCGCCGACAGCGCGGCGCACACGAGCGCGCCGCCCTCGATGTACTCACCGTGATGGTGCGCTCCAGCTTGCCGGTGGCGGTGCAGAAGGCGTACAGCACGAGGTCCTCTCCGGCCGCGTACACCAGGCGGCCGCGCGCCGACAGCGCGGCGCACACGAGCGCGCCGCCCTCGATGTACTCACCGTGATGGTGCGCTCCAGCTTGCCGGTGGCGGTGCAGAAGGCGTACAGCACGAGGTCCTCTCCGGCCGCGTACACCAGGCGGCCGCGCGCCGACAGCGCGGCGCACACGAGCGCGCCGCCCTCGATGTACTCACCGTGATGGTGCGCTCCAGCTTGCCGGTGGCGGTGCAGAAGGCGTACAGCACGAGGTCCTCGCCGGCCGCGTACACCAGGCGGCACGTACTCACCGTGATGGTGCGCTCCAGCTTGTGCACGTAGAGCAGCAGGTCCGTACACAGGCGGCACGTACTCACCGTGATGGTGCGCTCCAGCTTGCCGGTGGCGGTGCAGAAGGCGTACAGCACGAGGTCCTCGCCGGCCGCGTACACCAGGCGGCACGTACTCACCGTGATGGTGCGCTCCAGCTTGCCGGTGGCGGTGCAGAAGGCGTACAGCACGAGGTCCTCGCCGGCCGCGTACACCAGGCGGCACGTACTCACCGTGATGGTGCGCTCCAGCTTGCCGGTGGCGGTGCAGAAGGCGTACAGCACGAGGTCCTCGCCGGCCGCGTACACCAGGCGGCACGTACTCACCGTGATGGTGCGCTCCAGCTTGCCGGTGGCGGTGCAGAGGGCGTACAGCACGAGGTCCTCGCCGGCCGCGTACACCAGACGGCCGCGCGCCGACAGCGCGGCGCACACGAGCGCGCCGCCCTCGATGTACTCACCGTGATGGTGCGCTCCAGCTTGCCGGTGGCGGTGCAGAAGGCGTACAGCACGAGGTCCTCTCCGGCCGCGTACACTAGGCGGCCGCGCGCCGACAGCGCGGCGCACACGAGCGCGCCGCCCTCGATGTACTCACCGTGATGGTGCGCTCCAGCTTGCCGGTGGCGGTGCAGAAGGCGTACAGCACGAGGTCCTCTCCGGCCGCGTACACCAGGCGGCCGCGCGCCGACAGCGCGGCGCACACGAGCGCGCCGCCCTCGATGTACTCACCGTGATGGTGCGCTCCAGCTTGCCGGTGGCGGTGCAGAAGGCGTACAGCACGAGGTCCTCTCCGGCCGCGTACACCAGGCGGCCGCGCGCCGACAGCGCGGCGCACACGAGCGCGCCGCCCTCGATGTACTCACCGTGATGGTGCGCTCCAGCTTGCCGGTGGCGGTGCAGAAGGCGTACAGCACGAGGTCCTCTCCGGCCGCGTACACCAGGCGGCCGCGCGCCGACAGCGCGGCGCACACGAGCGCGCCGCCCTCGATGTACTCACCGTGATGGTGCGCTCCAGCTTGCCGGTGGCGGTGCAGAAGGCGTACAGCACGAGGTCCTCTCCGGCCGCGTACACTAGGCGGCCGCGCGCCGACAGCGCGGCGCACACGAGCGCGCCGCCCTCGATGTACTCACCGTGATGGTGCGCTCCAGCTTGCCGGTGGCGGTGCAGAAGGCGTACAGCACGAGGTCCTCTCCGGCCGCGTACACCAGGCGGCCGCGCGCCGACAGCGCGGCGCACACGAGCGCGCCGCCCTCGATGTACTCACCGTGATGGTGCGCTCCAGCTTGCCGGTGGCGGTGCAGAAGGCGTACAGCACGAGGTCCTCTCCGGCCGCGTACACCAGGCGGCCGCGCGCCGACAGCGCGGCGCACACGAGCGCGCCGCCCTCGATGTACTCACCGTGATGGTGCGCTCCAGCTTGCCGGTGGCGGTGCAGAAGGCGTACAGCACGAGGTCCTCTCCGGCCGCGTACACCAGGCGGCCGCGCGCCGACAGCGCGGCGCACACGAGCGCGCCGCCCTCGATGTACTCACCGTGATGGTGCGCTCCAGCTTGCCGGTGGCGGTGCAGAAGGCGTACAGCACGAGGTTCTCTCCGGCCGCGTACACCAGGCGGCCGCGCGCCGACAGCGCGGCGCACACGAGCGCGCCGCCCTCGATGTACTCACCGTGATGGTGCGCTCCAGCTTGCCGGTGGCGGTGCAGAAGGCGTACAGCACGAGGTCCTCTCCGGCCGCGTACACCAGGCGGCCGCGCGCCGACAGCGCGGCGCACACGAGCGCGCCGCCCTCGATGTACTCACCGTGATGGTGCGCTCCAGCTTGCCGGTGGCGGTGCAGAAGGCGTACAGCACGAGGTCCTCTCCGGCCGCGTACACCAGGCGGCCGCGCGCCGACAGCGCGGCGCACACGAGCGCGCCGCCCTCGATGTACTCACCGTGATGGTGCGCTCCAGCTTGCCGGTGGCGGTGCAGAAGGCGTACAGCACGAGGTCCTCTCCGGCCGCGTACACCAGGCGGCCGCGCGCCGACAGCGCGGCGCACACGAGCGCGCCGCCCTCGATGTACTCACCGTGATGGTGCGCTCCAGCTTGCCGGTGGCGGTGCAGAAGGCGTACAGCACGAGGTCCTCTCCGGCCGCGTACACCAGGCGGCCGCGCGCCGACAGCGCGGCGCACACGAGCGCGCCGCCCTCGATGTACTCACCGTGATGGTGCGCTCCAGCTTGCCGGTGGCGGTGCAGAAGGCGTACAGCACGAGGTCCTCTCCGGCCGCGTACACCAGGCGGCCGCGCGCCGACAGCGCGGCGCACACGAGCGCGCCGCCCTCGATGTACTCACCGTGATGGTGCGCTCCAGCTTGCCGGTGGCGGTACAGAAGGCGTACAGCACGAGGTCCTCTCCGGCCGCGTACACCAGGCGGCCGCGCGCCGACAGCGCGGCGCACACGAGCGCGCCGCCCTCGATGTACTCACCGTGATGGTGCGCTCCAGCTTGCCGGTGGCGGTACAGAAGGCGTAGAGCACCAGGTCCTCGCCGGCCGCGTACACCAGGCGGCCGCGCGCCGACAGCGCGGCGCACACGAGCGCGCCGCCCTCGGCCTCGCGCCGCCCGCTGGAGAAGGAGCGCACGATGTGGCCCGCCGTGTTCATGACGGCCACGGTGTTGGTGCGGTTGCACACCACGAAGTGGTCGGGGTGCGTGGGCGACAGCAGCAGCGAGTTGACGGGCGGCTCGCCGGCGCCCAGCGGCTTGAGCGTGGCCGTGCACTCGCCCGAGCGCAGCGCCCACAGCTTCACCGTGCCGTCCGACGAGCCCGACAGCACGCCGTGCCCGTCCGCCGTCAGCACGGCCTCGTTCACGAAGGACGCGTGGCCGCGGAACTCCTTGAGCAGCTTGCCCGACTTGAGCCCGTGGATGCGCACGGTGCGGTCGAAGGACGCCGACAGCAGCTGCGAGGCGTCGCGCGAGAACTGCAGGCTGGTGACGCCCTTGGCGTGCGCCTTGTCCAGGCGGCGCAGCACCTGGCCGGTGGCCACGCGCCACACCTTGACGCGCCCGTCGTTGGCGCCGGCCGCCAGCGTGTCCGAGTCGCGCGCGAAGGCCAGGCTCAGCACCGCCTCCTCCATGCTCATGTACTCCTCGTGCGCCTGGTAGCGCAGGTCCTTGCGGATCTTGCCCGTGGTGAAGTTCCACACCTCCACCAGCCCGTCCACCGACCCCGTCACCAGGTACTGCCCGTCCGGCGAGAACCTGCAACATCACCCACCGCACGCAAGGCAAGAGTCTTTACAGGAACAATTTCTTTTGAACAACTTAGTATCTTAAATTAAAGGAAGATCAAATTTTTTTTGAAGTGAAACTTCTTTATCGGCGTTGGAAAAAAATTTGCGTCACGTCACGTCACGATTTTTGGTTACGCGCCATCTTTGTTCTGTTCCCCACCACGGTGGATTCGAATTAAGAGTACTTTATCCAAGGATAGCATGTCATTTAAGGGTTTTTGGACTTTGGGCTTTTGGACTTTTGGACTTTGGGACTTTTGGACTTTGGGACTTTTGGATGGGATCTTGGTACTTTGGGTCTTTGGGACTTTGGGTCTTTGGGACTTTTAGACTTTGGGACTTTGGGACTTTTGGACTTTTGGACTTTTGGAGTTTTGGACTTTTAGACTTTTAGACTTTTAGACTTTGGGACTTTGGGACTTTTGGACTTTGGGACTTTTGGACTTTTGGCCTTTGGGACTTTTGGACTTTTGGATGGGATCTTGGTACTTTGGGTCTTTGGGACTTTGGAACTTTGGGACTTTTGGGCTTTTGGACTTTTGGATGGGACCTTGGTACTTTGGGTCTTTGGGACTTTTGGAGTTTTGGACTTTTAGACTTTGGGACTTTTGGACTTTTAGATGGGACCTTGGTACTTTGGGTCTTTGGGACTTTGGAACTTTGGGACGTTGGGAGTTTGGGACTTTGGGACTTTTAGCCTTATGGCCTTTGGGACTTTGGGACCTTGAGACCTTGGGACTTTGGGACTTTTGGACTTTTGGCCTTTTGGACTTTTGGACTTTTGTACTTTTGTACTTTTTGACTTAATTTAAGGTGAGGTGAAAATTAAGTTTATGAAGAAGTTTCACTTCTTACGTGTGTACACTAAGTACACGCAATTTTTTTTTTATTTGTAAGCTTACTTTGGTACTACGAGTATCTAAAGAAAGAAAAAGTTTAATTGAGAACCTCCTACTTTTTTAAGTTGGTTGGTTAAGTGACCAGAACGAATATTCCCATTTACAGAAACGGGAACATTTTTTTAACAAACTTCAATAAAAAGGAGAAGGTTCTCCATTAGACTTTTTCTTTTCTTTAGCTATTTTGATATTCCCACATTTCACCTTTTTTACAATTTGTCCCACCGTAATAGGCGCGGGATCGCCCAGTAATTAATATAGCAAGTTGGCATAGTTCGGTACGCTTATATCATACCTGGCGCACTCGACGTGCGACTTCTGGCCGAACTTGATGACCTTGGAGAGCTGCGTGGGGCACTGGTCGTCCTCCTCGTCGCGGATGGCCGCCTTGCCGCGGAACAGGTCGATGGTGGCGCCGGGCGGCAGCAGGCCCTGGTGCTGCTGCCACTTGAGCGCCTGCCCCAGCAGCGCCAGCAGGCGCGAGCTGGGCACCACGGACACCTCGCCGGCCAGCGCGGCCGCCAGCGCGGCGCGGCGCCGCTCGCGCCCGCCCGCGCCGTACGCCTCGCGCGGGTCGAAGTACGAGCGCGCCAGCAGCGCCTCCAGCGCCAGGTAGCGGTCGGCGGCCGCCGCCTTCATGAGCAGGCACGGCTGCGTCTGGCGCAGCAGCGAGCGCGCCGCGCCCAGCTCGCGCAGCTCGATCAGCTCCAGCACCACCTGCTCGTACAGCTCCATCAGCTTCTTGTCGGGCAGCTTCAGCGACGCCGTGGCCTTCAGCACCGTGTCCCAGTGCCCGTTGTTGATGTCGGCGCAGAACCCGTCCACGCTGTCCACCGTGTTCAGGGACACCCCCGTCTCCTCCTAACCGACGATCGACAATGCACACCTATATTTTTTTGTACTTTGAAGCGCAGGCCAGACCGCCAGCGAGCGGGCGTGCGAGCTAGGCGGGTGGGCGAAACGAGATAAGGAAGCTAAATAAACTACACGAATATTGGCAACATGTCCGATTTGCATTATCTATAGCTATACTAATATTACAAAGAGGAAAGATTTGATTGTTTGTCTGGACCAATCTGAAAAAATTCTTTTATTGTTGGGAAACTAAACTCTTCCCGGTAAACATAAGCTATATTATTATTTTATTCTCGTAGTCCCACGGAAACGGGACGTCCTCTAGTAAATAATATAGACACGTAACGACACTACACTGCTATTCGAAAGACGAGTGTCCACTAGTGAAAGTACCCGAAACGAGGGGGGGGGGGGGGGGGGCGCTCGCGGTATGAACCGAAGACAAGTATGTAAGGAGGTGAAACGATGTTCGATCGCTCGCCCGCTGGAGGTGACGCCTGCGCTTTACTTTTTTAATGGATATAAAATTTGTTCTAAAATAATGCAATATAAGCAGCGGGAAACATGTTCTCTCTTAAGTGGCAACGCAAACAACTATCAAAATTTGTGCGGGTCAGCTAGTAAAACCTAAAATAACTCGAATGAAAAGGAAAAATCAAGTTCAGACCAGACATATTGACTTTAAAAATCAGGGCAGACAGGACAGGAGTAAATGATGTAGCTACTAGACTTTAACTAACTGAACATTGACGGGTGTGTAAAACATTGGTTGGTCAAACAGTTTGGGAGCTATGCAAGTAACAACCACGACACCAACCCACTTCTGCCTTATTGAAACTGGAATACTGTTAAGACCTATTTTTCATTAGTAATCTTTCTTTCCACACATGACATTTTATGCCAAAATATGCATATTTATCCACTTGGTAGAGAATTTGACCCACTTTTGCTTGACCGGTAGCCAACTGGAAGTGCTATTACACATCTCCTAATTCGACTGAACAATATGTCGTATCAAGTCCCCTGATCAGTCAAACTGCTTGAGAGCTATGTGTTACACAAAGCAAACACGCACGGAACTCGCTAATGCGATGGGGGCCATTCAATCATTCTATTCAATATGGGTCCAGACTACTGCAGTCAATGTGTCTGTACTGAACTTGTTTTTAGATTAGACTAGCTGATGCCCGCAGCTTCGCCCGCGATGGCGCTGTATGTGAAATTTTGCTGAATTTTCTTTGCTATAAACCTCACGGAGCCCGAGACCTTTCCAACGAATGCAAAACCGTGGAAATCGGTTCGTGCGTTCTAAAGTTATAGCGTCAGGAAGGAAAACCCGACTTATTTTTATATAATAGATTACTCTTTATTTCCATGAAATATGATACACACATGTTGGCCAATAATGTTTTGAGGCTGATACATATTTTCACCATACTACAAAGGCATGAATGAATTCTATACCATAGTAGGAGCAAGGGGCATACCAGCCAAATTCCTACATAACTTATTTAAAGACCTAGAATCGCCAAGAGTTTCAGTAAGCTCTCTACTAAAATCCAAAGTGGCATTAGTAGGATCATACTAAATCTGGTTAGGCTGAGGGGAAACCTACTCAAATGGGTGGCGAGTCTCAGACACCCACACAGTGTTTCCCGCTGGCACACCAAGGACTTGGTGCGGCGCCCACACAGTGAACCCATGGGATGGGTTCACTGTTTGGGCACCACATGGGGCGTCGAACTATGCGGGTGAATGTAACTATATGTTACTTTGACTTTAGACACACTGAGACCCCATGAGTTTCATGGTGTGACTCGGAGATGATTATTGTTCTCTGTTTTAGTGGTGTTATAAGTCTTAAATAGAACTTTGCATGGAATTTATTGGTGCTCATCTATGTCCAGTAAATGGAAAAGCCATAAAATGAAGAAACTAGAGCTATACTCATTAACTGAGCCACTTTATTGGGCTATAGATATCCTGCAAATTTTCCCCAGCAGCATGTCTAATAAGTAGGATTATATGTGTACCTAATTATTCTGTGTTAATGTGTAATAAATGTATTGAAATCGGCCTGATTATATGAACAAAACATATAATTGGATATCCGTTTGCTAACCTCCCTATGAGCAAAGAAACAGGTTGAATCATATGTTGTACTTTTCTTAGACACCAGAAAGATAGCACCTATTGCAAGGGGCCTTATTGGTATAAATCATAGAGGGAATCGATGCCGTACGAGTACGACAATGAGGGAACTACGAGCATACACATACCTGAAGTGTTTGTAAAGTCTTTGTGAGGTTAGATTCTTTAAGGTACTGCTGGATGAGCCGTATTACACTGCAAACATTAAATGGATTAGTTTATAGTTTAAAGTTCAAGACGGATAGCTCTAAAGCCAGAAAATAGGTACTTACTCAGCTGATTCGATTTCGATAGACATTGTTGATAGTAAATGTAATCCAAATATAAAATATGCTGTCGTCTATGTAGCTTAATATTATTGATTACAAAGACCCCGTTGGATTTTTTAGATAGTTTCTTCTAATCTGAATCTGATTTTTATTGGAAAATTCGGTTGTGTCGATTAATCTATGTTTATAAATAAACAAAACAAAACCACAACACTCACTCCAAGTCTCTGAATCTGTCGTCTGCTGCTGTCACTCACAGAATAATGACATTGACATTTGACAATGAGGCAAAGGCTGCCATTCACTATCACGACAACCCATTTCAATTCACGAGAACAGGCAAAAACTATTCTAAAGGGGTCCCGACACGATCAATTGGCAATGAGGATCCGTAATGCTTCCTCCACATTACTCGCGAAGTTGAACGAGCAACTTCGGGTAACTTCGCGAGCAGTGTGGATGATGTCCGAAGTGCGTCACTACCTTAGATCATCTAACCACAGGATGCGCCTTACTTAAGCATTGTTTTCTGCCATTGCACATGACCATTTGGTCTTTTGGCTTTATAAAAAGCACTGTACATCAGTACATCATTTTATATGATTAAACTAGTACATTTCATTGTAGTTGACTATACAATAAAAATTAACACACAACAGCCATTACGCGTTTGTCGATTAATACATTTTTAAATGCAATGAAATTTTATATGTCTTTGTGTTTCTCCCTTCACTTGTATGAAAACTGGCAAAATATTTTTGTATGCGGTGGTTCGCAAAGGCTAGTCCCGTGATATATGGTCTAAGGTCACTACACACGCACTCGTTCAACTTCGCGATGAGCTCATTCGCCACAGAGTATAATTTAATCATTCGCTCTGTGGCACGGATAGCCTGCACAGTGCCACCCGTTTGAAAGACTGAGTTAACTGAGTTTGATGTAAAGGTGCTCCCTCACCGGGAGCATTCGCGTGTAATGTAACATTTATTATAGACTAGCTGCTGCCCGCAGCTTCGCCTGCGTGAAATTTTGTTCTCGTTTCCCCGTCTCACGGGAACTTATTCCCGGGATAAAAAAAATTATCATTTCAGACTATAATCTATCTCTGTAGGTGATTACATGATAATTTTGCAGTCCAATATGGCCACCGCGCCGAAATCACAAGATTTCATGACGGGTATCGTTTAATGGGGTTTTTGGTATGCTGAGTACGAATCACATGATAATTTTGCATTCAATATGGCCGCAGCGCCGAAACCACAAAAGTTCATGATGTGTATCGTATAAGGGGATTTTTGGTATGCTGAGTAAGTACGAATCACATGATAATTTTACAATCCAATATGGCCGCCGCGCCGAAATCACAAAATTTCATGATGGGGTATCGTTTAAGGGGCTTTTGTTTTTTTAATTTTTTTTTGTTCTGATGTCCATTATTAAGGTGGTTTAGTGGGGTTAGGTTCGTTTTGATAGGTATTAAGATAGGAGAAATTTTAGGGTTAGGTTAGTTAAGGTTTTTGACAAAATCGTTTTATTTGTGATTTTTCGAGTTTCATTTGTAAAAGTACAACACATTTTAGTCGTCGGTTATCCGCGTTAAAGTTACCTTTCGTTTTTTGATTTTTTGTTCTGATGTCCATTATAAAGGAGGTTTAGTGGGGTTAGGTTTGTTTTAATAGGTATTAAGATAGGAGAAATTTTAGAGTTAGGTTAGGTTAGGTAAGGTTTTTGAGAAAATAGTTTTTTGTGATTTTGCGAGTTTCATTAGTAAAAGTACAACACATTTTAGTCGTAGGTTTTCCGTTTTAAAGTTACCTTTCGTTTTTTGATTTTTTTGTTCTGATGTCCATTATTAAGGAGGTTTAGTGGGGTTAGGTTCGTTTTAATAGGTATTAAGATAGGAGTAATTTTAGAGTTAGGTTAGGTTAGGTAAGGTTTTTGAGAAAATAGTTATTTGTGATTTTGCGAGTTTCATTAGTAAAAGTACAACACATTTTAGTCGTAGGTTATCCGCGTTAAAGTTACCTTTCGTTTATTGATTTTTTTGTTCTGATGTCCATTATTAAGGAGCTTTAGTGCGGTTAGGTTCGTTTTAATAGGTATTAAGATAGGAGAAATTTTAGAGTTAGGTTAGGTTAGGTAAGGTTTTTGAGAAAATAGTTTTTTTGTGATTTTGCGAGTTTCATTAGTAAAAGTACAACATATTTTAGTCGTAGGTTTTTCGCGTTAAAGTTACCTTTCGTTTTTTGATTTTTTTGTTCTGATGTCCATTATTAAGGAGCTTTAGTGCGGTTAGGTTCGTTTTAATAGGTATTAAGATAGGAGAAATTTTAGAGTTAGGTTAGGTAAGGTAAGGTTTTTGAGAAAATAGTTATTTGTGATTTTGCGAGTTTCATTAGTAAAAGTACAACACATTTTAGTCGTCGGTTATCCGCGTTAAAGTTACCTTTCGTTTTTTGATTTTTTGTTCTGATGTCCATTATAAAGGAGGTTTAGTGGGGTTAGGTTTGTTTTAATAGGTATTAAGATAGGAGAAATTTTAGAGTTAGGTTAGGTTAGGTAAGGTTTTTGAGAAAATAGTTTTTTGTGATTTTGCGAGTTTCATTAGTAAAAGTACAACACATTTTAGTCGTAGGTTTTCCGTTTTAAAGTTACCTTTCGTTTTTTGATTTTTTTGTTCTGATGTCCATTATTAAGGAGGTTTAGTGGGGTTAGGTTCGTTTTAATAGGTATTAAGATAGGAGTAATTTTAGAGTTAGGTTAGGTTAGGTAAGGTTTTTGAGAAAATAGTTATTTGTGATTTTGCGAGTTTCATTAGTAAAAGTACAACACATTTTAGTCGTAGGTTATCCGCGTTAAAGTTACCTTTCGTTTATTGATTTTTTTGTTCTGATGTCCATTATTAAGGAGGTTTAGTGGGGTTAGGTTCGTTTTAATAGGTATTAAGATAGGAGAAATTTTAGAGTTAGGTTAGGTTAGGTAAGGTTTTTGAGAAAATAGTTTTTTTGTGATTTTGCGAGTTTCATTAGTAAAAGTACAACATATTTTAGTCGTAGGTTTTTCGCGTTAAAGTTACCTTTCGTTTTTTGATTTTTTTGTTCTGATGTCCATTATTAAGGAGCTTTAGTGCGGTTAGGTTCGTTTTAATAGGTATTAAGATAGGAGAAATTTTAGAGTTAGGTTAGGTAAGGTAAGGTTTTTGAGAAAATAGTTATTTGTGATTTTGCGAGTTTCATTAGTAAAAGTACAACACATTTTAGTCGTAGGTTATCCGACTTTTTATGTGTGTTTTTTCGAGTTTTATTAGTTAAAGTACAACACATTTTAGTCGTCGGTTATCCGCATTAAAGTTACCTTTCGTTTTTAGATTTTTTTGTTCTGATGTCCATTATAAAGGAGCTTTAGTGGGGTTAGGTTCGTTTTAATAGGTATTAAGATAGGAGAAATTTTAGAGTTAGGTTAGGTTAGGTTAGGTTTTTTATTGTTGACGCGGGGAACGCTTTTACGCGCCTTCATCCCAGCTGCGGGGGCAGCTAGGATGGTGTGTGGGACTCCCGGCCCGGTCCGGAGTGGACCGTCCTACCCACTAAACCCCGCGGTGTTCCTCCTCACCCTTTAGCCGGGCCGAGGGATATCAAAAGATTATTCACGTCGACCCGGCTAGGGGCGCCCCGTGAATTCGGGGCTCTCCTCGGGGGAGCCCGATGGGCGGCTCCCCAAAGCTCCCTAAGGAGCTGAAGATTATCACGCCTGCACCGCTCTCGAGCGCCCCTCTGTAATAGAGGAGACAGAGAGCGGCTGGTGAAGGCGTGCGCTAATGGGCACCCTCGGAACACGGGGAAGGTGCCCACCGCCATGTGACCGTTGGTGGGCGGGGTCCCCCGACCTTACGCCCATGGTCAAGAAACAATCGGGGGCGCGCGGCGCCCTCGAACTGCACGGCAGAGCGGGAGCATTATCGGTTACTCCCGCTCCCCCGCACAGTGCACCTCCCGCTTTGCCGCCATCGCGACTCAGCACGCCTGACTGCCGACCATGACCAGCAGTGACAGGCTCCTACTGTTGCTGTACGGAGCGGCCGCACGGACGGAACGGCCGCACGGGCGGAACGGCCGCACAGACGGAACCAGCCCACCGCACTGGCAGCTGGCAGCCCGCACACACGCAGCAGCCGGTCAAACACTGCCGCGCTACGTAACTGCCGCACAGGTGGACTGCCGTACAGGCGAAATCAGCCGCACAGGCGGAACAGCCGCACATGCGGCCGCTGCCGCACAGCAAACTTGCTCCAACCGGCCGCAGCCGGGAGCGAACCTCACTATCGTTGCGACGCTTCCACCGGGTATCCGGGAGCTGTCGCAACCCCGCGGACCTTGAAGGCCCACCATACCACGACCCCCTCGTGCAATGGGGTCAACTACGTCAAACGACGGCCGAAAAACGGTCCCAATGCTTCTACCGGCCAGAGAGCCGGGAGCATTGGGGCGTCCGCCAAAGCGTGTAGCGGTGCAGAGACGCCGCAACACCGTGGGCCTAGCAGGCTCACCCAACTGCGACCCCCTCGCCATGGGGTCAGCTTGCCGGGATATCGGTACATCGACTAATGGGGGCAGCACGCCGCACCCATTAGCCGATGTTCCAGGGTGCACCGTCTTAGTCCAGTTGCCACTCCCCCCGGGCATATAGCCCGAAGGGATAGGAAACCGGTCCAAGCTCACGAGGAGGTTTCCCGACCTAGCACCCCAGGTTAGGTTAGGTTAGGTTTTTTTTTTTTTTTTTTTGTTGACGCGGGGAATGCGTTTAGGCACCGTCATCCCAGCTACAGGGGTAGCTGGGACGGTGTGTGGGACTCACCGGTCCCGAAAACAGGGACCGTCCTACCCACTAAACCCCGCGGTGTTCCGACTCACCCTATAGCCGGGCCGAGGGATATGAAGAGCAGATTCTACATCGACCCGGCTAGGGATGCCCCGTAGGGTTGGGGCTCTCCTCGGGGGACCAGATGGTCGGCCCCCGGAGCTCCCTAAGGAGCTGAAGAAAACAAGCCCGCATCGCACCACTCTCGAGCGCCCCTCTGAAAGCAGAGGGGGTAGAGAGCGGCCGAGCGGGCGGGCACTAAGGCACCTCCGGAACACGGGGAGGTGCCTTCCGCCAAACGATCATCGGTGGGTGAGGTCCCCCGACCACCACCCACCGGAACAACACTAGTCGGGGGCGCGCACGAACGCTGCCATGCGGCGCCCCCGAACCGGACGACGGGGTGGGAGCGTCAGTCCAGTACGCTCCCGCACCCGCAACTCTTCTCTCTTTGCCGCCATCACCTCATTAGCAAAGGAGGTGACGGCGGCCCAGCACTCTTGGCTGCCGGCCATGGCTCGCACCACAGCCGGCAGCGACAAATCGAAACCAATTTGGCCCGTGAGGGCGACTCGCGGCCCGTCCCACGCCGCGCACTCGGCGAGTGTGTGCTCTGCCGAGTCCACGGCGCCACTTGGGCAGTGACGGCACACGGGGTCCAACTCCACACCCACCACCTCCCACAGGTACTTGGCGAAACAGCCATGTCCTGTGAGGAGCTGAGTGAGGTGGTACGTCGGCGCACCGTGCGCCCTCTCTACCCAAGGCCGAAGAACGGGCCGGACAGCCCCCACGAGCCGCGCGCTCGCAGAGGGAACATTCAACCTATTGGCCCACTTCCGGAAGAGATCGTCGTGAGCAGACTTTCTCCAGCGATCGATCTCGTCCGGAAGTGGGCGACCTCCATTAATCCGCACCAGGGCGCTTTCATTATACACGCGAGTGAGGACTCCAGCCTCGAGATCCCACGGGGGGCTTCCGCCAATTAGACACGCCGCCTCGTAAGAGACGGTGCAGTACGCTCTCGCAGCCCTCTGCGCAATCACCCGCTGCGGTCTCCGCAGCAGGGGGATGGTTTTGGCGCAGAGAGCATCCGCCCAAATGGGCGCTCCGTAGAGCGCCTTGGAGCGCACTACACCGTCATAGAGACGGCGACATGCACATGGAACATGGAAGGTCGCTGAAGTCATCATGATCGCTAAACCTGGCAAGCCACCTCATGAAGCAACTTCATACCGGCCTATTTCCTTGCTGCCTATGATCTCTAAGCTTTTTGAAAAGCTCTTATTAAAGCGGTTGAAACCAATTATTAGCAAGAATGATTTAATACCAAACCACCAATTTGGATTTCGAGAAAACCACTCTACTATAGACCAGGTTCATAGGATAACGAATAACATTGAGAAAGCTCTAGAAGGTAAAAAAGTTTGTAGTACAGTATTCTTAGATGTAGCACAAGCTTTCGACAAAGTCTGGCACGAAGGACTAATATATAAACTAAAAAAAACGCTGCCAAAAGCTTTTTCAGACATATTAACATCTTACGTCACCAACAGAGCATTCAGAATACGACAAGAAGATGTGTATTCTGAGCTTAACACAATTGAAGCAGGGGTACCACAAGGGAGTGTATTAGGTCCAATTCTCTACCTGCTATACACCTACGATATACCAGAAACACAACAAAATACAATCGCTACTTTTGCTGACGACACTGCCATTATGGCTACAGGGTCGAGCCACAAAGAAGCCGTTAGGAAAGTTCAAGCGGCTGTTACGAAAATTTATGACTGGGCACATAAATGGCAAATAAAGTTAAATGAATCAAAGTCCTTACACATTGACTTCTCAAATAAAAAACATGAGTACCATCCCATATTTATAAATGGCCTACAAGTGCCACACGCAAACACAGCAAAATATCTGGGCATGACGCTTGATGCCAAACTTCGGTGGAAAGCTCACGTTAAAAAGAAAAGGCAAGAGCTGGACTTTCGATACAAAAGTATGCATTGGTTACTAGGAAGAAACTCTAGTCTGTCAATTCATAATAAGCTACTAATATATAAGCTTACATTGATGCCTATCTGGAAGTACGGTATACAACTCTGGGGCTGTACTAAACCAACCAACGTAGACATAATACAGCGATACCAAAACAAAATACTAAGGGCAATCGTCAATGCGCCTTGGTACGTACGAAATGACGACCTCCACCGTGATCTCAACGTGGATACTGTCTACCAAACCATACAGAAGTCTGCTGCAGCCCACGAACGCAGACTCCTACACCATGTGAATATCGAAGCGATCCAATTGCTTGATACCACGGACATAGTGAGACGATTAAAACGAACTAAGCCTTTTGAATTAGTGTAGTGAACAAATATTAGTGATAGTGCTATAATATAAAACACGTGAACAAAGTGTTTTCATACTTAACAGACTCTAAGAAAGTGCAATGAACATGAATCTTAGTTTAAAAACAGTATACCTAGTAAATTAAGTTAGATGTAAATTACTTATTAGCCATAAACTTATATAACGGCTAGATTGTTATTAATTATTAAGAACATTGTTCTTAATAAAAAAGAAAAAAAAAAAAAAAAAAAAATGCACTTTCCCGCCCCCCTTTATTGGGGAGCAGCCGCGCCAGCCTTCCGGCGTATGACACCAGTTTGGGTGCCAGGCGCCGGAAGTGCTCGACGAAACCCCATCGACTATCGAGGACCAGTCCTAGGTACTTCATGGTCTCCCCGATAGCGATGGGGGTGCCGCTCACCACAATGGCGGAATCTCGAGGTGGCCCCCGACGAGGCCCGTGGAAAAACACGGCCTCGGACTTATCGAGAGCCACCTGGAGTCCCAGCGTCCTGATGCGGCTGACCACCTGGGCAACGCCCGCGGTGGCCAGAACCTTCGCGTCCCTGAATTCTGGGCCCCACGCGGTGACGAGGGTGTCGTCGGCGTAACACAAAATACCGACGCCCCTGAGCGTGGCACCGCGCAGGACCCAGTCGTAGCCGATGTTCCACAGGAGCGGACCAAGCACCGACCCCTGTGGAACACCGCACGACATCTCCCTGCGGACTATTCCCGACCGGGCCGGGTAGATGATGGCCCGGTCCACGAAGTAGTCCGCAAGGACGCGCCTGAGGTACCACGGGACCTTGTGGTACCTCAGCGCCTCGGCGATGGTCTGCCAGGGGATGGTGTTGAAGGCGTTCGCGATGTCCAGCGACACCGCCAACAACACCTCCCCCCGACCGACCGCCTCTTGGACGCTGTCCCTGAGTCGGGAGATGGCGTCCAGGGTAGACCGCCCGCGACGGAACCCGTACTGGCCGCCGTCGAGGTTGGGCCCCGCCCCCTCAAGGTGCCCGACGAGACGAGCAGCGAGCACCCGCTCGAAAAGCTTGCTCATCTCGCCGAGCAGAACAATGGGGCGGTAGGCCGACGGCGACTCGACGGGGCGCCCGTGCTTTTTGAGCAGCACGAGCTTCCCCGTCTTCCACGTTCGCGGGACCCTACCCGACGCCAAACACTCCGACATCAGGGAGAGCGTCTCCTCTTCGAACGCCGGCATGACCAGGGCGACGACCCGCCCTGGGATGCCGTCCGGACCGGGGGCGCGGTGTCTCAACTTGAGTTTGAGAACAGCCGCCCCCAACTCGGCATCGGACACGGGCGGGATCGCCTCCGTGTCAGCCGGCGTTCCATCTGGTGCTGCCATACTCGGCGGGACCCACTCTTCCCGCGCAGGGAAGAGGGAGCTGACAACATCATTCACGAAGGTGGGCTCGAGAGACCTGGTGAGCGGGGGCGCATAAGGCCGGAGTTTGTCGCTCACGGCCTTATACGGGCGCCCCCACGGATCTCCGTTCAAAGTCTCGAGCCACACCTTCCATGACTCGTCCTTCGCGGCCTTGATTGCCGAGCGAAGGGCCGCTCGGGCGTCCCGGTATGCGGCGCGCAACTCTTCTTCGAGGACAGGGTTCCTGGCCCTACGACCGCGGTAGCGGGTGTACCTCCGTTGGGCTGCGTGACTAGCGGCACGCAGCCCCTCAAGGTTGTCATTCCACCAATACACCCGCCGCCGCGGGTGGACAGACCCTGCCCTCCGCATCGCCGCATCGCAGACGCGAGTCAGAGCCTCAGATAACCGCTCCGACCTCGCGTCTACGTCCGGACTCCCACCGAAAGCGGCCCATCGCTCGACGATGGCCGCCTCTTCTGCCAGCTCCCGGTTCAGCGTGTTTAACCGCCACCGTGGGCCCTCACCGGCCAGGGGACGATCCTGGGTCCTCAGGGCGGGGGAGACGATGTCGAACCGTACGTACCGGTGGTCCGACATCGTCTCCACCTCCGTGACCACCCTCCACCCACGTACGTGGTTCGCCAGGTCAGAACTAACGAAGGACAGGTCAACAATGGACCTGTTGCCATTGTCCCCCACGTACGTGTGGACCGCCCCCTGGTTCAGCAACACCAGATCCATGGACACCGCCCAATCCTCCAACAACTCCCCCCGCAAGTCCGTCGCCGGAGATCCCCACGCCGTAGAGTGGGCGTTGAAGTCCCCGACGACGATGAGCGGGGTGGGGTGTGCTTCCCAGCAGCGCGAGGACGCACATTCGTCCTTGGGACACCCTATCAAAGGCGCCCCGCTGGGAGACGATAGCCACTTCACCGTCGCGGTCGCTGGCCCAATCATCACGGGCCCGAACCGCGTACGGTTCGGCGACTACAGCCACGGTCGTCTGCCACTGCGCTACGGACTGGATCAAAACATCCTGGGCCGCAGCGCAGTGCCTGACGTTGGCCTGCAGGACCGAGAATGTGGACATCTAGGATTGAGCGGTGTCCATAACCTCCTCAGTTTGGGTGGGAGCGGGGTCCACATCCAGGCAGCGGAAGCACCGCTGCGGCCTGGAGTCCAGAAGGACCGCACGGACGCGGGTCCAGCCAATGACGAGGGCGCGGCCATCTGTGATTAATTTGGCCGCTGCGACCGGGCACTTGACCCACGCCGTGCCCTCCCTTGTTGCCTGGCGGGTAATTTCGCCAACGGTGACGCTGGTGGCGGCGCACCCTCCAACTTCCGCCACCACCCGCGCCACGACCTCCTTGGTTGCGGCGTCGCCAAGACCGGAGATGCGCAACTCCGCGCACTTCTCCGGTCTGGCGACGCGAACGTCGTCGCCGAGGGATTCCCTTAACTTGGCCGCCAATGCGTCCGCCTTGGCGCCCCTATCCGCACCCGCCACCTCGAGGATGCGACCCCCGGTGACCGCGGTGCGGAAACGCAAACCCTCGATGCCGAGGCTTTTGAGGTCGATTGACCTCTCAGCCTCGGCAAGCTTCTTCGCATAGGTAACACCCCGCTCCTCCGCTCCTCGCTGCAGCGTGATGACTACTGCTGCAGTTCGCGGTGAGCGGAGGTTCGGGGCGCTCCCCTTACCGCCAGATTTTGAGGGCGCCTTAGCGGGCGCATTGGCGGGCTTCGATGCCGCTTTCTTCTTGGGCCGCTTAGCAACTTCATTCCACGTCTCAGTACGGGACTGAGACGTGGAGGCCGGTATTTCGGTTGAGGCCGGCTGGCGCTCCCGGCGCGTCGCCTCCACCGCACGCGCCGCAGCGCTCTTCTTCTTCTTCCTGTTCCTCTTCTCCCCCTGGGTTGGGAGAGAAGAAGAAGAGGCCGACGGAACGGCCGCGACAGAATCCGTCACCTCCACCACAGATGTGGAGGCGACGGCAGGTAGAGGCGCGGCGGCAGAGGCGCCAGCGGCCTTGCGCTTTGAGCGCGTGGGCGCCGAAGCGCCGACGGAAGGGCCCTTTGAGGGGGCGACAGGTGCACCGCCGGGTGCTGGAGCATTGGCCATACGGGCATCATTGCGCGCGTCCGCCGCGAGGGGAGGACGCAACCGAGGCGCCGGGAGCAGCCGATCCTCGAAGCCGGCGCGGCGCGCGTCGATGAGGTACAACACCTCATCCCGCGACAGCCCCGCCGACGGTGTTGGAGCGGCGCTCATCTGGTGCCTCATTTCCTCCATCTGGGCCCGCACGGCCACGAGCTCTCCCTTAAGACGCATTATTTCGTCGTTGCATTTGAGGGAGGCCATCTCCCTCATGTGCTCCAGTATTGACCCGGCGGCACTCCGCAGGCCCTGGACGCTCTGGCCCTTCAGGCGGGAGGATTTGTAGGCGATCGTATCGATCGCCTTCACCGCCTCCTCTACCGCCTTCGACAGCTGCTCGCACCGCAATACCGGAGCAGCTGCCGACGTCGACGCCTCCTCCTCCATTGTCGGGGATTTGCGGAGGAAGGAGAGTCGCCTCTCCTCCCGCCGCCGACGCTCCTCCGACGCTTCGTGTGCGGCCTGCGCGAGCTCTTCCTCCGCTTGGAGCTCGAGCTCGCGCTCCTGGGCCGCAATATAGTTGGCCTTGGCTTGGGCCAGGCCAACATACTGGCCGGTCGTTGGAGGGCGCCCACGCCCTCTTTTACCGGGCTGGCCCCTGATGGTGCTGGGGCCAGCCGACTCCTCACCGTCGCTGCCCGACTCCCCAGGGCTTTTACTGTTGCAGCGCTTGCGCTGCCACAACCTGGGAGTCGGGGAGGGACGGGAGGAAACCGTCATCATCGACTGGCAGCTGCTATCGGAGTCCGACAGCCGCTGCCAGTCGCATTTGATCGCGCTTTCCGAGAGCGAATTGCGGGTATCGCAGCGCGACAGCGACACCCGCAACTCCCTCCCACCCGGGGTTGGAGTCCCGGGCCTCGACACTCTCGTGTCACCCTCAACATCACTCTTCAATTTATCATCCATGTTGGAACAACGATATTTAGCAATTTTTATGGCCACAAGTACAGTCGTTGCAATTCGGTCACCCAACTTGCCACTCCGTTACGGTGGTCAAGTTGGGGTCCAGGGCGGACGACGTGGACGTATGCTAACGACACTTGGGGCCCCGCCCCGCCCCGCCCCAGGTTAGGTTTTTTTTTGTTGACGCGGGGAATGCATTTAGGCACCGTCATCCCAGCTACGGGGGTAGCTGGGACGGTGTGTGGGACTCACCGGTCCCGAAAACAGGGACCGTCCTACCCACTAAACCCCCGCGGTGTTCCGACTCACCCTTTTGCCGGACCGAAGGTTATGTAAAGTACTCACGTCGGCCCGGCAGGGTTGCCCCGTATAATTTGAGGCTCTCCTCGGGGGAGCCAGATGCACGGCTCCCCCGGAGCTCCCTAAGGAGCTGAAGAAATCAAGCCCGCGTCGCACTGCTCTCTTGGAGAGCAGCCGAGCGGGCGGCTCTGAAGGCACCTCCGGAACACGGGGAGGTGCCTTCCGCTAAACGATCATCGGTGGACGGGGTCCCCCGACCTCCGTCCACCGGTACGACAATTAGTCCGGGGCGCGCATAAAAGCCGCCATGCGGCGCCCTCGGACCGGACGGCGTGGCGGGAGCGTCTCACCAGCACGCTCCCGCACCCGCAACTCCTCTCTTTTGGCCTCCATCACCTCGCAGGCAAACGAGGTGACGGCGGCCCAACACTCTTGGCTGCCGACCATGGCTCGCACCACGGCCGGCAGCGACAGATCCACACCAATTTGGCCCGTGAGGGCGACCCGCGGCCCGTCCCACGCCGCACACTCGGCGAGTGTGTGCTCCGCCGAGTCCACGGCGCCACTTGGGCAGTGGTGACACCCGGGGTTAGACTCCACCCCAGCCACCTCCCACAGGTATTTCGCGAAGCAGCCATGACCTGTGAGGAGCTGGGTGAGGTGGTACGTCGGCGCTCCGTGCGCCCTCTCTACCCAAGGCCGAAGGACGGGCCGGACAGCCCCCACGAGCCGCACGCTCGCAGAGGGCTCCTCCAATCGAACGGCCCACTCCCGGAAGAGATCATCGCGAGCCAACTGTCTCAAGCGATCGACCTCGTCCGGGAGTGGGCGACCTCCATTTCTACGCATCAGGGCGCTTTCCTCGTACACAAATTTAAGGACTCCAGCCTCGAGATCCCAGGGGGGGCTCCCGCCAATTAGGCACGCCGCCTCGTAAGAGACGGTGCAGTACGCCCGCGCCGCCCTCTGCGCAATCACTCGCTGCGGTCTCCGCAGCAATTGGATGTTTTTGGCGCAGAGGGCGTCCGACCAGATTGGCGCTCCGTAGAGCGCCTTGGAGCGTACTACACCGTCGTAAAGACGGCGACACGCACTTCCAGGCCCCCCCCGATTGGGGAGCAGCCTCGCCAGTCTTCCGGCGTAAGATATCAATTTAGGCGCTAAACGCCGGAAGTGCTCGACGAACCCCCATCGGCTGTCGAGGACCAGTCCAAGATATTTAATGGTCTCCCCGACAGCGATGGGGGTGCCGCTCACCACAATCACCGAATCTCGAGGGGCCCTCCGCCGAGGCCCGTAGAAGAAGACGGCCTCGGACTTTTCGAGGGCCACCTGGAGTCCCAGCGCCCTGATGCGGCTGACCACTTGGGCAACGCCCGCGGTGGCCAGGACCTTCGCGTCTCGAAAGTCTGGGCCCCGCGCGGTAACCAGGGTGTCGTCGGCGTAGCAGAGTACGCCGACCCCCCGAAGAGTGGCACCGCGCAAGACCCAGTCATATGCGATGTTCCACAGGAGCGGACCAAGAACCGACCCCTGTGGGACACCGCAAGACATCTCCCTGCGGACTACGGCCGACCGGGTCGGATAAGAAATGGCCCGGTCCACGAAGTAGTCCGCAAGGACGCGCCTGAGGTACCACGGAACGTTGTGATACCTCAGCGCCTCGGCGATCGTCGGCCAGGGGATGGTGTTGAAGGCGTTCGCGATGTCCAGCGACACCGCCAACAACACCTCCCCCCGATCGACCGCCTCTCCGACGCTGTCCCTCAGTCGGGAGATGGCGTCGAGAGTAGATCGTCCGCGACGAAATCCGTATTGGCCGTCATTCAAGTTGGGCCCCGCCCCCTCCAGGTGCCCGACGAGACGAGCAGCGAGCACCCGCTCAAAGAGCTTGCTCATCTCGCCGAGCAAAACAATGGGGCGGTAGGCCGACGGCGACTCGGCGGGGCGCCCGTGCTTCTTCAACAGCACGAGCTTCCCCGTTTTCCAATTTCGCGGAACTCTACCCGACGCCAGACACTCAGACATGAGGGACAGCGTCTCCTCCTCAAACGCCGGCATGATCAGGGCGACGACCCGCCCTGGGATGCCGTCCGGGCCAGGGGCGCGGTTCCTCAGTTGGAGCTTGAGGACTGCCGCCCCCAGTTCGACATCGGACACGGGCGGGATCGCCTCAGTGTCTGCCGGCGCACGGCTTGGTGCTGCCATTCGTGGTGGGACCCACTCTTCCCGCGCAGGGAAGAGGGAACTGACGATTTGCCCGAGGAAAGCGGGCTCGAGGGATTTTGTGAGTGGGGGCGCATAAGGTCGGAGTTTGTCGCTCACGACCTTATACGGGCGCCCCCACGGATCCTGATTTAGCGTCTCGAGCCACGCTTTCCACGAGTCCTCCTTTGCGGTTTTTATCGCCGAGCGAAAGGCCGCTCGGGCGTCCCGGTATGCGGCGCGCAGTTCTTCTTCGAGGACAGGGTTCCTATCTCTCCGACCGCGGTAGCGAGTGTACCGCCGCTGGGCTGCGTGACTTTCAGCGCGCAGCCCCGACAGGTCGTCGTTCCACCAGTACACTCGCCGCCGCGGTGTGACTGGCCCTGCCCTCCGCATCGCCGCATCGCAGACGCGAGTCAGAGCTTCAGATAGCCGCTCCGACCTCGCGTCCACGTCCGGGCTTCCGCCAAACGCGGCCCATCGCTCGACGATGGCCGCCTCTTTCGTCAGTTCCCGGTCTAGCGTCTTGATACGCCACCGTGGGCCCTCACCGGCCAGGGGACGGTTCTGGGTCCTTAGGGCGGGGGAGACGATGTCGAATCGTATATAGCGATGATCCGACATCGTCTCCACATCTGTCACCACCCTCCAGCCACGCACGTGGTTCGCCAAGCTAGGACTGGCGAAGGACAGGTCTACAATAGACCTGTTCCCGGTCTCCCCCACGTACGTGTGGACCGCCCCCTGGTTGAGCAACACCAAGCCATTAGACACCGCCCATTCCTCGACCAACTCGCCCCGCAAGTCCGTCGCCGGAGATCCCCACGCCGTAGAGTGGGCGTTAAAGTCCCCGGCGACGATGAGCGGGGTGGGGTGTGCTTCCGCCACAAGAGCCCCGAGCTCAACGAGTAACTGCTCAAATTGAGCACGGGTCTTCCTGGGCGGACAGTACACCCCAATCACTGCAGCGTCTCCCAGCAGCGCGAGGACGCACATTCGTCCTTTTGACACTTTGTCAAAGGCGCCCCGCTGGGAGACGATAGCCACCTCACCGTCGCAGTCGCCGGCCCAATCATCACGGGCGCGGACTACGTACGGTTCGGCGACTACAGCCACGGTCGTCTGCCACTGTGCTACGGACTGGAGCAAGACATCCTGGGCCGCAGCACAGTGCCTGACGTTGGCCTGCAGGATCGAGAAGTTCGAGTTGGACATCTAGGTTTGGGCGGTGTCCATCTCCTCCACTACTTGTTGAGTGGGAGCGGGGTCCGCGACCAGCCCGACCCGCCTCCCACTGACACCACCTCGGCGACGACGCGAACGTTTCTTCGAGGCCGCCAGACAGACCTTGACGCCCAGGCGGTGCGCAGCAGCCTCTCCCGCCGCAGCACACACGGGGCAGTTGGGCTCTGCACTGCAGCCGGCCGCTTTGTGGCCGGGCTGCCCACACCTGAAGCAGAGGGCGCTGCGGTCGATACCCGCAGCGCACTTGGCCCCCACGTGCCCCACGTCTAAGCAGCGGAAGCACCGCTGCGGCCTGGCCTCCAAGAGGACCGCACGGACGCGGGTCCAGCCGATCACGAGGGCGCGGCCATCAGTTATAATTTTGGCCGCCGCGACTGGGCACTTCACCCACGCCGTGCCCTCTCTGCCTGCCTGGCGGGCGATATCTCCAACCATGACGCTGGTGGCGGCGCAGCCTCCAACGTCCGCCACCACCCGCGCCACAACCTCCTTCGTTGCTGAGTCGCCCAGACCGGAGATGCGCAGCTCCGCGCACTTCTCCGGCCTGGCGATGTGAACGTCGTCGCCGAGGGACTCTTTTAGCTTCGACGCCAAGGCGTCCGCTTTCGCGCCCCTATCCACACCCGCCACCTCAAGTATGCGACCCCCAGTGGCCGCAGTGCGGAAGCGCAGCCCGTCAATACCGAGGCTTTTGAGGTCGATCGACCTCTCAGCCTCGGCAAGCTTTTCGGCGTATGTAACGCCCCGCCCTTCCGCTTCCCGCTGCAGCGTTATTACTACCGCTGCGGTTCGCGGGGCGCGGAGGTTCGGGACGCTTTTTTTCGCGACGGGCTTCGCAGGCGCCTTAGCAGATGACTTGGTCGACGTCTTTACCTTCGCTGGACCTGTCGTCTTCTTCTTTTTCGTGACCTGGCTCCACGACTCGGTTGGAGCCAGGGTCACGGGTGCTGTTTCGGCAGTTGTGGCCGGCTGGCGCTCCCTGCGCGCAGCCTCCACCTCCTGCGCCGCAGCGCTCTTCTTCTTTCTGTTCCTCTTCCCCTGGCTTGGGGCAGAAGAGGAAGGAGCCAGCGGAGTGGCCTCGACAACATCCATGTCCGTCACCTCCACCCCAGATGTGGAGGGGACGGCAGAAGATTGCGTGGCGGCAGGGGCGCCAGACGACTTTTTGCCCTTGCCTTTTTTAGGGCGTGGAGGCGCAGAGGCGCCGACCACAGGGCCCGTGGAAGGACCGACAGGAGTCTCAGCAGCCGCAGCGGCACTGCGGGCTGCGTTGCGAGCGTCCGCTGCAAGAGGTGGACGCAACCGGGGCTCAGGCAGGAGCCTGTTTTCCACCCCTCCGAAGCGTGCGTCAATGACGAACATGATTTCCTCACGTGTCATTGACGGTTGTGGAGGGGGAGCGGCGCTGGCCTGCCGCTTCGTCCACTCTAGCTCCTTCTGCACAGATTGGAGCTCGCCTTTCAAGTACAAAATTTCGTCGTTTACTTTGAGGGAGACTAGCTCCCTCACGTGCTCCAGGATGGAGCCAGACGCGCTCCTGAGCCCCTGGACGCTCTGTCCCTTCAGGCGGGAGGACTTGTACGCTATTTCTTGAATATACGCACAAGCCTCCTCTACCGCCTTCGATAACTGTTCGGATCTGGGTCCCCGAACAGTCACCGGCGTCGGCGCCTTTTCCGGCGCAGGTTGTTCGCGGAGGAAGGAGTTTCGCCTCTCCTCCCGCCGTCTTCTCTCCTCTTCTTGCGCGAGCTCCCGCTCCGCCTGCTGCTCGAGCTCGCGCTCTTCGGCCGCGACGAGGTCGGCCTTGGCTTTCGCCAGGCCGACGTACTGCCCTGTCGTAGGCGGGCGGCCACGCCCTCGTTTACCGGGCTGGCCCCGAATGGTGCTGGAGCCAGCCGACTCGTTCCCGTCACTGTCCGACTCCCCAGGACTTTTGCTGTTGCAGCGCTTGCGCTGCCACAGCCTTGGGGTCGGAGAGTGACGGGACGAAACCGTCTTCTTCGATTTGCAGCTGCTGTCGGACTCCGACAGCATCTGCTCGTCACACCTTAAAGTGACGGCGTCGCAACGCGACAGCGCCACTTTAACTTCTTTGAGACCCGAGATTGGGGTCCCGGGTCTCACCACTCCTCTATCGTCAGCCACATCGTTGAGCATTCGGTTGTCCATATTTCGTTCGCCAATTGTCGTTTTAAAAAATAAGTTGTCATTAGAATTTTCCATACTGTTCCCACGAGTATGAGACGAAAAGGTACACTCCCTGGGTGACGCTCATTCCAGGGAGCGGGCTACATACTGTAGGGTTCGCCAGGTGCCCGTACAGGTTTTAACGACTTCGCTGTCGGGTGTTAAAGACTGTCCTTGTCGCGGGCCGACCAATAAAGGCAAGCCCTCCGGTCCCTAAGGACACCACGTACCGACTGGAGCCACCAGTCAGATGGTTGCGATGACCCTGGGGATTACGGAACGCGAGGAGGATGGCTGGTCCTCCCCAACACCGACGCAAGTGTAGACCTCTGCGCGAGCAGTAGGCCTACGCGTCCCCGACTCTCTCCGCTTCTACCGGCCATTACCGGGAGCGTACGACAGCAAGCTGCGTCGCGCTGCTACCACCGGTCTCCGGGAGCTGCTGCGACGCCGCAGACCTTGCAGGCCCGCCAAAACCACGACCCCCTCGTGCAATGGGGTCAGCTGTGGTCGGAAAAAACCACCAACAAGCACTGCGCTTCTACCGGCCGCAGCCGGGAGCGGACGTCTCACTATGTCGCGGCGGTGAACGCCGAAACCGCAGGCCCAGCAGGCCCGCCATACCACGACCCCCTTCGACATGGGGTCGGTTGTCGGGATATTGGTTCATCGACTTACAGGGGCAGCAGATTTTAGCGCTGCGCCTATTAGCCGACTATCCAGGATGCACCGTCTTAGTCCAGTTGCCACTCCCCCCGGGCATATAGCCCGAAGGGATAGGAAACCGGTCCAAGCTCACGAGGAGGTTTCCCGACCTAGCACCCCGCCCCAGGTTAGGTTAGGTTTTTTTTTTTTTTTTGTTGACGCGGGGAATGCGTTTAGGCACCGTCATCCCAGCTACGGGGGTAGCTGGGACGGTGTGTGGGACTCACCGGTCCCAAACAGGGACCGTCCTACCCACTAAACCCCGCGGTGTTCCTCCTCACCCTATAGCCGGGCCGAGGGATATGAAGAGCAGATTCTACATCGACCCGGCTAGGGATGCCCCGTAGGGTTGGGGCTCTCCTCGGGGGACCAGATGGTCGGCCCCCGGAGCTCCCTAAGGAGCTGAAGAAAACAAGCCCGCATCGCACCACTCTCGAGCGCCCCTCTGAAAGCAGAGGGGGTAGAGAGCGGCCGAGCGGGCGGGCACTAAGGCACCTCCGGAACACGGGGAGGTGCCTTCCGCCAAACGATCATCGGTGGGTGAGGTCCCCCGACCACCACCCACCGGGACAACACTAGTCGGGAGCGCGCATGAACTGACCCATGCGACGCCCCCGAACCGGACGACGAGGCGGGAGCGTTTGACCTGCACGCTCCCGCACCCGCAATTCCTCTCTCTTGGCCGCCATCACCTCACAAGCAAACGAGGTGACAGCGGCCCAACACTCCTGGCTGCCGACCATGGCTCGCACCACGGCCGGCAGCGACAAATCGTTTCCAACTTGGCCCGTGAGGGCGACACGCGGCCCGTCCCACGCCGCGCACTCGGCGAGCGTGTGCTCTGCCGAGTCCACGGCACCACTTGGGCAGTGACGGCACACGGGGTCCGACTCCACACCCACCACCTCCCACAGGTACTTGGCGAAACAGCCATGTCCTGTGAGGAGCTGAGTGAGGTGGTACGTCGGCGCTCCGTGCGCCCTCTCTACCCAAGGCCGAAGAATGGGCCGGACAGCCCCCACGAGCCGCACACTCGCGGAGGGACACTCCAACCTGTTGGCCCACTTCCGGAAGAGATCGTCGCGAGCAGACTGTCTCCAGCGATCGATCTCGTCCGGGAGTGGGCGACCTCCATTCATCCGTACCAGGGCGCTTTCCTCGTACACGCGCTTGAGGACTCCAGCCTCGAGATCCCAAGGGGGGCTCCCGCCAATCAAACACGCCGCCCCGTAAGAGACGGTGCAGTACGCTCGCGCCGCCCTCTGCGCAATCACCCGCTGCGGTCTCCGCAGCAGGGGGATGGTTTTGGCGCAGAGAGCGTCCGACCAAATAGGCGCTCCGTAGAGCGCCTTGGAGCGCACTACACCGTCGTAGAGACGGCGACATGCACTTTCCGGCCCCCCTTTATTGGGGAGCAGCCGCGCCAGCCTTCCGGCGTATGACACCAGTTTGGGTGCCAGGCGCCGGAAGTGCTCGACGAAACCCCATCGGCTATCGAGGACCAATCCTAGGTACTTCATGGTCTCCCCGATAGCGATGGGGGTGCCGCTCACCACAATGGCGGAATCTCGAGGTGGCCCCCGACGAGGCCCGTGGAAGAACACGGCCTCGGACTTATCGAGAGCCACCTGGAGTCCCAGCGCCCTGATGCGGCTGACCACCTGGGCAACGCCCGCGGTGGCCAGAACCTTCGCGTCCCGGAACTCTGGGCCCCGCGCGGTGACAAGGGTGTCGTCGGCGTAACACAAAATACCGACGCCCCTGAGCGTGGCACCGCGCAGGACCCAGTCGTAGCCGATGTTCCACAGGAGCGGACCAAGCACCGACCCCTGCGGAACACCGCACGACATCTCCTTGCGGACTATTCCCGACCGGGCCGGGTAGATAATGGCCCGGTCCACGAAATAGTCCGCAAGGACGCGCCTGAGGTACCACGGGACATTGTGGTACCTCAGCGCCTCGGCGATGGTCTGCCAGGGGATGGTGTTGAAGGCGTTCGCGATGTCCAGCGACACCGCCAACAACACCTCCCCCCGACCGACCGCCTCTTGGACGCTGTCCCTGAGTCGGGAGATGGCGTCCAGGGTAGACCGCCCGCGACGGAACCCGTACTGGCCGCCGTCGAGATTGGGCCCCGCCCCCTCAAGGTGCCCGACGAGACGAGCAGCGAGCACCCGCTCGAAAAGCTTGCTCATCTCGCCGAGCAGAACAATGGGGCGGTAGGCCGACGGCGACTCGACGGGGCGCCCGTGCTTCTTAAGCAGCACGAGCTTCCCCGTCTTCCACGTTCGCGGGACTCTACCCGACGCCAAACACTCCGACATCAGGGAGAGCGTCTCTTCTTCGAACGCCGGCATGACCAGGGCGACGACCCGCCCCGGGATGCCGTCCGGTCCGGGGGCGCGGTGTCTCAACTTGAGCTTGAGAACCGCCGCCCCCAACTCGGCATCGGACACGGGCGGGATCGCCTCCGTGTCAGCCGGCGTTCCATCTGGTGCTGCCATACTCGGCGGGACCCACTCTTCCCGCGCAGGGAAGAGGGAGCTGACGATCTCTGTCACGAAGGTGGGCTCGAGAGACCTGGTAAGCGGGGGCGCATAAGGCCGGAGTTTGTCGTTCACGGCCTTATACGGGCGCCCCCACGGATCTCCGTTCAATGTCTCGAGCCACACCTTCCATGACTCATCTTTGGCGGCCTTGATTGCCGAGCGAAGGGCCGCTCGGGCGTCCCGGTATGCGGCGCGCAACTCCTCCATGAGGACAGGGTTTCCGTTCCTTCGACCGCGGTAGCGGGTGTACCGACGCTGGGCTGCGTGACTAGCAGCACGCAGCCCCTCCAGGTCGTCGTTCCACCAGTACACCCGCCGCCGCGGGTGAGCTGATCCTGCCCTCCGCATCGCCGCATCGCAGACGCGGGTCAGAGCCTCGGACAACCGCTCCGACCTCGCGTCTACGTCCGGGTTTCCGCCAAACGCGGCCCATCGCTCGACGATGGCCGCCTCTTCCGCCAGCTCCCGGTTAAGCGATTTTAGTCGCCACCGTGGGCCCTCACCGGCCAGGGGACGGTCCTGAGCCCTCAGGGCGGGGGAGACGATATCGAACCGGACATAGCGGTGGTCCGACATCGTCTCCACCTCCGTTACCACCCTCCAGCCACGTACGTGGTTCGCCAGGCCAGAACTGGCGAAGGACACGTCCACGATGGACGTGTTCCCGTTCTCCCCCACGTACGTGGGGACCGTCCCCTGGTTCAGCAACACCAGATCCATGGACACCGCCCAATCCTCCAACAACTCCCCCCGCAAGTCCGTCGCCGGAGATCCCCACGCCGTAGAGTGGGCGTTGAAGTCCCCGACGACGATGAGCGGGGTGGGGTGTGCTTCCGCCACAAGAGCCCCGAGCTCAACGAGTAACTGCTCAAACTGAGCACGGGTCTTCCTGGGCGGACAGTACACCCCGATCACTGCAGCGTCTCCCAGCAGCGCGAGGACGCACATTCGTCCTTTGGACACCTTATCGAAGGCGCCCCGCTGGGAGACGATAGCCACTCCACCGTCGCGGTCGCTGGCCCAATCATCACGGGCACGAACCGCGTACGGTTCGGCGACTACAGCCACGGTCGTCTGCCACCGCGTTACGGACTGGATCAAAACATCCTGGGCCGCAGCGCAGTGCCTGACGTTGGCCTGCAGGACCGAGAATGTGGACATTTAAGATTGGGTGGTGTCCATAACCTCCTCAGTTTGGGTGGGAGCGGGGTCCGCGACCGGCCCGACCCGCTTCCCACCGACTCCTCCTCGGCGACGACGCCGCTTTTTCGACGCCGCCAGGCAAGCCTTGGCGCCCAGGCGGTGCGCAGCGGTCTCTCCCGCCGCCGCACACACGGGGCAGTGCGGTTCCGCGGCGCAGCCGGCCGCCTTGTGGCCGGGCTGCCCGCAGCGGAAGCACAGGGCGCTGCGGTCAACTCCCGCAGCACACCTGGCCCCCACATGCCCCACATCCAGGCAGCGGAAGCATCGCTGCGGCCTGGGGTCCAAAAGGACCGCACGAACGCGGGTCCATCCAATTGTTAGAGGGCGGCCATCTGTGATTAGCTTGGCCGCCGCAACCGGGCACTTGACCCACGCCGTGCCCTCCCTTGCTGCCTGGCGAGTGATCTGACCAACGGTGACGCTGGTGGCGGCGCACCCTCCAACTTCCGCCACCACCCGCGCCACGACCTCCTTGGTTGCTGAATCGCCAAGACCGGAGATGCGCAGCTCCGCGCACTTCTCCGGCCTGGCGACACGAACGTCGTCGCCGAGGGACGCCCTTAATTTTTCCGCCAATGCGTCCGCTTTGGCACTCCTCTCCGCACCAGCCACCTCGAGGATACGTCCCCCGGTGGCTGCAGTGCGGAAGCGCAGGCCGTCGATGCCGAGGCTTTTGAGGTCGATTGACCTCTCAGCCTCGGCAAGTTTTTCGGCGTAAGTCACGCCCCGAACCTCCGCTTCCCGCTGCAGCGTTATAACCACTGCTGCGGTTCGCGGTGCGCGGAGATTCGGGGCGCTCTTCTTTGCGCCTGTCTTCGCGGGTGCCCTAGCGGGCGCATTAGCGGGTTTCTTCGGCCGCTTGACAACGTTGTTCCACGTCTCAGTTTGGGACTGAGACGTGGAAGCTGGGGCCGGTTGATTTAAGGCCGACTGACGCTCCTGGCGCGTCGCCTCCACCTCACGCGCCGCAGCGCTCTTCTTCTTCCTTCTGTTCTTCTTCTCCCCCTGAGTTGGGAGAGAAGAAGAAGAGGCCGACGGAACGGCCGCGACAGAATCCTCCACCACTGATGTGGAGGGGACAGCAGGTAGAGGCGCGGCGGCAGAGGCGCCAGCGGCCTTGCGCTTTGAGCGCGCGGGCGCCGAAGCGCCGACGGAAGGGCCCGATGACTGGGCGACAGGTGCACCGCCAGGTGCCGGAGCACCGGCCATGCGGGCAGCGTTGCGTGCGTCCGCCGCTAGGGGAGGACGCAACCGAGGCGCCGGGAGCAGCCGATCCTCAAAGCCGGCGCGGCGCGCGTCGATGAGGAACAGCACCTCATCACGCGACAGCCCCGCCGACGGTGTTGGAGCGGCGCTCAACTGGCGCCTCAACTCCTCCATTTGGCCACGCACGGCCGCGAGTTCTCCCTTCAAGCGCATGACCTCGTCACTGCACTTGAGGGAGGCCATCTCTCGCATGTGCTCCAGTATCGACCCGGCGGCACTCCGCAGGCCCTGGACGCTCTGGCCCTTCAGGCGGGAGGATTTGTAGGCGATCGTATCGATCGCCTTCACCGCCTCCTCTACCGCCTTCGACAGCTGCTCGCACCTGAGAACCGGAGCAGCTGCCGACGTCGACGCCTCCTCCAGCGTCGGGGATTTCCGGAGGAAGGAACGTCGCGTCTCCTCCTGCCTCAGACGTTCCTCCTCCTTTTCCCGGAATTCGTCCCGCGCGAGCTCTTCCTCCGCTTGGAGCTCGAGCTCGCGCTCCTGGGCCGCGATATAGTTGGCCCTGGCTTGGGCCAGGCCAACATATTTACCGGTTGTGGGCGGGCGCCCACGCCCTCTTTTTACGGACTGGCCCCTGATGGTGCTGGGGCCAGCCGACTCCTCACCGTCGCTCCCCGACTCCCCAGGGCTTTTACTGTTGCAGCGCTTGCGCTGCCACAACCTGGGAGTCGGGGAGGGACGGGAAGAAACCGTCATCATCGACTGGCAGCTGCTATCGGAGTCCGACAGCCGCTGCCAGTCGCATTTGATGCTGCTTCCAGAAGCCTGCGGGGTCGTATCGCAGCGCGACAGCGACACCCGCAGCTCCCTCTCGCCCGGGGTTGGAGTCCCGGGCCTCGACACTTTCGCGTCACACTCTTCATCGCAATTCCTTATTTCACTCATAATGAAACACTGATAACAAGATTTTATGGCCACAAGTACAGTCGATGCAGTTCGGTCACCCAACTTGCCACTCCGTTACGGTGGTCAAGTTGGGGTCCAGGGCGGACGACGTGGACGTATGCTATCGACACTTGGGGCCCCGCCCCGCCTCGGCGACGGTTAGGTTAGGTTAGGTTAGGTTTTTTTTTTGTTGACGCGGGGAATGCATTTAGGCACCGTCATCCCAGCTACGGGGGTAGCTGGGACGGTGTGTGGGACTCACCGGTCCCGGAAGAAGGGACCGTCCTACCCACTAAACCCCGCGGTGTTCCTCCTCACCCTATAGCCGGGCCGAGGGATATGAAGATGAAGATTCAACGTCGACCCGGCTAGGGATGCCCCGTAAGGATGGGGCTCTCCTCGGGGGACCAGATGGTCGGCCCCCCGGAGCTCCCTAAGGAGCTGACGAAATACAAGCCCGCATCGCACCGCCCTCGAACGTCCCTCTGAAAGCAGAGGGGGCAGAGAGCGGCCGAGCGGGCGGGCACTAAGGCACCTCCGGAACACGGGGAGGTGCCTTCCGCCAAACGATTATCGGTGGGTGAGGTCCCCCGACCATCACCCACCGGTACAACACTAGTCGGGGGCGCGCACGAACGCTGCCATGCGGCGCCCCCGAACCGGACGGCGAGGCGGGAGCGTTTGGCCTGCACGCTCCCGCACCCGCAGCTCCTCTCTCTTGGCCGCCATCACCTCACAAGCAAACGAGGTGACGGCGGCCCAACACTCCTGGCTGCCGACCATGGCTCGCACCACGGCCGGCAGCGACAAATTATTTCCGATCTGGCCCGTGAGGGCGACACGCGGCCCGTCCCACGCCGCGCACTCGGCGAGTGTGTGCTCAGCCGAGTCCACGGCGCCACTTGGGCAGTGACGGCACACGGGGTCCGACTCCACACCCACCACCTCCCACAGGTACTTGGCGAAACAGCCATGTCCTGTGAGGAGCTGAGTGAGGTGGTACGTCGGCGCACCGTGCGCCCTCTCTACCCAAGGCCGAAGAACGGGTCGGACAGCCCCCACGAGCCGCACGCTCGCGGAGGGACACTCCAACCTATTGGCCCACTTCCGGAAGAGATCGTCGCGAGCAGACTGTCTCCAGCGATCGATCTCGTCCGGAAGTGGGCGACCTCCATTCATCCGCACCAGGGCGAGGTTAGGTTAGGTTAGGTTAGGTTAGGTTAGGTTAGGTTTTTTTTTTTTTTTTTTTTTTTGTTGACGCGGGGAATGCATTTAGGCACCGTCATCCCAGCTACGGGGGTAGCTGGGACGGTGTGTGGGACTCACCGGTCCCGAAAACAGGGACCGTCCTACCCACTAAACCCCGCGGTGTTCCGACTCACCCTATAGCCGGGCCGAGGGATATGAAGATGTAGATTCTACGTCGACCCGGCTAGGGATGCCCCGTAGGGTTGGGGCTCTCCTCGGGGGGCAAGATGGTCGGCCCCCCGGAGCTCCCTAAGGAGCTGAAGAAAACAAGCCCGCATCGCACCGCCCTCGTACGTCCCTCTGGAAGCAGAGGGGGCAGAGAGCGGCCGAGCGGGCGGGCACTAAGGCACCTCCGGAACACGGGGAGGTGCCTTCCGCCAAACGATCATCGGTGGGTGAGGTCCCCCGACCATCACCCACCGGTACAACACTAGTCGGGGGCGCGCACGAACGCTGCCATGCGGCGGCCCCGAACCGGACGGCGAGGCGGGAGCGTTTGGCCTGCACGCTCCCGTACCCGCAGCTCCTCTCTCTTGGCCGCCATCACCTCACAAGCAAACGAGGTGACGGCGGCCCAACACTCCTGGCTGCCGACCATGGCTCGCACCACGGCCGGCAGCGACAAATTATTTCCGATCTGGCCGACACGCGGCCCGTCCCACGCCGCGCACTCGGCGAGTGTGTGCTCAGCCGAGTCCACGGCGCCACTTGGGCAGTGACGGCACACGGGGTCCGACTCCACACCCACCACCTCCCACAGGTACTTGGCGAAACAGCCATGTCCTGTGAGGAGCTGAGTGAGGTGGTACGTCGGCGCACCGTGCGCCCTCTCTACCCAAGGCCGAAGAACGGGCCGGACAGCCCCCACGAGCCGCACGCTCGCGGAGGGACACTCCAACCTATTGGCCCACTTTCGGAAGAGATCGTCGCGAGCAGACTGTCTCCAGCGATCGATCTCGTCCGGAAGTGGGCGACCTCCATTCACCCGCACCAGGGCGCTCTCCTCGTACACGCGCTTAAGGACTCCAGCCTCGAGATCCCAAGGGGGGCTCCCGCCAATCAAACACGCCGCCTCGTAAGAGACGGTGCAGTACGCTCGCGCCGCCCTCTGCGCAATCACCCGCTGCGGTCTCCGCAGCAGGGGGATGGTTTTGGCGCAGAGAGCGTCCGACCAAATAGGCGCTCCGTAGAGCGCCTTGGAGCGCACTACACCGTCGTAGAGACGGCGACATGCACTTTCCGGCCCCCCTTTATTGGGGAGCAGCCGCGCCAGCCCTCCGGCGTATGACACCAGTTTGGGTGCCAGGCGCCGGAAGTGCTCGACGAAACCCCATCGACTATCGAGGACCAGTCCTAGGTACTTCATGGTCTCCCCGATAGCGATGGGGGTGCCGCTCACCACAATGGCGGAATCTCGAGGTGGCCCCCGACGAGGCCCGTGGAAAAACACGGCCTCGGACTTATCGAGAGCCACCTGGAGTCCCAGCGCCCTGATGCGGCTGACCACCTGGGCAACGCCCGCGGTGGCCAGAACCTTCGCGTCCCTGAATTCTGGGCCCCGCGCGGTGACGAGGGTGTCGTCGGCGTAACACAAAATACCGACGCCCCTGAGCGTGGCACCGCGCAGGACCCAGTCGTAGCCGATGTTCCACAGGAGCGGACCAAGCACCGACCCCTGTGGAACACCGCACGACATCTCCTTGCGGACTATTCCCGACCGGGCCGGGTAGATGATGGCCCGGTCCACGAAGTAGTCCGCAAGGACGCGCCTGAGGTACCACGGGACCTTGTGGTACCTCAGCGCCTCGGCGATGGTCTGCCAGGGGATGGTGTTGAAGGCGTTCGCGATGTCCAGCGACACCGCCAACAACACCTCCCCCCGACCGACCGCCTCTTGGACGCTGTCCCTGAGTCGGGAGATGGCGTCCAGGGTAGACCGCCCGCGACCAAACACTCCGACATCAGGGAGAGCGTCTCCTCTTCGAACGCCGGCATGACCAGGGCGACGACCCGCCCTGGGATGCCGTCCGGACCGGGGGCGCGGTGTCTCAACTTGAGTTTGAGAACAGCCGCCCCCAACTCGGCATCGGACACGGGCGGGATCGCCTCCGTGTCAGCCGGCGTTCCATCTGGTGCTGCCATACTCGGCGGGACCCACTCTACCCGCGCAGGGAAGAAGGAGCTGACAACATCATTCACGAAGGTGGGCTCGAGAGACCTGGTGAGCGGGGGCGCATAAGGCCGGAGTTTGTCGCTCACGGCCTTATACGGGCGCCCCCACGGATCTCCGTTCAAAGTCTCGAGCCACACCTTCCATGACTCGTCCTTCGCGGCCTTGATTGCCGAGCGAAGGGCCGCTCGGGCGTCCCGGTATGCGGCGCGCAACTCTTCTTCGAGGACAGGGTTCCTGGCCCTACGACCGCGGTAGCGGGTGTACCTCCGTTGGGCTGCGTGACTAGCGGCACGCAGCCCCTCAAGGTTGTCATTCCACCAATACACCCGCCGCCGCGGGTGGACAGACCCTGCCCTCCGCATCGCCGCATCGCAGACGCGAGTCAGAGCCTCAGATAACCGCTCCGACCTCGCGTCTACGTCCGGACTCCCACCGAAAGCGGCCCATCGCTCGACGATGGCCGCCTCTTCTGCCAGCTCCCGGTTCAGCGTGTTTAACCGCCACCGTGGGCCCTCACCGGCCAGGGGACGATCCTGGGTCCTCAGGGCGGGGGAGACGAATTCGAACCGTACGTACCGGTGGTCCGACATCGTCTCCACCTCCGTGACCACCCTCCACCCACGTACGTGGTTCGCCAGGTCAGAACTGGCGAAGGACAGGTCAACAATGGACCTGTTGCCATTGTCCCCCACGTACGTGTGGACCGCCCCCTGGTTCAGCAACACCAGATCCATGGACACCGCCCAATCCTCCAACAACTCCCCCCGCAAGTCCGTCGCCGGAGATCCCCACGCCGTAGAGTGGGCGTTGAAGTCCCCGACGACGATGAGCGGGGTGGGGTGTGCTTCCGCCACAAGAGCCCCGAGCTCAACGAGTAACTGCTCAAATTGAGCACGGGTCTTCCTGGGCGGACAGTACACCCCGATCACTGCAGCGTCTCCCAGCAGCGCGAGGACGCACATTCGTCCTTGGGACACCCTATCAAAGGCGCCCCGCTGGGAGACGATAGCCACTTCACCGTCGCGGTCGCTGGCCCAATCATCACGGGCTCGAACCGCGTACGGTTCGGCGACTACAGCCACGGTCGTCTGCCACTGCGCTACGGACTGGATCAAAACATCCTGGGCCGCAGCGCAGTGCCTGACGTTGGCCTGCAGGACCGAGAATGTGGACATCTAGGATTGAGCGGTGTCCATAACCTCCTCAGTTTGGGTGGGAGCGGGGTCCATGACCGGCCCGACCCGCTTCCCAACGACACCTCCTCGACGACGACGCCGCTTTTTTGACGCCGCCAGGTAAGCCTTGGCACCCAGGCGGTGCGCAGCGGCCTCTCCCGCCGCAGCACACACGGGGCAATGCGGATCCGCGTTGCAGCCGGCCGCTTTGTGGCCGGGCTGCCCGCAGCGGAAGCACAGGGCGCTGCGGTCAACTCCCGCAGCACACCTGGCCCCCACATGCCCCACATCCAGGCAGCGGAAGCACCGCTGCGGCCTGGAGTCCAGAAGGACCGCACGGACGCGGGTCCAGCCAATGACGAGGGCGCGGCCATCTGTGATTAATTTGGCCGCTGCGACCGGGCACTTGACCCACGCCGTGCCCTCCCTTGTTGCCTGGCGGGTAATTTCGCCAACGGTGACGCTGGTGGCGGCGCACCCTCCAACTTCCGCCACCACCCGCGCCACGACCTCCTTGGTTGCGGCGTCGCCAAGACCGGAGATGCGCAACTCCGCGCACTTCTCCCGTCTGGCGACGCGAACGTCGTCGCCGAGGGATTCCCTTAACTTGGCCGCCAATGCGTCCGCCTAGGCGCCCCTATCCGCACCCGCCACCTCGAGGATGCGACCCCCGGTGACCGCGGTGCGGAAACGCAAACCCTCGATGCCGAGGCTTTTGAGGTCGATTGACCTCTCAGCCTCGGCAAGCTTCTTCGCATAGGTAACACCCCGCTCCTCCGCTCCTCGCTGCAGCGTGATGACTACTGCTGCAGTTCGCGGTGAGCGGAGGTTCGGGGCGCTCCCCTTACCGCCAGATTTTGAGGGCGCCTTAGCGGGCGCATTGGCGGGCTTCGATGCCGCTTTCTTCTTGGGCCGCTTAGCAACTTCATTCCACGTCTCAGTACGGGACTGAGACGTGGAGGCCGGTATTTCGGTTGAGGCCGGCTGGCGCTCCCGGTGCGTCGCCTCCACCTCACGCGCCGCAGCGCTCTTCTTCTTCTTCCTGTTCCTCTTCTCCCCCTGGGTTGGGAGAGAAGAAGAAGAGGCCGACGGAACGGCCGCGACAGAATCCGTCACCTCCACCACAGATATGGAGGCGACGGCAGGTAGAGGCGCGGCGGCAGAGGCGCCAGCGGCCTTGCGCTTTGAGCGCGTGGGCGCCGAAGCGCCGACGGAAGGGCCCTTTGAGGGGGCGACAGGTGCACCGCCGGGTGCTGGAGCATTGGCCATACGGGCATCATTGCGCGCGTCCGCCGCGAGGGGAGGACGCAACCGAGGCGCCGGGAGCAGCCGATCCTCGAAGCCGGCGCGGCGCGCGTCGATGAGGTACAACACCTCATCCCGCGACAGCCCCGCCGACGGTGTTGGAGCAGCGCTCATCTGGCGCCTCATTTCCTCCATCTGGGCCCGCACGGCCACGAGCTCTCCCTTAAGACGCATTATTTCGTCGTTGCATTTGAGGGAGGCCATCTCCCTCATGTGCTCCAGTATTGACCCGGCGGCACTCCGCAGGCCCTGGACGCTCTGGCCCTTCAGGCGGGAGGATTTGTAGGCGATCGTATCGATCGCCTTCACCGCCTCCTCTACCGCCTTCGACAGCTGCTCGCACCGCAATACCGGAGCAGCTGCCGACGTCGACGCCTCCTCCTCCATTGTCGGGGATTTGCGGAGGAAGGAGAGTCGCCTCTCCTCCCGCCGCCGACGCTCCTCCGACGCTTCGTGTGCGGCCTGCGCGAGCTCTTCCTCCGCTTGGAGCTCGAGCTCGCGCTCCTGGGCCGCAATATAGTTGGCCTTGGCTTGGGCCAGGCCAACATACTGGCCGGTCGTTGGAGGGCGCCCACGCCCTCTTTTACCGGGCTGGCCCCTGATGGTGCTGGGGCCAGCCGACTCCTCACCGTCGCTGCCCGACTCCCCAGGGCTTTTACTGTTGCAGCGCTTGCGCTGCCACAACCTGGGAGTCGGGGAGGGACGGGAGGAAACCGTCATCATAGACTGGCAGCTGCTATCGGAGTCCGACAGCCGCTGCCAGTCGCATTTAATCGCGCTTTCCGAGAGCGAATTGCGGGTGTCTTCAATTTATCATCCATGTTGGAACAACGATATTTAGCAATTTTTATGGCCACAAGTACAGTCGTTGCAATTCGGTCACCCAACTTGCCACTCCGTTACGGTGGTCAAGTTGGGGTCCAGGGCGGACGACGTGGACGTATGCTAACGACACTTGGGGCCCCGCCCCAGGTTAGGTTTTCTTTTTTTTTTTTTTTTTTTTGTTGACGCGGGGAATGCATTTAGGCACCGTCATCCCAGCTACGGGGGTAGCTGGGACGGTGTGTGGGACTCACCGGTCCCGAAAACAGGGACCGTCCTACCCACTAAACCCCGCGGTGTTCCCCAGGTTTTTTTTTTTTTTTTTTTTTTTTTTTTTTTTTTTTTTTTTTTTTTTTTTTTGTGACGCGGGGAATGCGTTTAGGCACCGTCATCCCAGCTACGGGGGTAGCTGGGACGGTGTGTGGGACTCACCGGTCCCGGAAGAAGGGACCGTCCTACCCACTAAACCCCGCGGTGTTCCGACTCACCCTATAGCCGGGCCGAGGGATATGAAAAGTAGATTCTACATCGACCCGGCTAGGGATGCCCCGTAGGGTTGGGGCTCTCCTCGGGGGACCAGATGGTCGGCCCCCCGGAGCTCCCTAAGGAGCTGACGAAAAGACAAGACAAGCCCGCATCGCACCGCCCTCGAACGTCCCTCTGAAAGCAGAGGGGGCAGAGAGCGGCCGAGCGGGCGGGCACTAAGGCACCTCCGGAACACGGGGAGGTGCCTTCCGCCAAACGATCATCGGTGGGTGAGGTCCCCCGACCACCACCCACCGGGACAACACTAGTCGGGGCGCGCACGAACGCTGCCATGCGGCGCCCCCGAACCGGACGACGGGGCGGGAGCGTCAGTCCAGCACGCTCCCGCACCCGCAGCTCTTCTCTCTTTGCCGCCATCACCTCATTGGCAAAAGAGGTGACGGCGGCCCAACACTCCTGGCTGCCGACCATGGCTCGCACCACAGCCGGCAGCGACAGATCAACACCAACACGGCCCGTGAGGGCGACACGCGGCCCGTCCCACGCCGCGCACTCGGCGAGCGTGTGCTCTGCCGAGTCCACGGCGCCACTTGGGCAGTGACGGCACACGGGGTCCGACTCCACACCCACCACCTCCCACAGGTACTTGGCGAAACAGCCATGTCCTGTGAGGAGCTGAGTGAGGTGGTACGTCGGCGCACCGTGCGCCCTCTCCACCCAAGGCCGAAGAACGGGCCGGACAGCCCCCACGAGCCGCACACTCGCGGAGGGACACACCAACCTATTGGCCCACTTCCGGAAGAGATCGTCGCGAGCAGATTGTCTCCAGCGATCGATCTCGTCCGGGAGTGGGCGACCTCCATTTATCCGCACCAGGGCGCTTTCGTCATAAACGCGCTTGAGGACTCCAGCCTCGAGATCCCACGGGGGGCTTCCTCCAATTAGACACGCCGCCTCGTAAGAGACGGTGCAGTACGCTCGCGCCGCCCTCTGCGCAATCACCCGCTGCGGCCTCCGCAGCAGGGGGATGGTTTTGGCGCAGAGAGCGTCCGACCAAATAGGCGCTCCGTAGAGCGCCTTGGAGCGCACTACACCGTCGTAGAGACGGCGACATGCACTTTCCGGCCCCCCTTTATTGGGGAGCAGCCGCGCCAGCCTTCCGGCGTATGACACCAGTTTGGGTGCCAGGCGCCGGAAGTGCTCGACGAAACCCCATCGACTATCGAGGACCAATCCTAGATACTTCATGGTCTCCCCGATAGCGATGGGGGTGCCGCTCACCACAATGAAGGAATCTCGAGGTGGCCCCCGCCGAGGCCCGTGGAAAAACACGGCCTCGGACTTTTCGAGGGCCACCTGGAGTCCCAGCGCCCTGATGCGGCTGACCACCTGGGCAACGCCCGCGGTGGCCAGGACCTTCGCGTCCCTGAATTCTGGGCCCCGCGCGGTGACGAGGGTGTCGTCGGCGTAGCATATAATGCCGACCCCCGTAAGAGTTGCACCGCGCAGGACCCAGTCATAGCCGATGTTCCACAGGAGCGGACCAAGCACCGACCCCTGTGGAACACCGCACGACATCTCCTTGCGGACTATTCCCGACCGGGCCGGGTAGATAATGGCCCGGTCCACGAAATAGTCCGCAAGGACGCGCCTGAGGTACCACGGGACGTTGTGGTACCTCAGCGCCTCGGCGATGGTCTGCCAGGGGATGGTGTTGAAGGCGTTCGCGATGTCCAGCGACACCGCCAACAACACCTCCCCCCGACCGACCGCCTCTTCGACGCTGTCCCTGAGTCGGGAGATGGCGTCTAGGGTAGACCGCCCGCGACGGAACCCGTACTGGCCGCCGTCGAGGTTGGGCCCCGCCCCCTCAAGGTGCCCGACGAGACGAGCAGCGAGCACCCGCTCGAAAAGCTTGCTCATCTCGCCGAGCAAAACAATGGGGCGGTAGGCCGACGGCGACTCGACGGGGCGCCCGTGCTTCTTAAGCAGCACGAGCTTCCCCGTCTTCCACGTTCGCGGGATTCTACCCGACGCCAAACACTCCGACATCAGGGAGAGCGTCTCTTCTTCGAACGCCGGCATGACCAGGGCGACGACCCGCCCTGGGATGCCGTCCGGACCGGGGGCGCGGTGTCTCAACTTGAGCTTGAGAACCGCCGCCCCCAACTCGGCATCGGACACGGGCGGGATCGCCTCCGTGTCAGCCGGCGTTACGTCTGGTGCCGCCATACACGGCGGGACCCACTCTTCCCGCGCAGGGAATAGGGAGCTGACTACTTCATTGACGAAGGTGGGCTCGAGAGACCTGGTGAGCGGGGGCGCATAAGGCCGGAGTTTATCGCTCACGACCTTATACGGGCGCCCCCACGGATCTCCGCTCAACGTCTCGAGCCACACCTTCCACGACTCGTCTTTGGCGGCCTTGATTGCCGAGCGAAGGGCCGCTCGGGCGTCCCGGTATGCGGCGCGCAACTGCTCCTCGAGGACAGGGTTTCTGTCCCTTCGACCGCGGTAGCGGGTGTACCGACGCTGGGCTGCGTGACTAGCAGCACGCAGCCCCTCAAGGTCATCATTCCACCAATACACCCGCCGCCGCGGGTGGACTGACCCTGCCCTCCGCATCGCCGCATCGCAGACGCGAGTCAGAGCCTCCGACAACCGCTCCGACCTCGCGTCTACGTCCGGGTTCCCGCCAAACGTGGCCCATCGCTCGACGATGGCCGCCTCTTCCGCCAGCTCCCGGTTAAGCGTCTTTAGTCGCCACCGTGGGCCCTCACCGGCCAGGGGACGATCCTGAGCCCTCAGGGCGGGGGAGACGATATCGAACCGGACATACCGGTGGTCCGACATCGTCTCCACCTCCGTTACCACCCTCCAGCCACGTACGTGGTTCGCCAGGCCAGAACTGGCGAAGGACACGTCCACGATGGACGTGTTCCCGTTTTCTCCCACGTACGTGGGGACCGTCCCCTGATTTAGCAGCACCAGACCCATGGACACCGCCCAATCCTCCAATAACTCACCCCGCAAGTCAGTCGCCGGAGATCCCCACGCCGTAGAGTGGGCGTTAAAGTCTCCGACGACGACAAGCGGGGTGGGGTGTGCTTCCGCCACAAGAACCCCGAGCTCAACGAGTAACTGCTCGAATTGAGCACGGGTCTTCCTGGGCGGACAGTACACCTCGATCACTGCAGCGTCTCCCAGCAGCGCGAGGACGCACATTCGTCCTTTGAACACCCGATCAAAGGCGCCCCGCTGGGAGACGATAGCCACCTCACCGTCGCGGTCGCTGGCCCAATCATCGCGGGCACGAACCGCGTACGGTTCGGCGACTACAGCCACGGTCGTCTGCCACTGCGCTACGGACTGGATCAAAACATCCTGGGCCGCAGCGCAGTGCCTGACGTTGGCCTGCAGAACCGAGAATGTGGACATTTATGTTTGAGCGGTGTCCATCACCTCCACAGATTGGGTGGGAGCGGGGTCCGCGACCGGCCCGACCCGCCTCCCACCGACACCTCCTCGACGACGACGCGAGCGCGTCCTCGATGCCGCCAGACAAGTTTTGGTGCCCAGGCGGTGCGCAGCGGCCTCTCCCGCCGCAGCACACACGGGGCAATTTGGCTCCGCACTGCAGCCGGCCGCTTTGTGACCAGGCTGCCCACACCTGAAGCACAGGGCGCTGCGATCACTTTCCGCAGCGCACCTGGCCCCCACATGCCCCACGTCCAGGCAGCGGAAGCACCGCTGCGGCCTGGGCTCCAAGAGGACCGCACGGACGCGGGTCCAACCAATAACGAGAGCGCGGCCATCTGTTACTAGTTTGGCCGCCGCGACGGGGCATTTCACCCACGCCGTGCCCTCTCTGCCTGTCTGACGGACGATAGCTCCGACAACGACGCTGGTGGTGGCGCAACCTCCAACGTCCGCCACCACCTGCGCCACACCCTCCTTCGTAGCTGAATCGCCCAGACCGGAGATGCGCAGCTCCGCGCACTTCTCCGGCCTGGCGACACGAACGTCGTCGCCGAGGGATGCCCTGAGTCTTGACGCCAAGGCGTCCGCTTTCGCGCCTCTATCCGCACCCGCCACCTCAAGTATGCGACCCCCGGTGGCCGCAGTGCGGAAGCGCAGGCCGTCAATACCGAGGCTTTTGAGGTCGATCGACCTCTCAGCCTCGGCAAGCTTTTCTGCGTAGGTAACGCCCCGACTCTCCGCTTCTCGCTGCAGCGTGATTACCACAGCTGCAGTTCGCGGCGCACGGAGGTTCGGAGCGCTCTTCGTCTTAACGGGCCTCGCGGGCGCCTTAGCGGACGCATTGGCGGGCGTCGATGCCATCTTCCTGGTTTTCTTCGGCCGCTTCACCACATTATTCCACGTCTCAGTTTGGGACTGAGACGTGGGGGCCGGTTGAGACGTAGGGGCCGGTTGAGTAGAAACTGGCTGGCGCTCTCTTCGCGTCGCCTCGGCCTCAAGCGCCGCAGCGCTCCTCCTCTGTTTCTTGTTCTTCTTCTTCCCCTTGGATGGGGCAGAAGAAGAAGAGGCCGGCGGAGCGGCCACGACCGATTCAGTCACCTCCACCACAGACGTGGAGGGGACGGGAGGCACAGGAGCGGCGGCAGAGGCGCCAGCGGCCTTTCTCTTTGAACGCGTGGGCGCAGGAGCGCCGACGGAAGGGCCCACGGAAGGACCGACAGAAGCACCGCCGGGTGCTGAAGCAGTGGCCGTGCGGGCGGCGTTGCGCGCGTCCGCCGCAAGGGGAGGACGCAACCGAGGCGCCGGGAGCAGCCGGTCCTCGAAGCCGGCGCGGCGCGCGTCGATGAGGTACAGCACCTCATCGCGCGACAGCCCCGCCGACCGAGCAGGAGCGGCGCTCATCTGGCGCCGCATCTCCTCCATCTCAGCCCGCACAGCCGTGAGCTCTCCCTTAAGACGAAGGACCTCCGCGTTACACGTGAGGGAGGCCATCTCCCTCATGTGCTCCCGTATAGAGCCGGCGGCACTCCGCAGGCCGCTAAGAAAGTTGCGACGCTTCCACCGGGTATCCGGGAGCTGTCGCAACACCGCGGGCCTTGCAGGCCCGCCATACCACGACCCCCTCGTGCAATGGGGTCAACTCCGTCAAATGACGGCGAGAAACGTCGCTGATGCGCCGTAACGCACACCCCGACCAATGCTGCACGGAGCGGCCGCACGGACGGAAGGGCCGCACAGGCGGAACGGCCGCACAGACGGACCAGTCGTACAGGCAGGCAGAAGCCCACACGCAGCAGCCGCCCAAGCTGCCGCGTGCCGAGGGGCTTAACTGCCGCACATACATACGACTGCCGTACAGGCGAAATCAGCCGCACAGGCGGAACAGCCGCACATGCGGCCGCTGCCGCACAGCAACTTGCTCCAACCGGCCGCAGCCGGGAGCATACCTCGCCAAGAAAGTTGCGACGCTTCCACCGGGTATCCGGGAGCTGTCGCAACACCGCGGGCCTTGCAGGCCCGCCATACCACGACCCCCTCGTGCAATGGGGTCGGCTTCGGTCGGAAAGACCGACGAACAAAGCGCTTCTACCGGCCGTAGCCGGGAGCGGACGCCGTTTGTTACGGCGGTGAACGCCGCAACCGCAGGCCTAGCAGGCCCACCATACCACGACCCCCTTCGCCATGGGGTCGGTTGTCGGGATATTGGTTCATCGACTTACAGGGGCAGCAGACTCCAGAGGAGGTTTCCCGACCTAGCACCCCAGGTTTTTTTTTTTTTTTTTTTGACGCGGGGAACGCATTTACGCGCCTTCATCCCAGCTTCAGGGGCAGCTGGGATGGTGTGTGGGACTCCCGGCCCGGTCCGGAATGGACCGTCCTACCCACTAAACCCCGCGGTGTTCCTCCTCACCCTTTAGCCGGGCCGAGGGATATCAAAAGATTATTCACGTCGACCCGGCTAGGGGCGCCCCGTTAATTCGGAGCTCTCCTCGGGGGAGCCAGATGGGCGGCTCCCCAAAGCTCTCTAAGGAGCTGAAAAAGCCACGCCTGCACCGCTCTCGAGCGCCCCTCTGTCATAGAGGAGTCAGAGAGCGGCTGGCGCAGGCGTGCGCTAATGGGCACCCCCGGAACACGCCGCGCACTCGACAAGCGTGTGCTCTGCCGAGTCCACAGCGCCACTTGGGCAGTGACGGCACACGGGGTCCGACTCCACACCCACCACCTCCCACAGGTACTTGGCGAAACAGCCATGTCCTGTGAGGAGCTGAGTGAGGTGGTACGTCGGCGCACCGTGCGCCCTCTCTACCCAAGGCCGAAGAACGGGCCGGACAGCCCCCACGAGCAGCGCGCTCGCGGAGGGACACGCCAACCTAATGGCCCACTTCCGGAAGAGATCGTCGCGAGCAGACTGTCTCCAGCGATCGATCTCGTCCGGGAGTGGGCGACCTCCATTATTCCGCACCAGGGCGCTTTCCTCGTGGACACGCTTGAGGACTCCAGCCTCGAGATCCCACGGGGGGCTTCCTCCAATTAGACACGCCGCCTCGTAAGAGACGGTGCAGTACGCTCGCGCCGCCCTCTGCGCAATCACCCGCTGCGGCCTCCGCAGCAGGGGGATGGTTTTGCGTGCATCCGCCGCGAGCGGAGGACGCAACCGAGGCGCCGGGAGCAGCCGATCCTCGAAGCCGGCGCGGCGCGCGTCGATGAGGTACAGCACCTCATCACGCGACAGCCCCGCCGACGGTGTTGGAGCGGCGCTCAACTGGCGCCTCAACTCCTCCATTTGGCCACGCACGGCCGCGAGTTCTCCCTTCAAGCGCATGACCTCGTCACTGCACTTGAGGGAGGCCATCTCTCGCATGTGTTCCAGTATCGACCCGGCGGCACTCCGCAGGCCCTGGACGCTCTGGCCCTTCAGGCGGGAGGATTTGTCGGCGATCGTATCGATCGCCTTCACCGCCTCCTCTACCGCCTTCGACAGCTGCTCGCACCTGAGAACCGGAGCAGCTGCCGACGTCGACGCCTCCTCCAGCGTCGGGGATTTCCGAAGGAAGGAGCATCGCCGCTCTTCCCGCCTCAGACGCTCCTCCTCTTCGGCCCGGAAAGCGTCCCGCGCGAGCTCCTCCTCCGCCTGGAGCTCGAGCTCGCGTTCTTTGGCAGCAGCGTAGCTAGCTCGGGCTCGAGCCAGGCCGACATACTGGCCCGTCGTACTGGCTCTTTTACCGGGCTGGCCCCTGATGGTGCTGGGGCCAACCGACTCCTCACCGTCGCTGCCCGACTCTCCAGGGCTTTTACTGTTGCAGCGCTTGCGCTGCCACAGCCTGGAAGTCGGGGAGGGACGGGAAGAAACCGTCATCATCGACTGGCAGCTGCTATCGGAGTCCGACAGCCGATGCCAGTCGCATTTGATGCTACCAGAAGCCTGCGGGGCCGTATCGCAGCGCGACAGCGACACCCGCAGCTCCTTCTCGCCCGGGATTGGAGTCCCGGGCCTCGACACTTTCGTGTCACTTCCATCATCCTTTTCATTTTTCGCACTCATATTGAAAGACTCGATCACAATTATGGCCACAAGTACAGTCGTTGCAGTTCGGTCACCCAACTTGCCACTCCGTTACGGTGGTCAAGTTGGGGTCCAGGGCGGACGACGTGGACGTATGCAAACGACACTTGGGGCCCCGCCCCGCCCCACCCAAGGTTAGGTTAGGTTTTTTTTTTTTTTTTTTTTTTTTTTTTGTTGACGCGGGGAATGCGTTTAGGCACCGTCATCCCAGCTACGGGGGTAGCTGGGACGGTGTGTGGGACTCACCGGTCCCAAGCAGGGACCGTCCTACCCACTAAACCCCGCGGTGTTCCGACTCACCCTTTTGCCGGACCGAAGGTTATGTAAAGTACTCACGTCGACCCGGCAGGGTTGCCCCGTGAAAAATTTGAGGCTCTCCTCGGGGGAGCCAGATGCACGGCTCCCCCGGAGCTCCCTAAGGAGCTGAAGAAATCAAGCCCGCGTCGCACTGCTCTCAAGTGGAGAGCAGCCGAGCGGGCGGCTCTGAAGGCACCTCCGGAACACGGGGAGGTGCCTTCCGCCAAACGATCATCGGTGGACGGGGTCCCCCGACCTCCGTCCACCGGTACGACAATTAGTCCGGGGCGCGCATAAAAGCCGCCATGCGGCGCCCTCGGACCGGACGGCGGGGCGGGAGCGTCTCACCAGCACGCTCCCGCACCCGCAACTCCTCTCTTTTGGCCGCCATCACCTCGCAAGCAAACGAGGTGACAGCGGCCCAACACTCTTGGCTGCCGGCCATGGCTCGCACCACGGCCGGCAGCGACAAATCTGTACCAATTTGGCCCGTGAGGGCGACCCGCGGCCCGTCCCACGCCGCGCACTCGGCGAGTGTGTGCTCCGCCGAGTCCACGGCGCCACTTGGGCAGTGGTGACACACGGGGTTAGACTCCACCCCTGCCACCTCCCACAGGTATTTCGCGAAGCAGCCATGACCTGTGAGGAGCTGGGTGAGGTGGTACGTCGGCGCTCCGTGCGCCCTCTCTACCCAAGGCCGAAGGACGGGCCGGACAGCCCCCACGAGCCGCACGCTCGCAGAGGGCTCCTCCAATCGAACGAAGTATCATCAGGGCGCTTTCCTCATATACAATTTTAAGGACTCCAGCCTCGAGATCCCAGGGGGGGCTCCCGCCAATTAGGCACGCCGCCTCGTAAGAGACGGTGCAGTACGCCCGCGCCGCCCTCTGCGCAATCACTCGCTGCGGTCTCCGCAGCAATGGGATGTTTTTGGCGCAGAGGGCGTCCGACCAGATTGGCGCTCCGTAGAGCGCCTTGGAGCGTACTACACCGTCGTAAAGACTTGATTTGGAGATTGGGGAGCAGCCTCGCCAGTCTTCCGGCGTAAGACATCAATTTAGGCGCTAAACGCCGGAAGTGCTCGACGAAACCCCATCGGCTGTCGAGGACCAGTCCAAGATATTTAATGGTCTCCCCGACAGCGATGGGGGTGCCGCTCACCACAATCACCGAATCTCGAGGGGCCCTCCGCCGAGGCCCGTAGAAGAAGACGGCCTCGGACTTTTCGAGGGCCACCTGGAGTCCCAGCGCCCTGATGCGGCTGACCACCTGGGCAACGCCCGCGGTGGCCAGGACCTTCGCGTCTCGAAAGTCTGGGCCCCGCGCGGTAACCAGGGTGTCGTCGGCGTAGCAGAGTACGCCGACCCCCCGAAGAGTGGCACCGCGCAAGACCCAGTCGTATGCGATGTTCCACAGGAGCGGACCAAGAACCGACCCCTGTGGGACACCGCATGACATCTCCCTGCGGACTACGGTCGACCGGGTCGGATAAGAAATGGCCCGGTCCACGAAGTAGTCCGCAAGGACGCGCCTGAGGTACCACGGAACGTTGTGGTACCTCAGCGCCTCGGCGATCGTCGGCCAGGGGATGGTGTTGAAGGCGTTCGCGATGTCCAGCGACACCGCCAACAACACCTCCCCCCGATCGACCGCCTCTCGGACGCTGTCCCTCAGTCGGGAGATGGCGTCGAGGGTAGATCGTCCGCGACGAAATCCGTATTGGCCGTCATTCAAGTTGGGCCCCGCCCCCTCCAGGTGCCCGACGAGACGAGCAGCGAGCACCCGCTCAAAGAGCTTGCTCATCTCGCCGAGCAAAACAATGGGGCGGTAGGCCGACGGCGACTCGGCGGGGCGCCCGTGCTTCTTCAACAGCACGAGCTTCCCCGTTTTCCAATTTCGCGGAACTCTACCCGACGCCAGACACTCAGACATGAGGGACAGCGTCTCCTCCTCAAACGCCGGCATGATCAGGGCGACGACCCGCCCTGGGATGCCGTCCGGGCCAGGGGCGCGGTTCCTCAATTGGAGCTTGAGGACCGCCGCCCCCAGTTCGACATCGGACACGGGCGGGATCGCCTCAGTGTCTGCCGGCGCACGGCTTGGTGCTGCCATTCGTGGTGGGACCCACTCTTCCCGCGCAGGGAAGAGGGAACTGACGATTTGCCCGAGGAAAGCGGGCTCGAGGGATTTTGTGAGTGGGGGCGCATAAGGCCGGAGTTTGTCGCTCACGACCTTATACGGGCGCCCCCACGGATCCTGATTTAGCGTCTCGAGCCACGCTTTCCACGAGTCCTCCTTTGCGGTTTTTATCGCCGAGCGAAAGGCCGCTCGGGCGTCCCGGTATGCGGCGCGCAGTTCTTCTTCGAGGACAGGGTTCCTATCTCTTCGACCGCGGTAGCGAGTGTACCGCCGCTGGGCTGCGTGGCTTTCAGCACGCAGTCCCGACAGGTCGTCGTTCCACCAGTACACTCGCCGCCGCGGTGGGACTGGCCCTGCCCTCCGCATCGCCGCATCGCAGACGCGAGTCAGAGCTTCAGACAGCCGCTCCGACCTCGCGTCCACGTCCGGGCTTCCGCCAAACGCGGCCCATCGCTCGACGATGGCCGCCTCTTTCGCCAGTTCCCGGTCTAGCGTCTTGATACGCCACCGTGGGCCCTCACCGGCCAGGGGACGATCCTGGGTCCTTAGGGCGGGGGAGACGATGTCGAATCGTATATAGCGATGATCCGACATCGTCTCCACATCTGTCACCACCCTCCAGCCACGGAGACCTGTTCCCGGTCTCCCCCACGTACGTGTGGACCGCCCCCTGGTTGAGCAACACCAAGCCATTAGACACCGCCCATTCCTCGACCAACTCGCCCCGCAAGTCCGTCGCCGGAGATCCCCACGCCGTAGAGTGGGCGTTAAAGTCCCCGGCGACGATGAGCGGGGTGGGGTGAGCTTCCGCCACAAGAGCCCCGAGCTCAACGAGTAACTGCTCAAATTGAGCACGGGTCTTCCTGGGCGGACAGTACACCCCAATCACTGCAGCGTCTCCCAGCAGCGCGAGGACGCACATTCGTCCTTTTGACACTTTGTCAAAGGCGCCCCGCTGGGAGACGATAGCCACCTCACCGTCGCAGTCGCCGGCCCAATCATCACGGGCACGGACTACGTACGGTTCGGCGACTACAGCCACGGTCGTCTGCCACTGTGCTACGGACTGGAGCAAGACATCCTGGGCCGCAGCACAGTGCCTGACGTTGGCCTGCAGGATCGAGAAGTTCGAGTTGGACATCTAGGTTTGGGCGGTGTCAATCTCCTCCACTACTTGTTGAGTGGGAGCGGGGTCCGCGACCGGCCCGACCCACCTCCCACTGACACCACCTCGGCGACGACGTGAACGTTTCTTCGAGGCCGCCAGACAGACCTTGACGCCCAGGCGGTGCGCAGCGGCCTCTCCCGCCGCAGCACACACGGGGCAGTTGGGCTCTGCACTGCAGCCGGCCGCTTTGTGGCCGGGCTGCCCACACCTGAAGCAGAGGGCGCTGCGGTCGATACCCGCAGCGCACTTGGCCCCCACGTGCCCCACGTCTAAGAGGTTTTTTTTTTTTTTTTTGTTGACGCGGGGAATGCGTTTAGGCACCGTCATCCCAGCTACGGGGGTAGCTGGGACGGTGTGTGGGACTCACCGGTCCCGGAAGAAGGGACCGTCCTACCCACTAAACCCCGCGGTGTTCCGACTCACCCTATAGCCGGGCCGAAGGATATGAAGTTGAAGATTCTACGTCGACCCGGCTAGGGATGCCCCGTAGGGTTGGGGCTCTCCTCGGGGGACCAGATGGTCGGCCCCCCGGAGCTCCCTAAGGAGCTGAAGAAACAAGCCCGCATCGCACCACTCTCGAGCGCCCCTCTGAAAGCAGAGGGGGCAGAGAGCGGCCGAGCGGGCGGGCACTAAGGCACCTCCGGAACACGGGGAGGTGCCTTCCGCCAAACGATCATCGGTGGGTGAGGTCCCCCGACCACCACCCACCGGGACAACACTAGTCGGGAGCGCGCATGAATTGAGCCATGCGACGCCCCCGAACCGGACGACGAGGCGGGAGCGTCTGTCCAGCACGCTCCCGCACCCGCAACTCTTCTCTCTTGGCCGCCATCACCTCACAAGCAAACGAGGTGACAGCGGCCCAACAATCCTGGCTGCCGACCATGGCTCGCACCACGGCCGGCAGCGACAAATCATTCCCAACTTGGCCCGTGAGGGCGACACGCGGCCCGTCCCACGCCGCGCACTCAGCGAGCGTGTGCTCTGCCGAGTCCACGGCGCCACTTGGGCAGTGACGGCACACGGGGTCCGACTCCACACCCACCACCTCCCACAGGTACTTGGCGAACGTCTAAGAGGTTAGGTTAGGTTAGGTTAGGTTAGGTTAGGTTAGGTTAGGTTAGGTTAGGTTTTTTTTTTTTTTTTTGGGCACCGTCATCCCAGCTACGGGGGTAGCTGGGACGGTGTGTGGGACTCACCGGTCCCGAAAACAGGGACCGTCCTACCCACTAAACCCCGCGGTGTTCCGACTCACCCTATAGCCGGGCCGAGGGATATGAAGATGTAGATTCTACGTCGACCCGGCTAGGGATGCCCCGTAGGGTTGGGGCTCTCCTCGGGGGGCAAGATGGTCGGCCCCCCGGAGCTCCCTAAGGAGCTGAAGAAAACAAGCCCGCATCGCACCGCCCTCGTACGTCCCTCTGGAAGCAGAGGGGGCAGAGAGCGGCCGAGCGGGCGGGCACTAAGGCACCTCCGGAACACGGGGAGGTGCCTTCCGCCAAACGATCATCGGTGGGTGAGGTCCCCCGACCATCACCCACCGGTACAACACTAGTCGGGGGCGCGCACGAACGCTGCCATGCGGCGCCCCCAAACCGGACGGCGAGGCGGGAGCGTTTGGCCTGCACGCTCCCGCACCCGCAGCTCCTCTCTCTTGGCCGCCATCACCTCACAAGCAAACGAGGTGACGGCGGCCCAACACTCCTGGCTGCCGACCATGGCTCGCACCACGGCCGGCAGCGACAAATTATTTCCGATCTGGCCCGTGAGGGCGACACGCGGCCCGTCCCACGCCGCGCACTCGGCGAGTGTGTGCTCAGCCGAGTCCACGGCGCCACTTGGGCAGTGACGGCACACGGGGTCCGACTCCACACTCACCACCTCCCACAGGTACTTGGCGAAACAGCCATGTCCTGTGAGGAGCTGAATGAGGTGGTACGTCGGCGCACCGTGCGCCCTCTCTACCCAAGGCCGAAGAACGGGCCGGACAGCCCCCACGAGCCGCACGCTCGCGGAGGGACACTCCAACCTATTGGCCCACTTCCGGAAGAGATGGTTTTGGCGCAGAGAGCGTCCGACCAAATAGGCGCTCCGTAGAGCGCCTTGGACCACCTGGGCAACGCCCGCGGTGGCCAGAACCTTCGCGTCCCTGAATTCTGGGCCCCGCGCGGTGACGAGGGTGTCGTCGGCGTAGCATATAATGCCGACCCCCTCAAGAGTTGCACCGCGCAGGACCCAGTCATAGCCGATGTTCCACAGGAGCGGACCAAGCACCGACCCCTGTGGAACACCGCACGACATCTCCTTGCGGACTATTCCCGACCGGGCCGGGTAGACAATGGCCCGGTCCACGAAATAGTCCGCAAGGACGCGCCTGAGGTACCACGGGACGTTGTGGTACCTCAGCGCCTCGGCGATGGTCTGCCAGGGGATGGTGTTGAAGGCGTTCGCGATGTCCAGCGACACCGCCAACAACACCTCCCCCCGACCGACCGCCTCTTGGACGCTGTCCCTGAGTCGGGAGATGGCGTCCAGGGTAGACCGCCCGCGACGGAACCCGTACTGGCCGCCGTCAAGGTTGGGCCCCGCCCCCTCAAGGTGCCCGACGAGACGAGCAGCGAGCACCCGCTCGAAAAGCTTGCTCATCTCGCCGAGCAGAACAATAGGGCGGTAGGCCGACGGCGACTCGACGGGGCGCCCGTGCTTCCTGAGCAGCACGAGCTTCCCCGTCTTCCACGTTCGCGGGACTCTACCCGACCCGCGGCACTTCACCCACGCCGTGCCCTCTCTGCTTGCCTGGCGGACAATAGAACCAACAACGACGCTGGTGATGGCGCAACCTCCAACGTCCGCCACCACCCGCGCCACAACCTCCTTGGTTGCTGAATCGCCCAGACCGGAGATGCGCAGCTCCGCGCACTTCTCCGGCCTGGCGACACGAACGTCGTCGCCGAGGGACGCCCTTAATTTTTCCGCCAATGCGTCCGCTTTGGCACTCCTCTCCGCACCAGCCACCTCGAGGATACGTCCCCCGGTGGCTGCAGTGCGGAAGCGCAGGCCGTCGATGCCGAGGCTTTTGAGGTCGATTGACCTCTCAGCCTCGGCAAGTTTTTCGGCGTAAGTCACGCCCCGAACCTCCGCTTCCCGCTGCAGCGTTATAACCACTGCTGCGGTTCGCGGTGCGCGGAGATTCGGGGCGCTCTTCTTTGCGCCTGTCTTCGCGGGTGCCCTAGCGGGCGCATTAGCGGGTTTCTTCTTCCGTTTGACAACGTTGTTCCACGTCTCAGTTTGAGACTGAGACGTGGAAGCCGGGGCCGGTTGAGTCAAGGCCGACTGACGCTCTCGGCGCGTCGCCTCCACCTCACGCGCCGCAGCGCTCTTCTTCTTCCTCCTGTTCTTCTTCTCCCCCTGAGTTGGGAGAGAAGAAGAAGAGGCCGACGGAACGGCCGCGACAGAATCCTCCACCACAGACGTGGAGGGGACAGCGGGTAGAGGCGCGGCGGCAGAGGCGCCAGCGGCCTTGCGCTTTGAGCGCGCGGGCGCCGAAGCGCCGACGGAAGGGCCCTGTGAGGGGGCGACAGGTGCACCGCCGGGTGCTGGAGCACCGGCCATGCGGGCAGCATTGCGCGCGTCCGCCGCGAGGGGAGGACGCAACCGAGGCGCCGGGAGCAGCCGATCCTCAAAGCCGGCACGGCGCGCGTCGATGAGGTACAGAACCTCATCGCGCGACAGCCCCGCCGACCGCGCTGGAGCGGCGCTCAGCTGGCGCCTCATTTCCTCCATCTCTGCCCGCACAGCCGTGAGCTCTCCCTTCAGACGCATTACTTCGTCATTGCATTTGAGGGAGGCCATCTCCCTCATGTGCTCCAGTATTGAACCGGCGGCACTCCGCAGGCCCTGGACGCTCTGGCCCTTCAGGCGGGAGGATTTGTAGGCGATCGTATCGATCGCCTTCACCGCCTCCTCTACCGCCTTCGACAGCTGCTCGCACCGCAATACCGGAGCAGCTGCCGACGTCGACGCCTCCTTCTCCATCGTCGGGGATTTGCGGAGGAAGGAGAGTCGCCTCTCCTCCCGCCGCCGACGCTCCTCCGACGCTTCGTGTGCGGCCTGCGCGAGCTCTTCCTCCGCTTGGAGCTCGAGCTCGCGCTCCTGGGCCGCAATATAGTTGGCCCTGGCTTGGGCTAGGCCAACATACTGGCCGGTCGTTGGAGGGCGCCCACGCCCTCTTTTACCGGGCTGGCCCCTGATGGTGCTGGGGCCAGCCGACTCCTCACCATCGCTGCCCGACTCCCCAGGGCTTTTACTGTTGCAGCGCTTGCGCTGCCACAACCTGGGAGTCGGGGAGGGACGGGAGGAAACCGTCATCATAGACTGGCAGCTGCTATCGGAGTCCGACAGCCGCTGCCAGTCGCATTTGATCGCACTTTCCGAGAGCGAATTGCGGGTGTCGCAGCGCGACAACGACACCCGCAACTCCCTCCCGCCCGGGGTTGGAGTCCCAGGCCTCGACACATTCGTGTCACACACATTCTCCTTCTTATCATCCATGATAACACTTATAATTATTTCCTTCTTTATGGCCACAAGTACAGTCGTTGCAGTTCGGTCACCCAACTTGCCACTCCGTTACGGTGGTCAAGTTGGGGTCCAGGGCGGACGACGTGGACGTATGCTAACGACACTTGGGGCCCCGCCCCAGGTTTTTTTTTTTTTCTTTTTTTTTTTTTTTGACGCGGGGAATGCACTTAGGCACCGTCATCCCAGCTACGGGGGTAGCTGGGACGGTGTGTGGGACTCACCGGTCCCGGAAGAAGGGACCGTCCTACCCACTAAACCCCGCGGTGTTCCGACTCACCCTATAGCCGGGCCGATGGATATGAAAAAGAGATTCTACGTCGACCCGGCTAGGGATGCCCCGTAGGGTTGGGGCTCTCCTCGGGGGACTAGATGGTCGGCCCCCCAGAGCTCCCTAAGGAGCTGAAGAAAACAAGCCCGCATCGCACCACTCTCGAGCGCCCTTCTGCAAGCAGAGGGGGTAGAGAGCGGCCGAGCGGGCGGGCACTAAAGGCACCTCCGGAACACGGGGAGATGCCTTCCGCCATATGGCCGTCAATGGGCGCGGTCCCCCGACCTTACGCCCACGGCCAAAAACTGATGCTGTGCGGAGCGGTCGCACAGGCGGAAGGGCCGCACAGGCGGAACGGCCGCACAGACGGACCAGCCGTACAGGCAGGCAGAAGCCCACACGCAGCAGCTGCCCAAGCTGCCGCGTGCCGAGGGGCTTAACTGCCGCACATACATACAGCTGCCGTACAGGCGAAATCAGCCGCACAGGCGGAACAGCCGCATATGCGGCCACTGCCACACAGCAAACTCGCTCTAACCGGCCGCAGCCGGGAGCATACCTCGCGTAAACGCGGGCCTTAAAGGCCCGCCATTCCACGACCCCCTCGTGCAATGGGGTCAACTCCGTCAAATGACGGCGAGAAACGTCGCAGATGCGCCGTAACGCACACCCCGACCAATGCTGCACGGAGCGGCCGCACGGACGGAAGGGCCGCACAGGCGGAACGGCCGCACAGACGGACTAGTCGTACAGGCAGGCAGAAGCCCACACGCAGCATCTCAAGCTGCCGCGTGCCGAGGGGCTTAACTGCCGCACATACATACGACTGCCGTACAGGCGAAATCAGCCGCACAGGCGGAACAGCCGCACATGCGGCCGCTGCCGCACAGCAACTTGCTCCAACCAGCCGCAGCCGGGAGCATACCTCGCCAAGAAAGTTGCGACGCTTCCACCGGGTATCCGGGAGCTGACGCAACACCGCGGGCCTTGTAGGCCCGCCATACCACGACCCCCTCGTGCAATGGAGTCGGCTTCGGTCGGAAAGACCGACGAACAAAGCGCTTCTACCGGCCGTAGCCGGGAGCGGACGCCGTTTGTTACGGCGGTGAACGCCGCAACCGCAGGCCTAGCAGGCCCACCATACCACGACCCCCTTCGCCATGGGGTCGGTTGTCGGGATATTGGTTCATCGACTTACAGGGGCAGCAGACTCCAGCGCTGCGCCTGTTAGCCGACTATCCAGGATGCACCGTCTTGGTCCAGTTGCCACTCCCCCCGGGCATATAGCCCGAAGGGATAGGAAACCGGTCCAAGCTCACGAGGAGGTTTCCCGACCTAGCACCCCAAAGAAATTGTGCTTCACTGCGATTTGAACCTACGACACTTTGGTTCAACTGATCAGCGTCAGCGTCGTTAACCAACTAAGCCAAACTGACTTTTTTGCCCCGCCCCAGGTTAGGTTTTTTTTTTTTTTTTTTTTTGTTGACGCGGGGAATGCATTTAGGCACCGTCATCCCAGCTACGGGGGTAGCTGGGACGGTGTGTGGGACTCACCGGTCCCGGAAGAAGGGACCGTCCTACCCACTAAACCCCGCGGTGTTCCGACTCACCCTATAGCCGGGCCGAAGGATATGAAGTTGAAGATTCTACGTCGACCCGGCTAGGGATGCCCCGTAGGGTTGGGGCTCTCCTCGGGGGACCAGATGGTCGGCCCCCCGGAGCTCCCTAAGGAGCTGAAGAAAACAAGCCCGCATCGCACCGCCCTCGTACGTCCCTCTGGAAGCAGAGGGGGCAGAGAGCAGCCGAGCGGGCGGGCACTAAGGCACCTCCGGAACACGGGGAGGTGCCTTCCGCCAAACGATCATCGGTGGGTGAGGTCCCCCGACCACCACCCACCGGGACAACACTAGTCGGGGGCGCGCACGAAAGCTGCCATGCGGCGCCCCCGAACCGGACGGCGTGGCGGGAGCGTCAGTCCAGCACGCTCCCGCACCCGCAGCTCCTCTCTCTTCGCCACCATCACCTCACAAGCAAACGAGGTGACGGCGGCCCAGCACTCTTGGCTGCCGGCCATAGCTCGCACCACAGCCGGCAGTGACAAATCGAAACCAACACGGCCCGTGAGGGCGACACGCGGCCCGTCCCACGCCGCGCACTCGGCGAGTGTGTGCTCAGCCGAGTCCACGGCGCCACTTGGGCAGTGACGGCACACGGGGTCCGACTCCACACCCACCACCTCCCACAGGTACTTGGCGAAACAGCCATGTCCTGTGAGGAGCTGAGTGAGGTGGTACGTCGGCGCACCGTGCGCCCTCTCTACCCAAGGCCGAAGAACGGGCCGGACAGCCCCCACGAGCCGCACGCTCGCGGAGGGACACTCCAACCTATTGGCCCACTTCCGGAAGAGATCGTCGCGAGCAGACTGTCTCCAGCGATCGATCTCGTCCGGAAGTGGGCGACCTCCATTCATCCGCACCAGGGCGCTCTCCTCGTACACGCGCTTGAGGACTCCAGCCTCGAGATCCCAAGGGGGGCTCCCGCCAATCAAACACGCCGCCTCGTAAGAGACGGTGCAGTACGCTCGCGCCGCCCTCTGCGCAATCACCCGCTGCGGCCTCCGCAGCAGGGGGATGGTTTTGGCGCAGAGAGCGTCCGACCAAATAGGCGCTCCGTAGAGCGCCTTGGAGCGCACTACACCGTCGTAGAGACGGCGACATGCACTTTCCGGCCCCCCTTTATTGGGGAGCAGCCGCGCCAGCCTTCCGGCGTATGACACCAGTTTGGGTGCCAGGCGCCGGAAGTGCTCGACGAAACCCCATCGACTATCGAGGACCAGTCCTAGGTACTTCATGGTCTCCCCGATAGCGATGGGGGTGCCGCTCACCACAATGGCGGAATCTCGAGGTGGCCCCCGACGAGGCCCGTGGAAAAACACGGCCTCGGACTTATCGAGAGCCACCTGGAGTCCCAGCGTCCTGATGCGGCTGACCACCTGGGCAACGCCCGCGGTGGCCAGAACCTTCGCGTCCCTGAATTCTGGGCCCCACGCGGTGACGAGGGTGTCGTCGGCGTAACACAAAATACCGACGCCCCTGAGCGTGGCACCGCGCAGGACCCAGTCGTAGCCGATGTTCCACAGGAGCGGACCAAGCACCGACCCCTGTGGAACACCGCACGACATCTCCCTGCGGACTATTCCCGACCGGGCCGGGTAGATGATGGCCCGGTCCACGAAGTAGTCCGCAAGGACGCGCCTGAGGTACCACGGGACCTTGTGGTACCTCAGCGCCTCGGCGATGGTCTGCCAGGGGATGGTGTTGAAGGCGTTCGCGATGTCCAGCGACACCGCCAACAACACCTCCCCCCGACCGACCGCCTCTTGGACGCTGTCCCTGAGTCGGGAGATGGCGTCCAGGGTAGACCGCCCGCGACGGAACCCGTACTGGCCGCCGTCGAGGTTGGGCCCCGCCCCCTCAAGGTGCCCGACGAGACGAGCAGCGAGCACCCGCTCGAAAAGCTTGCTCATCTCGCCGAGCAGAACAATGGGGCGGTAGGCCGACGGCGACTCGACGGGGCGCCCGTGCTTTTTGAGCAGCACGAGCTTCCCCGTCTTCCACGTTCGCGGGACCCTACCCGACGCCAAACACTCCGACATCAGGGAGAGCGTCTCCTCTTCGAACGCCGGCATGACCAGGGCGACGACCCGCCCTGGGATGCCGTCCGGACCGGGGGCGCGGTGTCTCAACTTGAGTTTGAGAACAGCCGCCCCCAACTCGGCATCGGACACGGGCGGGATCGCCTCCGTGTCAGCCGGCGTTCCATCTGGTGCTGCCATACTCGGCGGGACCCACTCTTCCCGCGCAGGGAAGAGGGAGCTGACAACATCATTCACGAAGGTGGGCTCGAGAGACCTGGTGAGCGGGGGCGCATAAGGCCGGAGTTTGTCGCTCACGGCCTTATACGGGCGCCCCCACGGATCTCCGTTCAAAGTCTCGAGCCACACCTTCCATGACTCGTCCTTCGCGGCCTTGATTGCCGAGCGAAGGGCCGCTCGGGCGTCCCGGTATGCGGCGCGCAACTCTTCTTCGAGGACAGGGTTCCTGGCCCTACGACCGCGGTAGCGGGTGTACCTCCGTTGGGCTGCGTGACTAGCGGCACGCAGCCCCTCAAGGTTGTCATTCCACCAATACACCCGCCGCCGCGGGTGGACAGACCCTGCCCTCCGCATCGCCGCATCGCAGACGCGAGTCAGAGCCTCAGATAACCGCTCCGACCTCGCGTCTACGTCCGGACTCCCACCGAAAGCGGCCCATCGCTCGACGATGGCCGCCTCTTCTGCCAGCTCCCGGTTCAGCGTGTTTAACCGCCACCGTGGGCCCTCACCGGCCAGGGGACGATCCTGGGTCCTCAGGGCGGGGGAGACGATGTCGAACCGTACGTACCGGTGGTCCGACATCGTCTCCACCTCCGTGACCACCCTCCACCCACGTACGTGGTTCGCCAGGTCAGAACTAACGAAGGACAGGTCAACAATGGACCTGTTGCCATTGTCCCCCACGTACGTGTGGACCGCCCCCTGGTTCAGCAACACCAGATCCATGGACACCGCCCAATCCTCCAACAACTCCCCCCGCAAGTCCGTCGCCGGAGATCCCCACGCCGTAGAGTGGGCGTTGAAGTCCCCGACGACGATGAGCGGGGTGGGGTGTGCTTCCGCCACAAGAGCCCCGAGCTCAACGAGTAACTGCTCAAATTGAGCACGGGTCTTCCTGGGCGGACAGTACACCCCGATCACTGCAGCGTCTCCCAGCAGCGCGAGGACGCACATTCGTCCTTGGGACACCCTATCAAAGGGGCCCAATCATCACGGGCTCGAACCGCGTACGGTTCGGCGACTACAGCCACGGTCGTCTGCCACTGCGCTACGGACTGGATCAAAACATCCTGGGCCGCAGCGCAGTGCCTGACGTTGGCCTGCAGGACCGAGAATGTGGACATCTAGGATTGAGCGGTGTCCATAACCTCCTCAGTTTGGGTGGGAGCGGGGTCCATGACCGGCCCGACCCGCTTCCCACCGACACCTCCTCGACGACGACGCCGCTTTTTTGACGCCGCCAGGCAAGCCTTGGCACCCAGGCGGTGCGCAGCGGCCTCTCCCGCCGCAGCACACACGGGGCAATGCGGATCCGCGTTGCAGCCGGCCGCTTTGTGGCCGGGCTGCCCGCAGCGGAAGCACAGGGCACTGCGGTCAACTCCCGCAGCACACCTGGCCCCCACATGCCCCACATCCAGGCAGCGGAAGCACCGCTGCGGCCTGGAGTCCAGAAGGACCGCACGGACGCGGGTCCAGCCAATGACGAGGGCGCGGCCATCTGTGATTAATTTGGCCGCTGCGACCGGGCACTTGACCCACGCCGTGCCCTCCCTTGTTGCCTGGCGGGTAATTTCGCCAACGGTGACGCTGGTGGCGGCGCACCTTCCAACTTCCGCCACCACCCGCGCCACGACCTCCTTGGTTGCGGCGTCGCCAAGACCGGAGATGCGCAACTCCGCGCACTTCTCCGGTCTGGCGACGCGAACGTCGTCGCCGAGGGATTCCCTTAACTTGGCCGCCAATGCGTCCGCCTTGGCGCCCCTATCCGCACCCGCCACCTCGAGGATGCGACCCCCGGTGACCGCGGTGCGGAAACGCAAACCCTCGATGCCGAGGCTTTTGAGGTCGATTGACCTCTCAGCCTCGGCAAGCTTCTTCGCATAGGTAACACCCCGCTCCTCCGCTCCTCGCTGCAGCGTGATGACTACTGCTGCAGTTCGCGGTGAGCGGAGGTTCGGGGCGCTCCCCTTACCGCCAGATTTTGAGGGCGCCTTAGCGGGCGCATTGGCGGGCTTCGATGCCGCTTTCTTCTTGGGCCGCTTAGCAACTTCATTCCACGTCTCAGTACGGGACTGAGACGTGGAGGCCGGTATTTCGGTTGAGGCCGGCTGGCGCTCCCGGCGCGTCGCCTCCACCTCACGCGCCGCAGCGCTCTTCTTCTTCTTCCTGTTCCTCTTCTCCCCCTGGGTTGGGAGAGAAGAAGAAGAGGCCGACGGAACGGCCGCGACAGAATCCGTCACCTCCACCACAGATGTGGAGGCGACGGCAGGCAGAGGCGCGGCGGCAGAGGCGCCAGCGGCCTTGCGCTTTGAGCGCGTGGGCGCCGAAGCGCCGACGGAAGGGCCCTTTGAGGGGGCGACAGGTGCACCGCCGGGTGCTGGAGCATTGGCCATACGGGCATCATTGCGCGCGTCCGCCGCGAGGGGAGGACGCAACCGAGGCGCCGGGAGCAGCCGATCCTCGAAGCCGGCGCGGCGCGCGTCGATGAGGTACAACACCTCATCCCGCGACAGCCCCGCCGACGGTGTTGGAGCGGCGCTCATCTGGCGCCTCATTTCCTCCATCTGGGCCCGCACGGCCACGAGCTCTCCCTTAAGACGCATTATTTCGTCGTTGCATTTGAGGGAGGCCATCTCCCTCATGTGCTCCAGTATTGACCCGGCGGCACTCCGCAGGCCCTGGACGCTCTGGCCCTTCAGGCGGGAGGATTTGTAGGCGATCGTATCGATCGCCTTCACCGCCTCCTCTACCGCCTTCGACAGCTGCTCGCACCGCAATACCGGAGCAGCTGCCGACGTCGACGCCTCCTCCTCCATTGTCGGGGATTTGCGGAGGAAGGAGAGTCGCCTCTCCTCCCGCCGCCGACGCTCCTCCGACGCTTCGTGTGCGGCCTGCGCGAGCTCTTCCTCCGCTTGGAGCTCGAGCTCGCGCTCCTGGGCCGCAATATAGTTGGCCTTGGCTTGGGCCAGGCCAACATACTGGCCGGTCGTTGGAGGGCGCCCACGCCCTCTTTTACCGGGCTGGCCCCTGATGGTGCTGGGGCCAGCCGACTCCTCACCGTCGCTGCCCGACTCCCCAGGGCTTTTACTGTTGCAGCGCTTGCGCTGCCACAACCTGGGAGTCGGGGAGGGACGGGAGGAAACCGTCATCATCGACTGGCAGCTGCTATCGGAGTCCGACAGCCGCTGCCAGTCGCATTTGATCGCGCTTTCCGAGAGCGAATTGCGGGTATCGCAGCGCGACAGCGACACCCGCAACTCCCTCCCACCCGGGGTTGGAGTCCCGGGCCTCGACGCTTTCGCGTCACTTTCATCTTCGGTTTTCGTTTTCGCATCCATGCTGCTCTCGAATACAATTATTATGGCCTCAAGTACAGTCGTTGCAGTTCGGTCACCCAACTTGCCACTCCGTTACGGTGGTCAAGTTGGGGTCCAGGGCGGACGACGAGGACGTATGCAATCGACACTTGGGGCCCCGCCCCGCCCCAGGTTTTTTTTTTTTTTTTTTTTTTTTTTTTTTTTTTTTTTTTTGTTGACGCGGGGAATGCATTTAGGGACGGTGTGTGGGACTCACCGGTTCCGGAAGAAGGGACCGTCCTACCCACTAAACCCCGCGGTGTTCCGACTCACCCTATAGCCGGGCCGAGGGATATGAAGATGTAGATTCTACGTCGACCCGGCTAGGGATGCCCCGTAGGGTTGGGGCTCTCCTCGGGGGACCAGATGGTCGGCCCCCCGGAGCTCCCTAAGGAGCTGAAGAAAAACAAGCCCGCATCGCACCGCCCTCGTACGTCCCTCTGAAAGCAGAGGGGGCAGAGAGCGGCCGAGCGGGCGGGCACTAAGGCACCTCCGGAACACGGGGAGGTGCCTTCCGCCAAACGATCATCGGTGGGTGAGGTCCCCCGACCACCACCCACCGGATCAACACTAGTCGGGGGCGCGCACGAAAGCTGCCATGCGGCGCCCCCGAACCGGACGGCGAGGCGGGAGCGTTTGACCTGCACGCTCCCGCACCCGCAGCTCCTCTCTCTTTGCCGCCATCACCTCATTAGCAAAAGAGGTGACGGCGGCCCAACACTCCTGGCTGCCGACCATGGCTCGCACCACAGCCGGCAGCGACAAATCCAGACCAACACGGCCCGTGAGGGCGACACGCGGCCCGTCCCACGCCGCGCACTCGGCGAGTGTGTGCTCTGCCGAGTCCACGGCGCCACTTGGGCAGTGACGGCACACGGGGTCCGACTCCACACCCACCACCTCCCACAGGTACTTGGCGAAACAGCCATGTCCTGTGAGGAGCTGAGTGAGGTGGTACGTCGGCCGCTTTGTGGCCGGGCTGCCCGCAGCGGAAGCACAGGGCGCTGCGGTCAACTCCCGCAGCACACCTGGCCCCCACATGCCCCACATCCAGGCAGCGGAAGCACCGCTGCGGCCTGGAGTCCAGAAGGACCGCACGGACGCGGGTCCAGCCAATGACGAGGGCGCGGCCATCTGTGATTAATTTGGCCGCTGCGACCGGGCACTTGACCCACGCCGTGCCCTCCCTTGTTGCCTGGCGGGTAATTTCGCCAACGGTGACGCTGGTGGCGGCGCACCCTCCAACTTCCGCCACCACCCGCGCCACGACCTCCTTGGTTGCGGCGTCGCCAAGACCGGAGATGCGCAACTCCGCGCACTTCTCCGGTCTGGCGACGCGAACGTCGTCGCCGAAACCCGCCCCAGGTTAGGTTAGGTTTTTTTTTTTTTTTGTTGACGCGGGGAATGCATTTAGGCACCGTCATCCCAGCTACGGGGGTAGCTGGGACGGTGTGTGGGACTCACCGGTCCCGAAAACAGGGACCGTCCTACCCACTAAACCCCGCGGTGTTCCGACTCACCCTATAGCCGGGCCGAGGGATATGAAGTTGAAGATTCTACGTCGACCCGGCTAGGGATGCCCCGTAGGGTTGGGACTCTCCTCGGGGGGCCAGATGGTCTGCCCCCCGGAGCTCCCTGAGGAGCTGAAGAAACAAGCCCGCATCGCACCACTCTCGAGCGCCCCTCTGAAAGCAGAGGGGGTAGAGAGCGGCCGAGCGGGCGGGCATTAAGGCACCTCCGGAACACGGGGAGATGCCTTCCGCCAAACGATCATCGGTGGGTGAGGTCCCCCGACCACCACCCACCGGAACAACACTAGTCGGGGGCGCGCATGAATTGAGCCATGCGACGCCCCCGAACCGGACGGCGAGGCGGGAGCGTTTGACCTGCACGCTCCCGCACCCGCAGCTCCTCTCTCTTGGCCGCCATCACCTCACAAGCAAACGAGGTGACGGCGGCCCAACACTCCTGGCTGCCGACCATGGCTCGCACCACAGCCGGCAGCGACAAGTCAAAACCAATTTGGCCCGTGAGGGCGACTCGCGGCCCGTCCCACGCCGCGCACTCGGCGAGTGTGTGCTCCGCCGAGTCCACGGCGCCACTTGGGCAGTGACGGCACACGGAGTCCGACTCCACACCCACCACCTCCCACAGGTACTTGGCGAAACAGCCATGTCCTGTGAGGAGCTGAGTGAGGTGGTACGTCGGCGCACCGTGCGCCCTCTCTACCCAAGGCCGAAGAACGGGCCGGACAGCCCCCACGAGCCGCACGCTCGCGGAGGGACACTCCAACCTATTGGCCCACCTCCGGAAGAGATCGTCGCGAGCAGACTGTCTCCAGCGATTGATCTCGTCCGGAAGTGGGCGACCTCCATTCATCCGCACCAGGGCGCTTTCCTCGTACACGCGCTTGAGGACTCCAGCCTTGAGATCCCAAGGGGGGCTCCCGCCAATCAAACACGCCGCCTCGTAAGAGACGGTGCAGTACGCTCGCGCCGCCCTCTGCGCAATCACCCGCTGCGGCCTCCGCAGCAGGGGGATGGTTTTGGCGCAGAGAGCGTCCGACCAAATAGGCGCTCCGTAGAGCGCCTTGGAGCGCACTACACCGTCGTAGAGACGGCGACATGCACTTTCCGGCCCCCCTTTATTGGGGAGCAGCCGCGCCGGGCCGAGGGATATGAAAATTAGATTCTACGTCGACCCAGCTAGGGATGCCCCATAGAGTTGGGGCTCTCCTCGGGGGACCAGATGGTCGGCCCCCCAGAGCTCCCTAAGGAGCTGAAGAAAACAAGCCCGCATCGCACCACTCTCGAGCGCCCTTCTGCAAGCAGAGGGGGTAGAGAGCGGCCGAGCGGGCGGGCACTAAGGGCACCTCCGGAACACGGGGAGGTGCCTTCCGCCATGTGGCCGTCAATGGGCGAGGTCCCCCGACCTTATGCCCACGGCCAACAAGTATTCAGGGGGGCGCGCAGTGACTCCTTACCGCGGCGCCCCCGAACTGCACGGCGAAGCGGGAGTTCCGTTACTCCCGCTCCCCTGCGCAGTGTGCCTCCCGCCGATTCGATGGCGAATCGGCACGCCTGACTGCCGACCATGGCTTGCACCACGATCGGCAGTGACAGGTCCCTACTGATGCTGTGCAGAGCGGCCGCACAGGCGGAAGGGCCGCACAGTCGGAACAGCCGCACAGACGGACCAGCCGTACAGGCGGAGCAGAAGCCCACACTCAAGCAGCCGCCCAAGCTGCTGTGTGCCGAGGGGCTTAACTGCCGCACAGACAGGCTGCCGTACAGGCGGAAACAGCCGCACAGGCGGAACAGCCGCATATGCGGCCACTGCCGCACAGCACCTTGCTCAAACCGGCCGCAGCCGGGAGCACACCTCGCGTGTACACCGCAGGCCTTGAAGGCCCGCCATACTACGACCCCCTCGTGCAATGGGGTCAACTCCGTCAAATGACGACCAGAACCGCCGCAGATGCGCGGTAACACCATGGGCCTAGCAGGCCCACCGAACTTCGACCCCCTCGTGCAATGGGGTCAGCTTGCCAAGATGTTAAAGGATGGCACACCCCTACTACTGCTGTATGGAGCGGCCGCACAGGCGAATGGGCTGCACAGGCGGAACGGCCGCACAGACGGACCAGCCGTACAGGCGAGCAGAAGCCCACACTCAAGCAGCCGCCCAAGCTGCTGTGTGCCGAGGGGCTTAACTGCCGCACAGACAGGCTGCCGTACAGGCGGAAACAGCCGCACAGGCAGAACACCCGCACATGCGGCCACTGACATACAGCAACTTGCTCCAACCGACCGCAGCCGGGAGCATACCTCGCTAAGAAAGTTGCGACGCTTCCACCGGGTATCCGGGAGCTGTCGCAACACCGCGGGCCTTGCAGGCCCGCCATACCACGACCCCCTCGTGCAATGGGGTCGGCTTCGGTCGGAAAGACCGACGAACAAAGCGCTTCTACCGGCCGTAGCCGGGAGCGGACGCCGTTTGTTACGGCGGTGAACGCCGCAACCGCAGGCCTAGCAGGCCCACCATACCACGACACCCTTCGCCATGGGGTCGGTTGTCGGGATATTGGTTCATCGACTTACAGGGGCAGCAGACTCCAGCGCTGCGCCTGTTAGCCGACTATCCAGGATGCACCGTCTTGGTCCAGTTGCCACTCCCCCCGGGCATATAGCCCGAAGGGATAGGAAACGGGTCCAAGCTCACGAGGAGGTTTTTTTTTTTTTTTTTTTTTTTTTATTCCAGCCACCATGGGTGGCCGGGTGTGTTCCTATCTATCCCCCGATATTGATAGTTCGGAGACCTTCCTACTGTATCGTTTCATTCCAGTTCTCGCTTTCTCTATGTTCACAATCTTTCCGCATACTTGATCTTTCTTTCATACATCCCTTTTATGTTTCAGGTGGGATTGCCTGCTAGTCTTTTCTTCTAATGTTCTTTATTTATATATTTATATTCCTTATATCTATAGTCAACACAGGTAAATAACTTGCCTTTCACCATTCCTTCTTTTTCTTTTTTACATTTTTTCCTTATCTATACCTTATTCCATTACATTTTTTATTTTTATTTTCCTTATTTTCTTTTCCTACGTCTCTTACAGTTTCACAACCTTGAGTGATTTCACTCTCTGTTGTTCTAGTTTTCTTATTTCTAATTATTCTACTACATCTTTGTTTCCTTACTTTTCTACTATACTTTTTACTCGTTTTCTATTATTACATTGTTGTGTTACCGGCAACATAATAAGCTACATATTATGTTGCTGTAATCTCTTCTTATTCTACTTTATTATTATTATTTACAATCTTACAAATTTCCGTACAGTACCTCAAGAATCTGTCTCTTTTTGATTATTACCGAACTATGGTAATAGTGAACCGTGAACTTTCACAGGGGTTGAAGCACTGGGTTACGTACTAAATAAAACCAAGTGATTCTGATCTGAACTAATAGTTTTGTACTAGGCTGTACTGATAGCCGAACTGATTACTCAACTGATAGCTCACATTTAATAAAAAAAAATCAACATCTTATAACACTCGAGGTAACCAAACCATACCGCGATTCAGTAAATAAGAACAACGCCATCTATCGAGAGTTACCTCAAACTTTGACACATATATTTTTATGGTCGGTTCCAAACATACCGCCCCCTAAGGACATTTAGTGAAAAATGTCCTTCTGGCAACTATGAACTAAATAACATAAAGTACTGGCTAAATAGACAAAATAATGATCTGCTTGATCTTGAATATTGCTCTACATACTTAAGTTAACAAATCATCTTATTTTAATACTTATAACTAGATAAGATTCAGATACAATAGAATGACACTATACTTACAGTAACTTATTCTCTTATTTAAATCTTAACAATAGGGTAAATGATACATACGTAAAAAAATACTAGTGGTTAAGCTGCTATGGGCAGCACACAAATTTTGGATGTTGGACGCTTAATGACCGAGGATTTTGTGCGTATTGTGACTACTCGGGTAATGTTATCGTCCCCAGGATGTTTCTCAGTTATGCGACCTAACAAACAACGAAATGGCGGCATGTCGTCTTCCTTGATTAAAACTATATCGCCAATATTTGGCTCCGGAGTCTGAAATGACCATTTGTAACGGTTCATTAGATTTGACAGGTATTCTTGCGACCAACGAGTCCAAAATGTTTGCGTCATTCGTTGAATCAATTGCCAACGCGTTAAATGACTGATATTTACGACTTCATAGTTGGTGTCCGGTACACTCACTATGGGTTCTCCAATAAGGAAATGTCCCGGTGTTAAAGAAAGAGGTTCATCAGGGTCGGTCCCACTAATGACACTCATAGGCCTGGAATTCAGACAAGCCTCAATTTGACTGAGTAAAGTGCTCATTTCTTCATATGTCAGAGTTGCATTGCCTATAACTCGCTTGACGTGAAATTTGGTAGATTTCACCCCTGCCTCCCATAATCCACCAAAATTTGGGGAATGGGGGGGGATGAAGTGCCACTCTGTTCCTTGTGCCTCTAACTGTTCGGCTACAGACGCTTGGATAGCTGACAACTGCTGTAATTCCTTAGACGCACCTACAAAGGTAGTACCATTGTCGCTCCATATTTTCGCACAATGTCCACGCCTTGATACGAAACGTCTGAACGCAGCAAGAAACGCCTGTGTACTCATATCGCTCACTAGTTCTAAGTGAAGCGCGCGAGTGACCATGCAGACGAACAAACATATATAGCCCTTATAGGACCGGTGGCCACGACCTTTAGTGGTCCTAATGTTTATGGGTCCGGCATAATCGACTCCACTGTGCAAAAAGGGTCTAGCTGGAATGCAACGTACTGACGGTAGCGATCCCATAAATTGATTTCTCGTTACTGCCTTTTGCTTTGCACATGTGACGCATTTACGAACGTAATTTTGTATTAAACTTCTTGCTCCTAATATCCAGTAAGCAGATCTAATATAATTTGTCATCAGCCGAGGGCCTCCGTGCAGCGTTTTCTGATGACTATCTGCTACAATCAAGTAAGTAAAGTGATCTGAATGGGGGAGAATTATTGGATGCTTAGTCTCCTCGCTCATTTGTGACTTTTCGAGTCTTCCTCTAGATCTTAAAATACCTTTGTTGTCCAGGTAAGGACAAAGAGATTTCAATTTGCTAGTTTTGATTTGTAATTGTTCTTTATTTTTTAATTCGAAATATTCCTTTGTAAATTCTTTCATTTGAGTGACCTTAATACAACAATTTAGTGTGTCTTCCAATTCTTGCTTTTGTAAATATCCTTTTTTTCTTGTAATAAACCGACGACAATATGAAATAACTCTCAACAGTCTCTGTAAGCTAGAAAATCTAACAAACAGAGACTCCTCTGGAGTTACAGCAATGTGAGATTTTATGGATTGTTCTAACTCCGTACTTAAATTCATAGACCTCTCGCAAACTATGGTTTTCACCTTCAGTAACGATGGCCCAGAAAACCACATTGTGTCCCTTATAAACAAACTAGGTAATAAACCTCTCGAGGCGCAGTCTGCTGGGTTGTCTTTTGTGGAAACATGAAACCATTGCGAAGCTTTCATAGTTGTCAACACTTCAGCAGTCCGATTTGCTACAAAAGTCTTCCATCGGCTTGGGTGGCTGTTAAGCCACGCGAGCACGACGGTAGAATCGGTCCAAGCTGTGATTTTATCATTCTTAATATTCAAGACTTGAGCCGTTTCAGAAAGAAGTTTAGCCAGTAAGACTGCGCCACACAACTCTAAGCGAGGTATGCTGATCTGCTTGATTGGGGCCACTCTTGTTTTAGCCACCAACAGTGAAACACGGATCTCACCAGTAACATTCGTCATACGTAAGTATACTACTGCGGAATATGCGGCCTTTGAAGCGTCGCAAAATCCGTGCAGTTCTAATTCGTCTCCTGTTCCGGTGCCGAGCCAACGTGGGATACTAATAGAGGTAAGCAAATTTAGCTCATTACGATAAACACACCACTCTTTGATTAACTCCGCAGGTAATTCGTCATCCCAGCCAACACCAGCTAGCCACAGTCGTTGGATGAAGATTTTAGCCAAGACTACACTGGGTGCCAGCCAACCTAACGGGTCAAAAAGACGGGCTATATCTGAAATTATCGACCTTTTAGTAACCGAGGTATCCATTGCAGTTGGGAGACTTACCGAATATTGGAAGGTATCTTCGAGGCGATTCCAGGTGAGTCCTAATATTTTTATTGTATTATCTAATTTAATTTCAACTTCTTTATCCTTCTTTTGTTCTGTGTTTTTTGACCTATTTTGTACTATTTGTGAACTTTTTTCTATTATTTCTTTAGCTTTAGTTTCTTCTCTTATATTAATTTCTTGCAATATTTCCTTATTATTTGTATTCCATTTCTGTAAAGTAAATCCTCCTGTTTTTAATAAGTTCGTTAATTGTTCGTAGATTTCCAGACCTTCTTCGACGTTGTTGCAGCCAGCCATAAGATCATCCATATAGAAGCAATTGAAGATCTTCTCTGCTGCGATTGGATATTTTTCTCCTTCATCATAGGCTATCTGATGCAAAGTACGAACAGCTTGATACGGGGCAGAAGCAGTTCCAAAGGTCACTGTCAGTAGCTCGTAATCCTTGATCTGCTCTTTGTTACTGTCCCTCCAAAGAACTCTTTGATACATCGTATCCTTGTCTGCCACTCTCACTTGACGATACATTTTAATTATATCGGCAACGAGGGCGATAGAGTAAACTCGCCATCTCATCACCGTGTGCCTCAGATCGGCCTGTAATGTTGGTCCAATCAGTAAAGTGTCATTGAGTGAAACACCTTTACTGTTTTTCTCCGACGCGTTAAAAACAACGCGGACTTTGGTGGTAGATTTGTCCTCTCTAATTACCGCGTGATGAGGGAGGTAAACTGCCACATCTCTTTTCTCATCGTTTTCTGTCACCATTCTCATATGCCCTAGATCTAAATATTCCTTAATTATGCCTGTATATTTGCTCTTTAGGTCCTGATTCTTCTCTAATCTTTTCTCCAATGACTTAAATCTGTTCTCTGCGATGCGGCGTGAATTTCCGGGCATATCCTGAGGAGGTTCAGCTCTGAACGGTAGTTGTACAATGTACCTACCATCAGCATTTCTTGTTGTAGTTTGGATATAGCACTCTTCACACTTAATTTCTTCGGGCGTTAATATTTTCTTCGAACTAAATGTTTCTTCCATTTCCCAAAATCTTTTTAAATTATCTTCGTCTTCCACACAAGCATGCATTACATTTAAATTAATCCTATGACCTTCTTTTTCGTAAGTGTCCTTATTACTAATAACAGTGCCTGATAAAATCCACCCAAGAGCAGTGTCTTGGGCTATCAACGCACCAGAAGGACTCTTGATCATGCCTTCTTTTATTATGCAACTGTAGGCGTCTGCACCCAGAAGATCTACCGTGTTGGGCACGTTAAAATATGGATCCGCTAGTTGCAGGTTGTTGATGCCGACCCAATCGAAACTATTCAAGCTTAGGTTTCGATCAGGTAAGTATGTAGTTATTTTCCGTAGTACATACGCATTTATTTGTAGCTTGAATTCGGAATCATTTCGCGACCTTATAGTTAAATTAACCATGTATTTTATTGGGGTTGATTTATTTTCACCCAAACCAGAAACAACTCCACGGATAGGGGTTCGTTTTAACTTGAGCAGTTGTACTGTAGTTTCAGTGATAAAGCACGCCTGGGAACCCTGGTCAAGTAAAGCTCGTACTGTTTGGTATTCTCCTGCCCTGGACTCAGCCTTTATTAGTGCTGTGGCTAATAAAACTTGTCCGGGTTTGGAAACCTTGCCAGTCGATAAACATGATACTATCGGATCTGCACTAGTCGAAGGACTAGCGGGATCGATTGCTGTTGTTGACATCGAGGAGGCAGTGTTGACCTTATCCTCTGGTTCTTCACTGAGATGAAGCAGGCTGTGGTGTCGCTTACGGCACATCTTGCAAGTAGTCTGCTTTTTGCATTCATAAGCACTATGGTTACTACCCAAACAGTTGAAGCAGATTTTGTTTTTGGCAACAAAGTCACGCCTGTTTTGAAGTGGTTGCTTTACGAAGTTTTTGCAAAAACAAAGCTTGTGTTGGTCCGAGCAATACTCACAACGCATAGTGTGTGATGAACTTGTGGCTACCATGGCCTTCGCGTAAGAAGCAGATGAACCTTTATTGAACTGACCCTTAGTGACCTGACTTCTAGTAGGTGGGATACACTCTAATGCGCGGAAACGGTTTTCTATGAAGGCTTTAAATTGGTTCAAAGTAGGCAACTCATTATTGGACTCGTTGTTGCTTAACTCCCATTGCTTGCGAGTTTCTGCATCTAATTTAAAAGTAACAATGTGGATAATAATAACATCCCAAGTGGACACATCTATATTTAAATTGGAAAGGGCATTTAAACAATCATTTGTAGTGTCCAACATACCTTTTAACAATTCAGCTGATTCCACGTGCATGCGTTTCTGTGCGAACAAACGATTCAAAATACAATTTGCCAGGTACTTTTTATTATTGTACCGTCTAACTAACAAATCCCAACACTGGTTATAGTTCGCATCAGTTATGGGGGTGTGCCTAATTAATTGTTCAGCTTCGCCGCTGAGATGACTTTTAAGGTAATGTAACCTCTGTACATTATCTAACGCAGCGTTTTTATGCACTAGGGACACGAACAAATCGTGGAATGTTGTCCATTCGTTATACTTACCAGAGAACGTAGGTATAGCGATTCTAGGTAACTTTACAAGACTAGATGCCTTACTGCTAGGTGTTGTATTTGATGGTACAGTTTCACTGACTTGAAAACCTTTCAACATAGTCTTCATTAAACTCTTATAATTAATATACGTATCTTCTGTAACATCGTAAATGTCGCTAACCGTTTCTTCATTTTCTCCTAATTGGTAACATTTATGCAACTGAGTATTGGCCTGTTTAAAGGCATCCCAATCTTTCTCTAATAATTCTAGTCTAGTTTCTATATATCCTACAGTTAATCTCTCCTTGGAACTTTTCTTAAAATTAACTAAACCTTTTCTAATCACCTTTTGCGAATCTTTCAAAACATTGATTAAACCTTCCATTTTAATTTATTATTTAGTAGTTAGTTATTAAATGTAAATTTTACTTCTATTATACTTTTGGCAATTAGAGCAAATTAGAAATGGAAAATGTAGCGTAAATAAAGCAGTCTAGGTAAGTACTAAGTATCTAAACTAAGTAGTTTATGGCAATTTTAAAGTTCCAAATTTTACATACAAAATTAATTGAAAATTACAAGTGTTTAAGTGTTAAGCAATTCTACCGGAAATCGGGCATATGTTCCCCGTTCCCTCGTTTTTTGTAAAACTATTCTAAGTCCTAACTAAACATGCATGAATTATTCTAAGTCTATAAGCATTTACAAGTTACTAATAAAAACTATCACTAAAAGTTAAAGTCCAAATTATACTGCAAATTTTCAAAGTTGAATTCTTCGTTAAAATAAAGTTCTAAATTGCTTGGCAAAATTTCCTCTAACTAGAAGCACTAAAATTAAAATAATGTACTCACTGTTTTTTCACTGCACTCACTGTATACATTCCTTTGTATAATGGGCTCCTTAGTAATTGCGGTATCAATCAATTATTATCAGCAGTGCCACCTGTATTTGCTTCCGAATAATAATTGTTCTTGCTACCGTAGAACTCGTTGATCCACCAGTATTGATATCAAAGGCCGTCTTCGCCTTTGATGTATATCCCGTACCTTGCCGCAGCGATCCACTGCGAGTACGTGATGGGGTGCAATTCCAAGTGCGGAACCGCAACGTACTAAAATGAAACCTTTTCGGGGTTCCGTCCGGGTCGTAGGACCAATGATTATTACCGAACTATGGTAATAGTGAACCGTGAACTTTCACAGGGGTTGAAGCACTGGGTTACGTACTAAATAAAACCAAGTGATTCTGATCTGAACTAATAGTTTTGTACTAGGCTGTACTGATAGCCGAACTGATTACTCAACTGATAGCTCACATTTAATAAAAAAAAATCAACATCTTATAACACTCGAGGTAACCAAACCATACCGCGATTCAGTAAATAAGAACAACGCCATCTATCGAGAGTTACCTCAAACTTTGACACATATATTTTTATGGTCGGTTCCAAACACTTTTCTTACTGGACATGATGTTTTTAAAATTGTCTACAGCGATTTCCATTTCTATCTCCTGTTCTACGTCATACCTCAGCCTCGAGAAAACCGGGCACTCCGCCAGTAGGTGAGGGATGTTTTCCTCAATTTCGGGATCACAGGTGCATGATGGGTTGTCCTTGCACTTGAAACGAGTCAAGTACTCGGAGAACCCACCATGCCCCGTCAGAACCTGCGTGGTGTGTTTTGTTGGAGTGAATTTCCTAATTATACTGTACGCGTCCACCGCGTTGGGGAAGAAGAGCTTTGTGATCGAGGCGGTTTCACCCGACTCATATCTCCGGTTCCATTCGGCAAGCGTGTCCATGCGGATCTGACGCTTGGCGAATGAGACCGGACACAGGTCATAGTCCGGTGCTCGCCTCGATCCCAAAGCTGCCTCTTTGGCCAGTCGGTCGGCCCTCTCATTCCCCTCCATCCCCACGTGTGCCTTTATCCAAAACAAATCCACTGATTTGCCTGTCAGAATGCAGTTTCTGATGTTTTTACGGGCTTCAACAGCGAGAGGATGGAGGCAACTGGGATTTCCGACCGTCTGAAGTGCCGCGGTCGAGTCACTGAGCACCCCGAAGCTCTTCGCGCTGTGTTTCATGATCACCCTCGTTGCCTCGCATATGGCCAGGAGTTCCGCCTGGTATACTGTACAATACGACGGCAGTCCAAGCTTGCGGGCCCTGGTTTCGGATCCGTCTTTCCACAAAGAAAGCGCGGCTCCGACCCGGCCCCCAATCTTGCTGCCGTCGGTATAGATTTTAACTTCACATCGGATTTGTGCAATCTGGTCTTCGTTCTCGACGTTAATGAACTCCAGGCGCATATGCTCGGCAGGGTGAGGGTTCTCAGCATATGAGGCCACTCGCTCGATCTCCCTTCCGACTAGGTCTGGTAGCTCTTCGCCTTTCCTAATTCTGAATAGTAGTGCTGACTCCTTCACCCGAAGGTCTAAGGGAAGTATTCCGGCCAGCACCAGAGCCGAGTCGTGGGAGACCGTGCGATAAGCCTTGCATATCTTTTGGGCAAAGCTACGCTGGATGAATTTTAATCGCTTCTTGATGCCCAGCTTCCCGACCGCTGGCTCCCAAGCGGCAGCCGCGTACAATACAATTGGTTCCACGGTTGCGGTGTAGATTGTCTGTATGATCTCAGGGTGTAGTCCCCAGCTCGCCTTCGCCGCCCTGGTTAGTTGCTTGTGGAGGCTCGTTACTCTTTTACACACGCTCTCCACGTGCGCATTGAAGGTAAGCTTCTTATCAATGATGAGACCTAGCAACTTTATCTCGTCAGACATGCCAATGCTGACCCCGCCCATGCTAAGTCGTGGTGTGTCATAGGTCATTTTTCTGGTTACTAACATCGCGCTCGTTTTATGAGCTGCGAACCTTAATTTATTTCTATCACCCCACGCCTTAACATGCCCGAGCGCAGCATTGGCCCGTCTCTCAATCTCCTCCCCGGTGTCCCCGCAAAAAACCAGGACGACGTCGTCCGCAAAGGCCTGAGCATACTCGCCCCGTCTCTCCAGGCTGTGTAGCAGCGGATCCAGGAGGAGATTCCAGAGAATCGGTCCGCCGATAGAGCCCTGGACGCACCCCTTTCTCGTTCTAGTAGTGTGCTCCTTGCCTGCATATCTCACTTGTACTCTGCGATCACTCATATAGCTATTCAGCACCCGTCTCAGTCCCTCTGGACACTCCTCTTCGATGAGCCTCATCTTAATTGCCGGCCACCAGGCGCTGTCGAAGGCGCCCTCTATATCCAAGGACACTACCGTCAGAATCTTCTTCTGGTCCAACTTTGATCTGATGAATTTGATCAGGGTATAGAGGGCGTCCTCGCAGCTCCTCTGCGGCATGAACCCATATTGGTGGGGGCTGATCCTTGAGTGAAGATGGTGTCGAAGCCTCGACATAATCATCTTTTCGAGGATCTTCCCCAGCACCGGGAGAAGGCCGATCGGCCGGTACGATTTGGGGTGCGAATAGCTATCCTTCCCCGGTTTACGCAGTGCCACCACAGTTGCCTCTTTCCAAGCTTTGGGGAAGTAGTGCAGTGCGAGGCATCTGTTAGCAAGGCAAAGGAACAGCTCTGGTTGGTTTCTGATGGCGTGGCCACAAATATCTGCTGTAAAGCCATCGGCACCAGGTGCCTTTTTTGGATTGAAAGACCGGACAGCTGTCTCGAGCTCGAAGGGGGTGAACGGTGGGTTGCGCAGTTCCCCACACGGCCCCCCGGCCACCACCTCCGAGCTCTCTCTTATGCTTTTCTGTTCCTCCGTGTCTTCCGTTTCCAAATCCTCGGGATAAAAGGTGTTTGCTAGCAGTTTAGCAGATCCCTCCTCGTCTAGGGCCACGCCATTCACCTCCAGGAGTACGTCCTCAGCTCTAACCGCGGTTCGTCCGATTACCCTGTAAATCCCCTCCCACATCCCCTCCCGGTCCTGCTTACAGCAGAACTCCTTCCAAGATCCTATTTGGGCCTTTTTTGCTTCAGTTTCGTAACGCTCTTTGGACTCCAGGTACTCTCTTACTACATTGGCTCTGCGCACCGGCGCGGCACACCTAATACGGCGCCTCTTGGTGGTGACCTCCTTCTTCATTTCAGCTAGTTCGTCGGACCACCATGGAACGGACAGCCTTTGACATTTAGTCTTTTCAGGTATTGCGTTGCAACTTGCTTTGGTAATAGCTTGGCTGAGCTCCTCGACTATGTCGTCGATCTGAGCCTCTGTCTGTATTGCATTAATCTTCTCTGCTGTTAATCCCTTGCTTACGTTAAGCTCAGCCAGCTCCTCCCCGAATTTTTCCCAATTTGCCTTCTTGGTGTTAAACCTTCTTGTCGTTCTGGCAACGTCTGTACCCCTCGACTTTTTTAATTTAATGTCAAAGGCAATCCCATTATGGTCCGAGCTCGTGAGGTTTACCTCTACCTTCCAGTTCACCACCAAGTTTAATGCGCTTGCAGTGCACAGGGTGATATCAACATGGCTCTTATATCTTGTTGTTCCTCTGATGGTGTCAAAGGTATGGACATCCCCTGTGTTGAGCACCTGGAGGCCCATTTGGTCGATCATTTCCAGCATGTCTTTGCCCCGTTGGTCCACTTTCTCGCTTCCCCACCACGTATTCCAGGCGTTCCCGTCGCCCCCCATGATAAGTTTCCCCAGTCCCGGTTTAGCTGCTATCTTCCTTAGCCTCATCAGATACGGGGCGATTGGTTTGTCAGGCTCGAGGTAGAAGGAGGCCAGCGTAATTCTCCACGCGACGGTTTTGAGGCTCACCACTACGATGTTGTTTGTGGTGAGATCGGGATACTGGACAACGTCAATATGTGGGTCGAAGACAGCTATTGCTGCCTTGACCTTGTCCTCCCCCGTCGCTTTATTCTGGAATACTCTTACGCCTGGATAACTCCTCATACCTCGAGTCTCACTATCCACATGAGGCTCCTGAATCAATGCTGCCATTACCCTGCGGTTTACAGCTTCTGTGAGCAGCTCTTGCTGTGCTAACTTTTTCTTCATAAGGTTCGCCTGGAGCACGCGGTAGGTGGAGTTAACTGCCTGGCTGCCCTTAGCAGTATGCTACTGCAGATCTGGCTAGTGCTTCCCAACGTCTTCGAACGGGGCATTCCTGGCTGAAGGCGTTATGCTCTACCCTGTTCATCTTTGCCTTCTTACAATTCCTGCATGCCGGTATTGCGTTAATTGCCCAACTGTCGCAGTGTACTTTTAAGTGAGGGCCCCCACAGTGACTGCACGTTTCATGCTCCTCGGTGCAGAATCTCTTCACGTGGCCGTAACCTAGGCAGCGTGAACATTGCACCAATGGTGAAAAGTCCGCCACCCTTACCCGTTGGAGGTCCACGTGAAGTGAGCCGATTGATGTCATGCTCTTCCATAGCCTGGGGGACACCGATAGTACGACGTGGTTTACATGAGGGTTTCTCGCCCTTTTCCTGAAACGGACCGTGAGACGGTCATCCTCCTTGCCGAGTCCATCAAAAATTTCCCTATTCTGCTTTCTGATCGCCCTGAGCACCTCCTCGTCAGAGTTGACGCTCAGGACGTCGTTCAGCACCACCATGGGATCCTTATTTTTGATTTCCTCGACAATGAGTCGGTCCCTTTCCAGTCGGACTCTTGCGCTGTCCCTGTCTGCTGTTGTTGGGCAACCCAGAATGATCTTTCTGTCTCTAGCTTTCCTTACTCGCTCCACCTTGATCCACCCCTCTTTTGCGTCGACCGCCTTTCGTACCCTCTCGAGTACCTCATCGCCGGTTTCTTCCTCGTTGTTCGAGGACACGACGATGGAGTGCAACGCTGGTTTATGTTGCGCATTTGGAGAGGTTGCGGTCGCGTTGGCGTATGTTGGTCTCGCCTGTAATTCTGTGTTCGCCTGTATTGCGGACCTCAAGTCTTGCATTTGTTCTGCGTTCTTTACAAGCAGCTCGGTATGCGCTTTCAGCTGTTCTGCAAGCTTTCCCAGGTCAGCCTTTGGGATGGGTGGATCAACCGAAGCTATTGAGACTACTGAAGCTTCTTCTTCCTTGTCTTTACCTGTCTCCCTACGCTTTATGAGGTCCACCAACCTGTCTATCCAGTGTGTGACATCCAGCTTAATTTCGGATTTCAGGTTTTTGGCCAGTCCTAAGGAGTATTTCGCCTTTTTGGCAAAGTCTCTGGCTTCAGTTAAGCTGTCTGGATACGGTTTATCGGAGACTGGGCTATGAACAATTGGCTGCGATGTTTTTGCCTTTTTTCTATTCTCCGCCTCTGATGTTTCCGAGGGTTTGCTGTGTTTAGGTGGGCTATACTCCAGTCTCTTCGATGGTCTTAACGGGTTAGCCTCTTTTTCCAAATTTATTGAGAGAGATGATCCGGCCTTACTCTCAAAGGTTTCAAGGCTTCTCCGCACTATCGATTTCTTTGTCACGGTCTTGGATGGTGACGTGTTGGTGGTGTCCTCCTTCGTGCTCTTTGCGGGTGTCCTTTGCGAGACAAACATTTTTAGGGGATATTGTCAACTGTAATATGTGTGCTTGTGGGGTATGTATAGGTACCCCAGTCCGCGTGTGTGATGCTTTGTGTTTTTTCTGCAGGGTATGTATAGGGTACCCTATCAGATTGTGTACTGTGGTGTGTAGTGTATGTTATGTGGGTGTTTGTAAGTGTGTGTCTTGCTTGTCCACGTATGTATATGTGTGTAATGGATGCCTTGTGTGATGTTTGTGTGTGTTCTGTTTCGTAAGTGTTGTGTGTGCACAGGAACTGTTCCTTTTGCGGTCAGTGGCCGGCTTCCGACGATAGGTTATTACTGTCGCTTGGTCTAATCAGTTGGTTCTATATCAATTGGGTCAATAGGACTCCTGGTCTGATATAATGTTATAAAAATATAATTAATTTGAATTTAAAAAAAAAAGGTAAAAAACAGAGACAGTCAAAAAGTAATGTTTGCTCTACCTAGAGCAGTCCCTATTTTGGGTGTAGGAAATGTCTACCCCCTTCTCCGCTGTAGCCCAGCTACGTCTACGTAATTTAGGTAGGCCAAAAAGCCTTGTCTTATTTGCTAAAACTTAATATATCGTATAAATAGTTATAAACTATGAAAATTTGGACAATAATCCAAATTTGTCTTGTCTTATGCTAAAATTCCCGTCGCTCTACCTGCCTCGGAGTCCCCCCAGCCTAAATTTTGCCGAAAAACCCCTAATCTCAATAAAAAAGTAAATTTTTGAAACCAAAACTCTACACGCTCTATATAGAGTCGTGTAGGTAGGCCCAGCCGATAGCTCTCGTCGAGCCCACTCCAGCAACCCCAAACACGGCTGTCCTAGCCCAAGGGGATCCGGAGCTACGAGGTTTGTAAATTTTTAAAAATTTTTTTACAAAATTTTACAATTTTGTAAAACTCTCGTATCTCCGGAACCACTGGTCCGATCCCGCTCGTGTTTGGGTCTATCTTGATGTGCGCGACGAGATCTACCCCCTGGTAACCTTTTTTGCGCCGAAAATTTTTTTGACCCCTATCCCCCCCAAGCCCCCCCAGTCGGGTGGAGTAGTGGCCGCTGAGCCCCCCAAAGAAACCCAGACTCCTCTACGACGCCCCGTTCCAATTTTACAGACGATCAAAGCTTTTCAAGATGGCGGCCGAGCTGTCAAACTCGAACTTTGATCGTCTGTAACTCCGGTCCCAGACGTCGCAGAACAGCCAAGATTGGGCTTTCCTTGGTCGGCTCAACCTCCTCTACCGCCCTGTTTGGTTTTCAGCACCCCTGAAATTTTGGTGCTCCGATCGTCCTGAAATTCAGGGGACAGGTAGAAGTCGACCTCCTAAGGCTGCAAACAAAATTTCGATTTTCTAGGGCTACGGGTTCAGGAATTATGGACTTTTTACGAAAAACAAGATGGCCGCCGAGCTGTCAAAACCGAACTTTGAACAGCTGTAACTCGGCAACCACTTGACCTACGGACTTCAGACTTTCTTCAGTGGCCTTGGCGCCTCCCCGGGTACCTCCTTGGAGGGGTTTGGAGCGAAACAAAAAATTTCGCTCCAATCGCCCCCAAACCTATGTGAGGTGAAAGCCTATCACCCGAGCTGTCCAAATCTGAAAATCCCGTAACTCTAGGCCTAACTGTTCTGGAGCTATCGTAATTGTAAAAATTTTTAAAGTTTTACAAAATTTTGTAAAATTGGCCAAAAAGTTCCAATTTTTTGTTTTAAAAGCTAGAGCGACCTGGTTTTGGGTTCCAGGTACTATTTTAGGGTGTCTAAAGCCAACCCCACCCTCAAAGAATATTATTTTCTATTATTTTCTGATTTTTCTACAAAAAACATTAAAAATTCGATAGCTCCGAACCTACAAGAGCTAAAAATACACAAAAAATGTCAAAAAATAGGTAAAATGCAGCTTTATATGGCAAAATTATAAAATTAAATTTTTTCTAATAAAAGCCTAATTATTTTTTTAAAAATACACAAATTTCGGTTTTTTAATTACTGCTCCGTCAATAAAATCCTAAAAATGCTGGAATTCTGCAGATGTGTTGTCCAAACGAGCGCGCAACAGATAGCAGTTGCGCTTTCTTGAATTTCCTTTTAGTTTGGCTGCTATTTTGGTGTAAAGTTCACAACTTCTATTATAAAATAATTAAAAAGTACTTAGCGAAAAAATCGGTTTTTTGCTGAAAACTGGTTGTTTCGGTGTCCTCTTCAATGCTGCAAAAGATGGTATTGCTGGCTCAACGGGATCAGGAAACACGTGCCGACAAAAGCACGTGGCGAAAATCTTCTTTTGGTTTTCCCGGAAAAACCTCTAGTTTTTCGGAAAAGCTGCAACCGCCGGTAGATGCGGGCCGTTGAGGGCCACCTGCACACACTTTTCACTACACCGATTTCCACTTTTTCACGGAGTTATTAACATAAAACTGGAGCGAAAAATCACTTTAACCTCCCAAAATTGAGGTTTTTCACCAATAACTTTTCCAGTTTTATCGTCCGGTTAAAACACAAACTTCCGGCGTATGCGCGGCGCCGAGACGCAACTTTTAAGGTATTGCACTTGCGCGTACGATTGAAAAAACCCACTATTTCGTATTTTTAAATATCGGAGCGATTTAAAAACGTGGCTTTCTGCTTGGAGGTCAGAATGCGACTGGGTTAGGTTTTTTTTTTTTTTTTTTTTTTTTTTGTTGACGCGGGGAATGCATTTAGGCACCGTCATCCCAGCTACGGGGGTAACTGGGACGGTGTGTGGGACTCACCGGTCCCGGAAACAGGGACCGTCCTACCCACTAAACCCCGCGGTGTTCCGACTCACCCTATAGCCGGGCCGAGGGATATGAAGATGAAGATTCTACGTCGACCCGGCTAGGGATGCCCCGTAGGGTTGGCGCTCTCCTCGGGGGGGCAAGATGGTCGCCCCCCCGGAGCTCCCTAAGGAGCTGAAGAAAACAAGCCCGCATCGCACCACTCTCGAGCGCCCCTCTGAAAGCAGAGGGGGTAGAGAGCGGCCGAGCGGGCGGGCATTAAGGCACCTCCGGAACACGGGGAAGTGCCTTCCGCCAAACGATCATCGGTGGGTGAGGTCCCCCGACCACCACCCACCGGGACAACACTAGTCGGGAGCGCGCATGAATTGAGCCATGCGACGCCCCCGAACCGGACGACGAGGCGGGAGCGTCTGTCCAGCACGCTCCCGCACCCGCAAATCTTCTCTCTTGGCCGCCATCACCTCACAAGCAAACGAGGTGACAGCGGCCCAACAATCCTGGCTGCCGACCATGGCTCGCACCACGGCCGGCAGCGACAAATCATTCCCAACTTGGCCCGTGAGGGCGACACGCGGCCCGTCCCACGCCGCGCACTCAGCGAGCGTGTGCTCTGCCGAGTCCACGGCGCCACTTGGGCAGTGACGGCACACGGGGTCCGACTCCACACCCACCACCTCCCTCAGGTACTTGGCGAAACAGCCATGTCCTGTGAGGAGCTGAGTGAGGTGGTACGTCGGGGCACCGTGCGCCCTCTCTACCCAAGGCCGAAGAACGGGCCGGACAGCCCCCACGAGCCGCGCGCTCGCGGAGGGACACGCCAACCTAATGGCCCACTTCCGGAAGAGATCGTCGCGAGCAGACTGTCTCCAGCGATCGATCTCGTCCGGGAGTGGGCGACCTCCATCTATCCGCACCAGGGCGCTTTCGTCGTAAACGCGCTTGAGGACTCCAGCCTCGAGATCCCAAGGGGGGCTCCCGCCAATCAAACACGCCGCCTCGTAAGAGACGGTGCAGTACGCTCGCGCCGCCCTCTGCGCAATCACCCGCTGCGGTCTCCGTAGCAGGGGGATGGTTTTGGCGCAGAGAGCGTCCGACCAAATAGGCGCTCCGTAGAGCGCCTTGGAGCGCACTACACCGTCGTAGAGACGGCGACATGCACTTTCCGGCCCCCCTTTATTGGGGAGCAGCCGCGCCAGCCTTCCGGCGTATGACACCAGTTTGGGTGCCAGGCGCCGGAAGTGCTCGACGAAACCCCATCGGCTATCGAGGACCAATCCTAGATACTTCATGGTCTCCCCGATAGCGATGGGGGTGCCGCTCACCACAATGAAGGAATCTCGAGGTGGCCCCCGCCGAGGTCCGTGGAAAAACACGGCCTCGGACTTTTCGAGGGCCACCTGGAGTCCCAGCGCCCTGATGCGGCTGACCACCTGGGCAACGCCCGCGGTGGCCAGGACCTTCGCGTCCCTGAATTCTGGGCCCCGCGCGGTGACGAGGGTGTCGTCGGCGTAGCATATAATGCCGACCCCCGTAAGAGTTGCACCGCGCAGGACCCAGTCATAGCCGATGTTCCACAGGAGCGGACCAAGCACCGACCCCTGTGGAACACCGCACGACATCTCCTTGCGGACCATTCCCGACCGGGCCGGGTAAATGATGGCCCGGTCCACGAAATAGTCCGCAAGGACGCGCCTGAGGTACCACGGAACGTTGTGGTACCTCAGCGCCTCGGCGATGGTCTGCCAGGGGATGGTGTTGAAGGCGTTCGCGATGTCCAGCGACACCGCCAACAACACCTCCCCCCGACCGACCGCCTCTTGGACGCTGTCCCTGAGTCGGGAGATGGCGTCCAGGGTAGACCGCCCGCGACGGAACCCGTACTGGCCGCCGTCGAGGTTGGGCCCCGCCCCCTCAAGGTGCCCGACGAGACGAGCAGCGAGCACCCGCTCGAAAAGCTTGCTCATCTCACCGAGCAGAACAATGGGGCGGTAGGCCGACGGCGACTCGACGGGGCGCCCGTGCTTTTTGAGCAGCACGAGCTTCCCCGTCTTCCACGTTCGCGGGACTCTACCCGACGCCAAACACTCCGACATCAGGGAGAGCGTCTCTTCTTCGAAAGCCGGCATGACCAGGGCGACGACCCGCCCTGGGATGCCGTCCGGACCGGGGGCGCGGTGTCTCAACTTGAGCTTGAGAACCGCCGCCCCTAACTCGGCATCGGACACGGGCGGGATCGCCTCCGTGTCAGCCGGCGTTCCGTCTGGTGCCGCCATACTCGGCGGGACCCACTCTTCCCGCGCAGGGAAGAGGGAGCTGACTACTTCATTGACGAAGGTGGGCTCGAGAGACCTGGTGAGCGGGGGCGCATAAGGCCGGAGTTTATCGCTCACGACCTTATACGGGCGCCCCCACGGATCTCCGTTCAATGTCTCGAGCCACACCTTCCACGACTCGTCTTTGGCGGCCTTGATTGCCGAGCGAAGGGCCGCTCGGGCGTCCCGGTATGCGGCGCGCAACTCCTCCATGAGGACAGGGTTTCCATTCCTTCGACCGCGGTAGCGGGTGTACCGACGCTGGGCTGCGTGACTAGCAGCACGCAGCCCCTCCAGATCATCGTTCCACCAGTACACCCGCCGCCGCGGGTGAACTGATCCTGCCCTCCGCATCGCCGCATCGCAGACGCGAGTCAGAGCCTCGGATAATCGCTCCGACCTCGCGTCTACGTCCGGGTTTCCGCCAAACGCGGCCCATCGCTCAACGATGGCCGCCTCTTCTGCCAGCTCCCGGTTTAGCGATTTTAACCGCCACCGTGGGCCCTCACCGGCCAGGGGACGATCCTGAGCCCTCAGGGCGGGGGAGACGATATCGAACCGGACATACCGGTGCACACTGTAAGAAAATCGGAATCTAGCGGGATTTAATTCAAATTTCGAACATTGTTTTATCTATTATCTATTGATGTCTAATTATTCTATAGCGATCACTTAAATCGGTGGCATAATTTTTTTGTTGTGGGTAGCTTAACATAAATATTAGAAATGTTTATGTCAGCGTCAAAACTGAGTTACACTCGTTACGCATTTTGCTGTGTTATTTGGTGCGAATTAAAATTACGATTACAAAGCCATTATGAAGTTAATGGTTTTATTTATTGTATATATTTTAGTGTTTGTGTTTAATACGTAAGAACATATACATTTTATCCGATTTATAACAAGCATATTCGTTAAAATCAACCATTTCTATTAGAACACGAAATTGACTTCAATTTTCGATTGTTTTAAATTCATTGGATTCGAAACCCAATTTTATAGCATTTTATAGTAAAGTTTATACCATCATAGTAAAGCTGATACTTTCAACTAATTGATGCAATCCACAGTTTGTGCGCATCTTTGCGACGCCCATATTTTTTTAAAATTTTCAGTATGACTATCGAGATAACGAAAATTGTAATTTTCGAAATTAGGTCTTCTAATAGAGGAAGTGATCGTTTTGACCAAGATTTTTCAATTTTCATGGATAGTTATCATCGTGTGACTTTTTCTGAGTTTTCTAAAAACAAAATCAAGGCTTTATTGAAAGCGCTATGTCGACAATTGATGTAAAATGGAGAAAATGTGGACGTCACTGCGACCGTGTTTTAATAAAATATATAAATTGGTTAAGTACATATGTTACATTGCCATAGAGTGTTTTACAAGAAATTCCATCATCTAGCTCAGTTACTCCAGAAATACCTGCAAAACATTTTAGAGATTTTTGTGATAGAACTCAAAAACGAAAAATTCATTCAAAGACCAAAAGTCATTGCAGCTGCCTTTGGTCTTTCTCCATTACATTCGTGGATAGGATTCATGGAGTGCATACTGCACATGGCATATAGACTTTACATAAAAGTCTGGCAAGTTAGAGGTGCTCAACATATTTTTTTTGACCAAGAAAAAAATGGGTTTATTATTGAATATGCCTAAACAGCATTTTGGAATTACCAATGATGGTAACACTGCCAGACGTTTTATTCGACATTCTTCTATAACAGCTAAGATAACTGGCGTAAATTCAGAACTGATTCATCTATTTCATATAATTTTAGAAACATTTGCGACTTTTCAATTAATTTAAATCCCTTTGATTTGTTTGTAAAGGATACCACGGAACTCTATCTAAAGGAATATTATTGGTACAATATGTACCTATTATATCAGTGTACATATAATTCTATTTCATGCTAAAGATGTGATATCATCATGTATATAGTACCAATTGGCCAACTATCGGAAGAAGCCCAAAAGGCACGCAATAAAGACAATCAATACTATAGGGAGTAAGTACTTCACAAGATAAACTTCGTGGATGGATACAAATATAGACATTTGAAATAGACTATGAATATCATCTGACCCCTATTTAGCAGCATTAAGGAGCATACCACGCATAAAAAGAATTAACTGGAGCCAGACGTTTTGTCGGTGCTTTCCCTACTCACAATAAACGAGTAATATGCTTATTTTCACTATTTTTTTCTATTTTAAATGATAAATTAAACGAAAATGATTTTATAGAACACATATTATAACTAATTTCAATGAAATTAATGGGTTTAGTATCATTAGGAATTAAATCCCGCTAGATTGCGACTTTCTTACAGTGTGCGGTGGTCCGACATCGTCTCCACCTCCGTTACCACCCTCCAGCCACGTACGTGGTTCGCCAGGGCAGAACTGGCGAAGGACAGGTCCACGATAGACGTGTTCCCGTTCTCCCCCACGTACGTGGGGACCGTCCCCTGATTTAGCAGCACCAGACCCATGGACACCGCCCAATCCTCCAATAACTCACCCCGCAAGTCCGTCGTCGGAGATCCCCACGCCGTAGAGTGGGCGTTAAAGTCTCCGACGACGACGAGCGGGGTGGGGTGTGCTTCCGCCACAAGAGCCCCGAGCTCAACGAGTAACTGCTCGAATTGAGCACGGGTCTTCCTGGGCGGACAGTACACCCCGATCACTGCAGCGTCTCCCAGCAGCGCGAGGACGCACATTCGTCCTTTCGACACCCGATCAAAGGCGCCCCGCTGGGAGACGATAGCCACCTCACCGTCGCGGTCGCTGGCCCAATCATCGCGGGCACGAACCGCGTACGGTTCAGCGACTACAGCCACGGTCGTCTGCCACTGCGCTACGGACTGGATCAAAACATCCTGGGCCGCAGCGCAGTGCCTGACGTTGGCCTGCAGGACCGAGAATGTGGACATCTAGGATTGAGCAGTGTCCATCACCTCCACAGATTGGGTGGGAGCGGGGTCCGCGACCGGCCCGACCCGCCTCCCACCGACACCTCCTCGACGACGACGCCGCTTCTTTGACGCCGCCAGGCAAGCCTTGGCGCCCAGGCGGTGCGCAGCGGCCTCTCCCGCCGCCGCACACACGGGGCAGTGCGGATCCGCGGCGCAGCCGGCCGCTTTGTGGCCGGGCTGCCCGCAGCGGAAGCACAGGGCGCTGCGGTCAACTCCCGCAGCACACCTGGCCCCCACGTGCCCCTCATCCAGGCAGCGGAAACACCGCTGCGGCCTGGGGTCCAAAAGGACCGCACGGACGCGGGTCCAACCGATGACGAGTGCGCGGCCATCCGTTACTAGTTTGGCCGCCGCGACGGGGCACTTCACCCACGCCGTGCCCTCCCTGCTTGCCTGGCGGACTATATTACCGACCACGACGCTGGTGATGGCGCAACCTCCAACGTCCGCCACCACCCGCGCCACAACCTCCTTGGTCGCTGAATCGCCCAGACCGGAGATGCGCAGCTCCGCGCACTTCTCCGGTCTGGCGACACGAACGTCGTCGCCGAGGGACGCCCTTAATTTTTCAGCCAATGCGTCCGCTTTGGCGCTCCTCTCCGCACCAGCCACCTCGAGGATACGTCCCCCGGTGGCTGCAGTGCGGAAGCGCAGGCCGTCGATGCCGAGGCTTTTGAGGTCGATTGACCTCTCAGCCTCGGCTAACTTCTCCGCGTAAGTCACGCCCCGCCCCTCCGCTTCCCGCTGCAGCGTAATCACCACTGCTGCAGTCCGCGGTGCGCGGAGATTTGGGGCGCGCTTCTTTCCGCCTGGCCTTGCGGGCGCCTTAGCGGGCGCACTGGCGGGCGTCGATGTCTTCTTTTTCGGCCGCTTGACCACTTTATTCCACGTCTCAGTTTGGGACTGAGACGTGGGGGCCGGTTGAGACATAGCCGGTTGAGTTGAAGCCGACTGGCGCTCTCTGCGCGTCGCCTCGGCCTCAAGCGCCGCAGCGCTCCTCCTCTGTTTCTTGTTCTTCTTCTTCCCTTTGGATGGGGGAGAAGAAGAAGAGGCCGGCGGAGCGGCCACGACCGATTCAGTCACCTCCACCACAGACGTGGAGGGGACGGGAGGCACAGGAGCGGCGGCAGAGGCGCCAGCGGCCTTTCTCTTTGAACGTGTGGGCGCAGGAGCGCCGACGGAAGGGCCCACGGAAGGACCGACAGAAGCACCGCCGGGTTCTGAAGCAGTGGCCGTGCGGGCGGCGTTGCGCGCGTCCGCCGCAAGGGGAGGACGCAACCGAGGCGCCGGGAGCAGCCGGTCCTCGAAGCCGGCGCGGCGCGCGTCAATGAGGTAAAGAACCTCATCGCGTGACAGCCCCGCCGACCGTGTTGAAGCGGCGCTCAGTTGGCGCCTCAATTCTTCCATCTCGGCCCGCACGGCCGTGAGCTCTCCCTTCAAACGGAGAACTTCCTCATTGCACGTGAGGGAGGCCATCTCCCTCATGTGCTCCCTTATTGAGCCGGCGGCACTCCGCAGGCCCTGTACACTTTGGCCCTTCAGGCGGGAGGACTTGAAGGCGATCATCTCGATCGACTTCAACCCCTCCTCGACCGCCATCGACAGCTGGTCGGACCTTAACACCGGTACAGCTGCCGCCGTCGACGCCTCCTCCATCGTCGGGGATTTTCGGAGGAAGGAGCGCCGCCCCTCCTCCCGCCTCAAACGCTCCTCCTCCTTGGCCTGAAAAGCGGCCCGCGCGAGCTCTTCCTCCGCCTGGAGCTCGAGCTCGCGCTCCTTGGCCGCAATATAAGTGGCCCTGGCTTGGGCCAGGCCAACATACATCCCCGTCGTTGGCGGGCGCCCACGCCCTTTTTTAACGGACTGGCCCCTGATGTTGCTGGGGCCAGTCGACTCCTCACCGTCGCTGCCCGACTCCCCAGGGCTCTTACTGTTGCAGCGTTTACGCTGCCACAACCTGGGGGTCGAGGAGGGACGGGAGGAAACCGTCTCCATTGACTGACAGCTGCTGTCAGAGTCAGACAGCTGTGGCCAGTCACATTTTGCGTCTCTGCACGCACTGTGCGGGGTCGTGTCGCACCGCGACAGCGTTACCCGCAATTCCTTCTCGCCCGGGGTTGGAGTCCCGGGCCTCGACACTTTCGCGTCGCTCTCTACTACGTCATTTTGGTTTTTGTTTTTGTTTAAATTGTTTTCATTTGCCATGTTATTCCCACGAGAAGAGACGAAGGGTTTCACTCCCTGGGTGACGCTCATTCCAGGGAGCGGGCTAAATACTGCAGGGTTCGCCAGGTGCCCGTACAGGTTTTAACGACTTCGCTGTCGGGTTTTAAAGACTGTCCTTGTCGCGGGCCGGCCAATTAAGGCAAGCCCTCCGGTCCCTAAGGACACCACGTACCGACTGGAGCCACCAGTCAGATGGTTGCGATGACCTTAGGGGCTACGGAACGCGAGGAGGGTGGCTGGTCCTCCCCAACACCGACGCCTGTGTAGAACCCTGCGCGAGCAGTAGGCCTACGCGTCCACGACTCTCCCCGCTTCTACCGGCCGCAGCCGGGAGCAGACAACAACAAGCTGAGTCGCGACGCTACAACCGGGTCTCCGGGAGCTATCGCGACGCCGCAGACCTTGCAGGCCCGCCAAACAACGACCCCCTCGTGCAATGGGGTCAGCTTCAGTCGAGAAGACGACCGACAATCACCGCGCTTCTACCGGCAAAAAGCTGGGAGCGGACAACAAAAAGCTGCGCCGCGACGCTACAACCGGATCTCCGGGAGACGTCGCGACGCCGCAGGCCTTGAAGACCCGCCAAACCACGACCCCCTCGTACAATAGGGTCAGCTTTGATCGGTGAAATAACCGACCAATGGACGACAAACAAGGCTTCTACCGGCTTCCGGGAGCGAACGTCACAAACTTGCCACGGCGAGGACACGCCGCGACACCGCAGGCCTAGCAGGCCTGCTAAACCACGACCCCCTCGTGCAATGGGGTCGGCTGTCGGGATATTGGTTCATCGACTTACAGGGGCAGCAAATTTTAGCGCTGCGCCTGTTAGCCGACTATCCAGGATGCACCGTCTTAGTCCAGTTGCCACTCCCCCCGGGCATATAGCCCGAAGGGATAGGAAACCGGTCCAAGCACACTAGGAGGTTCCCCGACCTAGCACCCCGACTGGGTTAGGTTAGGTTAGGTTTTTTTTTTTTTTTTTTTGTTGACGCGGGGAATGCATTTAGGCACCGTCATCCCAGCTACGGGGGTAGCTGGGACGGTGTGTGGGACTCACCGGTCCCGGAAACAGGGACCGTCCTACCCACTAAACCCCGCGGTGTTCCGACTCACCCTATAGCCGGGCCGAGGGATATGAAGATGAAGATTCTACGTCGACCTGGCTAGGGATGCCCCGTAGGGTTGGGGCTCTCCTCGGGGGGGCAAGATGGTCGGCCCCCCGGAGCTCCCTAAGGAGCTGAAGAAAACAAGCCCGCATCGCACCGCCCTCGTACGTCCCTCTGGAAGCAGAGGGGGCAGAGAGCGGCCGAGCGGGCGGGCACTAAGGCACCTCCGGAACACGGGGAGGTGCCTTCCGCCAAACGATCATCGGTGGGTGAGGTCCCCCGACCATCACCCACCGGTACAACACTAGTCGGGGGCGCGCACGAACGCTGCCATGCGGCGCCCCCGAACCGGACGGCGAGGCGGGAGCGTTTGGCCTGCACGCTCCCGCACCCGCAGCTCCTCTCTCTTGGCCGCCATCACCTCACAAGCAAACGAGGTGACGGCGGCCCAACATTCCTGGCTGCCGACCATGGCTCGCACCACGGCCGGCAGCGACAAATTATTTCCAACACGGCCCGTGAGGGCGACACGCGGCCCGTCCCACGCCGCGCACTCGGCGAGTGTGTGCTCAGCCGAGTCCACGGCGCCACTTGGGCAGTGACGGCACACGGGGTCCGACTCCACACCCACCACCTCCCACAGGTACTTGGCGAAACAGCCATGTCCTGTGAGGAGCTGAGTGAGGTGGTACGTCGGCGCACCGTGCGCCCTCTCTACCCAAGGCCGAAGAACGGGCCGGACAGCCCCCACGAGCCGCACGCTCGCGGAGGGACACTCCAACCTATTGGCCCACTTCCGGAAGAGATCGTCGCGAGCAGACTGTCTCCAGCGATCGATCTCGTCCGGAAGTGGGCGACCTCCATTCATCCGCACCAGGGCGCTCTCCTCGTACACGCGCTTGAGGACTCCAGCCTCGAGATCCCAAGGGGGGCTCCCGCCAATCAAACACGCCGCCTCGTAAGAGACGGTGCAGTACGCTCGCGCCGCCCTCTGCGCAATCACCCGCTGCGGCCTCCGCAGCAGGGGGATGGTTTTGGCGCAGAGAGCGTCCGACCAAATAGGCGCTCCGTAGAGCGCCTTGGAGCGCACTACACCGTCGTAGAGACGGCGACATGCACTTTCCGGCCCCCCTTTATTGGGGAGCAGCCGCGCCAGCCTTCCGGCGTATGACACCAGTTTGGGTGCCAGGCGCCGGAAGTGCTCGACGAAACCCCATCGACTATCGAGGACCAGTCCTAGGTACTTCATGGTCTCCCCGATAGCGATGGGGGTGCCGCTCACCACAATGGCGGAATCTCGAGGTGGCCCCCGACGAGGCCCGTGGAAAAACACGGCCTCGGACTTATCGAGAGCCACCTGGAGTCCCAGCGCCCTGATGCGGCTGACCACCTGGGCAACGCCCGCGGTGGCCAGAACCTTCGCGTCCCTGAATTCTGGGCCCCGCGCGGTGACGAGGGTGTCGTCGGCGTAACACAAAATACCGACGCCCCTGAGCGTGGCACCGCGCAGGACCCAGTCGTAGCCGATGTTCCACAGGAGCGGACCAAGCACCGACCCCTGTGGAACACCGCACGACATCTCCTTGCGGACTATTCCCGACCGGGCCGGGTAGATGATGGCCCGGTCCACGAAGTAGTCCGCAAGGACGCGCCTGAGGTACCACGGGACCTTGTGGTACCTCAGCGCCTCGGCGATGGTCTGCCAGGGGATGGTGTTGAAGGCGTTCGCGATGTCCAGCGACACCGCCAACAACACCTCCCCCCGACCGACCGCCTCTTGGACGCTGTCCCTGAGTCGGGAGATGGCGTCCAGGGTAGACCGCCCGCGACGGAACCCGTACTGGCCGCCGTCGAGGTTGGGCCCCGCCCCCTCAAGGTGCCCGACGAGACGAGCAGCGAGCACCCGCTCGAAAAGCTTGCTCATCTCGCCGAGCAGAACAATGGGGCGGTAGGCCGACGGCGACTCGACGGGGCGCCCGTGCTTCTTTAGCAGCACGAGCTTCCCCGTCTTCCACGTCCGCGGGACTCTACCCGACGCCAAACACTCCGACATCAGGGAGAGCGTCTCTTCTTCGAACGCCGGCATGACCAGGGCGACGACCCGCCCTGGGATGCCGTCCGGACCGGGGGCGCGGTGTCTCAACTTGAGCTTGAGAATCGCCGCCCCTAACTCGGCATCGGACACGGGCGGGATCGCCTCAGTGTCAGCCGGCGTTCCGTCTGGTGCCGCCATACTCGGCGGGACCCACTCTTCCCGCGCAGGGAAGAGGGAGCTGACAACTTCATTCACGAAGGTGGGCTCGAGAGACCTGGTGAGCGGGGGCGCATAAGGCCGGAGTTTGTCACTCACGACCTTATACGGGCGCCCCCAAGGATCTCCGTTCAACGTCTCGAGCCACACCTTCCACGACTCGTCTTTGGCGGCCTTGATTGCCGAGCGAAGGGCCGCTCGGGCATCCCGGTATGCGGCGCGCAACTCCTCCATGAGGACAGGGTTTCCATTCCTTCGACCGCGGTAGCGGGTGTACCGACGCTGGGCTGCATGACTAGCAGCACGCAGCCCCTCCAGATCATCGTTCCACCAGTACACCCGCCGCCGCGGGTGAACTGATCCTGCCCTCCGCATCGCCGCATCGCAGACGCGAGTCAGAGCCTCAGATAATCGCTCCGACCTCGCGTCTACGTCCGGGTTCCCGCCAAACGCGGCCCATCGCTCAACGATGGCCGCCTCTTCTGCCAGCTCCCGGTTTAGCGATTTTAACCGCCACCGTGGGCCCTCACCGGCCAGGGGACGATCCTGAGCCCTCAGGGCGGGGGAGACGATATCGAACCGGACATACCGGTGGTCCGACATCGTCTCCACCTCCGTTACCACCCTCCAGCCACGTACGTGGTTCGCCAGGTCAGAACTGGCGAAGGACAGGTCCACGATAGACGTGTTCCCGTTCTCCCCCACGTACGTGGGGACCGTCCCCTGATTTAGCAGCACCAGACCCATGGACACCGCCCAATCCTCCAATAACTCACCCCGCAAGTCCGTCGTCGGAGATCCCCACGCCGTAGAGTGGGCGTTAAAGTCTCCGACGACGACGAGCGGGGTGGGGTGTGCTTCCGCCACAAGAACCCCGAGCTCAACGAGTAACTGCTCGAATTGAGCACGGGTCTTCCTGGGCGGACAGTACACCCCGATCACTGCAGCGTCTCCCAGCAGCGCGAGGACGCACATTCGTCCTTTGGACACCCGATCAAAGGCGCCCCGCTGGGAGACGATAGCCACCTCACCGTCGCGGTCGCTGGCCCAATCATCGCGGGCACGAACCGCGTACGGTTCGGCGACTACAGCCACGGTCGTCTGCCACTGCGCTACGGACTGGATCAAAACATCCTGGGCCGCAGCGCAGTGCCTGACGTTGGCCTGCAGGACCGAGAATGTGGACATCTAGGATTGAGCAGTGTCCATAACCTCCACTGATTGGGTGGGAGCGGGGTCCGCGACCGGCCCGACCCGCCTCCCACCGACTCCTCCTCGGCGACGACGCCGCTTCTTTGACGCCGCCAGGCAAGCCTTGGCGCCCAGGCGGTGCGCAGCGGCCTCTCCCGCCGCCGCACACACGGGGCAATGCGGATCCGCGGCGCAGCCGGCCGCTTTGTGGCCGGGCTGCCCGCAGCGGAAGCACAGGGCGCTGCGGTCAACTCCCGCAGCACACCTGGCCCCCACGTGCCCCTCATCCAGGCAGCGGAAGCACCGCTGCGGCCTGGGGTCCAAAAGGACCGCACGAACGCGGGTCCAGCCGATGACGAGGGCGCGGCCATCTGTGACTTGTTTGGCCGCTGCGACCGGGCACTTGACCCACGCCGTGCCCTCTCTGCTTGCCTGGCGGACGATTTGTCCAACAACGACGCTGGTGATGGCGCAGCCTCCAACGTCCGCCACCACCCGCGCCACAACCTCCTTTGTCGCCGAATCGCCAAGACCGGAGATGCGCAGCTCCGCGCACTTCTCCGGCCTGGCGATGCGAACGTCGTCGCCGAGTGTCGTCTTTAATTTGGCCGCCAATGCGTCCGCCTTGGCGCCCCTGTCCGCACCTGCCACCTCGAGGATGCGTCCTCCGGTGACCGCGGTGCGGAAACGCAAACCCTCGATGCCGAGGCTTTTGAGGTCAATTGACCTCTCAGCCTCGGCAAGTTTCTCCGCGTAGGTTACGCCCCGCCCCTCCGCTTCTCGCTGCAGCGTGATGACTACCGCTGCAGTTCGCGGTGCGCGGAGGTTCGGGGCGATCCTCTTTCCGCCGGATTTTGAGGGCGCCTTAGCGGGCGCATTGGCGGGCGTCGATGTCGCCTTTTTCTTCGGGCGCTTCACGACGTTGTTCCACGTCTCAGTTTGGGGCTGAGACGTGGAAGCCGGGGCCGGTTGGGTTGAGGCCGACTGGCGCTCTCTGCGAGTCGCCTCAACCTCACGCGCCGCGGCGCTCCTCCTTGTCTTTTTGTTCTTCTTCCCCTTTGGGGGAGAAGAAGAAGAGGCCGGCGGAGCGGCCACAACAGATTCCGTCACCTCCACCACAGACGTTGAGGGGACGGGAGGCACAGGAGCGGCGGCAGAGGCGCCAGCGGTCTTTCGCTTGGAGCGCGTGGGCGCAGGAGCGCCGACGGAAGGGCCCACGGAAGGACCGGCAGAAGCACCGCCGGGTGCTGAAGCAGTGGCCGTGCGGGCGGCGTTGCGCGCGTCCGCCGCAAGGGGAGGACGCAACCGAGGCTCCGGGAGCAGCCGGTCCTCGAAGCCGGCGCGGCGCGCGTCAATGAGGTAAAGAACCTCATCGCGCGACAACCCCGCCGACCGTGTTGACGCGGCGCTCAGTTGGCGCCTTAATTCCTCCATCTCGGCCCGCACGGCCGTGAGCTCTCCCTTTAAACGGAGAACTTCCTCGTTGCACGTGAGGGAGGCCATCTCCCTCATGTGCTCCCTTATCGAGCCGGCAGCACTCCGCAAGCCCTGCACGCTTTGGCCCTTTTTTTTTTTTTTTATTTTTTTTTTTTTTATTAACGGTTCACTAAACTGGACACACGCTTTAAAGTATCTTTAACATAACAAAATAAAAACATCTTACAAGGTTTGCGTATGCCCTTCTCGAAGTGAACACTACGTTCAAATATAAACTAAAATATTAACATTTTAAACTTAAAACTACATACAAAGTTTATCAATCAGTCTCCACGCCACCAAACAACGTGTAGCTTTCCTTTACGAGCCTGTTGAAGTGTACTTTTTCATTGAACCAACCGATGCGCCAAATACACTCGAGAGCAATGAATCCGGGTCACTTAAAGAATCCTAAAAATCTCGGAAACTAAAAATGCTAGGTTAATGCAATAAATTGTATTTAATAGACAATGTAATACTCCTTAAATGAAGGTATTAAAACTTCTTAGTTATTGTAAAGTTATATCATAAAAAAATCAAATTTGAAAAAGGGCCACTTTCGAAGATGGAACTACGAAATTACAGCATTTGGTGTTGCTTTTGTTTGTAATCTGTCATTTATGTGGGTACATAAACCATGTTGATAGTGCTCTATATTCATTAATCAAGCTGAAATTATGTCGCTTACGCCTGAAGAATGCACCAGAATACTTACAATGCTGGAAACCGGCCGGAGTCAGCGCGATACAGCCAGGACTGTCGGTGTGTCGCTGTCAACAGTACAAAGAGTTCTCCGACGTTACGAAGAAACTGGTTCTAACCTACGCAGACCAGGAACGGGCAGAACCAGGTGTACCACAGCACGAGAAGACCGATACTTGGTGAACACCATGCTTCGAAATCGCTTTCTCACAGGAACTGAACTCACCAATCCGTTTCGACGCCTCGGAGGAAGTAACGCAAGTGCATGGACAGTAAGACGTCGGCTTGCTGAATCTAACTTAAAACCCCTTAGACCTGCAAACGGCCCTAAACTGGAGCGTGGGCATCGTATTTCGAGACTAAGGTATGCCCAGAGCCACGTAAATTGGAGTATTGAAGATTGGTCAAAAGTTATGTTCTCCGACGAATCAAAATTTATGCTCTACAAGCACGATGGAAGACACAGAGTGTATCGAACACCAGGGGAAAGATTCAAGCAAGCATGCATCGAAGAAAAAGTAGCCTACGGTGGTGGGTCTGTACTTGTGTGGGCCGGAATTTCTTCTGAAAGTCGCACAGAGCTGGTGATCATAGAAAACGGCTCTTTAACTAGCGTAAGATATGTGGAAGAAATCCTCAATGATCACGTTGGTCCATTTATGGTCAATTTAGGTGAGGATGCTATATTTATGCATGACAATGCCCGACCTCATACAGGTAGGATTGTGAATGACTACCTTCAAGAGATGAACATTACTCGTATGGAGTGGCCAGCGCGCAGCCCGGATATCAACCCGATCGAGCATGCTTGGGACGAGCTAGGCAGATGCGTAAAACAACGAAACCCTCCCCCAATCACGCTTCGTGAGCTCAAAATTGCTCTCACAGAGGAATGGGAGAATATTCCCCAAAATCGTATAAGGAACTTGGTGTACAGCATGCCAAACCGCGTAAACGCAGTAATGGAAGCACGAGGAGGCAATACGAAGTATTAAAATTCAAGAAAATCGTAATAAAGTTCAAAAATTTCATGTTTCCTATTTTTGTTTTAAGGAGAGATCAGCAGTTTTTTCTTTATGTAATTTTGTGTTAATAAAATGTATGGTGACTCATATTTTTTTTACTTTCATTTAAGGAGTATTACATTGTCTATTAAATACAATTTATTGCATTAACCTATCATTTTTAGTTTCCGAGATTTTTAACATTCTTTAAGTGACCCGGATTCATTGCTCTCGAGTGTATATCTATCTCATTACAAATGTTATTATAACTAGAACACATACGATACAATGGAGCGTGCTGAGCATAATTTGTACGACACAAGGGCAAACAAAAAGTTACCACATTATGAATCCGGCTACCTGGCCGTGGGACAACTAATTTTAATTTTCCGAGTACAGAGGGACTGTCTATTTTACCATGAATTAATTTATGTAGATACAAAATATCTGCCGCCCTTCGTCTTCGCTCTAGTGTGGTGAGTCTGAAATATTCAAGTTTCAAATCATAGGACGTCAAAATGTTGCATAAGTTATGCGCATACGACAGGTGATACAAAAACCGTTTCTGGATTCTCTCAAGTCGCGAAACGTGAACAGCATAGGATGGGTTCCATACTTGACAACAATATTCGAGAATTGATCTCACGTAGCAATTGTAAAGTAGAATGGGAATGTCAGGGTCATCAAAAAACTTGGCCTGTCTTATTACAAACCCAGCCATGCGCCCTCCTCTATTTACTATGTTATCAATGTGCTCGCGGAAGTTCAGCTTTGAGTCCATGACAACACCCAAATCACGTATGCTGCTTACTTCTTGAATTCGATTGTCAGAAATGAAGTAAGTGGCGGACATTGGATCTAATTTTCGTGTGAATTTTATATGAAAACATTTGGAAGCATTTATACCCATACCATTCAATGAACACCACTTAATGATATTATTAATATCATTTTGAAGATAGCTTACATCATTGCGATCAGAGATGACTCGGTATAATTTAAGATCATCCGCGAACATTTCGTAACCAGATGTTATTTCAGAGCACAAGTCATTTATGTAGACCAGGAAGAAGAGCGGTCCCAAGTGCGATCCTTGAGGCACACCGGACGGTACCGATCTCGCAGCAGACTCGAACCCTCTGACTTTTATGAGCTGAGTTCTATTCATAAGATAGGATGCACACCACCTGAGCAACGATCCACAGATTCCCGCGTGAGCCAGTTTCTGAACAAGTCTGCTGTGATCCACCACATCGAAAGCTTTAGAGAAATCGGTATATATAGCATGAACCTCGGTTTTATCCTCCAATGCTTTATAGATATCCGTTACGTAATGTAAAAGGTTTGAGGTGGTTGACCTTCCCGGCAAGAATCCGTGTTGCTTCGTATCAAAGTACGGCTTTAAGAAAAAATAAAGTTTCTTTTGAACTATTTGCTCAAATACTTTACCCATAGCCGACAAGATTGAAATTGGTCTGTAGTTTGACACCTCAGTTTGATCACCCTTTTTATGTACCGGAGTAATATGTGCAACCTTCCATTTTTGAGGAAAGATCCCAGAGAAAAGCGACTTGTTATAGATATGATAAAGAGGCTCTATAAGTTGCTCAGAGCAGTTTTTCAGAAACACTGGTGGAATAGCATCAGGACCCGACCCTTTTCTTATACTTAGCGACTTGAGAGAGTTGGATATATCGAATCTGGAAACATGGCAAAAATTAAGGGCTGCCGGGGGCGCAAATGCTTCCTCGATGTTTACTGTACTTGCTGACTGTTTGTGTGTTTGATATATTGAGTGGAAATAATCAGAAAAAAGGTCACTGACACTCTGTCCACCTTGGACAGTTCTGTCACCATAGTTCATTTCATCAGGAATCCCCCCACTATTTGATCTCAACGATCTGACAAATGTCCAGAAATACCCAGGGTCTTTTCTAATAAGATCCTTTGCATTCGTTTTAAAACTATTGAAACATTCCTGAACCTTTTTTTTGCATTGAAGGCGTAATGTTTGGTAAGTAATCAAGTCTCTTGGGTTGTTATACTTCTTATACTTTTTATGAACTTTATTTTTCTCTTTGAGGGCATTTAACAAAGAGCGACTGAACCATATTGGGTATTTATTATTTGCACCACGGCTTTTGGGTGTGTTTTTATAAATTATTTCATTAAGCAAAGTATAAAATTTGTCAACAGCATCATCAACAGATTTGTGTGAACCTAAAAGGCCGTCCCAATCTATTGTCTCCAACTCCTCTTTAATACTTTGGTAATTAGCTTTGGAAAAATTTACGGAGATGGTGCTGTTTATTTTAGGTGCTTTTTCGTGAAGAAACTTGAAAGAAACATGCAATGCTGGATGACGAGTGTCTTCCTTTACTAGGGGTGTTATGCTTCTGGATACCTTAAAAAGTCTATTAGAGTTAGTAATAATTAAGTCTAGGGTGCGTCCCTCTATATTGCAGACTGGGTTCATATTGTTAAGGCCATTTAATGACATAGTGTCAGTGAGCAAGCATTCAGTGTTGCTTGGGCATCCAGGAGGAATTAGTAAATTTGAGTGGGAGTCAGTACTCCATTTTAAATTGGTGAGGTTGAAATCACCCACCAATAAAAGTATTGCATTTTTCGGCAATTTATGTTGGATAATATTAGACAAATGTTTCATTAGATTATCAAGACGGTCATTTGTAACTGGGGGAGGAAAATATACGTTGCAAATACACAAAGGAATAGTTGAATTTCCCTGCCTAAGTTTTATCACTACCCAGAGATCTTCATTTGTAGATTCCCACTTGTACTTACGAACCGCATCGAACTTTTTAGATACTGCTATAAAACTACCCCCACCTTCAGTCTTTAAAGAAGCAGAACTGGAGCGGTCTCTCCTAAACAACACGTACCTACCATCTACTACCTCGTGATCGTAAACTGATTCATTCAGCCATGTCTCCGTAACAAGAATTACGTCAAAGTCCTGCATCAGCACGTTCTCACGCATAGTTTCAGTTTTTGTCCTAAGACCCCTAACATTCTGATACAAAAAATTTAGTGTGGCGCATCTGTTGTCTCTATTAATTAATGTGCACATTTAATAAAGATAGCAAAAAGGAAAAAATTGATTAAATATAGAATATAAAACAAATAGATTAAAAACAACTAAGCTGTTTACCCTATAGAGACTCGAGAAACTCCGAGCTTTTTACCAGTAAGTTTCTACTTCCGAAGTCCTTCTTAATAAAAATACGACCGTTTCGCACCCACACAAATTTAAAACCTTTCTCTTTCGCAAATCTACGGGCCTTAGCGTGTAACAACTTGTTAGTTGGTGACAAATGTTCACTTACATACACAGGTTCACTTCCCGCTATGCCCAGGTGCGATGAATTGAGCTTTTCTTTTGGGTGATTTTTATTAAAGGTTTTGACTGCTGCTAAAATATTATCTCGTACCATTGGACTTGATAATGTTACTACTATCGAGCGCGGGCGATTAGATTCTTGGTTGACTTTAGCCACTCGGTGATAATTCAGTAGCTGATTCTCGGGAAGCGTGCAGCCAACAGCAGTTGTAAGTTGTTGAATAACTGTTTTCAGATCCTCAGTTCTATGCTCCGGGACACACTGTATCTCCAAGTTCGATTCGCGGGACTTCTGTTCAAAATGGCTCAGCCTGTTATTTATGTCCGCTAACTCTGATCTAAGTGACTTATTTTCAGTTTTGAGACCGTCAATAATTTTACTCTTCAAATCCAATTCTTCCTTAAGCTCGTCGTATTTTGCGGATATAAAACTGATACTCGAAGTTAACTCGTCTATTTTTTGGCGGGTCTCGTTACTTTCCACTGTAATATCTCGCTTTATGTCTCTTAGTAGCTGAGACAATGAATCCTCTAGCTTCCTGTCAAAGTAGCGCTTAAGATCTTCCGTATCGTGAACAACAGGGGATACCATATCAGCATGCAGCTTGGCATTACCCAATTGTGAGGGAGTATGAGAACTTCCACCTCGCTTTTCAGTGGACTTGCAGTCTAAACACTTCCATGAAGCTTTATAGGCCTTGGATTCTTTCGAAAAATTCTCTACGGGTATGCCTACACACTGATAATGGTACGTCGCACAACACTTGGAGCAAGCCTTTAAATCAGCAGATTTGATTTGCTTTGAACATCTGCTACATACACTCATGTTGAAAGTTTTTCCATAAACAGGGTAATTTTTATAACTGGGCAACACCTTTTAATTGTCAGCTTCAAATAAGCAAAATGTCAGTTGATTTTGACAAGATCGGCAGTGATAATTGAGGGTACTTCGAAATGATATTTGACAAGAAAGTGTCAGCTTCCAGTTTATTCCAATTTTGAAGGTATAAAATTAAAACTTATCAATGTTGATTTTGTTACCTTGCCAGGATATTTAAGGCTGCAAACGATAACAGAGAATGCCCACTAGTTGAACTTCACAATAATCATACATAGAAACCGATATTTCACTATAAACTTTTATTTGATATAATTATGACATAGAAGTTGTTGATACTCGAAACCCTTCAGGCGGGAGGACTTGAAGGCGATCATCTCGATCGACTTCAACCCCTCCTCGCACGCCATCTTCAGCTGGTCGGACCTAAGTACCGGAGCTGCCGACGTCGACGCCTCTGTCAGCGTCGGGGATTCACGAAGGAAAGAGAGTCGCCTCTCCTCCCGCCGCCGACGCTCCTCCTCCTTCGCTTGATAAGCGGCCCGCGCGAGCTCTTCCTCCGCCTCGAGTTCTAACTCGCGCTCCTTGGCCGCATTATAACTGGCCCTAGCTTGGGCCAGGCCAACATACTGCCCAGTTGTTGGAGGGCGCCCACGCCCTCTTTTCACGGGCTGGCCCCTGATGTTGCTGGGGCCAGCCGACTCCTCACCATCGCTGCCCGACTCCCCAGGGCTCTTACTGTTGCAGCGCTTGCGCTGCCACAACCTGGGGGTCGAAGAGGGACGGGAGGAAACCGTCTCCATTGACTGACAGCTGCTATCAGAGTCCGATAGCCGCTGCCAGTCACACTTTATATTTCGACATGCACTGTGCGGGCTCGTGTCGCACCGCGATAGCGACACCCGCAACTCCTTCACGCCCGGGGTTGGAGTCCCGGGCCTCGACACTTCCGCGTCACTCCCTACAACTTCGTTTTGTTTTATGTTTGTTTTTAAATTTAATTCACTTTCCATTTTGTTCCCACGAGAAGAGACGAAGGGTTTCACTCCCTGGGTGACGCTCATTCCAGGGAGCGGGCTAAATACTGCAGGGTTCGCCAGGTGCCCGTACAGGTTTTAACGACTTCGCTGTCGGGTTTTAAAGACTGTCCTTGTCGCGGGCCGGCCAATTAAGGCAAGCCCTCCGGTCCCTAAGGACACCACGTACCGACTGGAGCCACCAGTCAGATGGTTGCGATGACCTTAGGGGCTACGGAACGCGAGGAGGGTGGCTGGTCCTCCCCAACACCGACGCCTGTGTAGACCCCTGCGCGAGCAGTAGGCCTACGCGTCCACGACTCTCCCCGCTTCTACCGGCCGCAGCCGGGAGCAGACAACAACAAGCTGCGTCGCGACGCTACAACCGGGTCTCCGGGAGCTATCGCGACGCCGCAGACCTTGCAGGCCCGCCAAACAACGACCCCCTCGTGCAATGGGGTCAGCTTCAGTCGAGAAGACGACCGACAATCACCGCGCTTCTACCGGCAAAAAGCCGGGAGCGGACAACAACAAGCTGCGCCGCGACGCTACAACCGGATCTCCGGGAGACGTCGCGACGCCGCAGGCCTTGAAGACCCGCCAAACCACGACCCCCATGTACAATGGGGTCAGCTTCGGTCTGTGATACGACCGACCAATCGACCATAACAAACGCTTCCACCGTTGCCGGGAGCGGAACGCCACAATCTTGTCACAGCACTGACTCGCGTGACACCGCGGGCCTAGCAGGCCCGCCAGACCACGACCCCCTCGTGCAATGGGGTCGGCTGTCGGGATATTGGTTCATCGACTTACAGGGGCAGCAAATTTTAGCGCTGCGCCTGTTAGCCGACTATCCAGGATGCACCGTCTTAGTCCAGTTGCCACTCCCCCCGGGCATATAGCCCGAAGGGATAGGAAACCGGTCCAAGCTCACTAGGAGGTTCCCCGACCTAGCACCCCAGGTTAGGTTAGGTTAGGTTTTTTTTTTTTTTGTTGACGCGGGGAATGCATTTAGGCACCGTCATCCCAGCTACGGGGGTAGCTGGGACGGTGTGTGGGACTCACCGGTCCCAAGCAGGGACCGTCCTACCCACTAAACCCCGCGGTGTTCCGACTCACCCTTTTGCCGGACCGAAGGTTATGTAAAGTACTCACGTCGGCCCGGCAGGGTTGCCCCGTGAAAAATTTGAGGCTCTCCTCGGGGGAGCCAGATGCACGGCTCCCCCGGAGCTCCCTAAGGAGCTGAAGAAATCAAGCCCGCGTCGCACTGCTCTCAAGTGGAGAGCAGCCGAGCGGGCGGCTCTGAAGGCACCTCCGGAACACGGGGAGGTGCCTTCCGCCAAACGATCATCGGTGGACGGGGTCCCCCGACCTCCGTCCACCGGTACGACAATTAGTCCGGGGCGCGCATAAAAGCCGCCATGCGGCGCCCTCGGACCGGACGGCGGGGCGGGAGCGTCTCACCAGCACGCTCCCGCACCCGCAACTCCTCTCTTTTGGCCGCCATCACCTCGCAAGCAAACGAGGTGACAGCGGCCCAACACTCTTGGCTGCCGGCCATGGCTCGCACCACGGCCGGCAGCGACAAATCTGTACCAATTTGGCCCGTGAGGGCGACCCGCGGCCCGTCCCACGCCGCGCACTCAGCGAGTGTGTGCTCCGCCGAGTCCACGGCGCCACTTGGGCAGTGGTGACACACGGGGTTAGACTCCACCCCTGCCACCTCCCACAGGTATTTCGCGAAGCAGCCATGACCTGTGAGGAGCTGGGTGAGGTGGTACGTCGGCGCTCCGTGCGCCCTCTCTACCCAAGGCCGAAGGACGGGCCGGACAGCCCCCACGAGCCGCACGCTCGCAGAGGGCTCCTCCAATCGAACGGCCCACTTCCGGAAGAGATCATCGCGAGCCAACTGTCTCAAGCGATCGATCTCGTCCGGAAGTGGGCGACCACCATTCCTACGCATCAGGGCGCTTTCCTCATATACAATTTTAAGGACTCCAGCCTCGAGATCCCAGGGGGGGCTCCCGCCAATTAGGCACGCCGCCTCGTAAGAGACGGTGCAGTACGCCCGCGCCGCCCTCTGCGCAATCACTCGCTGCGGTCTCCGCAGCAATGGGATGTTTTTGGCGCAGAGGGCGTCCGACCAGATTGGCGCTCCGTAGAGCGCCTTGGAGCGTACTACACCGTCGTAAAGACGGCGACACGCACTTCCAGGCCCCCCCCGATTGGGGAGCAGCCTCGCCAGTCTTCCGGCGTAAGACATCAATTTAGGCGCTAAACGCCGGAAGTGCTCGACGAAACCCCATCGGCTGTCGAGGACCAGTCCAAGATATTTAATGGTCTCCCCGACAGCGATGGGGGTGCCGCTCACCACAATCACCGAATCTCGAGGGGCCCTCCGCCGAGGCCCGTAGAAGAAGACGGCCTCGGACTTTTCAAGGGCCACCTGGAGTCCCAGCGCCCTGATGCGGCTGACCACCTGGGCAACGCCCGCGGTGGCCAGGACCTTCGCGTCTCGAAAGTCTGGGCCCCGCGCGGTAACCAGGGTGTCGTCGGCGTAGCAGAGTACGCCGACCCCCCGAAGAGTGGCACCGCGCAAGACCCAGTCGTATGCGATGTTCCACAGGAGCGGACCAAGAACCGACCCCTGTGGGACACCGCATGACATCTCCCTGCGGACTACGGTTGACCGGGTCGGATAAGAAATGGCCCGGTCCACGAAGTAGTCCGCAAGGACGCGCCTGAGGTACCACGGAACGTTGTGGTACCTCAGCGCCTCGGCGATCGTCGGCCAGGGGATGGTGTTGAAGGCGTTCGCGATGTCCAGCGACACCGCCAACAACACCTCCCCCCGATCGACCGCCTCTCGGACGCTGTCCCTCAGTCGGGAGATGGCGTCGAGGGTAGATCGTCCGCGACGAAATCCGTATTGGCCGTCATTCAAGTTGGGCCCCGCCCCCTCCAGGTGCCCGACGAGACGAGCAGCGAGCACCCGCTCAAAGAGCTTGCTCATCTCGCCGAGCAAAACAATGGGGCGGTAGGCCGACGGCGACTCGGCGGGGCGCCCGTGCTTCTTCAACAGCACGAGCTTCCCCGTTTTCCAATTTCGCGGAACTCTACCCGACGCCAGACACTCAGACATGAGGGACAGCGTCTCCTCCTCAAACGCCGGCATGATCAGGGCGACGACCCGCCCTGGGATGCCGTCCGGGCCAGGGGCGCGGTTCCTCAATTGGAGCTTGAGGACCGCCGCCCCCAGTTCGACATCGGACACGGGCGGGATCGCCTCAGTGTCTGCCGGCGCACGGCTTGGTGCTGCCATTCGTGGTGGGACCCACTCTTCCCGCGCAGGGAAGAGGGAACTGACGATTTGCCCGAGGAAAGCGGGCTCGAGGGATTTTGTGAGTGGGGGCGCATAAGGCCGGAGTTTGTCGCTCACGACCTTATACGGGCGCCCCCACGGATCCTGATTTAGCGTCTCGAGCCACGCTTTCCACGAGTCCTCCTTTGCGGTTTTTATCGCCGAGCGAAAGGCCGCTCGGGCGTCCCGGTATGCGGCGCGCAGTTCTTCTTCGAGGACAGGGTTCCTATCTCTTCGACCGCGGTAGCGAGTGTACCGCCGCTGGGCTGCGTGGCTTTCAGCACGCAGTCCCGACAGGTCGTCGTTCCACCAGTACACTCGCCGCCGCGGTGGGACTGGCCCTGCCCTCCGCATCGCCGCATCGCAGACGCGAGTCAGAGCTTCAGACAGCCGCTCCGACCTCGCGTCCACGTCCGGGCTTCCGCCAAACGCGGCCCATCGCTCGACGATGGCCGCCTCTTTCGCCAGTTCCCGGTCTAGCGTCTTGATACGCCACCGTGGGCCCTCACCGGCCAGGGGACGATCCTGGGTCCTTAGGGCGGGGGAGACGATGTCGAATCGTATATAGCGATGATCCGACATCGTCTCCACATCTGTCACCACCCTCCAGCCACGCACGTGGTTCGCCAAGCTAGGACTGGCGAAGGACAGGTCTACAATAGACCTGTTCCCGGTCTCCCCCACGTACGTGTGGACCGCCCCCACCGTGTTGAGCAACACCAAGCCATTAGACACCGCCCATTCCTCGACCAACTCGCCCCGCAAGTCCGTCGCCGGAGATCCCCACGCCGTAGAGTGGGCGTTAAAGTCCCCGGCGACGATGAGCGGGGTGGGGTGAGCTTCCGCCACAAGAGCCCCGAGCTCAACGAGTAACTGCTCAAATTGAGCACGGGTCTTCCTGGGCGGACAGTACACCCCAATCACTGCAGCGTCTCCCAGCAGCGCGAGGACGCACATTCGTCCTTTTGACACTTTGTCAAAGGCGCCCCGCTGGGAGACGATAGCCACCTCACCGTCGCAGTCGCCGGCCCAATCATCACGGGCACGGACTACGTACGGTTCGGCGACTACAGCCACGGTCGTCTGCCACTGTGCTACGGACTGGAGCAAGACATCCTGGGCCGCAGCACAGTGCCTGACGTTGGCCTGCAGGATCGAGAAGTTCGAGTTGGACATCTAGGTTTGGGCAGTGTCCATCTCCTCCACTACTTGTTGAGTGGGAGCGGGGTCCGCGACCGGCCCGACCCGCCTCCCACTGACACCACCTCGGCGACGACGTGAACGTTTCTTCGAGGCCGCCAGACAGACCTTGACGCCCAGGCGGTGCGCAGCGGCCTCTCCCGCCGCAGCACACACGGGGCAGTTGGGCTCTGCACTGCAGCCGGCCGCTTTGTGGCCGGGCTGCCCACACCTGAAGCAGAGGGCGCTGCGGTCGATACCCGCAGCGCACTTGGCCCCCACGTGCCCCACGTCTAAGCAGCGGAAGCACCGCTGCGGCCTGGCTTCCAAGAGGACCGCACGGACGCGGGTCCAGCCGATCACGAGGGCGCGGCCATCAGTTATAATTTTGGCCGCCGCGACAGGGCACTTCACCCACGCCGTGCCCTCTCTGCCTGCCTGGCGGGCGATATCTCCAACCATGACGCTGGTGGCGGCGCAGCCTCCAACGTCCGCCACCACCCGCGCCACAACCTCCTTCGTTGCTGAGTCGCCCAGATCGGAGATGCGCAGCTCCGCGCACTTCTCCGGCCTGGCAATGTGAACGTCGTCGCCGAGGGACTCTTTTAGCTTCGACGCCAAGGCGTCCGCTTTCGCGCCTCTATCCGCACCCGCCACCTCAAGTATGCGGCCCCCAGTGGCCGCAGTGCGGAAGCGCAGCCCGTCAATGCCGAGGCTTTTGAGGTCGATCGACCTCTCAGCCTCGGCAAGCTTTTCGGCGTATGTAACGCCCCGCCCTTCCGCTTCCCGCTGCAGCGTTATTACTACCGCTGCGGTTCGCGGGGCGCGGAGGTTCGGGACGCTTTTTTTCGCGACGGGCTTCGCAGGCGCCTTAGCAGATGACTTGGTCGACGTCTTTACCTTCGCTGGACCTGTCGTCTTCTTCTTTTTCGTGACCTGGCTCCACGACTCGGTTGGAGCCAGGGTCACGGGTGCTGTTTCGGCAGTTGTGGCCGGCTGGCGCTCCCTGCGCGCAGCCTCCACCTCCTGCGCCGCAGCGCTCTTCTTCTTTCTGTTCCTCTTCCCCTGGCTTGGGGCAGAAGAGGAAGGAGCCAGCGGAGTGGCCTCGACAACATCCATGTCCGTCACCTCCACCCCAGATGTGGAGGGGACGGCAGAAGATTGCGTGGCGGCAGGGGCGCCAGACGACTTTTTGCCCTTGCCTTTTTTAGGGCGTGGAGGCGCAGAGGCGCCGACCACAGGGCCCGTGGAAGGACCGACAGGAGTCTCAGCAGCCGCAGCGGCACTGCGGGCTGCGTTGCGAGCGTCCGCTGCAAGAGGTGGACGCAACCGGGGCTCAGGCAGGAGCCTGTTTTCCACCCCTCCGAAGCGTGCGTCAATGACGAACATGATTTCCTCACGTGTCATTGACGGTTGTGGAGGGGGAGCGGCGCTGGCCTGCCGCTTCGTCCACTCTAGCTCCTTCTGCACAGATTGGAGCTCGCCTTTCAAGTACAAAATTTCGTCGTTTACTTTGAGGGAGACTAGCTCCCTCACGTGCTCCAGGATGGAGCCAGACGCGCTCCTGAGCCCCTGGACGCTCTGTCCCTTCAGGCGGGAGGACTTGTACGCTATTTCTTGAATATACGCACAAGCCTCCTCTACCGCCTTCGATAACTGTTCGGATCTGGGTCCCCGAACAGTCACCGGCGTCGGCGCCTTTTCCGGCGCAGGTTGTTCGCGGAGGAAGGAGTTTCGCCTCTCCTCCCGCCGTCTTCTCTCCTCTTCTTGCGCGAGCTCCCGCTCCGCCTGCTGCTCGAGCTCGCGCTCTTCGGCCGCGACGAGGTCGGCCTTGGCTTTCGCCAGGCCGACGTACTGCCCTGTCGTAGGCGGGCGGCCACGCCCTCGTTTACCGGGCTGGCCCCGAATGGTGCTGGAGCCAGCCGACTCGTTCCCGTCACTGTCCGACTCCCCAGGACTTTTGCTGTTGCAGCGCTTGCGCTGCCACAGCCTTGGGGTCGGAGAGTGACGGGACGAAACCGTCTTCTTCGATTTGCAGCTGCTGTCGGACTCCGACAGCATCTGCTCGTCACACCTTAAAGTGACGGCGTCGCAACGCGACAGCGCCACTTTAACTTCTTTGAGACCCGAGATTGGGGTCCCGGGTCTCACCACTTTTCCTTCTTCAGCCACTTCGCTAAGTAATCCGTTGTCCGTTTTTAAATTGCCAGTATTCGTTTTAAAAAATAAGTTTTCATTTAAATCCATACAGTTCCCACGAGTATGAGACGAAAGGGTACACTCCCTGGGTGACGCTCATTCCAGGGAGCGGGCTACATACTGTAGGGTTCGCCAGGTGCCCGTACAGGTTTTAACGACTTCGCTGTCGGGTGTTAAAGACTGTCCTTGTCGCGGGCCGGCCAATAAAGGCAAGCCCTCCGGTCCCTAAGGACACCACGTACCGGCTGGAGCCACCAGTCAGATGGTTGCGATGACCTTAGGGATTGCGGAACGCGAGGAGGGTGGCTGGTCCTCCCCAACACCGACGCAAGGGTAGACCTCTGCGCGAGCAGTAGGCCTACGCGTCCTCGACTTTCTCCACTTCTACCGGCCGTTGCCGGGAGCGTACAACAAGCTGCGTCGCGGTGCTACCACCGGTATCCGGGAGCTGCCGCGACGCCGCAGACCTTGCAGGCCCGCCAAACCACGACCCCCTCGTGCAATGGGGTCAACTTTGGTCGGAAAAAACGACCAACAACCACAGCGCTTCTACCGGCCGCAGCCGGGAGCGGACTTCACATAATGTCGCGGCGGTAAACGCCGAAACCGCAGGCCTAGCAGGCCCGCCATACCACGACCCCCTTCGACATGGGGTCGGTTGTAGGGATATTGGTTCATCGACTTACAGGGGCAGCAGATTTTAGCGCTGCGCCTGTTAGCCGACTATCCAGGATGCACCGTCTTAGTCCAGTTGCCACTCCCCCCGGGCATATAGCCCGAAGGGATAGGAAACCGGTCCAAGCTCACGAGGAGGTTTCCCGACCTAGCACCCCAGGTTAGGTTAGGTTAGGTTAGGTTAGGTTAGGTTAGGTTAGGTTGGGGCGGGGCCCCAAGTGTTGTCAGAGTACGTCCTCGTCGTCCGCCCTGGACCCCAACTTGACCACCGTAACGGAGTGGCAAGTTGGGTGACTAAATCTCTGCGACTGTACTTGCGGCCAAAATTGTTGAATATCGGTGTTTCGTTGCTAATACCGTGCTTTTTCTCTGCATATAGACCCATTCCACTTGGTGCGCGGTAACGCAGTGGCCAGTGGATGGTGCTCTTATCCCCTCTGTTCTCCGTTGATTTCTTTAGTTACCCTTCATTTACGACTCGAAGTGTTTTCTGGACTCCTGATTGCCTGCTGAGTTGGTATTTGTTTGTTTTGTTTTTGTCCATTGTTTTGTTACCGTTTTGTCTTGTTTGCGTGGAGTCTGTGTCAAAGCAGATTCCCTGCGAATTGAAAATTTTCTCTCCATCCGTCTCAGTCGTGGGCAGTGCCCTCAACTGGACGATGGATTCCGAATCTGCAGAAGGATTCATATCCGACGGAAAAGAACGCATGATGCCCCCGATGAAACCCTGCCCTAAGCGTTCTCTCAGTAAGAAACGAGACCGGAGCTCTCGTCTTTCTACCTCGGGACTGGAGGACGGAAGCGAGGAAGATACCCCGCAGAGAAAAGCAGTGAGGCAGTCTGCTAGAGGAAGAGGGACTGTCCATCATGTGGGAAAGTCACGGGCGCTGCGGGAATTCCGAGCTGGGGCTTCGGACTCTGATTCGGACTGCACCAATGTGGACGAGCTGTCGACGCGCTCCCCCAAGAAGAACACTGGCAAGGGTTCTCCGACGCTGTTGGCGGTGGAGGACCTACTAAGTAAAGCAGAAGAGGACGCGGGTACCCTAAATCGGGTGGCCTCCATCTCCAAAAACCTGAAAGGTACCTGCGTCAAGGAAATAAAACAGCGTGCCGCGTCGCTGCTTCTGACCGTCCAGTCGCTAGCTGGACGTAATGAAAATGACGAGATGAGACGGCTGAGGGCGGACAACAAACGCCTTCGAGGTCAATTGTCAGCCCTCCAGGAAGAAGTGGCTGCCCTAAGGCGAGAGTTCGCCGAGGGCAGGCGACGACTTTCCCGGAGCCCTTCCCCTGTCCTGACAGTAACAGCGCCGTCGAGGCAAGAAACAACGCCAGCAGATGGAGCGGCCATAACTATGAAGAGCCTCGAAGAAATGATGGGTCGCCTCCAACGTGTCCTTATGGATCACGTCGGAGGAGTTATAAGTGCTCGACTGGAGGCCCTTGAGGTGGATGGCCGCCTCCTGCCAGCGGAACCCCAACTGCACAGGCCATCACTGGCTGCGGCACCCAGAAGAGTCCAGAAGGCGAACACTAATGGTGACCCAAGTGCCCCCACCACTTTGACTCCCCCGGCAAATATGCCGAAGGAGGCCAGAGTAAAAAAGGTGGTACGAGCAACGGAGCAAGTGGCAGGGTCCTCAAATCAGGAGCAGCCAGTAGTGGTTCAGGAAGCCTGGACAACCGTGGCTAAAAAGAAATCGAAGAAGAAAACGGCGGCCAAAGCTCCAAAGCCAAAGAAGTCCAGGCTCCCAAAGGCACCAAAGACTTTGGCGGTCGTGGTATCCCTCAAGCCCGAGGCTGTGGCGGAGGGCGCCACATACCGGGATGCCATCGCTAAAGCGAAGGCATCGGTGAGCCTGGGAGCGCTAGGAATTGGTCCAGCGAAATTCCGGACGGGGATTACGGGCTGACACATTAGCTGCCAGGATCGGGCCACCCAGGCTGACACATTAGCTGCCAGGATCGGGGAGGCCCTCGGTGACGACGCCAAGGTCACCAGACCCACCAAGACGGCGCAAATACGTGTCTCGGGTCTGGATGACGCCGTTTCCGAACAGGAAATATGCCAAGCGAAAAATTCAAGGTCGGCAACATATCTCTGGGCTACACAGGCGTTGGCTCGGTCATTGTCTCTTGCCCTGTTGGAGCAGTCGCAGCGCTAGCGAGCGACCAACGAGTGACCATAGGCTGGAGCCATGCCTCCATCCGCATCTTGGAGCAGCGCCCAATGCGGTGCTTCAGATGCATGGGGGTGGGCCATCCTCAGGTGCTGTGCCCCTCCAAGAAGGACCGCAGCACACTCTGCCATCGGTGTGGACAGGAGGGGCATACGCTCTCCACCTGCTCCGCTGAGCCGCGTTGTGCGATTTGCGCCGACCGCGGATTACCATCTGCGCATCGCATGGCCGGGGTTAATTGTAACCCTCCCCCGGTCAAAGGTCGCCGACTCCCACTACTGGGGTTGGCCTCTCGCGGTACGGCTAGCCAGGCCGCTCCTGAAGCAACTCCCATGGATACCATCAATGCCAGTTAAATCCATGGGATGTGTGCTACAGGCCAATGTGAACCGCTCACCCGGCGCCCAGAACCTTTTGTTTCAGGCGACGGCTGAGTGGGACATAGATTTGGTGGTATTGTCGGAGCCGTCCGTGGCTTCCCTGCCCTCCGGGTGTGCCGTAGCCACTGATAATCTCGCGGCAGTCATGGTGGCCGGTGTGGCGCCTCCCGCTCTCGTTGTGGCCGAAAGAGGTGAAGGGTACGTTGCAGCGAGATGGGGAGGCGTCATGGTGGTCGCCATGTACTTTTCCCCCAACCGAAGCCGAGCAGATTTTGAGCGCTACCTGGCTGTACTGGAAGGCGTGGTTAGGCGAGCAGCTCCTGTTCCTGTGTTGGTGGCGGGCGACGTCAATGCCAAATCACCGACGTGGGGGTCATCAATTCTGGATCCAAGGGGTGAGGATCTGGAGTCCTGGGTTCTGTCCCTAGGGCTCCAGACCCTCAATACTGGAAGCACCCCAACATGCGTCCGGTGGAATGGCACGTCCGTCATAGATGTGACCTTTGCCACCTCATCACTAGCGACCTGCATCAGGGACTGGAGGGTGGTCGAAGAAGCGGAGACCCTATCCGACCATCGATATATTCGGTACGAGATCTCAGCACGAGGTCTCCCTCTTCGGCTGCATACCGCGGTAAGCCGTTCAGCATTCCCGAAATGGGCACTTGCCCAGATGCGGCCTGACGTTGCGGAGGAGGCAGCGATGGTTCGAGCGTGGGCCGAAGTGCCAGACCTTATCGCTAATGATCCTGAAAGCATGGCGGAGTTATTTGCCGACGACATGCGGGTCGTGTGTGACTCCGCCATGCCAAGGCAGCGGTCGGGCCCTCGGAACCCAGGGCAGGTATACTGGTGGACGCAAGAACTTTCCGATCTGCGTGCCGCCAGTGTAAGAGCCAGACGGGCGTATCAACGCTGCCGCAGGCGCGCCCGGATAGAGCCCGTGGAAGAGGAAAGGTTGCATCAGGAATACAAGGAAGCCCACCGGACATTGAGTGCTGCCATTCTTAGGGCGAAGGTCGACGCATGGGACCGGTATGTGGAAATTCTTAACGGTGACCCTTGGGGGCGACCGTACCGAATGGTTAGGCGAAAGTTCACAGGTCCGGCTCCGTCTACGTCGTGTATGGAGCCGGTGTTTCTAAGCAGAGTCCTCCAGACCTTGTTCCCGGACACGAGGGATTTTGTGCCCCCGCGAATGCCGACCTCCGATTCTGCCTCGGAGGTGTGGGCTGATGGGCCACCAGTGACGGACGCGGAGTTCGGCACCGTAAGGGAACGGCTTCGTAAGAAGAGCAAAGCGCCCGGACCAGACGGAGTACCAGCCAAAATCATGGCTGTCGCCCTGGGCCCTCTGGAGGAGCGTTTCCGAGCGGTGCTGGATCTCTGTATCCTAAAAGCCCATTTTCCCAGCAGGTGGAAAGTCGGGCGTCTGTGCTTGCTGAGGAAGGAAGGTCGCCCAGAAGATTCGCCGACGGGTTATCGGCCGGTTGTGTTGCTCGATGAGGCGGGAAAGGCTTTTGAGAAAATTCTCGCCTCCCGCATCATCGAGCACCTCGAGAGCGTGGGGCCCGAGTTGGCTGACTGCCAATATGGCTTCCGAGCAGGACGGTCCACAGCCGACGCAATCAGTCACCTCAAAGCGTGGACACAGCAAGCAATGTCGCGTGGGGAGGCGGTGTTGGTGGTGTCATTGGACATAGCCAATGCATTCAACACCATCCCCCACGAATGCATAGAGGAGGCACTCCAGTTTCATGGAGTTCCACAGTACCTTCGTGTTTTGGTGAGGGGCTATCTGCGGCAAAGATGTGTCCTGTATGAGGACTCGGAAGGCCAAATCCAGTCTTGGAGAGTGTCGGCGGGGGTGCCCCAGGGTTCCGTGCTGGGCCCGCTGCTGTGGAACCTGGGGTACAACTGGGTGCTACGTGGTTCACTGCTGCCAAGAATGCTAGTCATTTGTTTTGCAGATGATACCCTGGTTGCGGCAGCAGCAGAAGAATGGAACGAGGCAGTTCATCTTGCGTCGGTCGGCACCTCCATGGTCGTCCGACGCATTCGTCTACTGGGGTTGGAAGTGGCCCTTAATAAAACCAGGGCCATGTGTTTTCATGCCCCGCGGCGGAGAGCCCCTGGAAGTCTTAGGATCAACGTAGATGGCAGTCGCATACAGGTCAAGGCACACATGAGGTACCTCGGCATTACACTCGATTCGCGATGGAGCTTCGGAAAACATTTCGAGCTCCTCGCTCCCAGGTTGTGCGCTACGGCGCTCTCGCTCGGCCGCCTCCTCCCCAATATTGGAGGACCAGGCTCATCGTGTCGTCGACTGTATCATGGGGTGATTCGGTCGATGGCACTGTACGGAGCCCCAGTGTGGGCAAACTGTCTCACACGGCAGACACGAACTCTCCTGCGTCAACCGCAAAGGGCTATCGCAACCCGGGCGGTACGCGCATACCGCACCGTAAGCCACAGTGCGGCCTGCGTTTTGGCGGGTACAATCCCGTGGGCAATTGAGGCACCAGTGCTGGCAGAGGTGCACCGACTTAGGGTCGAAGCCAGAATACGAGGTGAGCGGCCTGACCTCGAAGAAGTCGAGCGGGTCCGCTCACTGGCGCGAAGAGAGGCTTTAAGGCGTTGGGAGGAGGAACTAACTGCTCCTAGCGCTGGCCACCGGACAATCGAGGCGATTCGTCCAGTGCTGGAAGAGTGGGTGAGTCGCCCAGGTGGGGATCTTACCTACCGCCTGGTACAGGTATTGACCGGACATGGCTGTTTCGGTCACTACCTGTATCGGGTGGCACGCCGAGAGGAGTCGCCGATCTGTCATCACTGCGGCGCTCCGGACGACACTGCTGAGCACACCCTTTGGGAGTGCTCAGCATGGCAAACCCAACGCCATCAACTAAGTGTCGCCATCGACGGACGCGGTCTCGCGCTGTCGGGCATGGTAAGTGCTATGCTCGACAGCGCGGAGGCCTGGCAAGAAATCGCCAACTTCGCCGAAGTTGTAATGTCGGCGAAGGAGGCTGCGGAGAGGGAGCGGGAAGAGGATACTCTAGCCGCTCCTATCCGGCGTAGACGGAGGGGAAGGAGAAGGCGAGCGGTTCCGGCCGCAGACCGTCTCTAACCCTTGGGTTGGCCTGCACACAAGAGTGGCACTCTTGTGTGCATTGCACTGGCCACCACCATGGGTGGCTGGGTGTGTGCCTATCTATACCTCCGATATCTATATTTCGGAGTCCTTCCTACTCTATCCTTTCATACCAGTTCTCGCTGTTGTGTGAAACTTGCATTCCGCATACCTGGTCTTTCTATCATACAACCTTTTCACTCTATACAGGGGGGATACCTGCTATTCTCTCTTCTACTTTTTATTTATTTATTTTAATATTCCTTATATCTATGGGTAAACAAGGTAAATAATTTGTACTCCATCTCTCCTTTCTCTTCTTCTACATTTTACGTTTTTCTCATTTTTTGTTCAACAATCTTATTTATCTACTTAAACGCTTATTTTCTGTTACATTTTCTTTTCCTAATTATCTATTTTATTTCTATATTTCACAGAGTGGGTTGTGGGTTTGAGCCATTTTACACAATCTTATCTCTCTATTTTTACCTACTTTACATTTCCTTCAGTTTCTAATATTACTATACTATGTTTACATATTTTCTTAATTTCTATTTACTTATACTAGCAGCATAGTCAACACTACGCTGCTGTAATACTTGTTATTAGACAGTTTTATTCCTATTGTTAACTATTTTACATATATCTGTACAGTACCGTAAAAATTTTTCTCTATCTCTGCTTTTCATTATTTCTTTAAAATTATTAACTGTGACATTAATCCCTAATTCCTGTTCCAGATCGAATCGCCGCCCCGAGAACACCGGGCACTCCGCCAGTAGATGAGGGATGGTCTCCTCAGTATCGGAGTCACAGGAGCATGATGGGTTGTCCTTGCACTTGAATCGACTCAAGTACTCGGAAAACCCACCATGCCCCGTCAGGACCTGTGTGGTGTGTTTTGTTGGGGTGAACTTCCTAATGATGTTGTACGCGTCCACCGCGTTAGGGAAGAAGAGCTTTGTGACCGAGGCGGTATCACCCGACTCGTATCTCCGGTTCCATTCGCCAAGCGTGTCCATACGGATCTGCCGCTTGGCGAATGAGATCGGACATAGGTCATAGTCCGGTGCTCGCCTCGATCCCAAAGCTGCCTCTTTTGCCAGTTGGTCGGCCCTCTCATTTCCCTCCACCCCCACGTGCGCCTTAACCCAGTGCAAAACTATATGTTTGCCTGTTAATATGCATTTCTTGATATTATTTCTGGCTTCTAATGCGAGGGGGTGGAGACAATTGGGATTCGCGACCGTCTGGAGTGCTGCGGTTGAGTCACTGAACACTCCGAAGGATCTCGCGCTATGTTTATCGATAATCCTCGTTGCCTCACATATGGCCAGGAGTTCCGCCTGATAAACCGTGCAGTAAGACGGCAGACCAAGCTTGCGGGCCCTCGTTTCGGCTCCGTCCTTCCATAAGGAAAGCGCGGCTCCGACCCTACCCGCAATCTTGCTGCCGTCCGTATATATTTTAATTTCACATTGAGTCTGTGCAATTTGCTGTTCGTTTTCGACTTTAACGAACTCCAGGCGCATATGCTCGGCAGGGTGAGGACTATCCGCAAATGGGGCCATTCGCTCGGCCTCCCTACCGGCTAAGTCTGGCAACTGCTCGCCTCTTCTGATTTTATGTAGTAGTGCAGCCTCCTTGACCCGAAGGTCAAGGGGCAGTATACCAGCCAGTACCAGAGCAGAGTCGTGGGAGACCGTTCGATACGCCTTACAGATCTTTTGCGCGAAGCTACGCTGGATAAACTTCAGTCTCTTCTTAACGCCCAGCTTCCCAACCGCTTGCTCCCATGCGCTGGCCGCGTACAACACAATAGGTTCCACGGTCGCTGTGTAAATCGTGTAAATTATTTCAGGGTGCAGGCCCCAGCTTGCCTTTGCAGCTCTGGACAACTGTTTGTGGAGACCGGTTACTTTTGTGCAGATGTTCTTCACATGTGTGTTAAAGGTGAGTTTGCAGTCAATTGTTAGCCCTAATATTTTTATCTCGCTGGTCATGTCAATGTTGACCCCGCCCATGCTAAGTCGTGGTGTGTCATATACCAGTTTTCTGGTGACCACCATAGCGTTTGTCTTGTGTGGCGCAAATTTAAGTTTATTCTTGTCACCCCACGCCTTAACATGCGCGAGAGCAGCATTGGCACGCCGCTCGACCTCTCCCCCTGTATCTCCACAAAAGACAAGTACAACGTCGTCAGCGAAGGCCTGCACATATTCACCCTTCTTCTCGAGGTCGTGCAGCAGTGGATCCAGCAGAAGGTTCCAAATGATCGGACCGCCGATAGAGCCTTGGACGCAGCCCTTTCTCGTTCTGGTTGTTATCTCTTTGCCCGCGTATCTCACATGCACCTCTCGGTCGCTCATGTAACTGTTTAATATTTTCCGAAGCCCCTCCGGGCACCTCTCCTCGACAAGCCGCATCTTAATTACGGGCCACCATGCACTGTCGAAGGCGCCCTCTATATCCAAGGACACTACTGCCATTATCTTCTTCTGGTCCAAATTGGTCCTGATGTGCTGGACCAGGGTATAGAGGGCGTCCTCGCAACTCCTCTGCGGCATAAACCCGAATTGCCGGGGGCTGATCCTCGAGTGCAGATGGTGTCGAAGCCTCGACATTATCATCTTCTCGAGGATCTTCCCCAGCACCGGGAGTAGGCCTATTGGCCTGTACGACTTTGGCTGTGCATAGTTTTCCTTGCCCGGCTTTCGAAGCGCCACGACCGTTGCTTCCTTCCATACCTTTGGAAAATAGTGCAATGCGAGACACTTGTTTGCGAGACAAAGGAACATTTTTGGATCGTTTCTGATGGCGTGGTCACAAATGTCAGCGGTGAAGCCGTCAGCTCCTGGTGCCTTCTTGGGGTTGAACGATTGGACCGCTGTCTCGAGCTCGAAGGGGGTGAACGGGGGATCGAGCAGTTCCCCACACGCTCCCCCGGCCACCACCTCCGAGCTCTCTCTTATGCGTCTATGTTCGTCCGTGTCGTCCCCTTCCAAGTCCTCTGGGTAGAAAGTTTCCGCCATCAATCTCGCTGATCCCTCCTCATCCAGTGCCACGCCATTCACTTCCAGGAGTACGTCCTCAGCTCTACCCGCGGTCCGACCGATGACCCTATATATCCCTTCCCACATTCCCTCTCGATCCTGCTTGCAACAGAAGTCCTTCCAGGATTCAATCTGTGCCTTCTTGGCTTCGGTTTCATAGTTTTCTTTGCACTCCAGGTACTCTTTAACAACGATGTCTCTACGGATAGGGGCGGCATATCTTATGCGGCGCCGTTTAGTCGTGACCTCCTTTTTCATTTTTGCCAACTCCTCGGACCACCACGGGACGGACAACTTTTGACATTTAGCCTTTTCGGGTATAGCGTTTTGGCAGGCTCTGGTAACAATCTGGCTGAACTCGTCAATGACCTTATCTATTTGACCCTTCGTCTCTAGATTATTGATCCTATCCAGGGTTAGGTTTTTGCTTTCCTTGAGTCCATCCAGTTCCTCTCGAAATTGCTCCCAGTTTGCTTTCTTGGTGTTATACCTTCGCGTTGTTCTGGCGACGTCTGTTCCCCTCGACTTTTTTAATTTGATGCCAAAAGTTATCCCGTTGTGGTCCGAGCTAGTTAGGTTCACTTCTACCCTCCAGTCAACCACCATATTAAGCACGTTTGCTGTGCATAGAGTTACGTCTACGTGGCTCTTAAATCTTGTATTGCCGCGTATGGTGTCGAAGGTCGGCGTTTCACCATTGTTGAGCACCTGGAGGCCCATCTGATCGACCATCTCCAGTAGATCCTTCCCTCTGGTGTCCACCTTCTCGCTGCCCCACCACGTGTTCCAGGCATTCCCGTCTCCTCCCATAATGAGTTTTCCTAATCCAGGTTTTGCTGCTATAGTCCTAAGTTTCCTTAGGTAAGGGGCAATTGGTTTGTCGGGCTCGAGGTAAAAGGAGACCAGTGTAACCCTCCACGCGACGGTATTGAGGCTCACCACTATGATGTTGTTCGTGGTGAGCTCAGGATATTGGACAACGTCAACAAATGGGTCAAAAACAGCTATTGCTGCTTTGACCTTGTCCTCCCCAGTCGCTTTATTTTGGAATATCCTTACTCCTGGATAACTCCTCATACCTCGAGTCCCACCATCCACGTATGGTTCCTGGATTAGGGCTGCCATTATTTTGCGTTCTGCTGCTTCTGTGAGCAGCTCCTGCTGTGCCAGCTTTTTGTGCATTAGGTTTGCCTGGAACACGCGATAGATGGTGTTTCCCTCCTGGCTGCCCTTAGCAATATGCCACTGCTGATCTGGCCAGTGACTCCCATCGCCTGCGGACAGGGCACTCATGACTGAACGCGTTATGCTCTGTACGGTCAAGTTTTGCTTTCTTGCAATTGCGGCACGAGGGTGCGACATTTAGTACCCACATGTCGCACTCGGTTTTGAGGTGAGGTCCTCCGCAGTGACTACAGACGTCTTCCTTTTCATTGCAAAACCTTCTTGTATGACCGTATGCAAGGCAGCGCGAACATTGAATCAGAGGTGAGTGGTCCGTCACTCTTACGCGCTGGAGGTCCACGTGCATCGTTTCTCGCGCTGTCATTCTCCCCCACAATTTTGGAGACACCGACAAGACCAGGTGGCTGGTGTGGGGGTTTCTTGCCTTTTTTCTGAATTTGACTGATAGTCGGTCGTCCCCATCACCGAGTCCTTCGAATACCTCCCTGTTCTGTTTTCTGAGTGCCCCAAGCACCTCCTCGTCTGAGTTGATGCTCAGGACATCTCTCAGAACAATCATGGGGTCCTTATTCTTGACTTCCTCGACTATGAGTCTTTCTTTCTCCAGCCTTGTACGCGCATGGTTAGGTTTTTTTTTTTTTTTTGTTGACGCGGGGAACGCATTTACGCGCCTTCATCCCAGCTGCGGGGGCAGCTGGGATGGTGTGTGGGACTCCCGGCCCGGTCCGGAATGGACCGTCCTACCCACTAAACCCCGCGGTGTTCCTCCTCACCCTTTAGCCGGGCCGAGGGATATCAAAAGATTATTCACGTCGACCCGGCTAGGGGCGCCCCGTTTATTCGGGGCTCTCCTCGGGGGAGCCAGATGGGCGGCTCCCCAAAGCTCCCTAAGGAGCTGAAGTCCACGCCTGCACCGCTCTCGAGCGCCCCTCTGTAATAGAGGAGACAGAGAGCGGCTGGCGCAGGCGTGCGCTAATGGGCACCCCTGGAACACGGAAAAGGTGCCCACCGCCATGTGACCGTTGGTGGGTGGGGTCCCCCGACCTTACGCCCACGGTCAAGAAACAATCGGGGGCGCGCAGTAACTCCTCACCGCGGCGCCCCCGAACTGCACGGCAGAGCGAGAGCATTATCGGTTACTCCCGCTCCCCCGCACAGTGCACCTCCCGCTTTGCCGCCATCACCTCGTCAACTGGCGAGGTGACAGCGGCCCAGCACTGTTGCCGCCGGTCGCGCCGTTATTCACGGCCGGCAGCCCGAACTGCATGGCAGGGCGGGAGCATCTACCCAAACTCCCGCCCCCCACGCAGTGCCTCTCCCACTTTGCCGCCATCGTCTCGCCAGCAAAGGAGGCGAAGCGACGGCGACCCATCATTGCTGCTGCCGGCCGTGAATAACGGCACGGCCGGCAGCAACACACACCACCGAGCAACCCACAGGTGGGCTACTCCCGCCTCGGCCGGAATTAGCCAGAGTAGCACAACTCCCCCACAGAGGAAGGGGAGTGGTCGCTACTCCGTTGCCCAGGATGCACCACGAGGAGGATCCGACCCATTGGGGTCCTTAAGATGTTAGTAGGACCCCGCATCCCGCGCATGGTTAGGTTAGGTTAGGTTAGGTTAGGTTAGGTTAGGTTTTTTTTTTTTGTTGACGCGGGGAATGCGTTTAGGCACCGTCATCCCAGCTACGGGGGTAGCTGGGACGGTGTGTGGGACTCACCGGTCCCGAAAACTGGGACCGTCCTACCCACTAAACCCCGCGGTGATCCGACTCACCCTATAGCCGGGCCGAAGGATATGAAGTTGAAGATTCTACGTCGACCCGGCTAGGGATGCCCCGTAGGGTTGGGGCTCTCCTCGGGGGGCCAGATGGTCTGCCCCCCGGAGCTCCCTAAGGAGCTGAAGAAACAAGCCCGCATCGCACCACTCTCGAGCGCCCCTCTGTAAGCAGAGGGGGTAGAGAGCAGCCGAGCGGGCGGGCAATAAGGCACCTCCGGAACACGGGGAGGTGCCTTCCGCCAAGCGATCATCGGTGGGTGGGGTCCCCCGACCACCACCCACCGGGACAACACTAGTCGGGGGCGCGCACGAAAGCTGCCATGCGGCGCCCCCGAACCGGACGGCGAGGCGGGAGCGTTTGACCTGCACGCTCCCGCACCCGCAATTCCTCTCTCTTTGCCGCCATCACCTCACTGGCAAAAGAGGTGACGGCGGCCCAACACTCCTGGCTGCCGACCATGGCTCGCACCACAGCCGGCAGCGACAAATCGACACCAACAAGGCCCGTGAGGGCGACACGCGGCCCGTCCCACGCCGCGCACTCGGCGAGTGTGTGCTCTGCCGAGTCCACGGCGCCACTTGGGCAGTGACGGCACACGGGGTCCGACTCCACACCCACCACCTCCCACAGGTACTTGGCGAAACAGCCATGTCCTGTGAGGAGCTGAGTGAGGTGGTACGTCGGCGCACCGTGCGCCCTCTCCACCCAAGGCCGAAGAACGGGCCGGACAGCCCCCACGAGCCGCACACTCGCGGAGGGACACAACAACCTACTGGCCCACTTCCGGAAGAGATCGTCGCGAGCAGATTGTCTCCAGCGATCGATCTCGTCCGGGAGTGGGCGACCTCCATTAATCCGCACCAGGGCGCTTTCATCGTAAACGCGCTTGAGGACTCCAGCCTCGAGATCCCACGGGGGGCTTCCGCCAATTAGACACGCCGCCTCGTAAGAGACGGTGCAGTACGCTCTCGCAGCCCTCTGCGCAATCACCCGCTGCGGTCTTCGCAGCAGGGGGATGGTTTTGGCGCAGAGAGCATCCGCCCAAATGGGCGCTCCGTAGAGCGCCTTGGAGCGCACTACACCGTCGTAGAGACGGCGACATGAACTTTCCGGCCCCCCTTTATTGGGGAGCAGCCGCGCCAGCCTTCCGGCGTATGACACCAGTTTTGGTGCCAGGCGCCGGAAGTGCTCGACGAAACCCCATCGACTATCGAGGACCAATCCTAGGTACTTCATGGTCTCCCCGATAGCGATGGGGGTGCCGCTCACCACAATGAAGGAATCTCGAGGTGGCCCCCGCCGAGGCCCGTGGAAAAAAAAAAAACACGGCCTCGGACTTTTCGAGAGCCACCTGGAGTCCCAGCGCCCTGATGCGGCTGACCACCTGGGCAACGCCCGCGGTGGCCAGAACCTTCGCGTCCCTGAATTCTGGGCCCCGCGCGGTGACGAGGGTGTCGTCGGCGTAGCAAATAATGCCGACCCCCGTAAGAGTTGCACCGCGCAGGACCCAGTCATAGCCGATGTTCCACAGGAGCGGACCAAGCACCGACCCCTGTGGAACACCGCACGACATCTCCTTGCGGACTATTCCCGACCGGGCCGGGTAAATAATGGCCCGGTCCACGAAATAGTCCGCAAGGACGCGCCTGAGGTACCACGGGACCTTGTGGTACCTCAGCGCCTCGGCGATGGTCTGCCAGGGGATGGTGTTGAAGGCGTTCGCGATGTCCAGCGACACCGCCAACAACACCTTCCCCCTGCCGACCGCCTCTTGGACGCTGTCCCTGAGTCGGGAGATGGCGTCCAGGGTAGACCGCCCGCGACGGAACCCGTACTGGCCGCCGTCAAGGTTGGGCCCCGCCCCTTCAAGGTGCCCGACGAGACGAGCAGCGAGCACCCGCTCGAAAAGCTTGCTCATCTCGCCGAGCAGAACAATAGGGCGGTAGGCCGACGGCGACTCGACGGGGCGCCCGTGCTTCTTAAGCAGCACGAGCTTCCCCGTCTTCCACGTTCGCGGGACTCTACCCGACGCCAAACACTCCGACATCAGGGAGAGCGTCTCTTCTTCGAACGCCGGCATGACCAGGGCGACGACCCGCCCTGGGATGCCGTCCGGACCGGGGGCGCGGTGTCTCAACTTGAGCTTGAGAACCGCCGCCCCCAACTCGGCATCGGACACGGGCGGGATCGCCTCCGTGTCAGCCGGCGTTCCATCTGGTGCCGCCATACACGGCGGGACCCACTCTTCCCGCGCAGGGAAGAGGGAGCTGACAACTTCACTAGTGAAGGTGGGCTCGAGAGACCTAGTGAGCGGGGGCGCATAAGGCCGGAGTTTGTCGCTCACGACCTTATACGGGCGCCCCCACGGATCTCCATTTAAAGTCTCGAGCCACTCCTTCCACGACTCGTCTTTGGCGGCCTTGATCGCCGAGCGAAGGGCCGCTCGGGCGTCCCGGTATGCGGCGCGCAACTCCTCCACGAGGACAGGGTTCCTGGCCCTACGACCGCGGTAGCGGGTGTACCTTCGTTGGGCTGCGTGACTAGCGGCACGCAGCCCCTCAAGGTTGTCATTCCACCAATACACCCGCCGCCGCGGGTGGACAGACCCTGCCCTCCGCATCGCCGCATCGCAGACGCGAGTCAGAGCCTCAGATAACCGCTCCGACCTCGCGTCTACGTCCGGACTTCCACCGAACGCGGCCCATCGCTCGACGATGGCCGCCTCTTCTGCCAGCTCCCGGTTCAGCGTGTTTAACCGCCACCGTGGGCCCTCACCGGCCAGGGGACGATCCTGGGTCCTCAGGGCGGGGGAGACGATATCGAACCGTACGTACCGGTGGTCCGACATCGTCTCCACCTCCGTGACCACCCTCCACCCACGTACGTGGTTCGCCAGGTCAGAACTGGCGAAGGACAGGTCAACAATGGACCTGTTGCCATTGTCCCCCACGTACGTGTGGACCGCCCCCTGGTTCAGCAGCACCAAACCCATGGACACTGCCCAGTCCTCCAATAACTCACCCCGCAAGTCCGTCGCCGGAGATCCCCACGCCGTAGAGTGGGCGTTAAAGTCCCCGACGACGAGAAGCGGGGTGGGGTGTGCTTCCGCCACAAGAGCCCCGAGCTCAATGAGTAACTGCTCAAACTGAGCACGGGTCTTCCTGGGCGGACAGTACACCCCAATCACTGCAGCGTCTCCCAGCAGCGCGAGGACGCACATTCGTCCTTTTGACACCCTGTCAAAGGCGCCCCGCTGGGAGACGATAGCCACCTCACCGTCGCGGTCGCTGGCCCAATCATCGCGGGCACGAACCGCGTACGGTTCGGCGACTACAGCCACGGTCGTCTGCCACTGCGCTACGGACTGGATCAAAACATCCTGGGCCGCAGCGCAGTGCCTGACGTTGGCCTGCAGGATCGAGAATGTGGACATCTAGGACTGAGCAGTGTCCATAACCTCCAACGATTGGGTGGGAGCGGGGTCCGCGACCGGCCCGACCCGCCTCCCACCGACTCCTTCTCGGCGACGACGTCGTTTTTTTGACGCCGCCAGGCAAGCCTTGGCGCCCAGGCGGTGCGCAGCGGCCTCTCCCGCCGCCGCACACACGGGGCAGTGCGGATCCGCGGCGCAGCCGGCCGATTTGTGGCCGGGCTGCCCGCAGCGGAAGCACAGGGCGCTGCGGTCAACTCCCGCAGCACACCTGGCCCCCACGTGCCCCACATCTAGGCAGCGGAAGCACCGCTGCGGCCTGGACTCCAAAAGCACCGCACGGACGCGGGTCCAACCAATCACTACGGGGCGGCCATCAGTTAAAAGTTTGGCCGCCGCGACGGGGCACTTCACCCACGCCGTGCCTTCTCTGCTTGCCTGGCGGACGATAGCCCCGACAACGACGCTGGTGATGGCGCAACCTCCAACGTCCGCCACCACCCGCGCCACAACCTCCTTCGTCGCTGAATCGCCGAGACCGGAGATGCGCAGCTCCGCGCACTTCTCCGGCCTGGCGATGCGGACGTCGTCACCAAGGGTCGCCCTTAATTTCGACGCCAATGCGTCCGCTTTTGCGCCTCTATCCGCACCCGCGACCTCGAGGATACGTCCCCCGGTGGCCGCTGTGCGGAAGCGCAGCCCATCAATGCCGAGGCTTTTGAGGTCGATCGACCTCTCAGCCTCGGCAAGTTTTTCGGCGTAGGTTACGCCCCGCCCCTCCGCTTCCCGCTGCAGCGTTATCACCACTGCTGCAGTTCGCGGTGCGCGGAGATTCGGGGCGCTCCTTTTAACGGGCGCCTTAGCGGGCGCATTGGCGTGCGTCGATGCCGTCTTCTTCGGCCGCCTAACAATGTTGGTCCACGCCTCAGTTTGGGACTGAGACGTGGAGGCCGATGCCTGTGTTAAGGCCGGCTGCCGCTCTCGGCGCGTCGCCTCCACCTCACGCGCCGCAGCGCTCCTCCTCTTTCGGTTCCCCTTCCTCCCCTGAGTTGGGGGAGAAGAAGAAGAGGCCGACGGAACGGCCGCGACAGTTTCCGTCACCTCCACCTCAGATGTGGAGGGGACGGCAGGTAGAGGCGCGGCGGCAGAGGTGCCAGCGGCCTTGCGCTTTGAGCGCGTGGGCGCCGAAGCGCCGACGGAAGGGCCCTCTGAGGGGGCGACAGGTGCACCGCCGGGTGCTGGAGCACTGGCCATGCGGGCAGCATTGCGCGCGTCCGCCGCGAGGGGAGGACGCAACCGAGGCGCCGGGAGCAGCCGATCCTCGAAGCCGGCGCGGCGCGCGTCGATGAGGTACAGCACCTCATCACGCGACAGCCCCGCCGACGGTGTTGGAGCGGCGCTCAACTGGCGCCTCATTTCCTCCATCTGGGCCCGCACGGCCACGAGCTCTCCCTTTAGGCGCATTATCTCATCACTGCACTTGAGGGAGGCCATCTCCCTCATATGCTCCAGTATTGATCCGGCGGCACTCCGCAGGCCCTGGACGCTCTGGCCCTTCAGGCGGGAGGATTTGTAGGCGATCGTATCGATCGCCTTCACCGCCTCCTCTACCGCCTTCGACAGCTGCTCGCACCGCAATACCGGAGCAGCTGCCGACGTCGACGCCTCCTCCTCCATCGTCGGGGATTTGCGGAGGAAGGAGAGTCGCCTCTCCTCCCGCCGCCGACGCTCCTCCGACGCTTCATGTGCGGCCTGCGCGAGCTCTTCCTCCGCTTGAAGCTCGAGCTCGCGCTCCTGGGCCGCAATATAGTTGGCCTTGGCTTGGGCCAGGCCAACATACTGGCCGGTCGTTGGAGGTCAACTCCGCAGCACACCTGGCCCCCACGTGCCCCTCATCCAGGCAGCGGAAGCACCGCTGCGGCCTGGGGTCCAAAAGGACCGCACGGACGCGGGTCCAACCGATGACGAGTGCGCGGCCATCCGTTACTAGTTTGGCCGCCGCGACGGGGCACTTCACCCACGCCGTGCCCTCCCTGCTTGCCTGGCGGACTATATTTCCGACAACGACGCTGGTGATGGCGCAACCTCCAACGTCCGCCACCACCCGCGCCACAACCTCCTTCGTCGCTGAATCGCCCAGACCGGAGATGCGCAGCTCCGCGCACTTCTCCGGCCTGGCGACACGAACGTCGTCGCCGAGGGATGCCCTGAGTCTTGACGCCAAGGCGTCCGCTTTCGCGCCTCTGTCCGCACCCGCCACCTCAAGTATGCGACCCCCGGTGGCCGCAGTGCGGAAGCGCAGGCCGTCAATACCGAGGCTTTTGAGGTCGATTGACCTCTCAGCCTCGGCAAGCTTTTCTGCGTAGGTTACGCCCCGACTCTCCGCTTCTCGCTGCAGCGTGATTACCACAGCTGCAGTTCGCGGCGCACGGAGGTTCGGAGCGCTCTTCGTTTTGACAGGCCTCGCGGGCGCCTTGGTGGTCGCATTGGCGGGCGTCTTCGGCGTTTTCTTTGGCCGCCTTACCACGTTATTCCACGTCTCAGTTTGGGACTGAGACGTGGAAGCCGGGGCCGGTTGGGTTGAGGCCGACTGGCGCTCTCTGCGCGTCGCCTCCACCTCACGCGCCGCAGCGCTCCTCCTCTGTTTCTTGTTCTTCTTCTTCCCCTTGGATGGGGCAGAAGAAGAAGAGGCCGGCGGAGCGGCCACGACCGATTCCGTTACCTCCACCGCAGACGTGGAGGGGACGGGAGGCACAGGCGCGGCGGCAGAGGCGCCAGCGGCCTTTCGCTTGGAGCGCGTGGGCGCAGGAGCGCCGACGGAAGGGCCCACGGAAGGACCGACAGAAGCACCGCCGGGTGCTGAAGCAGTGGCCGTGCGGGCGGCGTTGCGCGCGTCCGCCGCAAGGGGAGGACGCAACCGAGGCGCCGGGAGCAGCCGGTCCTCGAAGCCGGCGCGGCGTGCGTCAATGAGGTAAAGAACCTCATCGCGCGACAGCCCCGCCGACCGTGTTGAAGCGGCGCTCAGTTGGCGCCTCAATTCCTCCATCTCGGCCCGCACGGCCGTGAGCTCTCCCTTCAAACGGAGAACTTCCTCATTGCACGTGAGGGAGGCCATCTCCCTCATGTGCTCCCTTATTGAGCCGGCGGCACTCCGCAGGCCCTGTACACTTTGGCCCTTCAGGCGTGAGGACTTGAAGGCGATCATCTCGATCGACTTCAACCCCTCCTCGACCGCCACCTTCAGCTGGTCGGACCTCAACACCGGTACAGCTGCCGACGTCGACGCCTCCTCCATCGTCGGGGATTTTCGGAGGAAGGAGCGCCGCCCCTCCTCCCGCCTCAGACGCTCCTCCTCCTTGGCCTGGAAGGCGTCCCGCGCGAGCTCTTCCTCCGCCTGGAGCTCGAGCTCGCGCTCCTTCGCCGCAATATAAGTCGCCCTGGCTTGGGCCAGGCCAACATACATCCCCGTCGTTGGCGGGCGCCCACGCCCTCTTTTCACGTCCTGGCCCCTGATGTTGCTGGGGCCAGCCGACTCCTCACCGTCACTGCCCGACTCCCCAGGGCTCTTACTGTTGCAGCGCTTGCGCTGCCACAACCTGGGGGTCGAACAGGGACGGGAGGAAACCGTCTCCATGGACTGACAGCTGCTATCAGAGACAGATAGCCGCTGCCAGTCACACTTTATGTCTCGACATGCACTGTGCGGGGTCGTGTCGCACCGCGACAACGACACTCGCAACTCCTTCACGCCCGGGGTTGGAGTCCCGGGCCTCGACACTTCCGCGTCGACCTCTACAACGTCATTTGGTTTTTTGTTTATATTTAAATTTTGTTCACTTTCCATTTTGTTCCCACGAGTGGAGACGAAGGGGTTCACTCCCTGGGTGACGCTCATTCCAGGGAGCGGGCTAAATACTGCAGGGTTCGCCAGGTGCCCGTACAGGTTTTAACGACTTCGCTGTCGGGTTTTAAAGACTGTCCTTGTCGCGGGCCGGCCAATTAAGGCAAGCCCTCCGGTCCCTAAGGACACCACGTACCGACTGGAGCCACCAGTCAGATGGTTGCGATGACCTTAGGGGCTACGGAACGCGAGGAGGGTGGCTGGTCCTCCCCAACACCGACGCCTGTGTAGACCCCTGCGCGAGCAGTAGGCCTACGCGTCCACGACTCTCCCCGCTTCTACCGGCCGCAGCCGGGAGCAGACAACAACAAGCTGATCGTTGAAATAACCGACCAATGGACGACAAACAAGGCTTCTACCGTTTCCGGGAGCGAACGTCACAAACTTGCCACGGCGAGGACACGCCGCGACACCGCAGGCCTAGCAGGCCTGCCAGACCACGACCCCCTCGTGCAATGGGGTCGGCTGTCGGGATATTGGTTCATCGACTTACAGGGGCAGCAAATTTTAGCGCTGCGCCTGTTAGCCGACTATCCAGGATGCACCGTCTTAGTCCAGTTGCCACTCCCCCCGGGCATATAGCCCGGAGGGATAGGAAACCGGTCCAAGCACACTAGGAGGTTCCCCGACCTAGCACCCCAGGTTAGGTTAGGTTAGGTTTTTTTTTTTTTTTTTGTTGACGCGGGGAATGCATTTAGGCACCGTCATCCCAGCTACGGGGGTAGATGGGACGGTGTGTGGGACTCACCGGTCCCGGAAGAAGGGACCGTCCTACCCACTAAACCCCGCGGTGTTCCGACTCACCCTATAGCCGGGCCGAAGGATATGAAGTTGAAGATTCTACGTCGACCCGGCTAGGGATGCCCCGTAGGGTTGGGGCTCTCCTCGGGGGACCAGATGGTCGGCCCCCCGGAGCTCCCTAAGGAGCTGAAGAAAACAAGCCCGCATCGCACCGCCCTCGTACGTCCCTCTGAAAGCAGAGGGGGCAGAGAGCGGCCGAGCGGGCGGGCACTAAGGCACCTCCGGAACACGGGGAGGTGCCTTCCGCCAAACGATCATCGGTGGGTGAGGTCCCCCGACCACCACCCACCGGGACAACACTAGTCGGGGGCGCGCACGAAAGCTGCCATGCGGCGCCCCCGAACCGGACGGCGAGGCGGGAGCGTCTGACCTGCACGCTCCCGCACCCGCAATTCCAAAAGAGGTGACGGCGGCCCAACACTCCTGGCTGCCGACCATGGCTCGCACCACAGCCGGCAGCGACAAATCAAAACCAATTTGGCCCGTGAGGGCGACTCGCGGCCCGTCCCACGCCGCGCACTCGGCGAGTGTGTGCTCGGCCGAGTCCACGGCGCCACTTGGGCAGTGACGGCACACGGGGTCCGACTCCACACCCACCACCTCCCACAGGTACTTGGCGAAACAGCCATGTCCTGTGAGGAGCTGAGTGAGGTGGTACGTCGGCGCACCGTGCGCCCTCTCCACCCAAGGCCGAAGAACGGGCCGGACAGCCCCCACGAGCCGCGCGCTCGCAGAGGGAACGACCAACCTATTGGCCGCGAGCTCTTCCTCCGCCTGGAGCTCGAGCTCGCGCTCCTTCGCCGCAATATAAGTCGCCCTGGCTTGGGCCAGGCCAACATACATCCCCGTCGTTGGCGGGCGCCCACGCCCTCTTTTCACGTCCTGGCCCCTGATGTTGCTGGGGCCAGCCGACTCCTCACCGTCACTGCCCGACTCCCCAGGGCTCTTACTGTTGCAGCGCTTGCGCTGCCACAACCTGGGGGTCGAACAGGGACGGGAGGAAACCGTCTCCATGGACTGACAGCTGCTATCAGAGACAGATAGCCGCTGCCAGTCACACTTTATGTCTCGACATGCACTGTGCGGGGTCGTGTCGCACCGCGACAACGACACTCGCAACTCCTTCACGCCCGGGGTTGGAGTCCCGGGCCTCGACACTTCCGCGTCGACCTCTACAACGTCATTTGGTTTTTTGTTTATATTTAAATTTTGTTCACTTTCCATTTTGTTCCCACGAGTGGAGACGAAGGGGTTCACTCCCTGGGTGACGCTCATTCCAGGGAGCGGGCTAAATACTGCAGGGTTCGCCAGGTGCCCGTACAGGTTTTAACGACTTCGCTGTCGGGTTTTAAAGACTGTCCTTGTCGCGGGCCGGCCAATTAAGGCAAGCCCTCCGGTCCCTAAGGACACCACGTACCGACTGGAGCCACCAGTCAGATGGTTGCGATGACCTTAGGGGCTACGGAACGCGAGGAGGGTGGCTGGTCCTCCCCAACACCGACGCCTGTGTAGACCCCTGCGCGAGCAGTAGGCCTACGCGTCCACGACTCTCCCCGCTTCTACCGGCCGCAGCCGGGAGCAGACAACAACAAGCTGATCGTTGAAATAACCGACCAATGGACGACAAACAAGGCTTCTACCGTTTCCGGGAGCGAACGTCACAAACTTGCCACGGCGAGGACACGCCGCGACACCGCAGGCCTAGCAGGCCTGCCAGACCACGACCCCCTCGTGCAATGCATTTAGGGACCGTCATCCCAGCTACGGGGGTAGATGGGACGGTGTGTGGGACTCACCGGTCCCGGAAGAAGGGACCGTCCTACCCACTAAACCCCGCGGTGTTCCGACTCACCCTATAGCCGGGCCGAAGGATATGAAGTTGAAGATTCTACGTCGACCCGGCTAGGGATGCCCCGTAGGGTTGGGGCTCTCCTCGGGGGACCAGATGGTCGGCCCCCCGGAGCTCCCTAAGGAGCTGAAGAAAACAAGCCCGCATCGCACCGCCCTCGTACGTCCCTCTGAAAGCAGAGGGGGCAGAGAGCGGCCGAGCGGGCGGGCACTAAGGCACCTCCGGAACACGGGGAGGTGCCTTCCGCCAAACGATCATCGGTGGGTGAGGTCCCCCGACCACCACCCACCGGGACAACACTAGTCGGGGGCGCGCACGAAAGCTGCCATGCGGCGCCCCCGAACCGGACGGCGAGGCGGGAGCGTCTGACCTGCACGCTCCCGCACCCGCAATTCCTCTCTCTTTGCCGCCATCACCAATTTGGCCCGTGAGGGCGACTCGCGGCCCGTCCCACGCCGCGCACTCGGCGAGTGTGTGCTCGGCCGAGTCCACGGCGCCACTTGGGCAGTGACGGCACACGGGGTCCGACTCCACACCCACCACCTCCCACAGGTACTTGGCGAAACAGCCATGTCCTGTGAGGAGCTGAGTGAGGTGGTACGTCGGCGCACCGTGCGCCCTCTCCACCCAAGGCCGAAGAACGGGCCGGACAGCCCCCACGAGCCGCGCGCTCGCAGAGGGAACGACCAACCTATTGGCCCACTTCCGGAAGAGATCGTCGCGAGCAGACTGTCTCCAGCGATCGATCTCGTCCGGGAGTGGGCGACCTCCATTAATCCGCACCAGGGCGCTTTCGTTATACACGCGAGTGAGGACTCCAGCCTCGAGATCCCACGGGGGGCTTCCGCCAATTAGACACGCCGCCTCGTAAGAGACGGTGCAGTACGCTCTCGCAGCCCTCTGCGCAATCACCCGCTGCGGTCTCCGCAGCAGGGGGATGGTTTTGGCGCAGAGAGCATCCGCCCAAATGGGCGCTCCGTAGAGCGCCTTGGAGCGCACTACACCGTCATAGAGACGGCGACATGCACTTTCCGGCCCCCCTTTATTGGGGAGCAGCCGCGCCAGCCTTCCGGCGTATGACACCAGTTTGGGTGCCAGGCGCCGGAAGTGCTCGACGAAACCCCATCGACTATCGAGGACCAATCCTAGGTACTTCATGGTCTCCCCGATAGCGATGGGGGTGCCGCTCACCACAATGAAGGAATCTCGAGGTGGCCCCCGCCGAGGCCCGTGGAAAAACACGGCCTCGGACTTTTCGAGAGCCACCTGGAGTCCCAGCGCCCTGATGCGGCTGACCACCTGGGCAACGCCCGCGGTGGCCAGAACCTTCGCGTCCCTGAATTCTGGGCCCCGCGCGGTGACGAGGGTGTCGTCGGCGTAGCATATAATGCCGACCCCCGTTAGAGTTGCACCGCGCAGGACCCAGTCATAGCCGATGTTCCACAGGAGCGGACCAAGCACCGACCCCTGTGGAACACCGCACGACATCTCCCTGCGGACTATTCCCGACCGGGCCGGGTAGATAATGGCCCGGTCCACGAAATAGTCCGCAAGGACGCGCCTGAGGTACCACGGGACCTTGTGGTACCTCAGCGCCTCGGCGATGGTCTGCCAGGGGATGGTGTTGAAGGCGTTCGCGATGTCCAGCGACACCGCCAACAACACCTCCCCCCGACCGACCGCCTCTTCGACGCTGTCCCTGAGTCGGGAGATGGCGTCTAGGGTAGACCGCCCGCGACGGAACCCGTACTGGCCGCCGTCGAGGTTGGGCCCCGCCCCCTCAAGGTGCCCGACGAGACGAGCAGCGAGCACCCGCTCGAAAAGCTTGCTCATCTCGCCGAGCAAAACAATGGGGCGGTAGGCCGACGGCGACTCGATGGGGCGCCCGTGCTTCTTAAGCAGCACGAGCTTCCCCGTCTTCCACGTTCGCGGGACCCTACCCGACGCCAAACACTCCGACATCAGGGAGAGCGTCTCTTCTTCGAACGCCGGCATGACCAGGGTGACGACCCGCCCTGGGATGCCGTCCGGACCGGGGGCGCGGTGTCTCAACTTGAGCTTGAGAACCGCCGCCCCTAACTCGGCATCGGACACGGGCGGGATCGCCTCCGTGTCAGCCGGCGTTCCGTCTGGTGCCGCCATGCTCGGCGGGACCCACTCTTCCCGCGCAGGGAAGAGGGAGCTGACAACATCATTCACGAAGGTGGGCTCGAGAGACCTGGTGAGCGGGGGCGCATAAGGCCGGAGTTTGTCGCTCACGACCTTATACGGGCGCCCCCACGGATCTCCATTTAAAGTCTCGAGCCACACCTTCCACGACTCGTCTTTGGCGGCCTTGATCGCCGAGCGAAGGGCCGCTCGGGCGTCCCGGTATGCGGCGCGCAACTCCTCCACGAGGACAGGGTTTCCGGCCCTACGACCGCGGTAGCGGGTGTATCTTCGTTGGGCTGCGTGACTAGCAGCACGCAGCCCTTCAAGGTTGTCGTTCCACCAATACACCCGCCGCCGCGGCTGGACAGACCCTGCCCTTCGCATCGCCGCATCGCAGACGCGAGTCAGAGCCTCAGATAACCGCTCCGACCTCGCGTCCACGCTCGGGTTTCCGCCAAACGCGGCCCATCGCTCGACGATGGCCGCCTCTTCTGCCAGCTCCCGGTTCAGCGTTTTTAAGCGCCACCGTGGGCCCTCACCGGCCAGGGGACGATCGTGGGTCCTCAGGGCGGGGGAGACGATATCAAATCGGACATACCGGTGGTCCGACATCGTCTCCACCTCCGTGACCACCCTCCAGCCACGTACGTGGTTCGCCAGGCCAGAACTGGCAAAGGACAGGTCCACGATGGACCTGTTCCCAGTCTCCCCCACGTACGTGGGGACCGTCCCCTGGTTCAGCAGCACCAGATCCATGGACACCGCCCAATCCTCCAACAACTCCCCCCGCAAGTCCGTCGCCGGAGATCCCCACGCCGTAGAGTGGGCGTTGAAATCCCCGACGACGATGAGCGGGGTGGGGTGTGCTTCCGCCACAAGAGCCCCGAGCTCAACGAGTAACTGCTCAAATTGAGCACGGGTCTTCCTGGGCGGACAGTACACCCCGATCACTGCAGCGTCTCCCAGCAGAGCGAGGACGCACATTCGTCCTTTGGACACCTTATCGAAGGCGCCCCGCTGGGAGACGATAGCCACTCCACCGTCGCGGTCGCTGGCCCAATCATCACGGGCACGAACCGCGTACGGTTCGGCGACTACAGCCACGGTCGTCTGCCACTGCGCTACGGACTGGATCAAAACATCCTGGGCCGCAGCGCAGTGCCTGACGTTGGCCTGCAGGACCGAGAATATGGACATCTAGGATTGAGCGGTGTCCATAACCTCCTCAGCTTGGGTGGGAGCGGGGTCCACAACCGGCCCGACCCGCCTCCCACCGACTCCTCCTCGGCGACGACGCCGCTTCTTTGACGCCGCCAGGCAAGCCTTGGCGCCCAGGCGGTGCGCAGCGGTCTCTCCCGCCGCCGCACACACGGGGCAGTGCGGATCCGCGGCGCAGCCGGCCGCTTTGTGGCCGGGCTGCCCGCAGCGGAAGCACAGGGCGCTGCGGTCAACTCCCGCAGCACACCTGGCCCCCACGTGCCCCACATCCAGGCAGCGGAAGCACCGCTGCGGCCTGGACTCCAAAAGGACCGCACGGACGCGGGTCCAACCGATGACTAGGGCGCGGCCATCCGTAACTAGTTTGGCAGCCGCGACGGGGCACTTCACCCACGCCGTGCCCTCTCTGCTTGCCTGGCGGACAATAGAACCAACAACGACGCTGGTGATGGCGCAACCTCCAATGTCCGCCACCACCCGCGCCACAACCTCCTTGGTTGCTGAATCGCCCAGACCGGAGATGCGCAGCTCCGCGCACTTCTCCGGCCTGGCGACACGAACGTCGTCGCCGAGGGACGCCCTTAATTTTTCCGCCAATGCGTCCGCCTTGGCACTCCTCTCCGCACCAGCCACCTCGAGGATACGTCCCCCGGTGGCTGCAGTGCGGAAGCGCAGGCCGTCGATGCCGAGGCTTTTGAGGTCGATTGACCTCTCAGCCTCGGCAAGTTTTTCGGCGTAAGTCACGCCCCGAACCTCCGCTTCCCGCTGCAGCGTTATAACCACTGCGGCGGTTCGCGGTGCGCGGAGATTCGGGGCGCTCTTCTTTGCGCCTGTCTTCGCGGGTTCCCTAGCGGGCGCATTAGCGGGTTTCTTCTTCTGCTTGACAACGTTGTTCCACGTCTCAGTTTGAGACTGAGACGTGGAAGCCGGGGCCGGTTGAGTCAAGGCCGACTGACGCTCTCGGCGCGTCGCCTCCACCTCACGCGCCGCAGCGCTCTTCTTCTTCCTCCTGTTCTTCTTCTCTCCCTGAGCTGGGAGAGAAGAAGAAGAGGCCGACGGAACGGCCACGACAGTTTCCGTCACCTCCACCTCAGATGTGGAGGGGACGGCAGGTAGAGGCGCGGCGGCAGGGGCGCCAGCGGCCTTGCGCTTTGAGCGCGTGGGCGCCGAAGCGCCGACAGAAGGGCCCTTTGAGGGGGCGACAGGTGCACCGCCGGGTGCCGGAGCACTGGCCATGCGGGCAGCATTGCGTGCGTCCGCCGCGAGGGGAGGACGCAACCGAGGCGCCGAGAGCAGCCGATCCTCGAAGCCGGCGCGGCGCGCGTCGATGAGGTACAGCACCTCATCACGCGACAGCCCCGCCGACGGTGTTGGAGCGGCGCTCAACTGGCGCCTCAATTCCTCCATCTGGCCACGCACGGCCGCGAGTTCTCCCTTCAAGCGCATGACCTCGTCGCTGCACTTGAGGGAGGCCATCTCTCGCATATGCTCCAGGATCGACCCAGCAGCACTCCGCAGGCCCTGAACGCTCTGGCCCTTCAGGCGGGAGGATTTGTAGGCGATCGTATCGATCGCCTTCACCGCCTCCTCTACCGCCTTCGACAGCTGCTCGCACCGCAATACCGGAGCAGCTGCCGACGTCGACACCTCCTTCTCCAGCGTCGGGGATTTCCGGAGGAAGGAGCATCGCCGCTCCTCCCGCTTCAGACGCTCCTCCTCTTCGGCCTGAAAAGCGTCCCGAGCGAGCTCCTCCTCCGCCTGGAGCTCAAGCTCGCGCTCCTTGGCCGCAGCGTAGCTAGCTCGAGCCTGAGCCAGGCCGACATACTGGCCCGTCGTTGGAGGGCGCCCACGCCCTCTTTTACCGGGCTGGCCCCTGATGGTGCTGGGGCCAGCCGACTCCTCACCGTCGCTCCCCGACTCCCCAGGGCTTTTACTGTTGCAGCGCTTGCGCTGCCACAACCTGGGAGTCGGGGAGGGACGGGAAGAAACCGTCATCATCGACTGGCAGCTGCTATCGGAGTCCGACAGCCGCTGCCAGTCGCATTTGATGCTACCAGAAGCCTGCGGGGTCGCATCGCAGCGCGACAGCGACACCCGCAGCTCCTTCTCGCCCGGGTTTGGAGTCCCGGGCCTCGACACTTTCGCGTCACTCGCACTAGAAATACTCGTATTCGCATCCATGATCAAATCAAATTCTTTTGGCCTCAAGTCCAGCTGTTCGAAATTCGGTCACCCAACTTGCCACTCCGTTACGGTGGTCAAGTTGGGGTCCAGGGCGGACGACGTGGACGTAAACGAACAACACTTGGGGCCCCGCCCCAGGTTAGGTTAGGTTAGGTTAGGTTAGGTTAGGTTAGGTTAGGTTAGGTTAGGTTAGGTTAGGTTAGGTTTTTTTTTTTTTTGTTGACGCGGGGAATGCATTTAAGCACCGTCATCCCAGCTACGGGGGTAGCTGGGACGGTGTGTGGGACTCACCGGTCCCGGAAGAAGGGACCGTCCTACCCACTAAACCCCGCGGTGTTCCGTCTCACCCTATAGCCGGGCCGAGGGATATGAAAATTAGATTCTACGTCGACCCGGCTAGGGATGCCCCGTAGAGTTGGGGCTCTCCTCGGGGGACCAGATGGTCGGCCCCCCAGAGCTCCCTAAGGAGCTGAAGAAAACAAGCCTGCATCGCACCACTCTCGAGCGCCCTTCTGCAAGCAGAGGGGGTAGAGAGCGGCCGAGCGGGCGGGCACTAAAGCCACCTCCGGAACACGGGGAGATGCCTTCCGCCATATGGCCGTCAAAGGGCGCGGTCCCCCGACCTTACGCCCACGGCAAAAAACTGATGCTGTGCGGAGCGGTCGCACAGGCGGAAGGGCCGCACAGGCGGAACGGCCGCACAGACGGACCAGCCGTACAGACAGGCAGAAGCCCACACGCAGCAGCCGCCCAAGCTGCCGCGTGCCGAGGGGCTTAACTGCCGCACATACTTACGGCTGCCGTACAGGCGAAATCAGCCGCACAGGCGGAACAGCCGCACATGCGGCCGCTGCCGCACAGCAACTTGCTCCAACCGGCCGCAGCCGGGAGCATACCTCGCGTATTCACAAAACCGCGGGCCTTGAAGGCCCGCCATTCCACGACCCCCTCGTGCAATGGGGTCAACTCCGTCAAATGACGGCCAGAAACGGCGCAGGTGCGCCGTACCACACACCCCTACCAATGCTGCACGCAGCGGCCGCACAGGCGGAAGGGCCGCACAGGCGGAACGGCCGCACAGACGGACCAGCCGTACAGGCAGGCAGAAGCCCACACGCAGCAGCCGCCCAAGCTGCCGCGTGCCGAGGGGCTTAACTGCCGCACATACATACGGCCGCCGTACAGGCGAAATCAGCCGCACAGGCGGAACAGCCGCACATGCGGCCGCTGCCGCACAGCAACTTGCTCCAACCGGCCGCAGCCGGGAGCGAACTTCACAAATATGGTTGCGACGCTTCTACTGGGTATCCAGGAGCTGTCGCAACCCCGCGGACCTTGAAGGCTCGCCATACTACGACCCCCTCGTGCAATGGGGTCGGCTTCGGTCGGAAAGACCGACGAACGACAGCGCTTCTACCGGCCGTAGCCGGGAGCGGACGCCACAATTGTCGCGGCGGTGAACGCCGCAACCGCAGGCCTAGCAGGCCCGCCATACCCACGACCCCCTTCGTCATGGGGTCGGTTGTCGGGATATTGGTTCATCGACTTACAGGGGCAGCAGACTCCAGCGCTGCGCCTGTTAGCCGACTATCCAGGATGCACCGTCTTGGTCCAGTTGCCACTCCCCCCGGGCATATAGCCCGAAGGGATAGGAAACCGGTCCAAGCTCACGAGGAGGTTTCCCGACCTAGCACCCCAGGTTAGGTTAGGTTAGGTTAGGTTAGGTTAGGTTTTTTTTTTTTTTTTGTTGACGCGGGGAACGCCTTTACGCGCCTTCATCCCAACTGCGGGGGCAGCTGGGATGGTGTGTGGGACTCCCGGCCCGGTCCGGAATGGACCGTCCTACCCACTAAACCCCGCGGTGTTCCTCCTCACCCTTTAGCCGGGCCGAGGGATATCAAAAGATTATTCACGTCGACCCGGCTAGGGGCGCCCCGTTTATTCGGGGCTCTCCTCGGGGGAGCCAGATGGGCGGCTCCCCAAAGCTCCCTAAGGAGCTGAAGTCCACGCCTGCACCGCTCTCGAGCGCCCCTCTGTAATAGAGGAGACAGAGAGCGGCTGTCGCAGGCGTGCGCTAATGGGCACCCCCGGAACACGGAAAGGTGCCCACCGCCATGTGACCGTTGGTGGGCGGGGTCCCCCGACCTTACGCCCACGGTCAAGAAACATTCGGGGGCGCGCAGTGACTCCTCACCGCGGCGCCCCCGAACTGCACGGCAGAGCGGGAGCATTATCGGTTACTCCCGCTCCCCCGCACAGTGCACCTCCCGCTTTGCCGCCATCACCTCTTCAACTGGCGAGGTGACAGCGGCCCAGCACTGTGGCCGCCGGTCGCGCCGTTATTCACGGCCGGCAGCCCGAACTGCATGGCAGGGCGGGAGCATCTACCCAAACTCCCGCCCCCACGCAGTGCCTCTCCCACTTTGCCGCCATCGTCTCGCCAGCAAAGGAGGCGAAGCGACGGCGACCCATCATTGCTGCTGCCGGCCGTGAATAACGGCACGGCCGGCAGCAACACACACCACCGAGCAACCCACAGGTGGGTTACTCCCGCCTCGGCCGGAATTAGCCAGAGTAGCACAACTCCCCCACAGAGGAAGGGGAGTGGTCGCTACTCCGTTGCCCAGGATGCACCACGAGGAGGATCCGACCCATTGGGGTCCTTAAGATGTTAGTAGGACCCCGCATCCCAGGTTAGGTTAGGTTAGGTTAGGTTAGGTTAGGTTTTTTTTTTTTTTTTTTTTTGTTGACGCGGGGAATGCATTTAGGCACCGTCATCCCAGCTACGGGGGTAGCTGGGACGGTGTGTGGGACTCACCGGTCCCAAGCAGGGACCGTCCTACCCACTAAACCCCGCGGTGTTCCGACTCACCCTTTTGCCGGACCGAAGGTTATGTAAAGTACTCACGTCGGCCCGGCAGGGTTGCCCCGTGAAAAATTTGAGGCTCTCCTCGGGGGAGCCAGATGCACGGCTCCCCCGGAGCTCCCTAAGGAGCTGAAGAAATCAAGCCCGCGTCGCACTGCTCTCAAGTGGAGAGCAGCCGAGCGGGCGGCTCTGAAGGCACCTCCGGAACACGGGGAGGTGCCTTCCGCCAAACGATCATCGGTGGACGGGGTCCCCCGACCTCCGTCCACCGGTACGACAATTAGTCCGGGGCGCGCATAAAAGCCGCCATGCGGCGCCCTCGGACCGGATGGCGGGGCGGGAGCGTCTCACCAGCACGCTCCCGCACCCGCAACTCCTCTCTTTTGGCCGCCATCACCTCGCAAGCAAACGAGGTGACAGCGGCCCAACACTCTTGGCTGCCGGCCATGGCTCGCGCCACGGCCGGCAGCGACAAATCTGTTCCAATTTGGCCCGTGAGGGCGACCCGCGGCCCGTCCCACGCCGCGCACTCGGCGAGTGTGTGCTCCGCCGAGTCCACGGCGCCACTTGGGCAGTGGTGACACACGGGGTTAGACTCCACCCCTGCCACCTCCCACAGGTATTTCGCGAAGCAGCCATGACCTGTGAGGAGCTGGGTGAGGTGGTACGTCGGCGCTCCGTGCGCCCTCTCTACCCAAGGCCGAAGGACGGGCCGGACAGCCCCCACGAGCCGCACGCTCGCAGAGGGCTCCTCCAATCGAACGGCCCACTTCCGGAAGAGATCATCGCGAGCCAACTGTCTCAAGCGATCGATCTCGTCCGGAAGTGGGCGACCACCATTCCTACGCATCAGGGCGCTTTCCTCATATACAATTTTAAGGACTCCAGCCTCGAGATCCCAGGGGGGGCTCCCGCCAATTAGGCACGCCGCCTCGTAAGAGACGGTGCAGTACGCCCGCGCCGCCCTCTGCGCAATCACTCGCTGCGGTCTCCGCAGCAATGGGATGTTTTTGGCGCAGAGGGCGTCCGACCAGATTGGCGCTCCGTAGAGCGCCTTGGAGCGTACTACACCGTCGTAAAGACGGCGACACGCACTTCCAGGCCCCCCCCGATTGGGGAGCAGCCTCGCCAGTCTTCCGGCGTAAGACATCAATTTAGGCGCTAAACGCCGGAAGTGCTCGACGAAACCCCATCGGCTGTCGAGGACCAGTCCAAGATATTTAATGGTCTCCCCGACAGCGATGGGGGTGCCGCTCACCACAATCACCGAATCTCGAGGGGCCCTCCGCCGAGGCCCGTAGAAGAAGACGGCCTCGGACTTTTCGAGGGCCACCTGGAGTCCCAGCGCCCTGATGCGGCTGACCACCTGGGCAACGCCCGCGGTGGCCAGGACCTTCGCGTCTCGAAAGTCTGGGCCCCGCGCGGTAACCAGGGTGTCGTCGGCGTAGCAGAGTACGCCGACCCCCCGAAGAGTGGCACCGCGCAAGACCCAGTCGTATGCGATGTTCCACAGGAGCGGACCAAGAACCGACCCCTGTGGGACACCGCATGACATCTCCCTGCGGACTACGGTCGACCGGGTCGGATAAGAAATGGCCCGGTCCACGAAGTAGTCCGCAAGGACGCGCCTGAGGTACCACGGAACGTTGTGGTACCTCAGCGCCTCGGCGATCGTCGGCCAGGGGATGGTGTTGAAGGCGTTCGCGATGTCCAGCGACACCGCCAACAACACCTCCCCCCGATCGACCGCCTCTCGGACGCTGTCCCTCAGTCGGGAGATGGCGTCGAGGGTAGATCGTCCGCGACGAAATCCGTATTGGCCGTCATTCAAGTTGGGCCCCGCCCCCTCCAGGTGCCCGACGAGACGAGCAGCGAGCACCCGCTCAAAGAGCTTGCTCATCTCGCCGAGCAAAACAATGGGGCGGTAGGCCGACGGCGACTCGGCGGGGCGCCCGTGCTTCTTCAACAGCACGAGCTTCCCCGTTTTCCAATTTCGCGGAACTCTACCCGACGCCAGACACTCAGACATGAGGGACAGCGTCTCCTCCTCAAACGCCGGCATGATCAGGGCGACGACCCGCCCTGGGATGCCGTCCGGGCCAGGGGCGCGGTTCCTCAATTGGAGCTTGAGGACCGCCGCCCCCAGTTCGACATCGGACACGGGCGGGATCGCCTCAGTGTCTGCCGGCGCACGGCTTGGTGCTGCCATTCGTGGTGGGACCCACTCTTCCCGCGCAGGGAAGAGGGAACTGACGATTTGCCCGAGGAAAGCGGGCTCGAGGGATTTTGTGAGTGGGGGCGCATAAGGCCGGAGTTTGTCGCTCACGACCTTATACGGGCGCCCCCACGGATCCTGATTTAGCGTCTCGAGCCACGCTTTCCACGAGTCCTCCTTTGCGGTTTTTATCGCCGAGCGAAAGGCCGCTCGGGCGTCCCGGTATGCGGCGCGCAGTTCTTCTTCGAGGACAGGGTTCCTATCTCTTCGACCGCGGTAGCGAGTGTACCGCCGCTGGGCTGCGTGGCTTTCAGCACGCAGTCCCGACAGGTCGTCGTTCCACCAGTACACTCGCCGCCGCGGTGGGACTGGCCCTGCCCTCCGCATCGCCGCATCGCAGACGCGAGTCAGAGCTTCAGACAGCCGCTCCGACCTCGCGTCCACGTCCGGGCTTCCGCCAAACGCGGCCCATCGCTCGACGATGGCCGCCTCTTTCGCCAGCTCCCGGTCTAGCGTCTTGATACGCCACCGTGGGCCCTCACCGGCCAGGGGACGATCCTGGGTCCTTAGGGCGGGGGAGACGATGTCGAATCGTATATAGCGATGATCCGACATCGTCTCCACATCTGTCACCACCCTCCAGCCACGCACGTGGTTCGCCAAGCTAGGACTGGCGAAGGACAGGTCTACAATAGACCTGTTCCCGGTCTCCCCCACGTACGTGTGGACCGCCCCCACCGTGTTGAGCAACACCAAGCCATTAGACACCGCCCATTCCTCGACCAACTCGCCCCGCAAGTCCGTCGCCGGAGATCCCCACGCCGTAGAGTGGGCGTTAAAGTCCCCGGCGACGATGAGCGGGGTGGGGTGAGCTTCCGCCACAAGAGCCCCGAGCTCAACGAGTAACTGCTCAAATTGAGCACGGGTCTTCCTGGGCGGACAGTACACCCCAATCACTGCAGCGTCTCCCAGCAGCGCGAGGACGCACATTCGTCCTTTTGACACTTTGTCAAAGGCGCCCCGCTGGGAGACGATAGCCACCTCACCGTCGCAGTCGCCGGCCCAATCATCACGGGCACGGACTACGTACGGTTCGGCGACTACAGCCACGGTCGTCTGCCACTGTGCTACGGACTGGAGCAAGACATCCTGGGCCGCAGCACAGTGCCTGACGTTGGCCTGCAGGATCGAGAAGTTCGAGTTGGACATCTAGGTTTGGGCGGTGTCCATCTCCTCCACTACTTGTTGAGTGGGAGCGGGGTCCGCGACCGGCCCGACCCGCCTCCCACTGACACCACCTCGGCGACGACGTGAACGTTTCTTCGAGGCCGCCAGACAGACCTTGACGCCCAGGCGGTGCGCAGCGGCCTCTCCCGCCGCAGCACACACGGGGCAGTTGGGCTCTGCACTGCAGCCGGCCGCTTTGTGGCCGGGCTGCCCACACCTGAAGCAGAGGGCGCTGCGGTCGATACCCGCAGCGCACTTGGCCCCCACGTGCCCCACGTCTAAGCAGCGGAAGCACCGCTGCGGCCTGGCCTCCAAGAGGACCGCACGGACGCGGGTCCAGCCGATCACGAGGGCGCGGCCATCAGTTATAATTTTGGCCGCCGCGACTGGGCACTTCACCCACGCCGTGCCCTCTCTGCCTGCCTGGCGGGCGATATCTCCAACCATGACGCTGGTGGCGGCGCAGCCTCCAACGTCCGCCACCACCCGCGCCACAACCTCCTTCGTTGCTGAGTCGCCCAGACCGGAGATGCGCAGCTCCGCGCACTTCTCCGGCCTGGCGATGTGAACGTCGTCGCCGAGGGACTCTTTTAGCTTCGACGCCAAGGCGTCCGCTTTCGCGCCTCTATCCGCACCCGCCACCTCAAGTATGCGGCCCCCAGTGGCCGCAGTGCGGAAGCGCAGCCCGTCAATGCCGAGGCTTTTGAGGTCGATCGACCTCTCAGCCTCGGCAAGCTTTTCGGCGTATGTAACGCCCCGCCCTTCCGCTTCCCGCTGCAGCGTTATTACTACCGCTGCAGTTCGCGGGGCGCGGAGGTTCGGGACGCTTTTTTTCGCGACGGGCTTCGTAGGCGCCTTAGCGGATGACTTGGTCGACGTCTTTACCTTCGCCGGACCTGTCGTCTTCTTCTTTTTCGTGACCTGGCTCCACGACTCGGTTGGAGCCAGGGTCACGGGTGTTGTTTCGGCAGTTGTGGCCGGCTGGCGCTCCCTGCGCGCAGCCTCCACCTCCTGCGCCGCAGCGCTCTTCTTCTTTCTGTTCCTCTTCCCCTGGTTTGGGGCAGAAGAGGAAGGAGCCAGCGGAGTGGCCTCGACAACATCCATGTCCGTCACCTCCACCCCAGATGTGGAGGGGACGGCAGAAGATTGCGTGGCGGCAGGGGCGCCAGACGACTTTTTGCCCTTGCCTTTTTTAGGGCGTGGAGGCGCAGAGGCGCCGACCACAGGGCCCGTGGAAGGACCGACAGGAGTCTCAGCAGCCGCAGCGGCACTGCGGGCTGCGTTGCGAGCGTCCGCTGCAAGAGGTGGACGCAACCGGGGCTCAGGCAGGAGCCTGTTTTCCACCCCTCCGAAGCGCGCGTCAATGACGAACATGATTTCCTCACGTGTCATTGACGGTTGTGGAGGGGGAGCGGCGCTGGCCTGCCGCTTCGTCCACTCTAGCTCCTTCTGCACAGATTGGAGCTCGCCTTTCAAGTACAAAATTTCGTCGTTTACTTTGAGGGAGACTAGCTCCCTCACGTGCTCCAGGATGGAGCCAGACGCGCTCCTGAGCCCCTGGACGCTCTGTCCCTTCAGGCGGGAGGACTTGTACGCTATTTCTTGAATATACGCACAAGCCTCCTCTACCGCCTTCGATAACTGTTCGGATCTGGGTCCCCGAACAGTCACCGGCGTCGGCGCCTCTTCCGGCGCAGGTTGTTCGCGGAGGAAGGAGTTTCGCCTCTCCTCCCGCCGTCTTCTCTCCTCTTCTTGCGCGAGCTCCCGCTCCGCCTGCTGCTCGAGCTCGCGCTCTTCGGCCGCGACGAGGTCAGCCTTGGCTTTCGCCAGGCCGACGTACTGCCCTGTCGTAGGCGGGCGGCCACGCCCTCGTTTACCGGGCTGGCCCCGAATGGTGCTGGAGCCAGCCGACTCGTTCCCGTCACTGTCCGACTCCCCAGGACTTTTGCTGTTGCAGCGCTTGCGCTGCCACAGCCTTGGGGTCGGAGAGTGACGGGACGAAACCGTCTTCTTCGATTTGCAGCTGCTGTCGGACTCCGACAGCATCTGCTCGTCACACCTTAAAGTGACGGCGTCGCACCGCGACAGCGCCACTTTAACTTCTTTGAGACCCGAGATTGGGGTCCCGGGTCTCACCACTCTTCCTTCTTCAGCCACTTCGCTAAGTAATTCGTTGTCCGTTTTTAAATTGCCAGTATTCGTTTTAAAAAATAAGTTTTCATTTAAATCCATACAGTTCCCACGAGTATGAGACGAAAGGGTACACTCCCTGGGTGACGCTCATTCCAGGGAGCGGGCTACATACTGTAGGGTTCGCCAGGTGCCCGTACAGGTTTTAACGACTTCGCTGTCGGGTGTTAAAGACTGTCCTTGTCGCGGGCCGGCCAATAAAGGCAAGCCCTCCGGTCCCTAAGGACACCACGTACCGGCTGGAGCCACCAGTCAGATGGTTGCGATGACCTTAGGGATTGCGGAACGCGAGGAGGGTGGCTGGTCCTCCCCAACACCGACGCAAGGGTAGACCTCTGCGCGAGCAGTAGGCCTACGCGTCCTCGACTTTCTCCACTTCTACCGGCCGTTGCCGGGAGCGTACAACAAGCTGCGTCGCGGTGCTACCACCGGTATCCGGGAGCTGCCGCGACGCCGCAGACCTTGCAGGCCCGCCAAACCACGACCCCCTCGTGCAATGGGGTCAACTTTGGTCGGAAAAAACGACCAACAACCACAGCGCTTCTACCGGCCGCAGCCGGGAGCGGACTTCACATAATGTCGCGGCGGTGAACGCCGAAACCGCAGGCCTAGCAGGCCCGCCATACCACGACCCCCTTCGACATGGGGTCGGTTGTCGGGATATTGGTTCATCGACTTACAGGGGCAGCAGATTTTAGCGCTGCGCCTGTTAGCCGACTATCCAGGATGCACCGTCTTAGTCCAGTTGCCACTCCCCCCGGGCATATAGCCCGAAGGGATAGGAAACCGGTCCAAGCTCACGAGGAGGTTTCCCGACCTAGCACCCCAGGTTAGGTTAGGTTAGGTTAGGTTAGGTTAGGTTAGGTTAGGTTAGGTTAGGTTAGGTTTCGGAGAGCCCCTGCAAACCTCAGGGTCAACGTGGACGGCAGTCGCATTCAGGTCGAGGCACACATGAGGTACCTCGGCCTTATACTCGATTCGCGATGGAGCTTCGAAAAACACTTTGAGCTCCTCGCTCCCAGGTTGCGCGCCACGGCGCTCTCGCTCGGTCGTCTTCTCCCCAATATCGGAGGACCAGGCTCGTCGTGCCGTCGACTATATCATGGGGTGATTCGGTCGATGGCAATGTACGGAGCCCCAGTGTGGGCAAACTGTCTCACACGTCGGACGCGAACTCTTCTGCGCCAACCGCAGAGGGCGATCGCAACCCGGGCGGTACGCGCATACCGTACGGTAAGCCACGGTGCGGCCTGCGTTTTGGCGGGTACAATCCCGTGGGCAATTGAGGCACCAGTGCTGGCAGAGGTGCACCGACTTAGGGTCGAAGCCAGAATGCGAGGTGAGCGGCCTGACCTCGAAGAAGTCGAGCGGGTCCGCTCATTGGCGCGAAGAGAGGCGTTAAGGCGTTGGGAGGAGGAGATAACTGCTCCTAGCGCTGGCCACCGGACAATTGAGGCAATTCGTCCGGTGCTGGAAGAGTGGGTGAGTCGCCCAGGTGGGGATCTTACCTACCGCCTGGTACAGGTATTGACCGGACATGGCTGTTTCGGTCACTACCTGTATCGAGTGGCACGCCGAGAGGAGTCGCCGACCTGTCATCACTGCGGCGCTCCAGATGACACTGCTGAGCACACCCTTTGGGAGTGCTCAGCATGGCAAACCCAACGCCATCAACTAAGTGTCGCCATCGATGGGCGCGGTCTCACGCTGTCGGGCATGGTGAACGCTATGATCGACAGCGCGGAGGCCTGGCAAGAAATCGCCAACTTCGCCGAAGTTGTAATGTCGGCGAAGGAGGCTGCGGAGAGGGAGCGGGAAGAGGATGCTCTGGCCGCTCCCATCCGGCGTAGACGGAGGGGAAGGAGAAGGCGAGTGGCTCCGGCCGCAGACCGTCTCTAACCCTTGGGTTGGCCAGCACACGAGAGTGGCACCCTCGTGTGCATTGCACTGGCCACCACGTCTGGGGATTACCTGGCGCACACCGAGGTAATCCTCCTTCCGGCGCAGCAGCTCAGCCAGGCTGAGTAACCCTGAGGTGTTTTGGTAGAGTTTAACAGGTCCCAGAACACCTCTGCTAGGGCACAACGGTGCCAAGGAGTTTTAGTCAGTATTCCCAGTGCTAACAAGATCAAGTGCCGGGCGACCCTGACACTGTTCCACGCCTCGCCAGCGTGGTTCGTCTGTAAGCGGATCACTCCTTGTAAAAAAAAAAAAAAAAAAAAAAAAGGTTAGGTTAGGTTAGGTTAGGTTAGGTTTTTTTTTTTTTTTTTTTTTTTTTTTTTTTTTTTTTTTATGCCCAGCCACCATGGGTAGCTGGGTGTGTGCCTGACTACCCCCTGATATTTATCTTTCAGGGACGTTCCTATGCTTATTCATACATTCCAGTTCTCGCGTTTAAATGGTCACTTTCTTTCTGCATACTGTTTCTTTCTTTCATTCATCGTCATTTACACTTTACCAGGTGGGGCGCCTGCTATGCTCGGGTCTACTTTCTCTTTATTTTCTGTTAATATTAATCTTATTCTATAGGTAAATAATAATGCTCTCCACCTCCTTTCCTCTGTTCCTTTTTTTTTACAATTTTATCTTTCATCTTACAGTCTTTATATGTTTTACAATCTAGTTTACAATATTAATCTTACTTTCTATTTATAACATGTTCTATGGCTTCTTATATATATAATTCTCTGTCGCAGCAGAGTGGGCTGCGTTGTTACAGTTTTACCTTATCCTTATACTTGATACTACTTTTCTTTCATTGTTTTAATTACTGACTTACTTATTCTATTATTCTATACATTATACCTTTGTATAAATTGCCAATGTTATGACACAGCTAACATAACTTATAAATATTATGCTATTGTGGCTACACTTTTTAGACGTCTTTGTTCCTTTCATTTACCAGTTTACAAATGTTTGTGCAGTATATTAAAAATCTATTGCGGTGTTTACTTTGCATGATATTTTTCAGGTTGTTTGTGGTTATAGCCATATCTATTTCCTGTTCGATGTTGAACCTCCACCTCGAGAACACCGGGCATTCCGTTAGCAGGTGAGGGATGGTCTCCTCAACCTGGGGATCGCAGGTGCACGATGGGCTCTCCTTGCACTTGAAACGAGTCAAGTACTCGGAGAACCCACCGTGCCCTGTCAGGACCTGTGTGGTGTGTTTGTCTGGTGTGAATTTCCGAACAGTGCTGTACGCGTCCACCGCGTTCGGGAAGAAGAGCCTTGTGATCGAGGCGGTGTCGCCAGACTCGTACCTCCGATTCCATTCGTCAAGTGTACCCGATCGGATACATCGCTTGACGAACGAGATCGGGCACAGGTCGTAGTCTGGTGCCCGCCTCGACCGCAACGCTGCCTCTTTTGCCAGTTGGTCGGCCCTCTCATTTCCCTCCATCCCCACGTGTGCCTTAATCCAGAACAAATTCAACGATTTGCCTGCCAGAACAATTTTTCTGAAGTTTTGTCGGGCTTCAACAGCGAGGGGATGGAGACAATTGGGATTCGCGACCGTCTGGAGTGCTGCAGTTGAGTCGCTGTACACGGCGAAAGCTGTTGCTCTGTGCTTGACCACCATCCTCGTCGCCTCACATATGGCCAGCAGTTCGGCCTGGTACACAGTGCAATAAGACGGCAGGCTAAGTTTGCGAGCAGTTGTCTCGACCCCATCTTTCCATAAGGAAAGTGCGGCCCCGACCCTGCCCGCAATCTTGCTGCCGTCGGTGTAGATTTGGATTTCGAACTCCTTGTTTTGCTCTAACTGTTCTCTGTTTCCCAGGCTAGTGAACTGCAGGCGCATATGCTCAGCGGGATGAGGACTGTCCGCGTAAGAGAGCATTCGCTCGACCTCCCTCCCGGCAATGTCTGGCAGTGGTTCTCCTCTCCTTGCTCTATATAAAGTTGCTACCTCCTTGACCCTAAGGTCAAGGGGGAGTATGCCTGCCAGAACCAGTGCCGCGTTGAGGGAGACCGTGCGATATGCTCTGACGATTTTCTGCGCGAAACTACGCTGAATAAATTTCAGCTTTTTCGCAATGTACCGCTTCTCAACCGCAGGTGCCCAAGCGCTAGCCGCGTACAACACTATGGTTCCACGGTCGCTGTGTAGATGGTGTGTATCACCTCCGGATGCAATCCCCAGCTCGCCCTTGCCGCCCTGGTCAACTGTTTATAGATGTTGGTGACTTTCTTGCACACGGCTTCCACGTGCGTGTTAAAGGTTAAGCCGTCGTCGATAGTTAGCCCCAGAATTTTAATTTCACTGGACATGGCGATGTCGACCCCACCCATGACAAGCCGCGGGGTGTCGTATTTCAGCTTCCTAGTTATCACCATTGCACTGGTCTTATGAGGAGCGAATTTTAACTTGTTACTATCACCCCACGACTTGACATGTGCGAGGGCGGCATTGGCCCGTCCCTCTATCTCTCCCAGCGCTTACGGACAGGACACTCGTTGCTGAACGCATTGTGCTCAATTCTGTCCATTTTGGCCTTTTTACAGTTCCTACAGGAGGGTGTAGCATTAACTGCCCATGCTTCGCACTGCGTTTTTAAGTGAGGACCCCCGCAGTGGCTACACACATCCTCCTTTTCTGAGCAAAACCTCCTCATGTGGCCGTATCCCAAGCAGCGCGAGCACTGAACCAGCGGAGACTGGTCCATTACCCTCACCCGCTGCAGGTCCACACGAAGAGTGCCCATCGTCGTCATTTTGCCCCATAATTTTGGGGACACTGTGAGCACAATATGGCTAGTGTGTGGGTTTCTGGCTCTCCTCCTAAATTTGACCGAGAGTCTATCGTCTTCTTTGCCGAGACCGTCGAATACCTCCTGATTCTGCTTCCTAAGAGCCCTGAGCACCTCCTCATCTGAGTTGATGCTCAGGACATCCCTTAGGACAAGCATAGGGTCCTTGTTCAAGACGTCCTCGACAATCAGACTCTCCCTCTCGAGTCGTTTTCGAGCACCTTCTCTGTCCGCCGCAGTCGGACACCCGAGGATTACCTTCCTGTCCTTGCCTTTTCTGACACGCTCTACCTTCACCCACCCCTCTTTGGCGTCTACCGCCTTCCTGATTCTCTCCAGAACTTCGTCCCCTGTCTCTTCCTCTTTGCTAGAGGAGACTACGATCGAGTGCAGCGTTGGTCTAGGTTGCTGCACCCGGGACGAAGTGGCCACGATATTGGCATATGAGGATTTGGCCTGCGCATCGGTATTTGCCTGGAGAGCTGTTTTGAGCTCCTCCATCTGTTCCGCGTTTCTAGCTAATAGCTCGGAATGTTGCTGGATCTTCTCAGCGAGGGTGTTCATTTCGGCTATTTGAGTGGGTGGGTGAGTCTGCTCCGTTTTCTCTCCTATGTCCCCTTTTTCTGCGTCCCTCACTATATCCACCAACCTGTCGATCCATTGCAAGACGTCGGTTTTTATTTCGGACTTGAGGTTCTTTGCAAGTCCAAGTGAATACTTCGCCTTTTTGGCGGCGTCTCTTGCTTCTGCCGTTTTGTTGGGGTAAGACTTCCCAGTAATTGGGCTATGCTCAATGGGTGTAATGGTTTTGGCCTTCTTTGTGATTTCAGGCTCTTGAGCAGCGTCCAGAGCGGTCTTACCCCTCCTTGGCGGGCTGTACTCCAGTCTCTTTGTAGGTCGCAGTGGATTACCTTCCGTCGTAGGCTGCTTGGATTGCGAGGGCTTCGATGACGTTCCCGCTTTGGTCTCGAATGCTTCCAGACTCTTCCGCACGATAGACTTTTTAGTCACCGTTTTCGACGGTGACGTGCGAGCGCTATCCTCCTCTGCGCTTTTTACGGGGGTACGTTGCGAGATAAACATTTTGTTGGGGGTATGTCCGGTCAATTAACTGTTGTATGCTTATGGGGTATGTAAAAGGTACCCCAGTCCGCGTGTGCTTTGTGCCGTGTGGTTTTCTGTAGGGTATGTAAAGGGTACCCTATCAGATGTGTGACTGTGGTGTGTAGTGTGTGTTTGTATCGTGCGGTGTTGTTGTGTATATGTTGTCCAAGTCTGATCCTTGTGTGTGTTATGGGCGTGGTGTGTTGTGTATGTATCTGTTTTATGTTGTGTGTGCACAGGTCCTGTCTTACCACAGGCAGCAGCTGATGTTTCGAGGTCAAAATCAATATAGTCAATTGGACCAATAGGGCTCCGTCTCAAAAAGTATAAAATATATTAAAGGTCGAGGTAAAATTACTCAACTCTATCTAGAGCAGTCTTTTATTATAGGTGTAGGAGAGCTCTACACTTATCCTGCGGCTGTAGTCCAGCTACGTCTAATAATAATGGCCAAAAAGCCTTGTCTTAACTAATAAAACTTAATATAACTTATTTACTATAGAAAATTTTGACAATAGTCAAAAATTTGTCTGCTTAGAACTCAAAATTTTAACTAATTTAACGGCAGAGGATGGTTTTATAACCACCCCTGCAACGGCGGCGACCTGCCGGATCGACTTCCCAAATAAAAATTTTTTGGTCCTAAAATACCTACGAAGTCTACGTGTCTAACACGTAAAAACAGGGTGGGCGGGCGGCTCGCACCCGAAAATCGCGATTTCCTGGCGAACCACTGGCCTCAGGATGGTGGTTGAGGTCTCGCCAGATAGGGGGCGCTGAGACGCTCGTTCCCGGTCAGAAAACAGATATACCGTTCGTAATGAGAACGGGAGAAAAAGTGAAAAAAGTGAAAAATGTGAAAAATTTTGAAAAATTTGCAAGTTTTGAAGGTTCTATTGGATGAAATTGACTTCTGTCAACGCCACTAGGCACTCCCGGTCGGGGACCGGGACTGCGCACCTACCGGCGTATGACAGGCTATAAAAAATTTAGAAAAATGTTAATTTAAAGGAGTTTAACTGTAATACTAATTTAATTCTGTTTCAGGACCGGAAGACGAGTAGTCACACAACGCAGGAAGACAACACGACCAGTTCTGGATGAAAACAACACCGGCAGATTCGTCCGGGAGCAGGAACAAAAAGAAAAATGAAGAAATGCGTCCACGAACAATATACGAATACTAGAAAAACTTTGTAAGTATGTAAACAGAATTTTATACTCAATATAATCTGGTTTTTTTTTTTTTTTTTTGTTGACGCGGGGAATGCGTTTAGGCACCGTCATCCCAGCTACGGGGGTAGCTGGGACGGTGTGTGGGACTCACCGGTCCCGGAAACAGGGACCGTCCTACCCACTAAACCCCGCGGTGTTCCGACTCACCCTATAGCCGGGCCGAGGGATATGAAGATGAAGATTCTACGTCGACCCGGCTAGGGATGCCCCGTAGGGTTGGGGCTCTCCTCGGGGGGGCAAGATGGTCGGCCCCCCGGAGCTCCCTAAGGAGCTGAAGAAAACAAGCCCGCATCGCACCACTCTCGAGCGCCCCTCTGAAAGCAGAGGGGGTAGAGAGCGGCCGAGCGGGCGGGCATTAAGGCACCTCCGGAACACGGGGAGGTGCCTTCCGCCAAACGATCATCGGTGGGTGAGGTCCCCCGACCACCACCCACCGGGACAACACTAGTCGGGAGCGCGCATGAATTGAGCCATGCGACGCCCCCGAACCGGACGGCGCGGCGGGAGCGTTTGACCTGCACGCTCCCGCACCCGCAGCTCCTCTCTCTTGGCCGCCATCACCTCACCAGCAAACGAGGTGACGGCGGCCCAACACTCCTGGCTGCCGACCATGGCTCGCACCACAGCCGGCAGCGACAAATCAACACCAATACGGCCCGTGAGGGCGACACGCGGCCCGTCCCACGCCGCGCACTCGGCGAGTGTGTGCTCTGCCGAGTCCACGGCGCCACTTGGGCAGTGACGGCACACAGGGTCCGACTCCACACCCACCACCTCCCACAGGTACTTGGCGAAACAGCCATGTCCTGTGAGGAGCTGAGTGAGGTGGTACGTTGGCGCACCGTGCGCCCTCTCTACCCAAGGCCGAAGAACGGGCCGGACAGCCCCCACGAGCCGCACGCTCGCAGAGGGACACTCAATCCTAATGGCCCACTTCCGGAAGAGATCGTCGCGAGCAGACTGTCTCCAGCGATCGATCTCGTCCGGGAGTGGGCGACCTCCATTACTCCGCACCAGGGCGCTTTCCTCGTACACACGTTTGAGGACTCCAGCCTCGAGGTCCCAAGGGGGGCTCCCGCCAATTAAACACGCCGCCTCGTAAGAGACGGTGCAGTACGCTCTCGCCGCCCTCTGCGCAATCACCCGCTGCGGCCTCCGCAGCAGGGGGATGGTTTTGGCGCAGAGAGCATCCGCCCAAATCGGCGCTCCGTAGAGCGCCTTGGAGCGCACTACACCGTCAAAGAGACGGCGACATGCACTTTCCGGCCCCCCTTTATTGGGGAGCAGCCGCGCCAGCCTTCCGGCGTATGACACCAGTTTGGGTGCCAGGCGCCGGAAGTGCTCGACGAAACCCCACCGACTATCGAGGACCAATCCTAGGTACTTCATGGTCTCCCCGATAGCGATGGGGGTGCCGCTCACCACAATGGCGGAATCTCGAGGTGGCCCCCGACGAGGCCCGTGGAAAAACACGGCCTCGGACTTATCGAGAGCCACCTGGAGTCCCAGCGCCCTGATGCGGCTGACCACCTGGGCAACGCCCGCGGTGGCCAGAACCTTCGCGTCCCTGAATTCTGGGCCCCGCGCGGTGACGAGGGTGTCGTCGGCGTAACACAAAATACCGACGCCCCTGAGCGTGGCACCGCGCAGGACCCAGTCGTAGCCGATGTTCCACAGGAGCGGACCAAGCACCGACCCCTGTGGAACACCGCACGACATCTCCTTGCGGACTATTCCCGACCGGGCCGGGTAGATGATGGCCCGGTCCACGAAGTAGTCCGCAAGGACGCGCCTGAGGTACCACGGGACCTTGTGCCCACGCCCCCTCAAGGTGCCCGACGAGACGAGCAGCGAGCACCCGCTCGAAAAGCTTGCTCATCTCGCCGAGCAAAACATTGGGGCGGTAGGCCGACGGCGACTCGACGGGGCGCCCGTGCTTCTTAAGCAGCACGAGCTTCCCCGTCTTCCACGTTCGCGGGACCCTACCCGACGCCAAACACTCCGACATCAGGGAGAGCGTCTCTTCTTCGAACGCCGGCATGACCAGGGCGACGACCCGCCCTGGGATGCCGTCCGGTCCGGGGGCGCGGTGTCTCAACTTGAGCTTGAGAACTGCCGCCCCCAACTCGGCATCGGACACGGGCGGGATCGCCTCTGTGTCAGCCGGCGTTCCATCTGGTGCTGCCATACTCGGCGGGACCCACTCTTCCCGCGCAGGGAAGAGGGAGCTGACGATCTCTGTCACGAAGGTGGGCTCGAGAGACCTGGTAAGCGGGGGCCGCTCGGGCGTCCCGGTATGCGGCGTGCAACTCCTCCATGAGGACAGGGTTTCCGCTCCTTCGACCGCGGTAGCGGGTGTACCGACGCTGGGCTGCGTGGCTAGCAGCACGCAGCCCCTCCAGGTCGTCGTTCCACCAATACACCCGCCGCCGCGGGTGAACTGATCCTGCCCTCCGCATCGCCGCATCGCAGACGCGAGTCAGAGCCTCGGACAACCGCTCCGACCTCGCGTCTACGTCCGGGTTCCCGCCAAACGCGGCCCATCGCTCGACGATGGCCGCCTCTTCCGCCAGCTCCCGGTTAAGCGATTTTAGTCGCCACCGTGGGCCCTCACCGGCCAGGGGACGGTCCTGAGCCCTCAGGGCGGGGGAGACGATATCGAACCAGACATACCGGTGGTCCGACATCGTCTCCACCTCCGTAACCACCCTCCAGCCACGTACGTGGTTCGCCAGACCAGAACTGGCGAAGGACACGTCCACGATGGACGTGTTCCCGTTCTCCCCTACGTACGTGGGGACCGTCCCCTGATTCAGCAGCACCAGATCCATGGACACCGCCCAATCCTCCAACAACTCCCCCCGCAAGTCCGTCGCCGGAGATCCCCACGCCGTAGAGTGGGCGTTGAAGTCCCCGACGACGATGAGCGGGGTGGGGTGTGCTTCCGCCACAAGAGCCCCGAGCTCAACGAGTAACTGCTCAAATTGAGCACGGGTCTTCCTGGGCGGACAGTACACCCCGATCACTGCAGCGTCTCCCAGCAGCGCGAGGACGCACATTCGTCCTTGGGACACCCTGTCAAAGGCGCCCCGCTGGGAGACGATAGCCACTTCACCGTCGCGGTCGCTGGCCCAGTCATCACGGGCACGAACCGCGTACGGTTCGGCGACTACAGCCACGGTCGTCTGCCACTGCGCTACGGACTGGATCAAAACATCCTGGGCCGCAGCGCAGTGCCTGACGTTGGCCTGCAGGACCGAGAATGTGGACATTTAAGATTGGGCGGTGTCCATAACCTCCTCAGCTTGGGTGGGAGCGGGGTCCGCAACCGGCCCGACCCGCTTCCCACCGACTCCTCCTCGGCGACGACGCCGCTTTTTCGACGCCGCCAGGCAAGCCTTGGCGCCCAGGCGGTGCGTAGCGGCCTCTCCCGCCGCCGCACACACGGGGCAGTGCGGATCTGCGGCGCAGCCGGCCGCTTTGTGGCCGGGCTGCCCGCAGCGGAAGCACAGGGCGCTGCGGTCAACTCCCGCAGCACACCTGGCCCCCACGTGCCCCACATCTAGGCAGCGGAAGCATCGCTGCGGCCTGGACTCCAAAAGGACCGCACGGACGCGGGTCCATCCAATTGTTAGAGGGCGGCCATCTGTGATTAGCTTGGCCGCCGCGACCGGGCACTTGACCCACGCCGTGCCCTCCCTTGCTGCCTGGCGAGTAATCTGACCAACGGTGACGCTGGTGGCGGCGCACCCTCCAACTTCCGCCACCACCCGCGCCACGACCTCCTTGGTTGCGGCGTCGCCAAGACCGGAGATGCGCAACTCCGCGCACTTCTCCGGTCTGGCGACGCGAACGTCGTCGCCGAGGGACGATCTTAATTTTTCGGCCAATGCGTCCGCTTTGGCGCTCCTCTCCGCACCAGCCACCTCGAGGATACGTCCCCCGGTGGCTGCAGTGCGGAAGCGCAGGCCGTCGATGCCGAGGCTTTTGAGGTCGATTGACCTCTCAGCCTCGGCAAGTTTTTCGGCGTATGTAACGCCCCGAACCTCCGCTTCCCGCTGCAGCGTAATAACCACCGCTGCGGTTCGCGGTGCGCGGAGATTCGGGGCGCTCCTCCTTGCGCCTGGCTTCGCGGGCGCCCCCGCGGACGCATTAGCGTGTTTCTTCGGCCGCTTAACGACATTGTTCCACGTCTCAGTTTGGGACTGAGACGTGGAAGCCGGGGCCGGTTGACTTAAGGCCGACTGACGCTCTCGGCGCGTCGCCTCCACCTCACGCGCCGCAGCGCTCTTCTTCTTCCTCCTGTTCCTCTTCTCTCCCTGAGCTGGGAGAGAAGAAGAAGAGGCCGACGGAACGGCCACGACAGTTTCCGTCACCTCCACCTCAGATGTGGAGGGGACGGTAGGTAGAGGCGCGGCGGCAGAGGCGCCAGCGGCCTTGCGCTTTGAGCGCGTGGGCGCCGAAGCGCCGACGGAAGGGCCCGTTGACTGGGCGACAGGTGCACCGCCAGGTGCTGGAGCACCGGCCATGCGGGCAGCGTTGCGTGCGTCCGCCGCTAGGGGAGGACGCAACCGAGGCGCCGGGAGCAGCCGATCCTCAAAGCCGGCGCGGCGCGCGTCGATGAGGAACAGCACCTCATCACGCGACAGCCCCGCCGACGGTGTTGGAGCGGCGCTCAACTGGCGCCTCATTTCCTCCATCTCCGCCCGCACAGCCGTGAGCTCTCCCTTCAGACGCATTATTTCGTCATTGCATTTGAGGGAGGCCATCTCCCTCATGTGCTCCAGTATTGACCCGGCGGCACTCCTCAGGCCCTGGACGCTCTGGCCCTTCAGGCGGGAGGATTTGTAGGCGATCGTATCGATCGCCTTCACCGCCTCCTCTACCGCCTTCGACAGCTGCTCGCACCGCAATACCGGAGCAGCTGCCGACGTCGACGCCTCCTTCTCCATCGTCGGGGATTTGCGGAGGAAGGAGAGTCGCCTCTCCTCCCGCCGCCGACGCTCCTCCGACGCTTCGTGTGCGGCCTGCGCGAGCTCTTCCTCCGCTTGGAGCTCGAGCTCGCGCTCCTGGGCCGCAATATAGTTGGCCCTGGCTTGGGCTAGGCCAACATACTGGCCGGTCGTTGGAGGGCGCCCACGCCCTCTTTTACCGGGCTGGCCCCTGATGGTGCTGGGGCCAGCCGACTCCTCACCGTCGCTGCCCGACTCCCCAGGGCTTTTACTGTTGCAGCGCTTGCGCTGCCACAACCTGGGAGTCGGGGAGGGACGGGAGGAAACCGTCATCATAGACTGGCAGCTGCTATCGGAGTCCGACAGCCGCTGCCAGTCGCATTTGATCGCACTTTCCGAGAGCGAATTGCGGGTGTCGCAGCGCGACAACGACACCCGCAACTCCCTCCCGCCCGGGGTTGGAGTCCCAGGCCTCGACACATTCGTGTCACACACACTCTCCTTCTTATCATCCATGATAACACTTATAATTATTTCCTTCTTTATGGCCGCAAGTCCAGCTGTTCGAAATTCGGTCACCCAACTTGCCACTCCGTTACGGTGGTCAAGTTGGGGTCCAGGGCGGACGACGTGGACGTAAACGAACAACACTTGGGGCCCCGCCCCGCCTCGTAAGAAGGTTAGGTTAGGTTTTTTTTTTTTTGTTGACGCGGGGAATGCATTTAGGCACCGTCATCCCAGCTACGGGGGTAGCTGGGACGGTGTGTGGGACTCACCGGTCCCGGAAGAAGGGACCGTCCTACCCACTAAACCCCGCGGTGTTCCGACTCACCCTATAGCCGGGCCGAGGGATATGAAGATGTAGATTCTACGTCGACCCGGCTAGGGATGCCCCGTAGGGTTGGGGCTCTCCTCGGGGGGCAAGATGGTCGGCCCCCCGGAGCTCCCTAAGGAGCTGAAGAAAACAAGCCCGCATCGCACCGCCCTCGTACGTCCCTCTGGAAGCAGAGGGGGCAGAGAGCGGCCGAGCGGGCGGGCACTAAGGCACCTCCGGAACACGGGGAGGTGCCTTCCGCCAAACGATCATCGGTGGGTGAGGTCCCCCGACCATCACCCACCGGTACAACACTAGTCGGGGGCGCGCACGAACGCTGCCATGCGGCGCCCCCGAACCGGACGGCGAGGCGGGAGCGTTTGGCCTGCACGCTCCCGCACCCGCAGCTCCTCTCTCTTGGCCGCCATCACCTCACAAGCAAACGAGGTGACGGCGGCCCAACACTCCTGGCTGCCGACCATGGCTCGCACCACGGCCGGCAGCGACAAATTATTTCCGATCTGGCCCGTGAGGGCGACACGCGGCCCGTCCCACGCCGCGCACTCGGCGAGTGTGTGCTCAGCCGAGTCCACGGCGCCACTTGGGCAGTGACGGCACACGGGGTCCGACTCCACACCCACCACCTCCCACAGGTACTTGGCGAAACAGCCATGTCCTGTGAGGAGCTGAGTGAGGTGGTACGTCGGCGCACCGTGCGCCCTCTCTACCCAAGGCCGAAGAACGGGCCGGACAGCCCCCACGAGCCGCACGCTCGCGGAGGGACACTCCAACCTATTGGCCCACTTCCGGAAGAGATCGTCGCGAGCAGACTGTCTCCAGCGATCGATCTCGTCCGGGAGTGGGCGACCTCCATTCATCCGCACCAGGGCGCTTTCCTCGTACACGCGCTTGAGGACTCCAGCCTCGAGATCCCAAGGGGGGCTCCCGCCAATTAAACACGCCGCCTCGTAAGAGACGGTGCAGTACGCTCGCGCCGCCCTCTGCGCAATCACCCGCTGCGGTCTCCGCAGCAGGGGGATGGTTTTGGCACAGAGAGCGTCCGACCATATAGGCGCTCCGTAGAGCGCCTTGGAGCGCACTACACCGTCGTAGAGACGGCGACATGCACTTTCCGGCCCCCCTTTATTGGGGAGCAGCCGCGCCAGCCCTCCGGCGTATGACACCAGTTTAGGTGCCAGGCGCCGGAAGTGCTCGACGAAACCCCACCGACTATCGAGGACCAATCCTAGATATTTCATGGTCTCCCCGATAGCGATGGGGGTGCCGCTCACCACAATGGCGGAATCTCGAGGTGGCCCCCGACGAGGCCCGTGGAAAAACACGGCCTCGGACTTATCGAGAGCCACCTGGAGTCCCAGCGCCCTGATGCGGCTGACCACCTGGGCAACGCCCGCGGTGGCCAGAACCTTCGCGTCCCTGAATTCTGGGCCCCGCGCGGTGACGAGGGTGTCGTCGGCGTAACAGATAACGCCGACCCCCGTAAGAGTTGCACCGCGCAGGACCCAGTCATAGCCGATGTTCCACAGGAGCGGACCCAGAACCGACCCCTGTGGAACACCGCACGACATCTCCTTGCGGACTATTCCCGACCGGGCCGGGTAGATGATGGCCCGGTCCACGAAATAGTCCGCAAGTACGCGCCTGAGGTACCACGGGACGTTGTGGTACCTCAGCGCCTCGGCGATGGTCTGCCAGGGGATGGTGTTGAAGGCGTTCGCGATGTCCAGCGACACCGCCAACAACACCTCCCCCCGACCGACCGCCTCTTGGACGCTGTCCCTGAGTCGGGAGATGGCGTCCAGGGTAGACCGCCAGCGACGGAACCCGTACTGGCCGCCGTCGAGATTGGGCCCCGCCCCCTCAAGGTGCCCGACGAGACGAGCAGCGAGCACCCGCTCGAAAAGCTTGCTCATCTCGCCGAGCAAAACAATGGGGCGGTAGGCCGACGGCGACTCGACGGGGCGCCCGTGCTTCCTGAGCAGCACGAGCTTCCCCGTCTTCCACGTTCGCGGGACCCTACCCGACGCCAAACACTCCGACATCAGGGAGAGCGTCTCTTCTTCGAACGCCGGCATGACCAGGGCGACGACCCGCCCTGGGATGCCGTCCGGACCGGGGGCGCGGTGTCTCATCTTGAGTTTGAGAACCGCCGCCCCCAACTCGGCATCGGACACGGGCGGGATCGCCTCCGTGTCAGCCGGCGTTCCGTCTGGTGCCGCCATACTCGGCGGGACCCACTCTTCCCGCGCAGGGAAGAGGGAGCTGACTACTTCATTGACGAAGGTGGGCTCGAGAGACCTGGTGAGCGGGGGCGCATAAGGCCGGAGTTTATCGCTCACGACCTTATACGGGCGCCCCCACGGATCTCCGTTCAACGTCTCGAGCCACACCTTCCACGACTCGTCTTTGGCGGCCTTGATTGCCGAGCGAAGGGCCGCTCGGGCATCCCGGTATGCGGCGCGCAACTCCTCCATGAGGACAGGGTTTCCATTCCTTCGACCGCGGTAGCGGGTGTACCGACGCTGGGCTGCGTGACTAGCAGCACGCAGCCCCTCCAGGTCATCGTTCCACCAGTACACCCGCCGCCGCGGGTGAACTGATCCTGCCCTCCGCATCGCCGCATCGCAGACGCGAGTCAGAGCCTCGGATAACCGCTCCGACCTCGCGTCTACGTCCGGACTTCCGCCAAACGCGGCCCATCGCTCGACGATGGCCGCCTCTTCCGCCAGCTCCCGGTTAAGCGATTTTAGTCGCCACCGTGGGCCCTCACCGGCCAGGGGACGATCCTGAGCCCTCAGGGCGGGGGAGACGATATCGAACCGGACGTACCGGTGGTCCGACATCGTCTCCACCTCCGTTACCACCCTCCAGCCACGTACGTGGTTCGCCAGGTCAGAACTGGCGAAGGACAGGTCCACGATAGACGTGTTCCCGTTCTCCCCCACGTACGTGGGGACCGTCCCCTGATTTAGCAGCACCAAACCCATGGACACCGCCCAATCCCCCAATAACTCACCCCGCAAGTCCGTCGCCGGAGATCCCCACGCCGTAGAGTGGGCGTTAAAGTCTCCGACGACGAAGAGCGGGGTGGGGTGTGCCTCCGCCACAAGAACCCCGAGCTCAACGAGTAACTGCTCGAATTGAGCACGGGTCTTCCTGGGCGGACAGTACACACCGATCACTGCAGCGTCTCCCAGCAGCGCGAGGACGCACATTCGTCCTTTGGTCACCCGATCAAAGGCGCCCCGCTGGGAGACGATAGCCACCTCACCGTCGCGGTCGCTGGCCCAATCATCGCGGGCACGAACCGCGTACGGTTCGGCGACTACAGCCACGGTCGTCTGCCACTGCGCTACGGACTGGATCAAAACATCCTGGGCCGCAGCGCAGTGCCTGACGTTGGCCTGCAGGACCGAGAATGTGGACATCTAGGATTGAGCAGTGTCCATAACCTCCACAGATTGGGTGGGAGCGGGGTCCGCGACCGGCCCGACCCGCCTCCCACCGACTCCTCCTCGGCGACGACGTCGCTTCTTTGATGCCGCCAGGCAAACCTTGGCGCCCAGGCGGTGCGCAGCGGCCTCTCCCGCCGCCGCACACACGGGGCAGTGCGGATCCGCGGCGCAGCCGGCTGCTTTGTGGCCGGGCTGCCCGCAGCGGAAGCACAGGGCGCTGCGGTCAACTCCCGCAGCACACCTGGCCCCCACGTGCCCCTCATCCAGGCAGCGGAAGCACCGTTGCGGCCTGGGGTCCAAAAGGACCGCACGGACGCGGGTCCAACCGATGACGAGTGCGCGGCCATCCGTTACTAGTTTGGCCGCCGCGACGGGGCACTTCACCCACGCCGTGCCCTCCCTGCTTGCCTGGCGGACTATATTTCCGACAACGACGCTGGTGATGGCGCAACCTCCAACGTCCGCCACCACCCGCGCCACAACCTCCTTCGTCGCTGAATCGCCCAGACCGGAGATGCGCAGCTCCGCGCACTTCTCCGGCCTGGCGACACGAACGTCGTCGCCGAGGGATGCCCTGAGTCTTGACGCCAAGGCGTCCGCTTTCGCGCCTCTGTCCGCACCCGCCACCTCAAGTATGCGACCCCCGGTGGCCGCAGTGCGGAAGCGCAGGCCGTCAATACCGAGGCTTTTGAGGTCGATTGACCTCTCAGCCTCGGCAAGCTTTTCTGCGTAGGTTACGCCCCGACTCTCCGCTTCTCGCTGCAGCGTGATTACCACAGCTGCAGTTCGCGGCGCACGGAGGTTCGGAGCGCTCTTCGTTTTGACAGGCCTCGCGGGCGCCTTGGTGGTCGCATTGGCGGGCGTCTTCGGCGTTTTCTTTGGCCGCCTTACCACGTTATTCCACGTCTCAGTTTGGGACTGAGACGTGGAAGCCGGGGCCGGTTGGGTTGAGGCCGACTGGCGCTCTCTGCGCGTCGCCTCCACCTCACGCGCCGCAGCGCTCCTCCTCTGTTTCTTGTTCTTCTTCTTCCCCTTGGATGGGGCAGAAGAAGAAGAGGCCGGCGGAGCGGCCACGACCGATTCCGTTACCTCCACCGCAGACGTGGAGGGGACGGGAGGCACAGGCGCGGCGGCAGAGGCGCCAGCGGCCTTTCGCTTGGAGCGCGTGGGCGCAGGAGCGCCGACGGAAGGGCCCACGGAAGGACCGACAGAAGCACCGCCGGGTGCTGAAGCAGTGGCCGTGCGGGCGGCGTTGCGCGCGTCCGCCGCAAGGGGAGGACGCAACCGAGGCGCCGGGAGCAGCCGGTCCTCGAAGCCGGCGCGGCGTGCGTCAATGAGGTAAAGAACCTCATCGCGCGACAGCCCCGCCGACCGTGTTGAAGCGGCGCTCAGTTGGCGCCTCAATTCCTCCATCTCGGCCCGCACGGCCGTGAGCTCTCCCTTCAAACGGAGAACTTCCTCATTGCACGTGAGGGAGGCCATCTCCCTCATGTGCTCCCTTATTGAGCCGGCGGCACTCCGCAGGCCCTGTACACTTTGGCCCTTCAGGCGTGAGGACTTGGAGGCGATCATCTCGATCGACTTCAACCCCTCCTCGACCGCCACCTTCAGCTGGTCGGACCTCAACACCGGTACAGCTGCCGACGTCGACGCCTCCTCCATCGTCGGGGATTTTCGGAGGAAGGAGCGCCGCCCCTCCTCCCGCCTCAGACGCTCCTCCTCCTTGGCCTGGAAGGCGTCCCGCGCGAGCTCTTCCTCCGCCTGGAGCTCGAGCTCGCGCTCCTTCGCCGCAATATAAGTCGCCCTGGCTTGGGCCAGACCAACATACATCCCCGTCGTTGGCGGGCGCCCACGCCCTCTTTTCACGGGCTGGCCCCTGATGTTGCTGGGGCCAGCCGACTCCTCACCGTCACTGCCCGACTCCCCAGGGCTCTTACTGTTGCAGCGCTTGCGCTGCCACAACCTGGGGGTCGAACAGGGACGGGAGGAAACCGTCTCCATGGACTGACAGCTGCTATCAGAGTCAGATAGCCGCTGCCAGTCACACTTTATGTCTCGACATGCACTGTGCGGGGTCGTGTCGCACCGCGACAACGACACTCGCAACTCCTTCACGCCCGGGGTTGGAGTCCCGGGCCTCGACACTTCCGCGTCGACCTCTACAACGTCATTTGGTTTTTTGTGTATATTTAAATTTTGTTCACTTTCCATTTTGTTCCTACGAGAAGAGACGAAGGGTTTCACTCCCTGGGTGACGCTCATTCCAGGGAGCGGGCTAATTACTGCAGGGTTCGCCAGGTGCCCTACAGGTTTTAACGACTTCGCTGTCGGGTTTCAAAGACTGTCCTTGTCGCGGGCCGGCCAATTAAGGCAAGCCCTCCGGTCCCTAAGGACACCACGTACCGACTGGAGCCACCAGTCAGATGGTTGCGATGACCTTAGGGGCTACGGAACGCGAGGAGGGTGGCTGGTCCTCCCCAACACCGACGCCTGTGTAGACCCCTGCGCAAGCAGTAGGCCTACGCGTCCACGACTCTCCCCGCTTCTACCGGCCGCAGCCGGGAGCAGACAACAACAAGCTGCGTCGCGACGCTACAACCGGGTCTCCGGGAGCTATCGCGACGCCGCAGACCTTGCAGGCCCGCCAAACAACGACCCCCTCGTGCAATGGGGTCAGCTTCAGTCGAGAAGACGACCGACAATCACCGCGCTTCTACCGGCAAAAAAGCCGGGAGCGGACAACAACAAGCTGCGCCGCGACGCTACAACCGGATCTCCGGGAGACGACGCGACGCCGCAGGCCTTGAAGACCCGCCAAACCACGACCCCCTCGTACAATGGGGTCAGCTTTGATCGGTGAAATAACCGACCAATGGACGACCAATAAGGCTTCTACCGTTTCCGGGAGCGAACGTCACAAACTTGCCACGGCGAGGACACGCCGCGACACCGCAGGCCTAGCAGGCCCGCCAGACCACGACCCCCTCGTGCAATGGGGTCGGCTGTCGGGATATTGGTTCATCGACTTACAGGGGCAGCAAATTTTAGCGCTGCGCCTGTTAGCCGACTATCCAGGATGCACCGTCTTAGTCCAGTTGCCACTCCCCCCGGACATATAGCCCGAAGGGATAGGAAACCGGTCCAAGCACACTAGGAGGTTCCCCGACCTAGCACCCCAGGTTAGGTTAGGTTAGGTGTTAAGACATGCCATATGTCTTCATCGGTAATGTCGTCGCAGGTGCAGGACGGGCTGCTGGCAATTTTAAATCGATGCAGGTATTGTCTCAGGCCACAGTGCCCGGTGAAGAGCTGTGTCCTGAGGTTTGTGATTTGCTCTTTCTTTAAGATTCTGTAGGCCTTTGCCACGTCAGGAAAGAGTGTCCTTGTGACGGCCCCCGCGTCAGCTGACTCGTATCGACTCTGCCACTCTCCTATGGTTTCCTCTCTGATGTTTCGGCGCGCGTAGGAGAGTGGGAACGCGTCGTATATGGGAGCTGTTTTCGACCGTAGAGCTGCCTCTTTAGCGAGCTCATCTGCCCTCTCGTTGCCGGTAATTCCTTCGTGGGCTTTAATCCAATAGAATTGGAACTCTGTTGTTGGCGAGTTCAGTATGTGGGCCTGTATTTCGGCGACGAGAGGGTTGCTTGTAGTGCGACAGCTCAGGGCGTCCAGTGCAGCTCTGGAGTCGCTGATTATGGTTGCCGTCGTGTGTTTTGCTTTATTGGCTTGCTTCACGGCTTCCAGGATTGCTACGAGCTCAGCCTGGTAAACGCTGCAGTAGTCTGCCAGCTTTAATTTGACGCAGCGCCCTTCTACGCCTTCTTTCCTTATGGTGAGCGCTGCTCCTACTTTTCCTTCAATTTTCGAGCCGTCGGTATATATTTTAATTGGGTCAGCGATGTTGTCATCCTCCCTTTGGCCTTTTATCATTCCGTATGCGATTCTTTTTCTTAGGCTTGGATGGGGCAGGCTGTATGGGTGAACTCTGACTTCCATTGGCCTTCCTGGAAGTTCTAGCAGTGGTTTCCCTTTTTTGATTTTGTATAGGTCACTGACTTCTTTCACCCTCAGATCTAGCGGGATGATGCGAGCCAAAAGTGTGCTGGCCACCATGGATGTTGTGCGATGCGCCTTGGTGATCATGAGGGCGAAAGTGCGAGTAAGACGTTCCAGTTGGTCCTTATTATATTTGTATTTGACCGCAGGGGCCCAGGCGCAAGCTGCGTAGAGGACCACTGGTTCTACTGCAGTCAGGTAGAGGAGCCTAGTTATTTCTGGGTTTAGTCCCCATTGGGTTCTGACGACTCTCGAAAGTTTTTTATATATTCTGACTGCCTTATTGGTCACAGACTTAATGTGTGTGTTAAAATTGAGCTTGGCGTCGATCGTTAAGCCTAGCACTTTGATGGAGTCACTATATGTTATTGTCTCGCCAAGCAGTGTTAGAGCTGGTATATCGTGTTTCATTTGATTGGTCACGAGAAGCGCCTGCGTTTTTTGGGGAGCAAACCTCATCTTGTGAGATTTTCCCCACTCAGCTATTACGCTGAGGGCCTCGTTTGCCCTTTGCTGGACTTCTTCAGCGTTTTTGCCCTTGGCGATGAGCAGGAGGTCGTCTGCGAATGCCTGTACGTGAGCCTCAAGCTTACTTGCTCTTTGGAGGAGGGGATCTATTTGGATGTTCCAGAAAAGGGGACCGAGGATGGAACCCTGTACGCATCCTTTGTTGGTGTCGGCTTCTACCTCTTCGCCCAGGTAAGTGAGGCGTATAGCCCTGTCCTTAAGGTAGTTATGGATCAGGGCCATAGTTTGTCCATCGAAGTTTTTACCTTTTAGCTCGTCGAGGATTCCGGGCCACCAACAGTTATCGAACGCACCCTCGATGTCTAGCGAGACCACTGCTACGATCCCCTTTTCCGTCACACCCGTCCTGATGATTCTTAAGGCGTCACATAAGGCATCATCTGTCCCTTTTTGCGGAGTGAATCCATACTGGCGTTGGCTCAGGGTTTCAGAATTACCAATTTGCCATGCAATTCTTTTGGCCAGCAGTTTTTCCAGTACTTTTCCCAAAACCGGCAGTAGCCCAATGGGGCGGTATGACTTTGGTAGTGTGTAGTCTTCTTTGCCTGGTTTTGGGATGACTTTTATCCGGGCAGCCTTCCATAATTTTGGAAATATACCTAATTTTAGACACTTGTTAAGCAGTTGCAGCTGGATGTTGGGTGCCGCTCGGTATCCTGCTTCACAAATGTCCGATGTTAGGCCATCCTCTCCGGGAGACTTTTTAGGGTTCATCTGCGAGTAGACCTCCTCCACCTCTTCCGAAGTGAATTCGGGTGCTGGTTGGTCTCCCGCCGAAGTAGTCACACTTTGATGGTCTGCGACCCTCTGCCTTATCGAGTGCTGCTCCTCTGTGTCTGTGTTATCGTCGTCCTTGGGGAAGAACTGCTCAGCTAGAAGCACTGCGGACTCCCTCGGACCCAAGGTTGCAGAGGTGTTTGTTTGCCTGAGCAGTTGTTCTTCGGTGCGATTGTCACAGAGTTTCAGCACTCGATAGGTTCTCTGCCATACAGTTTCCCGGGTCTCGCTGGTGCAGAAGTTCTTCCAGCTTTCATTCATCGTCTTCTGAATCAGCTCTTTGTATCTGTTCCGAACTTCTACATACAGCGAGACCACGGTCGGTCGTCTTTGTGGGTTGGCTTTGGTGACGCGTCTTCGGCACCTGTTAACCTCTGCCTTGAGCGATGTTAGCTCGGGGGTCCACCACCGTGTTGGCCTGGTCTTGGCAGTCATGGGCAACTTTGGCATAGCTTCCTCGCAGGCAAAGGTTATGGCAGACGTATATTTGGTCACCAAAGCCTCCAGGTCCTCTTCAGTCTCCGCCTTTGCGATAGTGTTCGCCTCGATCCCCTTACGAAGGAGCTCCTCTGTAAGATGTTTGCGGAAACTGATCCAGTCGGCTTTTTTAGTGTTAAACTGGCGAGTGGTTTTTCGTTTTGGCTGTGGTAAACCCGCGACCGCTATGACAAACTCTACTTGACGATGGTCCGATAGGGTAACCACATCCAAGTTGACTCGCCAGTTTGTGACTTTGTCGAGTAGCCCCTTCGTGCAGGTCGTGACGTCCACTATGCTTTGGCATATGGTGTTATTCCTGATTACACTAAATGTAGGTGTGTTCCCAACATTCAGTATATTCAGGTCCATTTCTGCGGTGAAGTCGATGAACTGTGTGCCCCGTCTGTCATCCGATGAGCTGCCCCACCACACGCTGGCGGCGTTGAGGTCCCCACCCAGGATATAGTCATCGGCGTTCATGTTCTCCATGATGTATTTCGAGATCTTGAGATCTTCATCAATGTCCTTCTCGCCGTCGTAATAAACATTGATGAGGCCAAGACTTCTGTTTCCCATCCTGAGTTTGACCCCGACTATAGAGTCCCTCACGAAGGACTGGTCAACTACTAGGTCAAGGGATTTGTCGAGGATAACTATTGCCGCACGCACTGGTTTCTTTCCTCTTGTGTCTTGTATTAGACGGTGAGGAGATGCCGTCATAACTCCCTGTCCTCCTATGTATGGCTCTTGTAATAGGAGGATGGAAATATTTTTAAGAGTTGCGGCGTGCAGGCACTCGACAGTCGCCTTATGTCCCCTGCCTAGGTTGACCTGTCCAAAGTGGAGACGCTGCCTTTCTTCTTGCCCTGGGACAACCTTAGCAATAATTGACAGATAGGCGCGCTATCCGATCCCATTTCTGCCATTGTGGGCATTCGGTACTGTAAGCTGGGTGATGCATGGATCCTTCCTCCCTTCCAGTCTTGCAATGGGTGCAGGTTGGCCTTACGTTGCGATCCGGGCACTGCCGCGTGTCATGAAGTCCTGCGCAGTATCCGCAGACCTCTGTTTCGGATTTGCATTCGCTGGCGCGGTGTGCATATCCCATGCAGCGGTAACATTGCAGGAGTGGGGACTGGTCAACGGCCAACACCATTTGATATCCCAGTCGCACTCGCTGGTCCCTAAGTTGGTTCCACACCTGAGGAGTGGTCTCCACAATAACATTGTGTACGGCATTGTGTCGTCCTCTGGTCCTGCGAATCACTCGGACCTTTTCGGATTCCAGTTTCAGGTTGGAAAGTAGGCCACTATTTTGCTTCAGTATTGCCTCTTCCACTTTCTGATTTGTGGTGTCGGTGGAGACTCCCATGAGGCGAAGTAGTGGATTTCTGGTGTGGGGCTTGGAGACGGTTAAGCCCTTTGCGGCGTCTCTGATTGCGCCTGTCAGTCGATTGCGGTCGTTTTCCGTGTCGCAGTTAATAATAACTTTACTATTTTTGGTGCGACGCAAGCTGCTAACGCCCACGCCCAGCCCCACCACGTCCACACTGTCTTTAATAGTTGTTAAAACATCGTTTCCAGAGTGGGTCGGGTCTATAGATTCCACAAGTACAGGGTAACGCTTGAGTAGAGCGTCTCTGTACGACGCTGATTTTGCTGGAGGATTCTGATGTTGAACCTGTGGAGGGGCAACGCCGTGTGATGGTCTCGCCTGTATCTCGGAGTTTTTTTGTACCGCTGTTTTTAGTTCCGTCATTTGCTCTGCAGTTTTTGCAAGTAATTCCGAATGCTCTTGCAGTTGCTTTGAGAGCCTCTCGATGTTGAGCTCTGCTTTTTGGCTATTACTAGTTCCTTGGTCCTGTGAATGAGTCTCTCGAGGTCCCGTATCACTCTCCGGGCCCTCTAACTCCTTTTCGTAACTCATTATGATAGCTAGGAGTAGGTTGGCTTGATCCTCAATTTCGAGTCTGATCTCTTTTTTGATGTTCTTGGACTCTTTGCAGCCCTCCTTTATTTTTTGGTGGCTCTCAATCGCAGCTGCCAATTTATTTTTCGGGACGGTTGGTTGGCGAGCTGGAGGCACTTTAATTCCTGGTCTCCTGGAGGAGTGAGCCGTGGGGACTTGTACAGTTTCTTGTCCCAGTGATGTAAATCCGGATAATTCCAAGTTACAAAGGCTATGCGCCTTACTTAGCGGGCTTCTGAGCATAGTTAGGCTATTAAAAAGAAATTTCAGAAATAAAAATTATTTATTAAAATTTGTTCTAGGCGAACCTTAGTGCCTAAGCAGTAAATTAATTCCCGCAAAATGATAAAATCGCTTATATTTCAAGAACCACTTGCCTCAGAGAGAAGATAGAGGTGTTGAAGGATAGGTGGCGAGACGGCGCACAGTTGTGGCTAGGAAAATGCTGTAATTTAATTCGGAAAACGAAAAAATTTTGAGGGAAATGCTAATTTGTATGATTTTTGCAACACTAATTGGGGTCTGGTGATGATGATTATGGACTTATCAATACCAAATCGGCACCGTCGGATGCGTATCACGACGGCGCACACCTTGATATATGATAAGCTATGGGCTGTAATAGAAAAATTTGGAAAAAGATTTGAATTTATATGTATTTTTGACTGAAAATTACTATTTTTAACTGTTCCGCTGTCTAATTTGTATCAAATTTTTGTTTCAGAACCACAAAAGTGGAACCGTACGACGCGAGAAGACCTCGTACACAATTCCAGATGAAAATGTAAACAGGTTTGAAGATTATGGACGAGAGATAACAACTGAAAAGCTGTGAGACCCTTACAAATGAAAAATTTTGATGAAAAACGGTTTAAATACCAAAAATTACAACTAGAATGTCGCAGAAACACTATAGAATCGCGTAGGGCTCGAAGAGACGAAGCTAACGATGTATGATAGTCGCTATCAGCAAGTAAGACGCACTAAGTATACTAACTACCAATATGGTTAGGTTTTTTTTTTTTTTTTTTTTTTTTTGTTGACGCGGGGAATGCATTTAGGCACCGTCATCCCAGCTACGGGGGTAGCTGGGACGGTGTGTGGGACTCACCGGTCCCGGAAGAAGGGACCGTCCTACCCACTAAACCCCGCGGTGTTCCGTCTCACCCTATAGCCGGGCCGAGGGATATGAAAATTAGATTCTACGTCGACCCGGCTAGGGATGCCCCGTAGAGTTGGGGCTCTCCTCGGGGGACCAGATGGTCGGCCCCCCGGAGCTCCCTAAGGAGCTGATGAAAAGACGAGCCCGCATCGCACCACCCTCGAACGTCCCTCTGAAAGCAGAGGGGGCAGAGAGCGGCCGAGCGGGCGGGCACTAAGGCACCTCCGGAACACGGGGAGGTGCCTTCCGCCAAACGATCATCGGTGGGTGAGGTCCCCCGACCACCACCCACCGGAACAACACTAGTCGGGGGCGCGCACGAAAGCTGCCATGCGGCGCCCCCGAACCGGACGGCGAGGCGGGAGCGTTTGACCTGCACGCTCCCGCACCCGCAGCTCCTCTCTCTTTGCCGCCATCACCTCATTGGCAAAAGAGGTGACGGCGGCCCAACACTCCTGGCTGCCGACCATGGCTTGCACCACAGCCGGCAGCGACAAATCAACACCAATACGGCCCGTGAGGGCGACACGCGGCCCGTCCCACGCCGCGCACTCGGCGAGTGTGTGCTCAGCCGAGTCCACGGCGCCACTTGGGCAGTGACGGCACACGGGGTCCGACTCCACACCCACCACCTCCCACAGGTACTTGGCGAAACAGCCATGTCCTGTGAGGAGCTGAGTGAGGTGGTACGTCGGCGCACCGTGCGCCCTCTCTACCCAAGGCCGAAGAACGGGCCGGACAGCCCCCACGAGCCGCGCGCTCGCAGAGGGCACAACCAACCTATTGGCCCACTTCCGGAAGAGATCGTCGCGAGCAGACTGTCTCCAGCGATCGATCTCGTCCGGGAGCGGGCGACCTCCATTAAACCGCACCAGGGCGCTTTCATTATACACGCGAGTGAGGACTCCAGCCTCGAGATCCCACGGGGGGCTTCCGCCAATTAGACACGCCGCCTCGTAAGAGACGGTGCAGTACGCTCGCGCCGCCCTCTGCGCAATCACCCGCTGCGGCCTCCGCAGCAGGGGGATGGTTTTGGCGCAGAGAGCGTCCGACCAAATAGGCGCTCCGTAGAGCGCCTTGGAGCGCACTACACCGTCGTAGAGACGGCGACATGCACTTTCCGGCCCCCCTTTATTGGGGAGCAGCCGCGCCAGCCTTCCGGCGTATGACACCAGTTTGGGTGCCAGGCGCCGGAAGTGCTCGACGAAACCCCATCGACTATCGAGGACCAATCCTAGGTACTTCATGGTCTCCCCGATAGCGATGGGGGTGCCGCTCACCACAATGAAGGAATCTCGAGGTGGCCCCCGCCGAGGCCCGTGGAAAAACACGGCCTCGGACTTTTCGAGAGCCACCTGGAGTCCCAGCGCCCTGATGCGGCTGACCACCTGGGCAACGCCCGCGGTGGCCAGAACCTTTGCGTCCCTGAATTCTGGGCCCCGCGCGGTGACGAGGGTGTCGTCGGCGTAGCAGATAATGCCGACCCCCGTAAGAGTTGCACCGCGCAGGACCCAGTCATAGCCGATGTTCCACAGGAGCGGACCAAGCACCGACCCCTGTGGAACACCGCACGACATCTCCTTGCGGACTATTCCCGACCGGGCCGGGTAGATGATGGCCCGGTCCACGAAGTAGTCCGCAAGGACGCGCCTGAGGTACCACGGGACCTTGTGGTACCTCAGCGCCTCGGCGATGGTCTGCCAGGGGATGGTGTTGAAGGCGTTCGCGATGTCCAGCGACACCGCCAACAACACCTCCCCCCGACCGACCGCCTCTTGGACGCTGTCCCTGAGTCGGGAGATGGCGTCCAGGGTAGACCGCCCGCGACGGAACCCGTACTGGCCGCCGTCGAGGTTGGGCCCCGCCCCCTCAAGGTGCCCGACGAGACGAGCAGCGAGCACCCGCTCGAAAAGCTTGCTCATCTCGCCGAGCAGAACAATGGGGCGGTAGGCCGACGGCGACTCGACGGGGCGCCCGTGCTTCCTGAGCAGCACGAGCTTCCCCGTCTTCCACGTTCGCGGGACTCTACCCGACGCCAAACACTCCGACATCAGGGAGAGCGTCTCTTCTTCGAACGCCGGCATGACCAGGGCGACGACCCGCCCTGGGATGCCGTCCGGACCGGGGGCGCGGTGTCTCATCTTGAGTTTGAGAACCGCTGCCCCTAACTCGGCATCGGACACGGGCGGGATCGCCTCCGTGTCAGCCGGCGTTCCGTCTGGTGCCGCCATACACGGCGGGACCCACTCTTCCCGCGCAGGGAAGAGGGAGCTGACAACTTCACTAGTGAAGGTGGGCTCGAGAGACCTAGTGAGCGGGGGCGCATAAGGCCGGAGTTTGTCGCTCACGACCTTATACGGGCGCCCCCACGGATCTCCATTTAAAGTCTCGAGCCACACCTTCCACGACTCGTCTTTGGCGGCCTTGATCGCCGAGCGAAGGGCCGCTCGGGCGTCCCGGTATGCGGCGCGCAACTCCTCCACGAGGACAGGGTTTCCGGCCCTACGACCGCGGTAGCGGGTGTATCTTCGTTGGGCTGCGTGACTAGCAGCACGCAGCCCTTCAAGGTTGTCGTTCCACCAATACACCCGCCGCCGCGGCTGGACAGACCCTGCCCTTCGCATCGCCGCATCGCAGACGCGAGTCAGAGCCTCAGATAACCGCTCCGACCTCGCGTCCACGCTCGGGTTTCCGCCAAACGCGGCCCATCGCTCGACGATGGCCGCCTCTTCTGCCAGCTCCCGGTTCAGCGTTTTTAAGCGCCACCGTGGGCCCTCACCGGCCAGGGGACGATCGTGGGTCCTCAGGGCGGGGGAGACGATATCAAATCGGACATACCGGTGGTCCGACATCGTCTCCACCTCCGTGACCACCCTCCAGCCACGTACGTGGTTCGCCAGGCCAGAACTGGCAAAGGACAGGTCCACGATGGACCTGTTCCCAGTCTCCCCCACGTACGTGGGGACCGTCCCCTGGTTCAGCAGCACCAGATCCATGGACACCGCCCAATCCTCCAACAACTCCCCCCGCAAGTCCGTCGCCGGAGATCCCCACGCCGTAGAGTGGGCGTTGAAGTCCCCGACGACGATGAGCGGGGTGGGGTGTGCTTCCGCCACAAGAGCCCCGAGCTCAACGAGTAACTGCTCAAATTGAGCACGGGTCTTCCTGGGCGGACAGTACACCCCGATCACTGCAGCGTCTCCCAGCAGCGCGAGGACGCACATTCGTCCTTTGGACACCTTATCAAAGGCGCCCCGCTGGGAGACGATAGCCACTCCACCGTCGCGGTCGCTGGCCCAATCATCACGGGCACGAACCGCGTACGGTTCGGCGACTACAGCCACGGTCGTCTGCCACTGCGCTACGGACTGGATCAAAACATCCTGGGCCGCAGCGCAGTGCCTGACGTTGGCCTGCAGGACCGAGAATGTGGACATTTAAGATTGGGTGGTGTCCATAACCTCCTCAGTTTGGGTGGGAGCGGGGTCCGCGACCGGCCCGACCCGCTTCCCACCGACTCCTCCTCGGCGACGACGCCGCTTTTTTGACGCCGCCAGGCAAGCCTTGGCGCCCAGGCGGTGCGCAGCGGTCTCTCCCGCCGCCGCACACACGGGGCAGTGCGGTTCCGCGGCGCAGCCGGCCGCCTTGTGGCCGGACTGCCCGCAGCGGAAGCACAGGGCGCTGCGGTCAACTCCCGCAGCACACCTGGCCCCCACGTGCCCCACATCCAGGCAGCGGAAGCACCGCTGCGGCCTGGACTCCAAAAGGACCGCACGGACGCGGGTCCAACCGATCACTACGGGGCGGCCATCAGTTAAAAGTTTGGCCGCCGCGACGGGGCACTTCACCCACGCCGTACCCTCTCTGCTTGCCTGGCGGACGATAGCCCCGACAACGACGCTGGTGATGGCGCAACCTCCAACGTCCGCCACCACCCGCGCCACAACCTCCTTCGTCGCTGAATTCTGGGCCCCGCGCGGTGACGAGGGTGTCGTCGGCGTAGCATATAATGCCGACCCCCGTTAGAGTTGCACCGCGCAGGACCCAGTCATAGCCGATGTTCCACAGGAGCGGACCAAGCACCGACCCCTGTGGAACACCGCACGACATCTCCTTGCGGACTATTCCCGACCGGGCCGGGTAGATAATGGCCCGGTCCACGAAATAGTCCGCAAGGACGCGCCTGAGGTACCACGGGACCTTGTGGTACCTCAGCGCCTCGGCGATGGTCTGCCAGGGGATGGTGTTGAAGGCGTTCGCGATGTCCAGCGACACCGCCAACAACACCTCCCCCCGACCGACCGCCTCTTCGACGCTGTCCCTGAGTCGGGAGATGGCGTCTAGGGTAGACCGCCCGCGACGGAACCCGTACTGGCCGCCGTCGAGGTTGGGCCCCGCCCTCTCAAGGTGCCCGACGAGACGAGCAGCGAGCACCCGCTCGAAAAGCTTGCTCATCTCGCCGAGCAAAACAATGGGGCGGTAGGCCGACGGCGACTCGACGGGGCGCCCGTGCTTCTTAAGCAGCACGAGCTTCCCCGTCTTCCACGTTCGCGGGACCCTACCCGACGCCAAACACTCCGACATCAGGGAGAGCGTCTCTTCTTCGAACGCCGGCATGACCAGGGCGACGACCCGCCCTGGGATGCCGTCCGGACCAGGGGCGCGGTGTCTCAACTTGAGCTTGAGAACCGCCGCCCCTAACTCGGCATCGGACACGGGCGGGATCGCCTCCATGTCAGCCGGCGTTCTGTCTGGTGCTGCCATACTCGGCGGGACCCACTCTTCCCGCGCAGGGAAGAGGGAGCTGACAACTTCATTGACGAAGGTGGGCTCGAGAGACCTGGTGAGCGGGGGCGCATAAGGCCGGAGTTTGTCACTCACGACCTTATACGGGCGCCCCCAAGGATCTCCGTTCAACGTCTCGAGCCACACCTTCCACGACTCGTCTTTGGCGGCCTTGATTGCCAAGCGAAGGGCCGCTCTGGCATCCCGGTATGCGGCGCGCAACTCCTCCACGAGGACAGGGTTTCCATTCCTTCGACCGCGGTAGCGGGTGTACCGACGCTGGGCTGCGTGACTAGCAGCACGCAGCCCCTCCAGATCATCGTTCCACCAGTACACCCGCCGCCGCGGGTGAACTGATCCTGCCCTCCGCATCGCCGCATCGCAGACGCGAGTCAGAGCCTCAGATAATCGCTCCGACCTCGCGTCTATGTCCGGGTTCCCGCCAAACGCGGCCCATCGCTCAACGATGGCCGCCTCTTCTGCCAGCTCCCGGTTTAGCGATTTTAACCGCCACCGTGGGCCCTCACCGGCCAGGGGACGATCCTGAGCCCTCAGGGCGGGGGAGACGACATCGAACCGGACATACCGGTGGTCCGACATCGTCTCCACCTCCGTTACCACCCTCCAGCCACGTACGTGGTTCGCCAGGTCAGAACTGGCGAAGGACAGGTCCACGATAGACGTGTTCCCGTTCTCCCCCACGTACGTGGGGACCGTCCCCTGATTTAGCAGCACCAGACCCATGGACACCGCCCAATCCTCCAATAACTCACCCCGCAAGTCCGTCGTCGGAGATCCCCACGCCGTAGAGTGGGCGTTAAAGTCTCCGACGACGACAAGCGGGGTGGGGTGTGCTTCCGCCACAAGAACCCCGAGCTCAACGAGTAACTGCTCGAATTGAGCACGGGTCTTCCTGGGCGGACAGTACACCCCGATCACTGCAGCGTCTCCCAGCAGCGCGAGGACGCACATTCGTCCTTTGGACACCCGATCAAAGGCGCCCCGCTGGGAGACGATAGCCACCTCACCGTCGCGGTCGCTGGCCCAATCATCGCGGGCACGAACCGCGTACGGTTCGGCGACTACAGCCACGGTCGTCTGCCACTGCGCTACGGACTGGATCAAAACATCCTGGGCCGCAGCGCAGTGCCTGACGTTGGCCTGCAGGACCGAGAATGTGGACATCTAGGATTGAGCAGTGTCCATAACCTCCACTGATTGGGTGGGAGCGGGGTCCGCGACCGGCCCGACCCGCCTCCCACCGACTCCTCCTCGGCGACGACGCCGCTTCTTTGACGCCGCCAGGCAAGCCTTGGCGCCCAGGCGGTGCGCAGCGGCCTCTCCACGTCTCGAAAGTCTGGGCCCCGCGCGGTAACCAGGGTGTCGTCGGCGTAGCAGAGTACGCCGACCCCCCGAAGAGTGGCACCGCGCAAGACCCAGTCGTATGCGATGTTCCACCGCACGACATCTCCCTGCGGACTACGGTCGACCGGGTCGGATAAGAAATGGCCCGGTCCACGAAGTAGTCCGCAAGGACGCGCCTGAGGTACCACGGAACGTTGTGGTACCTCAGCGCCTCGGCTATCGTCGGCCAGGGGATGGTGTTGAAGGCGTTCGCGATGTCCAGCGACACCGCCAACAACACCTCCCCCCGATCGACCGCCTCTCGGACGCTGTCCCTCAGTCGGGAGATGGCGTCGAGGGTAGATCGTCCGCGACGAAATCCGTATTGGCCGTCATTCAAGTTGGGCCCCGCCCCCTCCAGGTGCCCGACGAGACGAGCAGCGAGCACCCGCTCAAAGAGCTTGCTCATCTCGCCGAGCAAAACAATTGGGCGGTAGGCCGACGGCGACTCGGCGGGGCGCCCGTGCTTCTTCAACAGCACGAGCTTCCCCGTTTTCCAATTTCGCGGAACTCTACCCGACGCCAAACACTCAGACATGAGGGACAGCGTCTCCTCCTCAAACGCCGGCATGATCAGGGCGACGACCCGCCCTGGGATGCCGTCCGGGCCAGGGGCGCGGTTCCTCAATTGGAGCTTGAGGACCGCCGCCCCCAGTTCGACATCGGACACGGGCGGGATCGCCTCAGTGTCTGCCGGCGCACGGCTTGGTGCTGCCATTCGTGGTGGGACCCACTCTTCCCGCGCAGGGAAGAGGGAACTGACGATTTGCCCGAGGAAAGCGGGCTCGAGGGATTTTGTGAGTGGGGGTGCATAAGGCCGGAGTTTGTCGCTCACGACCTTATACGGGCGCCCCCACGGATCCTGATTTAGCGTCTCGAGCCACGCTTTCCACGAGTCCTCCTTTGCGGTTTTTATCGCCGAGCGAAAGGCCGCTCGGGCGTCCCGGTATGCGGCGCGCAGTTCTTCTTCGAGGACAGGGTTCCTATCTCTCCGACCGCGGTAGCGAGTGTACCGCCGCTGGGCTGCGTGACTTTCAGCACGCAGCTCCGACAGGTCGTCGTTCCACCAGTACACTCGCCGCCGCGGTGGGACTGGCCCTGCCCTCCGCATCGCCGCATCGCAGACGCGAGTCAGAGCTTCAGACAGCCGCTCCGACCTCGCGTCCACGTCCGGGCTTCCGCCAAACGCGGCCCACCGCTCGACGATGGCCGCCTCTTTCGCCAGTTCCCGGTCTAGCGTCTTGATACGCCACCGTGGGCCCTCACCGGCTAGGGGACGATCCTGGGTCCTTAGGGCGGGGGAGACGATGTCGAATCGTATATAGCGATGATCCGACATCGTCTCCACATCTGTCACCACCCTCCAGCCACGCACGTGGTTCGCCAAGCTAGGACTGGCGAAGGACAGGTCTACAATGGACCTGTTCCCGGTCTCCCCCACGTACGTGTGGACCGCCCCCTGGTTGAGCAACACCAAGCCATTAGACACCGCCCATTCCTCGACCAACTCGCCCCGCAAGTCCGTCGCCGGAGATCCCCACGCCGTAGAGTGGGCGTTAAAGTCCCCGGCGACGATGAGCGGGGTGGGGTGTGCTTCCGCCACAAGAGCCCCGAGCTCAACGAGTAACTGCTCAAATTGAGCACGGGTCTTCCTGGGCGGACAATACACCCCAATCACTGCAGCGTCTCCCAGCAGCGCGAGGACGCACATTCGTCCTTTTGACACTTTGTCAAATGCGCCCCGCTGGGAGACGATAGCCACCTCACCGTCGCAGTCGCCGGCCCAATCATCACGGGCACGGACTACGTACGGTTCGGCGACTACAGCCACGGTCGTCTGCCACTGTGCTACGGACTGGAGCAAGACATCCTGGGCCGCAGCACAGTGCCTGACGTTGGCCTGCAGGATCGAGAAATTCGAGTTTGACATCTAGGTTTGGGCGGTGTCCATCTCCTCCACTACTTGTTGAGTGGGAGCGGGGTCCGCGACCGGCCCGACCCGCCTCCCACTGACACCACCTCGGCGACGACGCGAACGTTTTTTCGATGCCGCCAGACAGACTTTGACGCCCAGGCGGTGCGCAGCGGCCTCTCCCGCCGCAGCACACACGGGGCAGTTGGGCTCTGCACTGCAGCCGGCCGCTTTGTGGCCGGGCTGCCCACACCTGAAGCAGAGGGCGCTGCGGTCGATACCCGCAGCGCACTTGGCCCCCACATGCCCCACGTCTAAGCAGCGGAAGCACCGCTGCGGCCTGGCCTCCAAGAGGACCGCACGGACGCGGGTCCAGCCGATCACGAGGGCGCGGCCATCCGTTATAATTTTGGCCGCCGCGACTGGGCACTTCACCCACGCCGTGCCCTCTCTGCCTGCCTGGCGGGCGATATCTCCAACGATGACGCTGGTGGTGGCGCAGCCTCCAACGTCCGCCACCACCCGCGCCACAACCTCCTTCGTTGCTGAGTCGCCTAGACCGGAGATGCGCAGCTCCGCGCACTTCTCCGGCCTGGCGATGTGAACGTCGTCGCCGAGGGACTCTTTTAGCTTCGACGCCAAGGCGTCCGCTTTCGCGCCCCTATCCGCACCCGCCACCTCAAGTATGCGACCCCCAGTGGCCGCAGTGCGGAAGCGCAGCCCGTCAATGCCGAGGCTTTTGAGGTCGATCGACCTCTCAGCCTCGGCAAGCTTTTCGGCGTATGTAACGCCCCGCCCTTCCGCTTCCCGCTGCAGCGTTATTACTACCGCTGCGGTTCGCGGGGCGCGGAGGTTCGGGACGCTCTTTTTCGCGACGGGCTTCGCGGGCGCCTTAGCGGATGACTTGGCCGGCGTCTTTACCTTCGCCGGACCTGTCGCCTTCTTCTTTTTCGTGACTTGGCTCCACGACTCGGTTGGAGCCAGGGTCACGGGTGCTGTTTCGGCAGTTGTGGCCGTCTGGCGCTCCCTGCGCGCAGCCTCCACCTCCTGCGCCGCAGCACTCTTCTTCTTTCTGTTCCTCTTCCCCTGGCTTGGGGCAGAAGAGGAAGGAGCCAGCGGAGTGGCCTCGACAACATCCATGTCCGTCACCTCCACCCCAGATGTGGAGGGGACGGCAGAAGATTGCGTGGCGGCAGGGGCGCCAGAGGTCTTTTTGCCCTTATTGCGTGGAGGCGCAGAGGCGCCGACGACAGGGCCCGTGGAAGGACCGAGAGGAGTCTCAGCAGCCGCAGCGGCACTGCGGGCTGCGTTGCGAGCGTCCGCTGCAAGAGGTGGACGCAACCGGGGCTCAGGCAGGAGCCTGTTTTCCACCCCTCCGAAGCGCGCGTCAATGACGAACATGATTTCCTCACGTGTCATTGACGGGGGAGGGGGAGCGGCGCTGGCCTGCCGCTTCATCCATTCTAGCTCCTTCTGAACAGATTGGAGCTCGCCTTTCAAATACAAAATTTCGTCATTTGTTTTGAGGGAGACTAGCTCCCTCACGTGCTCCAGGATGGAGCCAGACGCGCTCCTGAGCCCCTGGACGCTCTGTCCCTTCAGGCGGGAGGACTTGTACGCTATTTCTTGAATATACGCACAAGCCTCCTCTACCGCCTTCGATAACTGTTCGGATCTGGGTCCCCGAACAGTCATCGACGTCGGCGCCTCTTCCGGCGCAGGTTGTTCGCGGAGGAAGGAGTTTCGCCTCTCCTCCCGCCGTCTTCTCTCCTCTTCTTGCGCGAGCTCCCGCTCCGCCTGTTGCTCGAGCTCGCGCTCTTCGGCCGCGACGAGGTCAGCCTTGGCTTTCGCCAGGCCGACGTACTGCCCTGTCGTAGGCGGGCGGCCACGCCCTCGTTTACCGGGCTGGCCCCGAATGGTGCTGGAGCCAGCCGACTCGTCTCCGTCACTGTCCGACTCCCCAGGACTCTTGCTGTTGCAGCGCTTCCGCTGCCACAGCCTTGGGGTCGGAGAGTGACGGGACGAAACCGTCTTCTTCGACTTGCAGCTGCTGTCGGACTCCGACAGCATCTGCTCGTCACACCTCAAAGTGACGGCGTCGCAACGCGACAGCGCCACCTTGACTTCTTTGAGACCCGAGATTGGGGTCCCGGGTCTCACCACTCTTCCTTCTTCAGCCACTTCGCTAAGTAATCGGTTGTCCGTTTTATTGCCAGTATCCGTTTTAAAAAATAAGTTGTCATTTAAATTATCCATACAGTTCCCACGAGTATGAGACGAAAAGGTACACTCCCTGGGTGACGCTCATTCCAGGGAGCGGGCTACATACTGTAGGGTTCGCCAGGTGCCCGTACAGGTTTTAACGACTTCGCTGTCGGGTGTTAAAGACTGTCCTTGTCGCGGGCCGACCAATAAAGGCAAGCCCTCCGGTCCCTAAGGACACCACGTACCGACTGGAGCCACCAGTCAGATGGTTGCGATGACCTTGGGGATTACGGAACGCGAGGAGGATGGCTGGTCCTCCCCAACACCGACGCAAGTGTAGACCTCTGCGCGAGCAGTAGGCCTACGCGTCCCCGACTCCCTCCGCTTCTACCGGCCATTACCGGGAGCGTTCGACAGCAAGCTGCGTCGCGCTGCTACCACCGGTCTCCGGGAGCTGCTGCGTCGCCGCAGACCTTGCAGGCCCGCCAAAACCACGACCCCCTCGTGCAATGGGGTCAACTGTGGTCGGAAAAAACCACCAACAAGCACTGCGCTTCTACCGGCCGCAGCCGGGAGCGGACGTCTCACTATGTCGCGGCGGTGAACGCCGAAACCGCAGGCCTAGCAGGCCCGCCATACCACGACCCCCTTCGACATGGGGTCGGTTGTCGGGATATTGGTTCATCGACTTACAGGGGCAGCAAATTTTAGCGCTGCGCCTATTAGCCGACTATCCAGGATGCACCGTCTTAGTCCAGTTGCCACTCCCCCCGGGCATATAGCCCGAAGGGATAGGAAACCGGTCCAAGCTCACGAGGAGGTTTCCCGACCTAGCACCCCAGGTTAGGTTAGGTTAGGTTTTTTTTTTTTTTTTGTTGACGCGGGGAATGCGTTTAGGCACCGTCATCCCAGCTACGGGGGTAGCTGGGACGGTGTGTGGGACTCACCGGTCCCGGAAGATGGGACCGTCCTACCCACTAAACCCCGCGGTGTTCCGACTCACCCTATAGCCGGGCCGAGGGATATGAAGATGAAGATTCAACGTCGACCCGGCTAGGGATGCCCCGTAAGGATGGGGCTCTCCTCGGGGGACCAGATGGTCGGCCCCCCGGAGCTCCCTAAGGAGCTGAAGAAGCAGCAAGCCCGCATCGCACCACTCTCGAGCGCCCCTCTGAAAGCAGAGGGGGTAGAGAGCGGCCGAGCGGGCGGGCACTAAGGCACCTCCGGAACACGGGGAGGTGCCTTCCGCCAAACGATCATCGGTGGGTGAGGTCCCCCGACCACCACCCACCGGGACAACACTAGTCGGGGGCGCGCACGAAAGCTGCCATGCGGCGCCCCCGAACCGGACGGCGAGGCGGGAGCGTTTGACCTGCACGCTCCCGCACCCGCAGCTCCTCTCTCTTTGCCGCCATCACCTCATTGGCAAAAGAGGTGACGGCGGCCCAACACTCCTGGCTACCGACCATGGCTCGCACCACAGCCGGCAGCGACAAGTCAAAACCAATTTGGCCCGTGAGGGCGACTCGCGGCCCGTCCCACGCCGCGCACTCGGCGAGTGTGTGCTCCGCCGAGTCCACGGCGCCACTTGGGCAGTGACGGCACACGGAGTCCGACTCCACACCCACCACCTCCCACAGGTACTTGGCGAAACAGCCATGTCCTGTGAGGAGCTGAGTGAGGTGGTACGTCGGCGCACCGTGCGCCCTCTCTACCCAAGGCCGAAGAACGGGCCGGACAGCCCCCACGAGCCGCGCGCTCGCAGAGGGACACGCCAACCTAATGGCCCACTTCCGGAAGAGATCGTCGCGAGCAGACTGTCTCCAGCGATCGATCTCGTCCGGGAGTGGGCGACCTCCATTATTCCGCACCAGGGCGCTTTCCTCGTAGACACGCTTGAGGACTCCAGCCTCGAGATCCCACGGGGGGCTTCCTCCAATTAGACACGCCGCCTCGTAAGAGACGGTGCAGTACGCTCGCGCCGCCCTCTGCGCAATCACCCGCTGCGGCCTCCGCAGCAGGGGGATGGTTTTGGCGCAGAGAGCGTCCGACCAAATAGGCGCTCCGTAGAGCGCCTTGGAGCGCACTACACCGTCGTAGAGACGGCGACATGCACTTTCCGGCCCCCCTTTATTGGGGAGCAGCCGCGCCAGCCTTCCGGCGTATGACACCAGTTTGGGTGCCAGGCGCCGGAAGTGCTCGACGAAACCCCATCGGCTATCGAGGACCAATCCTAGGTATTTCATGGTCTCCCCGATAGCGATGGGGGTGCCGCTCACCACAATGAAGGAATCTCGAGGTGGCCCCCGCCGAGGCCCGTGGAAAAACACGGCCTCGGACTTTTCGAGAGCCACCTGGAGTCCCAGCGCCCTGATGCGGCTGACCACCTGGGCGACGCCCGCGGTGGCCAGAACCTTCGCGTCCCTGAATTCTGGGCCCCGCGCGGTGACGAGGGTGTCGTCGGCGTAGCATATAATGCCGACCCCCGTAAGAGTTGCACCGCGCAGGACCCAGTCATAGCCGATGTTCCACAGGAGCGGACCAAGCACCGACCCCTGCGGAACACCGCACGACATCTCCTTGCGGACTATTCCCGACCGGGCCGGGTAGATAATGGCCCGGTCCACGAAATAGTCCGCAAGGACGCGCCTGAGGTACCACGGGACCTTGTGGTACCTCAGCGCCTCGGCGATGGTCTGCCAGGGGATGGTGTTGAAGGCGTTCGCGATGTCCAGCGACACCGCCAACAACACCTCCCCCCGACCGACCGCCTCTTGGACGCTGTCCCTGAGTCGGGAGATGGCGTCCAGGGTAGACCGCCCGCGACGGAACCCGTACTGGCCGCCGTCGAGATTGGGCCCCGCCCCCTCAAGGTGCCCGACGAGACGAGCAGCGAGCACCCGCTCGAAAAGCTTGCTCATCTCGCCGAGCAAAACAATGGGGCGGTAGGCCGACGGCGACTCGACGGGGCGCCCGTGCTTCTTAAGCAGCACGAGCTTCCCCGTCTTCCACGTTCGCGGGACTCTACCCGACGCCAAACACTCCGACATCAGGGAGAGCGTCTCTTCTTCGAACGCCGGCATGACCAGGGCGACGACCCGCCCTGGGATGCCGTCCGGACCGGGGGCGCGGTGTCTCAACTTGAGCTTGAGAACCGCCGCCCCCAACTCGGCATCGGACACGGGCGGGATCGCCTCCGTGTCAGCCGGCGTTCCCTCTGGTGCTGCCATACACGGTGGGACCCACTCTTCCCGCGCAGGGAAGAGGGAGCTGACGACTACATTCACGAAGGTGGGCTCGAGAGACCTGGTAAGCGGGGGCGCATAAGGCCGGAGTTTGTCGCTCACGGCCTTATACGGGCGCCCCCACGGATCTCCATTCAACGTCTCGAGCCACACCTTCCACGACTCATCTTTGGCGGCCTTGATTGCCGAGCGAAGGGCCGCTCGGGCATCCCGGTATGCGGCGCGCAACTCCTCCATGAGGACAGGGTTTCCGTTCCTTCGACCGCGGTAGCGGGTGTACCGACGCTGGGCTGCGTGACTAGCAGCACGCAGCCCCTCCAGGTCGTCGTTCCACCAGTACACCCGCCGCCGCGGGTGAACTGATCCTGCCCTCCGCATCGCCGCATCGCAGACGCGGGTCAGAGCCTCGGACAACCGCTCCGACCTCGCGTCTACGTCCGGGTTTCCGCCAAACGCGGCCCATCGCTCGACGATGGCCGCCTCTTCCGCCAGCTCCCGGTTAAGCGATTTCAGTCGCCACCGTGGGCCCTCACCGGCCAGGGGACGGTCCTGAGCCCTCAGGGCGGGGGAGACGATATCGAACCGGACATACCGGTGGTCCGACATCGTCTCCACCTCCGTTACCACCCTCCAGCCACGTACGTGGTTCGCCAGGCCAGAACTGGCGAAGGACACGTCCACGATGGACGTGTTCCCGTTCTCCCCCACGTACGTGGGGACCGTCCCCTGATTTAGCAGCACCAGATCCATGGACACCGCCCAATCCTCCAACAACTCCCCCCGCAAGTCCGTCACCGGAGATCCCCACGCCGTAGAGTGGGCGTTGAAGTCCCCGACGACGATGAGCGGGGTGGGGTGTGCTTCCGCCACAAGAGCCCCGAGCTCAACGAGTAACTGCTCAAATTGAGCACGGGTCTTCCTGGGCGGACAGTACACCCCGATCACTGCAGCGTCTCCCAGCAGCGCGAGGACGCACATTCGTCCTTGGGACACCCTATCAAAGGGGCCCAATCATCACGGGCTCGAACCGCGTACGGTTCGGCGACTACAGCCACGGTCGTCTGCCACTGCGCTACGGACTGGATCAAAACATCCTGGGCCGCAGCGCAGTGCCTGACGTTGGCCTGCAGGACCGAGAATGTGGACATCTAGGATTGAGCGGTGTCCATAACCTCCTCAGCTTGGGTGGGAGCGGGGTCCGCAACCGGCCCGACCCGCCTCCCACCGACTCCTCCACGGCGACGACGCCGTTTCTTTGACGCCGCCAGGCAAGCCTTGGCGCCCAGGCGGTGCGCAGCGGTCTCTCCCGCCGCCGCACACACGGGGCAGTGCGGATCCGCGGCGCAGCCGGCCGCTTTGTGGCCGGGCTGCCCGCAGCGGAAGCACAGGGCGCTGCGGTCAACTCCCGCAGCACACCTGGCCCCCACATGCCCCACATCCAGGCAGCGGAAGCACCGCTGCGGCCTGGAGTCCAGAAGGACCGCACGGACGCGGGTCCAGCCTATGACGAGGGCGCGGCCATCTGTGATTAATTTGGCCGCTGCGACCGGGCACTTGACCCACGCCGTGCCCTCCCTTGTTGCCTGGCGGGTAATTTCGCCGACGGTGACGCTGGTGGCGGCGCAACCTCCAACTTCTGCCACCACCCGCGCCACGACCTCTTTTGTTGCGGCGTCGCCGAGGCCGGAGATGCGCAACTCCGCGCACTTCTCCGGCCTGGCGAAGCGAACGTCGTCGCCGAGGGATTCCCTTAATTTGGCCGCCAATGCGTCCGCCTTGGCGCCCCTATCCGCACCCGCCACCTCGAGGATGCGACCCCCGGTGACCGCGGTGCGGAAACGCAAACCCTCGATGCCGAGGCTTTTGAGGTCGATTGACCTCTCAGCCTCGGCAAGCTTCTTTGCATAGGTAACACCCCGCTCCTCCGCTCCTCGCTGCAGCGTGATGACTACTGCTGCTGTTCGCGGTGCGCGGAGGTTCTGGGCGCTCCTCTTTCCTCCAGATTTTGAGGGCGCCTTAGCGGGCGCATTGGCGGGCGTCGATACTGCCTTCTTGTTCTTCGGCCGCTTCACAACTTCATTCCACGTCGCAATTTGGGACTGAGACGTGGAGGCCGTTACTTGTGTTGAGGCCGACTGGCGCTCCCGGCGCGTCGCCTCCACCTCACGCGCCGCAGCGCTCTTCTTCTTCTTCCTGTTCTTCTTCTCCCCCTGGGTTGGGAGAGAAGAAGAAGAGGCCGACGGAACGGCCGCAACAGAATCCGTCACCTCCACCACAGATGTGGAGGCGACGGCAGGTAGAGGCGTGACGGCAGAGGCGCCAACGGCCTTGCGCTTTGAGCGCGTGGGCGCCGAAGCGCCGACGGAAGGGCCCTTTGAGGGGGCGACAGGTGCACCGCCGGGTGCTGGAGCACTGGCCATGCGGGCATCATTGCGCGCGTCCGCCGCGAGGGGAGGACGCAACCGAGGCGCCGGGAGCAGCCGATCCTCGAAGCCGGCGCGGCGCGCGTCGATGAGGTACAGCACCTCATCACGCGACAGCCCCGCCGACGGTGTTGGAGCGGCGCTCAACTGGCGCCTCATTTCCTCCATCTGGCCCCGCACGGCCGCGAGCTCTCCCTTTAGACGCATTATCTCGTCGTTGCATTTGAGGGAGGCCATCTCCCTCATGTGCTCCAGTATTGACCCGGCGGCACTCCGCAGGCCCTGGACGCTCTGGCCCTTCAGGCGGGAGGATTTGTAGGCGATCGTATCGATCGCCTTCACCGCCTCCTCTACCGCCTTCGACAGCTGCTCGCACCTCAATACCGGAGCAGCTGCCGACGTCGACGCCTCCTCCTCCATCGTCGGGGATTTGCGGAGGAAGGAGAGTCGCCTCTCCTCCCGCCGCCGACGCTCCTCCGACGCTTCGTGTGCGGCCTGCGCGAGCTCTTCCTCCGCTTGGAGCTCGAGCTCGCGCTCCTGGGCCGCAATATAGTTGGCCCTGGCTTGGGCTAGGCCAACATACTGGCCGGTCGTTGGAGGGCGCCCACGCCCTCTTTTTACGGGCTGGCCCCTGATGGTGCTGGGGCCAGCCGACTCCTCACCGTCGCTGCCCGACTCCCCAGAGCTTTTACTGTTGCAGCGCTTGCGCTGCCACAACCTGGGGGTCGGGGAGGGACGGGAGGAAACGGTTATCATCGACTGGCAGCTGCTATCGGAGTCCGACAGCCGCTGCCAGTCGCATTTGATCGCGCTTTCCGAGAGCGAATTGCGGGCGTCGCAGCGCGACAACGACACCCGCAATTCCCTCCCGCCCGGGGTTGGAGTCCCGGGCCTCGACACTCTCGTGTCACCCTCATCATCATTTTTCGATTTCGGTTTATCCATGTTGAAAACAGATATCAATAACAATTTTATGGCCTCAAGTCCAGCTGTTCGTAATTCGGTCACCCAACTTGCCACTCCGTTACGGTGGTCAAGTTGGGGTCCAGGGCGGACGACGTGGACGTAAACGAACAACACTTGGGGCCCCGCCCCAGGTTTTTTTTTTTTTTTTTGTTGACGCGGGGAATGCGTTTAGGCACCGTCATCCCAGCTACGGGGGTAGCTGGGACGGTGTGTGGGACTCACCGGTCCCGGAAGAAGGGACCGTCCTACCCACTAAACCCCGCGGTGTTCCGACTCACCCTATAGCCGGGCCGAGGGATATGAAAAGTAGATTCTACATCGACCCGGCTAGACTACACAAAAATTTTCAGGGAAAAGCAAATTTGGATGATTTTTACTGCACTAATAGGGGTCTGGTGATATGGGTTTGGGTTTTATCAGTACCAAATAGGCTCCGCCAGCTGCGTATAGCGACGGCGCACTCCTTGATATATGATAGGCTATTACCTCTGATAGAAAATTTTGAAAAAGACTTGAATTTATATGTATTTTTAGCTGAAAATTACTATTTTTAACTGTATGACTGTCTGTTTTATAATGAAATTTTGTTTCAGAACCACAAAAGCGGTACCGTACGGCGCGGGAAGACCACGCAACAATTCCAGATGAAAATATCAGCAGGTTGGTGAAGTATGGCTAAGGAATAGCAGCTGAAAGACTGCGAGTCCCTTAGAAACGAACAATCTACGAAAATCGGTTAAAAAACCAAAATTAGAACTAGAAATTCTCAAAACAAGTATATATTCGTGTAGGACTCGATGAGACGAAACGATCAACGTATGATAACCGCTATCAGCAAGTAAGGTTCACTAAGTATACTAACTACCGAATACGAATGTATAGGAAAATGCACGCCTGAGGTAAACTTTCTAGACGTACCTACGGCGGCCCCGAAATGACAAAAACGCTTATAAGTCGAGAACCACTTGCCTCAGAGATACGACCGATGTGCCAATGGATTCGTGGCGCGACAGCGCACAATTGTGGCTAAGAAAATGCTGCAATTTTATTTGGGAAACACAAAAATTTTCAGGGAAAAGCAAATTTGGATGATTTTTACTGCACTAATAGGGGTCTGGTGATATGGGTTTGGGTTTTATCAGTACCAAATAGGCTCCGCCAGCTGCGTATAGCGACGGCGCACTCCTTGATATATGATAGGCTATTACCTCTGATAGAAAATTTTGAAAAAGACTTGAATTTATATGTATTTTTAGCTGAAAATTACTATTTTTAACTGTATGACTGTCTGTTTTATAATGAAATTTTGTTTCAGAACCACAAAAGCGGTACCGTACGGCGCGGGAAGACCACGCAAACAATTCCAGATGAAAATATCAGCAGGTTGGTGAAGTATGGCTAAGGAATAGCAGCTGAAAGACTGCGAGTCCCTTAGAAACGAACAATCTACGAAAATCGGTTAAAAAACCAAAATTAGAACTAGAAATTCTCAAAACAAGTATATATTCGTGTAGGACTCGATGAGACGAAACGATCAACGTATGATAACCGCTATCAGCAAGTAAGGTTCACTAAGTATACTAACTACCGAATACGAATGTATAGGAAAATGCACGCCTGAGGTAAACTTTCTAGACGTACCTACGGCGGCCCCGAAATGACAAAAACGCTTATAAGTCGAGAACCACTTGCCTCAGAGATACGACCGATGTGCCAATGGATTCGTGGCGCGACAGCGCACAATTGTGGCTAAGAAAATGCTGCAATTTTATTTGGGAAACACAAAAATTTTCAGGGAAAAGCAAATTTGGATGATTTTTACTGCACTAATAGGGGTCTGGTGATATGGGTTTGGGTTTTATCAGTACCAAATAGGCTCCGCCAGCTGCGTATAGCGACGGCGCACTCCTTGATATATGATAGGCTATTACCTCTGATAGAAAATTTTGAAAAAGACTTGAATTTATATGTATTTTTAGCTGAAAATTACTATTTTTAACTGTATGACTGTCTGTTTTATAATGAAATTTTGTTTCAGAACCACAAAAGCGGTACCGTACGGCGCGGGAAGACCACGCAAACAATTCCAGATGAAAATATCAGCAGGTTGGTGAAGTATGGCTAAGGAATAGCAGCTGAAAGACTGCGAGTCCCTTAGAAACGAACAATCTACGAAAATCGGTTAAAAAACCAAAATTAGAACTAGAAATTCTCAAAACAAGTATATATTCGTGTAGGACTCGATGAGACGAAACGATCAACGTATGATAACCGCTATCAGCAAGTAAGGTTCACTAAGTATACTAACTACCGAATACGAATGTATAGGAAAATGCACGCCTGAGGTAAACTTTCTAGACGTACCTACGGCGGCCCCGAAATGACAAAAACGCTTATAAGTCGAGAACCACTTGCCTCAGAGATACGACCGATGTGCCAATGGATTCGTGGCGCGACAGCGCACAATTGTGGCTAAGAAAATGCTGCAATTTTATTTGGGAAACACAAAAATTTTCAGGGAAAAGCAAATTTGGATGATTTTTACTGCACTAATAGGGGTCTGGTGATATGGGTTTGGGTTTTATCAGTACCAAATAGGCTCCGCCAGCTGCGTATAGCGACGGCGCACTCCTTGATATATGATAGGCTATTACCTCTGATAGAAAATTTTGAAAAAGACTTGAATTTATATGTATTTTTAGCTGAAAATTACTATTTTTAACTGTATGACTGTCTGTTTTATAATGAAATTTTGTTTCAGAACCACAAAAGCGGTACCGTACGGCGCGGGAAGACCACGCAAACAATTCCAGATGAAAATATCAGCAGGTTGGTGAAGTATGGCTAAGGAATAGCAGCTGAAAGACTGCGAGTCCCTTAGAAACGAACAATCTACGAAAATCGGTTAAAAAACCAAAATTAGAACTAGAAATTCTCAAAACAAGTATATATTCGTGTAGGACTCGATGAGACGAAACGATCAACGTATGATAACCGCTATCAGCAAGTAAGGTTCACTAAGTATACTAACTACCGAATACGAATGTATAGGAAAATGCACGCCTGAGGTAAACTTTCTAGACGTACCTACGGCGGCCCCGAAATGACAAAAACGCTTATAAGTCGAGAACCACTTGCCTCAGAGATACGACCGATGTGCCAATGGATTCGTGGCGCGACAGCGCACAATTGTGGCTAAGAAAATGCTGCAATTTTATTTGGGAAACACAAAAATTTTCAGGGAAAAGCAAATTTGGATGATTTTTACTGCACTAATAGGGGTCTGGTGATATGGGTTTGGGTTTTATCAGTACCAAATAGGCTCCGCCAGCTGCGTATAGCGACGGCGCACTCCTTGATATATGATAGGCTATTACCTCTGATAGAAAATTTTGAAAAAGACTTGAATTTATATGTATTTTTAGCTGAAAATTACTATTTTTAACTGTATGACTGTCTGTTTTATAATGAAATTTTGTTTCAGAACCACAAAAGCGGTACCGTACGGCGCGGGAAGACCACGCAAACAATTCCAGATGAAAATATCAGCAGGTTGGTGAAGTATGGCTAAGGAATAGCAGCTGAAAGACTGCGAGTCCCTTAGAAACGAACAATCTACGAAAATCGGTTAAAAAACCAAAATTAGAACTAGAAATTCTCAAAACAAGTATATATTCGTGTAGGACTCGATGAGACGAAACGATCAACGTATGATAACCGCTATCAGCAAGTAAGGTTCACTAAGTATACTAACTACCGAATACGAATGTATAGGAAAATGCACGCCTGAGGTAAACTTTCTAGACGTACCTACGGCGGCCCCGAAATGACAAAAACGCTTATAAGTCGAGAACCACTTGCCTCAGAGATACGACCGATGTGCCAATGGATTCGTGGCGCGACAGCGCACAATTGTGGCTAAGAAAATGCTGCAATTTTATTTGGGAAACACAAAAATTTTCAGGGAAAAGCAAATTTGGATGATTTTTACTGCACTAATAGGGGTCTGGTGATATGGGTTTGGGTTTTATCAGTACCAAATAGGCTCCGCCAGCTGCGTATAGCGACGGCGCACTCCTTGATATATGATAGGCTATTACCTCTGATAGAAAATTTTGAAAAAGACTTGAATTTATATGTATTTTTAGCTGAAAATTACTATTTTTAACTGTATGACTGTCTGTTTTATAATGAAATTTTGTTTCAGAACCACAAAAGCGGTACCGTACGGCGCGGGAAGACCACGCAAACAATTCCAGATGAAAATATCAGCAGGTTGGTGAAGTATGGCTAAGGAATAGCAGCTGAAAGACTGCGAGTCCCTTAGAAACGAACAATCTACGAAAATCGGTTAAAAAACCAAAATTAGAACTAGAAATTCTCAAAACAAGTATATATTCGTGTAGGACTCGATGAGACGAAACGATCAACGTATGATAACCGCTATCAGCAAGTAAGGTTCACTAAGTATACTAACTACCGAATACGAATGTATAGGAAAATGCACGCCTGAGGTAAACTTTCTAGACGTACCTACGGCGGCCCCGAAATGACAAAAACGCTTATAAGTCGAGAACCACTTGCCTCAGAGATACGACCGATGTGCCAATGGATTCGTGGCGCGACAGCGCACAATTGTGGCTAAGAAAATGCTGCAATTTTATTTGGGAAACACAAAAATTTTCAGGGAAAAGCAAAATTTGGATGATTTTTACTGCACTAATAGGGGTCTGGTGATATGGGTTTGGGTTTTATCAGTACCAAATAGGCTCCGCCAGCTGCGTATAGCGACGGCGCACTCCTTGATATATGATAGGCTATTACCTCTGATAGAAAATTTTGAAAAAGACTTGAATTTATATGTATTTTTAGCTGAAAATTACTATTTTTAACTGTATGACTGTCTGTTTTATAATGAAATTTTGTTTCAGAACCACAAAAGCGGTACCGTACGGCGCGGGAAGACCACGCAACAATTCCAGATGAAAATATCAGCAGGTTGGTGAAGTATGGCTAAGGAATAGCAGCTGAAAGACTGCGAGTCCCTTAGAAACGAACAATCTACGAAAATCGGTTAAAAAACCAAAATTAGAACTAGAAATTCTCAAAACAAGTATATATTCGTGTAGGACTCGATGAGACGAAACGATCAACGTATGATAACCGCTATCAGCAAGTAAGGTTCACTAAGTATACTAACTACCGAATACGAATGTATAGGAAAATGCACGCCTGAGGTAAACTTTCTAGACGTACCTACGGCGGCCCCGAAATGACAAAAACGCTTATAAGTCGAGAACCACTTGCCTCAGAGATACGACCGATGTGCCAATGGATTCGTGGCGCGACAGCGCACAATTGTGGCTAAGAAAATGCTGCAATTTTATTTGGGAAACACAAAAATTTTCAGGGAAAAGCAAATTTGGATGATTTTTACTGCACTAATAGGGGTCTGGTGATATGGGTTTGGGTTTTATCAGTACCAAATAGGCTCCGCCAGCTGCGTATAGCGACGGCGCACTCCTTGATATATGATAGGCTATTACCTCTGATAGAAAATTTTGAAAAAGACTTGAATTTATATGTATTTTTAGCTGAAAATTACTATTTTTAACTGTATGACTGTCTGTTTTATAATGAAATTTTGTTTCAGAACCACAAAAGCGGTACCGTACGGCGCGGGAAGACCACGCAAACAATTCCAGATGAAAATATCAGCAGGTTGGTGAAGTATGGCTAAGGAATAGCAGCTGAAAGACTGCGAGTCCCTTAGAAACGAACAATCTACGAAAATCGGTTAAAAAACCAAAATTAGAACTAGAAATTCTCAAAACAAGTATATATTCGTGTAGGACTCGATGAGACGAAACGATCAACGTATGATAACCGCTATCAGCAAGTAAGGTTCACTAAGTATACTAACTACCGAATACGAATGTATAGGAAAATGCACGCCTGAGGTAAACTTTCTAGACGTACCTACGGCGGCCCCGAAATGACAAAAACGCTTATAAGTCGAGAACCACTTGCCTCAGAGATACGACCGATGTGCCAATGGATTCGTGGCGCGACAGCGCACAATTGTGGCTAAGAAAATGCTGCAATTTTATTTGGGAAACACAAAAATTTTCAGGGAAAAGCAAATTTGGATGATTTTTACTGCACTAATAGGGGTCTGGTGATATGGGTTTGGGTTTTATCAGTACCAAATAGGCTCCGCCAGCTGCGTATAGCGACGGCGCACTCCTTGATATATGATAGGCTATTACCTCTGATAGAAAATTTTGAAAAAGACTTGAATTTATATGTATTTTTAGCTGAAAATTACTATTTTTAACTGTATGACTGTCTGTTTTATAATGAAATTTTGTTTCAGAACCACAAAAGCGGTACCGTACGGCGCGGGAAGACCACGCAAACAATTCCAGATGAAAATATCAGCAGGTTGGTGAAGTATGGCTAAGGAATAGCAGCTGAAAGACTGCGAGTCCCTTAGAAACGAACAATCTACGAAAATCGGTTAAAAAACCAAAATTAGAACTAGAAATTCTCAAAACAAGTATATATTCGTGTAGGACTCGATGAGACGAAACGATCAACGTATGATAACCGCTATCAGCAAGTAAGGTTCACTAAGTATACTAACTACCGAATACGAATGTATAGGAAAATGCACGCCTGAGGTAAACTTTCTAGACGTACCTACGGCGGCCCCGAAATGACAAAAACGCTTATAAGTCGAGAACCACTTGCCTCAGAGATACGACCGATGTGCCAATGGATTCGTGGCGCGACAGCGCACAATTGTGGCTAAGAAAATGCTGCAATTTTATTTGGGAAACACAAAAATTTTCAGGGAAAAGCAAATTTGGATGATTTTTACTGCACTAATAGGGGTCTGGTGATATGGGTTTGGGTTTTATCAGTACCAAATAGGCTCCGCCAGCTGCGTATAGCGACGGCGCACTCCTTGATATATGATAGGCTATTACCTCTGATAGAAAATTTTGAAAAAGACTTGAATTTATATGTATTTTTAGCTGAAAATTACTATTTTTAACTGTATGACTGTCTGTTTTATAATGAAATTTTGTTTCAGAACCACAAAAGCGGTACCGTACGGCGCGGGAAGACCACGCAAACAATTCCAGATGAAAATATCAGCAGGTTGGTGAAGTATGGCTAAGGAATAGCAGCTGAAAGACTGCGAGTCCCTTAGAAACGAACAATCTACGAAAATCGGTTAAAAAACCAAAATTAGAACTAGAAATTCTCAAAACAAGTATATATTCGTGTAGGACTCGATGAGACGAAACGATCAACGTATGATAACCGCTATCAGCAAGTAAGGTTCACTAAGTATACTAACTACCGAATACGAATGTATAGGAAAATGCACGCCTGAGGTAAACTTTCTAGACGTACCTACGGCGGCCCCGAAATGACAAAAACGCTTATAAGTCGAGAACCACTTGCCTCAGAGATACGACCGATGTGCCAATGGATTCGTGGCGCGACAGCGCACAATTGTGGCTAAGAAAATGCTGCAATTTTATTTGGGAAACACAAAAATTTTCAGGGAAAAGCAAATTTGGATGATTTTTACTGCACTAATAGGGGTCTGGTGATATGGGTTTGGGTTTTATCAGTACCAAATAGGCTCCGCCAGCTGCGTATAGCGACGGCGCACTCCTTGATATATGATAGGCTATTACCTCTGATAGAAAATTTTGAAAAAGACTTGAATTTATATGTATTTTTAGCTGAAAATTACTATTTTTAACTGTATGACTGTCTGTTTTATAATGAAATTTTGTTTCAGAACCACAAAAGCGGTACCGTACGGCGCGGGAAGACCACGCAAACAATTCCAGATGAAAATATCAGCAGGTTGGTGAAGTATGGCTAAGGAATAGCAGCTGAAAGACTGCGAGTCCCTTAGAAACGAACAATCTACGAAAATCGGTTAAAAAACCAAAATTAGAACTAGAAATTCTCAAAACAAGTATATATTCGTGTAGGACTCGATGAGACGAAACGATCAACGTATGATAACCGCTATCAGCAAGTAAGGTTCACTAAGTATACTAACTACCGAATACGAATGTATAGGAAAATGCACGCCTGAGGTAAACTTTCTAGACGTACCTACGGCGGCCCCGAAATGACAAAAACGCTTATAAGTCGAGAACCACTTGCCTCAGAGATACGACCGATGTGCCAATGGATTCGTGGCGCGACAGCGCACAATTGTGGCTAAGAAAATGCTGCAATTTTATTTGGGAAACACAAAAATTTTCAGGGAAAAGCAAATTTGGATGATTTTTACTGCACTAATAGGGGTCTGGTGATATGGGTTTGGGTTTTATCAGTACCAAATAGGCTCCGCCAGCTGCGTATAGCGACGGCGCACTCCTTGATATATGATAGGCTATTACCTCTGATAGAAAATTTTGAAAAAGACTTGAATTTATATGTATTTTTAGCTGAAAATTACTATTTTTAACTGTATGACTGTCTGTTTTATAATGAAATTTTGTTTCAGAACCACAAAAGCGGTACCGTACGGCGCGGGAAGACCACGCAAACAATTCCAGATGAAAATATCAGCAGGTTGGTGAAGTATGGCTAAGGAATAGCAGCTGAAAGACTGCGAGTCCCTTAGAAACGAACAATCTACGAAAATCGGTTAAAAAACCAAAATTAGAACTAGAAATTCTCAAAACAAGTATATATTCGTGTAGGACTCGATGAGACGAAACGATCAACGTATGATAACCGCTATCAGCAAGTAAGGTTCACTAAGTATACTAACTACCGAATACGAATGTATAGGAAAATGCACGCCTGAGGTAAACTTTCTAGACGTACCTACGGCGGCCCCGAAATGACAAAAACGCTTATAAGTCGAGAACCACTTGCCTCAGAGATACGACCGATGTGCCAATGGATTCGTGGCGCGACAGCGCACAATTGTGGCTAAGAAAATGCTGCAATTTTATTTGGGAAACACAAAAATTTTCAGGGAAAAGCAAATTTGGATGATTTTTACTGCACTAATAGGGGTCTGGTGATATGGGTTTGGGTTTTATCAGTACCAAATAGGCTCCGCCAGCTGCGTATAGCGACGGCGCACTCCTTGATATATGATAGGCTATTACCTCTGATAGAAAATTTTGAAAAAGACTTGAATTTATATGTATTTTTAGCTGAAAATTACTATTTTTAACTGTATGACTGTCTGTTTTATAATGAAATTTTGTTTCAGAACCACAAAAGCGGTACCGTACGGCGCGGGAAGACCACGCAAACAATTCCAGATGAAAATATCAGCAGGTTGGTGAAGTATGGCTAAGGAATAGCAGCTGAAAGACTGCGAGTCCCTTAGAAACGAACAATCTACGAAAATCGGTTAAAAAACCAAAATTAGAACTAGAAATTCTCAAAACAAGTATATATTCGTGTAGGACTCGATGAGACGAAACGATCAACGTATGATAACCGCTATCAGCAAGTAAGGTTCACTAAGTATACTAACTACCGAATACGAATGTATAGGAAAATGCACGCCTGAGGTAAACTTTCTAGACGTACCTACGGCGGCCCCGAAATGACAAAAACGCTTATAAGTCGAGAACCACTTGCCTCAGAGATACGACCGATGTGCCAATGGATTCGTGGCGCGACAGCGCACAATTGTGGCTAAGAAAATGCTGCAATTTTATTTGGGAAACACAAAAATTTTCAGGGAAAAGCAAATTTGGATGATTTTTACTGCACTAATAGGGGTCTGGTGATATGGGTTTGGGTTTTATCAGTACCAAATAGGCTCCGCCAGCTGCGTATAGCGACGGCGCACTCCTTGATATATGATAGGCTATTACCTCTGATAGAAAATTTTGAAAAAGACTTGAATTTATATGTATTTTTAGCTGAAAATTACTATTTTTAACTGTATGACTGTCTGTTTTATAATGAAATTTTGTTTCAGAACCACAAAAGCGGTACCGTACGGCGCGGGAAGACCACGCAAACAATTCCAGATGAAAATATCAGCAGGTTGGTGAAGTATGGCTAAGGAATAGCAGCTGAAAGACTGCGAGTCCCTTAGAAACGAACAATCTACGAAAATCGGTTAAAAAACCAAAATTAGAACTAGAAATTCTCAAAACAAGTATATATTCGTGTAGGACTCGATGAGACGAAACGATCAACGTATGATAACCGCTATCAGCAAGTAAGGTTCACTAAGTATACTAACTACCGAATACGAATGTATAGGAAAATGCACGCCTGAGGTAAACTTTCTAGACGTACCTACGGCGGCCCCGAAATGACAAAAACGCTTATAAGTCGAGAACCACTTGCCTCAGAGATACGACCGATGTGCCAATGGATTCGTGGCGCGACAGCGCACAATTGTGGCTAAGAAAATGCTGCAATTTTATTTGGGAAACACAAAAATTTTCAGGGAAAAGCAAATTTGGATGATTTTTACTGCACTAATAGGGGTCTGGTGATATGGGTTTGGGTTTTATCAGTACCAAATAGGCTCCGCCAGCTGCGTATAGCGACGGCGCACTCCTTGATATATGATAGGCTATTACCTCTGATAGAAAATTTTGAAAAAGACTTGAATTTATATGTATTTTTAGCTGAAAATTACTATTTTTAACTGTATGACTGTCTGTTTTATAATGAAATTTTGTTTCAGAACCACAAAAGCGGTACCGTACGGCGCGGGAAGACCACGCAAACAATTCCAGATGAAAATATCAGCAGGTTGGTGAAGTATGGCTAAGGAATAGCAGCTGAAAGACTGCGAGTCCCTTAGAAACGAACAATCTACGAAAATCGGTTAAAAAACCAAAATTAGAACTAGAAATTCTCAAAACAAGTATATATTCGTGTAGGACTCGATGAGACGAAACGATCAACGTATGATAACCGCTATCAGCAAGTAAGGTTCACTAAGTATACTAACTACCGAATACGAATGTATAGGAAAATGCACGCCTGAGGTAAACTTTCTAGACGTACCTACGGCGGCCCCGAAATGACAAAAACGCTTATAAGTCGAGAACCACTTGCCTCAGAGATACGACCGATGTGCCAATGGATTCGTGGCGCGACAGCGCACAATTGTGGCTAAGAAAATGCTGCAATTTTATTTGGGAAACACAAAAATTTTCAGGGAAAAGCAAATTTGGATGATTTTTACTGCACTAATAGGGGTCTGGTGATATGGGTTTGGGTTTTATCAGTACCAAATAGGCTCCGCCAGCTGCGTATAGCGACGGCGCACTCCTTGATATATGATAGGCTATTACCTCTGATAGAAAATTTTGAAAAAGACTTGAATTTATATGTATTTTTAGCTGAAAATTACTATTTTTAACTGTATGACTGTCTGTTTTATAATGAAATTTTGTTTCAGAACCACAAAAGCGGTACCGTACGGCGCGGGAAGACCACGCAAACAATTCCAGATGAAAATATCAGCAGGTTGGTGAAGTATGGCTAAGGAATAGCAGCTGAAAGACTGCGAGTCCCTTAGAAACGAACAATCTACGAAAATCGGTTAAAAAACCAAAATTAGAACTAGAAATTCTCAAAACAAGTATATATTCGTGTAGGACTCGATGAGACGAAACGATCAACGTATGATAACCGCTATCAGCAAGTAAGGTTCACTAAGTATACTAACTACCGAATACGAATGTATAGGAAAATGCACGCCTGAGGTAAACTTTCTAGACGTACCTACGGCGGCCCCGAAATGACAAAAACGCTTATAAGTCGAGAACCACTTGCCTCAGAGATACGACCGATGTGCCAATGGATTCGTGGCGCGACAGCGCACAATTGTGGCTAAGAAAATGCTGCAATTTTATTTGGGAAACACAAAAATTTTCAGGGAAAAGCAAATTTGGATGATTTTTACTGCACTAATAGGGGTCTGGTGATATGGGTTTGGGTTTTATCAGTACCAAATAGGCTCCGCCAGCTGCGTATAGCGACGGCGCACTCCTTGATATATGATAGGCTATTACCTCTGATAGAAAATTTTGAAAAAGACTTGAATTTATATGTATTTTTAGCTGAAAATTACTATTTTTAACTGTATGACTGTCTGTTTTATAATGAAATTTTGTTTCAGAACCACAAAAGCGGTACCGTACGGCGCGGGAAGACCACGCAAACAATTCCAGATGAAAATATCAGCAGGTTGGTGAAGTATGGCTAAGGAATAGCAGCTGAAAGACTGCGAGTCCCTTAGAAACGAACAATCTACGAAAATCGGTTAAAAAACCAAAATTAGAACTAGAAATTCTCAAAACAAGTATATATTCGTGTAGGACTCGATGAGACGAAACGATCAACGTATGATAACCGCTATCAGCAAGTAAGGTTCACTAAGTATACTAACTACCGAATACGAATGTATAGGAAAATGCACGCCTGAGGTAAACTTTCTAGACGTACCTACGGCGGCCCCGAAATGACAAAAACGCTTATAAGTCGAGAACCACTTGCCTCAGAGATACGACCGATGTGCCAATGGATTCGTGGCGCGACAGCGCACAATTGTGGCTAAGAAAATGCTGCAATTTTATTTGGGAAACACAAAAATTTTCAGGGAAAAGCAAATTTGGATGATTTTTACTGCACTAATAGGGGTCTGGTGATATGGGTTTGGGTTTTATCAGTACCAAATAGGCTCCGCCAGCTGCGTATAGCGACGGCGCACTCCTTGATATATGATAGGCTATTACCTCTGATAGAAAATTTTGAAAAAGACTTGAATTTATATGTATTTTTAGCTGAAAATTACTATTTTTAACTGTATGACTGTCTGTTTTATAATGAAATTTTGTTTCAGAACCACAAAAGCGGTACCGTACGGCGCGGGAAGACCACGCAAACAATTCCAGATGAAAATATCAGCAGGTTGGTGAAGTATGGCTAAGGAATAGCAGCTGAAAGACTGCGAGTCCCTTAGAAACGAACAATCTACGAAAATCGGTTAAAAAACCAAAATTAGAACTAGAAATTCTCAAAACAAGTATATATTCGTGTAGGACTCGATGAGACGAAACGATCAACGTATGATAACCGCTATCAGCAAGTAAGGTTCACTAAGTATACTAACTACCGAATACGAATGTATAGGAAAATGCACGCCTGAGGTAAACTTTCTAGACGTACCTACGGCGGCCCCGAAATGACAAAAACGCTTATAAGTCGAGAACCACTTGCCTCAGAGATACGACCGATGTGCCAATGGATTCGTGGCGCGACAGCGCACAATTGTGGCTAAGAAAATGCTGCAATTTTATTTGGGAAACACAAAAATTTTCAGGGAAAAGCAAATTTGGATGATTTTTACTGCACTAATAGGGGTCTGGTGATATGGGTTTGGGTTTTATCAGTACCAAATAGGCTCCGCCAGCTGCGTATAGCGACGGCGCACTCCTTGATATATGATAGGCTATTACCTCTGATAGAAAATTTTGAAAAAGACTTGAATTTATATGTATTTTTAGCTGAAAATTACTATTTTTAACTGTATGACTGTCTGTTTTATAATGAAATTTTGTTTCAGAACCACAAAAGCGGTACCGTACGGCGCGGGAAGACCACGCAAACAATTCCAGATGAAAATATCAGCAGGTTGGTGAAGTATGGCTAAGGAATAGCAGCTGAAAGACTGCGAGTCCCTTAGAAACGAACAATCTACGAAAATCGGTTAAAAAACCAAAATTAGAACTAGAAATTCTCAAAACAAGTATATATTCGTGTAGGACTCGATGAGACGAAACGATCAACGTATGATAACCGCTATCAGCAAGTAAGGTTCACTAAGTATACTAACTACCGAATACGAATGTATAGGAAAATGCACGCCTGAGGTAAACTTTCTAGACGTACCTACGGCGGCCCCGAAATGACAAAAACGCTTATAAGTCGAGAACCACTTGCCTCAGAGATACGACCGATGTGCCAATGGATTCGTGGCGCGACAGCGCACAATTGTGGCTAAGAAAATGCTGCAATTTTATTTGGGAAACACAAAAATTTTCAGGGAAAAGCAAATTTGGATGATTTTTACTGCACTAATAGGGGTCTGGTGATATGGGTTTGGGTTTTATCAGTACCAAATAGGCTCCGCCAGCTGCGTATAGCGACGGCGCACTCCTTGATATATGATAGGCTATTACCTCTGATAGAAAATTTTGAAAAAGACTTGAATTTATATGTATTTTTAGCTGAAAATTACTATTTTTAACTGTATGACTGTCTGTTTTATAATGAAATTTTGTTTCAGAACCACAAAAGCGGTACCGTACGGCGCGGGAAGACCACGCAAACAATTCCAGATGAAAATATCAGCAGGTTGGTGAAGTATGGCTAAGGAATAGCAGCTGAAAGACTGCGAGTCCCTTAGAAACGAACAATCTACGAAAATCGGTTAAAAAACCAAAATTAGAACTAGAAATTCTCAAAACAAGTATATATTCGTGTAGGACTCGATGAGACGAAACGATCAACGTATGATAACCGCTATCAGCAAGTAAGGTTCACTAAGTATACTAACTACCGAATACGAATGTATAGGAAAATGCACGCCTGAGGTAAACTTTCTAGACGTACCTACGGCGGCCCCGAAATGACAAAAACGCTTATAAGTCGAGAACCACTTGCCTCAGAGATACGACCGATGTGCCAATGGATTCGTGGCGCGACAGCGCACAATTGTGGCTAAGAAAATGCTGCAATTTTATTTGGGAAACACAAAAATTTTCAGGGAAAAGCAAATTTGGATGATTTTTACTGCACTAATAGGGGTCTGGTGATATGGGTTTGGGTTTTATCAGTACCAAATAGGCTCCGCCAGCTGCGTATAGCGACGGCGCACTCCTTGATATATGATAGGCTATTACCTCTGATAGAAAATTTTGAAAAAGACTTGAATTTATATGTATTTTTAGCTGAAAATTACTATTTTTAACTGTATGACTGTCTGTTTTCTAATGAAATTTTGTTTCAGAACCACAAAAGCGGTACCGTACGGCGCGGGAAGACCACGCAAACAATTCCAGATGAAAATATCAGCAGGTTGGTGAAGTATGGCTAAGGAATAGCAGCTGAAAGACTGCGAGTCCCTTAGAAACGAACAATCTACGAAAATCGGTTAAAAAACCAAAATTAGAACTAGAAATTCTCAAAACAAGTATATATTCGTGTAGGACTCGATGAGACGAAACGATCAACGTATGATAACCGCTATCAGCAAGTAAGGTTCACTAAGTATACTAACTACCGAATACGAATGTATAGGAAAATGCACGCCTGAGGTAAACTTTCTAGACGTACCTACGGCGGCCCCGAAATGACAAAAACGCTTATAAGTCGAGAACCACTTGCCTCAGAGATACGACCGATGTGCCAATGGATTCGTGGCGCGACAGCGCACAATTGTGGCTAAGAAAATGCTGCAATTTTATTTGGGAAACACAAAAATTTTCAGGGAAAAGCAAATTTGGATGATTTTTACTGCACTAATAGGGGTCTGGTGATATGGGTTTGGGTTTTATCAGTACCAAATAGGCTCCGCCAGCTGCGTATAGCGACGGCGCACTCCTTGATATATGATAGGCTATTACCTCTGATAGAAAATTTTGAAAAAGACTTGAATTTATATGTATTTTTAGCTGAAAATTACTATTTTTAACTGTATGACTGTCTGTTTTATAATGAAATTTTGTTTCAGAACCACAAAAGCGGTACCGTACGGCGCGGGAAGACCACGCAAACAATTCCAGATGAAAATATCAGCAGGTTGGTGAAGTATGGCTAAGGAATAGCAGCTGAAAGACTGCGAGTCCCTTAGAAACGAACAATCTACGAAAATCGGTTAAAAAACCAAAATTAGAACTAGAAATTCTCAAAACAAGTATATATTCGTGTAGGACTCGATGAGACGAAACGATCAACGTATGATAACCGCTATCAGCAAGTAAGGTTCACTAAGTATACTAACTACCGAATACGAATGTATAGGAAAATGCACGCCTGAGGTAAACTTTCTAGACGTACCTACGGCGGCCCCGAAATGACAAAAACGCTTATAAGTCGAGAACCACTTGCCTCAGAGATACGACCGATGTGCCAATGGATTCGTGGCGCGACAGCGCACAATTGTGGCTAAGAAAATGCTGCAATTTTATTTGGGAAACACAAAAATTTTCAGGGAAAAGCAAATTTGGATGATTTTTACTGCACTAATAGGGGTCTGGTGATATGGGTTTGGGTTTTATCAGTACCAAATAGGCTCCGCCAGCTGCGTATAGCGACGGCGCACTCCTTGATATATGATAGGCTATTACCTCTGATAGAAAATTTTGAAAAAGACTTGAATTTATATGTATTTTTAGCTGAAAATTACTATTTTTAACTGTATGACTGTCTGTTTTATAATGAAATTTTGTTTCAGAACCACAAAAGCGGTACCGTACGGCGCGGGAAGACCACGCAAACAATTCCAGATGAAAATATCAGCAGGTTGGTGAAGTATGGCTAAGGAATAGCAGCTGAAAGACTGCGAGTCCCTTAGAAACGAACAATCTACGAAAATCGGTTAAAAAACCAAAATTAGAACTAGAAATTCTCAAAACAAGTATATATTCGTGTAGGACTCGATGAGACGAAACGATCAACGTATGATAACCGCTATCAGCAAGTAAGGTTCACTAAGTATACTAACTACCGAATACGAATGTATAGGAAAATGCACGCCTGAGGTAAACTTTCTAGACGTACCTACGGCGGCCCCGAAATGACAAAAACGCTTATAAGTCGAGAACCACTTGCCTCAGAGATACGACCGATGTGCCAATGGATTCGTGGCGCGACAGCGCACAATTGTGGCTAAGAAAATGCTGCAATTTTATTTGGGAAACACAAAAATTTTCAGGGAAAAGCAAATTTGGATGATTTTTACTGCACTAATAGGGGTCTGGTGATATGGGTTTGGGTTTTATCAGTACCAAATAGGCTCCGCCAGCTGCGTATAGCGACGGCGCACTCCTTGATATATGATAGGCTATTACCTCTGATAGAAAATTTTGAAAAAGACTTGAATTTATATGTATTTTTAGCTGAAAATTACTATTTTTAACTGTATGACTGTCTGTTTTATAATGAAATTTTGTTTCAGAACCACAAAAGCGGTACCGTACGGCGCGGGAAGACCACGCAAACAATTCCAGATGAAAATATCAGCAGGTTGGTGAAGTATGGCTAAGGAATAGCAGCTGAAAGACTGCGAGTCCCTTAGAAACGAACAATCTACGAAAATCGGTTAAAAAACCAAAATTAGAACTAGAAATTCTCAAAACAAGTATATATTCGTGTAGGACTCGATGAGACGAAACGATCAACGTATGATAACCGCTATCAGCAAGTAAGGTTCACTAAGTATACTAACTACCGAATACGAATGTATAGGAAAATGCACGCCTGAGGTAAACTTTCTAGACGTACCTACGGCGGCCCCGAAATGACAAAAACGCTTATAAGTCGAGAACCACTTGCCTCAGAGATACGACCGATGTGCCAATGGATTCGTGGCGCGACAGCGCACAATTGTGGCTAAGAAAATGCTGCAATTTTATTTGGGAAACACAAAAATTTTCAGGGAAAAGCAAATTTGGATGATTTTTACTGCACTAATAGGGGTCTGGTGATATGGGTTTGGGTTTTATCAGTACCAAATAGGCTCCGCCAGCTGCGTATAGCGACGGCGCACTCCTTGATATATGATAGGCTATTACCTCTGATAGAAAATTTTGAAAAAGACTTGAATTTATATGTATTTTTAGCTGAAAATTACTATTTTTAACTGTATGACTGTCTGTTTTATAATGAAATTTTGTTTCAGAACCACAAAAGCGGTACCGTACGGCGCGGGAAGACCACGCAAACAATTCCAGATGAAAATATCAGCAGGTTGGTGAAGTATGGCTAAGGAATAGCAGCTGAAAGACTGCGAGTCCCTTAGAAACGAACAATCTACGAAAATCGGTTAAAAAACCAAAATTAGAACTAGAAATTCTCAAAACAAGTATATATTCGTGTAGGACTCGATGAGACGAAACGATCAACGTATGATAACCGCTATCAGCAAGTAAGGTTCACTAAGTATACTAACTACCGAATACGAATGTATAGGAAAATGCACGCCTGAGGTAAACTTTCTAGACGTACCTACGGCGGCCCCGAAATGACAAAAACGCTTATAAGTCGAGAACCACTTGCCTCAGAGATACGACCGATGTGCCAATGGATTCGTGGCGCGACAGCGCACAATTGTGGCTAAGAAAATGCTGCAATTTTATTTGGGAAACACAAAAATTTTCAGGGAAAAGCAAATTTGGATGATTTTTACTGCACTAATAGGGGTCTGGTGATATGGGTTTGGGTTTTATCAGTACCAAATAGGCTCCGCCAGCTGCGTATAGCGACGGCGCACTCCTTGATATATGATAGGCTATTACCTCTGATAGAAAATTTTGAAAAAGACTTGAATTTATATGTATTTTTAGCTGAAAATTACTATTTTTAACTGTATGACTGTCTGTTTTATAATGAAATTTTGTTTCAGAACCACAAAAGCGGTACCGTACGGCGCGGGAAGACCACGCAAACAATTCCAGATGAAAATATCAGCAGGTTGGTGAAGTATGGCTAAGGAATAGCAGCTGAAAGACTGCGAGTCCCTTAGAAACGAACAATCTACGAAAATCGGTTAAAAAACCAAAATTAGAACTAGAAATTCTCAAAACAAGTATATATTCGTGTAGGACTCGATGAGACGAAACGATCAACGTATGATAACCGCTATCAGCAAGTAAGGTTCACTAAGTATACTAACTACCGAATACGAATGTATAGGAAAATGCACGCCTGAGGTAAACTTTCTAGACGTACCTACGGCGGCCCCGAAATGACAAAAACGCTTATAAGTCGAGAACCACTTGCCTCAGAGATACGACCGATGTGCCAATGGATTCGTGGCGCGACAGCGCACAATTGTGGCTAAGAAAATGCTGCAATTTTATTTGGGAAACACAAAAATTTTCAGGGAAAAGCAAATTTGGATGATTTTTACTGCACTAATAGGGGTCTGGTGATATGGGTTTGGGTTTTATCAGTACCAAATAGGCTCCGCCAGCTGCGTATAGCGACGGCGCACTCCTTGATATATGATAGGCTATTACCTCTGATAGAAAATTTTGAAAAAGACTTGAATTTATATGTATTTTTAGCTGAAAATTACTATTTTTAACTGTATGACTGTCTGTTTTATAATGAAATTTTGTTTCAGAACCACAAAAGCGGTACCGTACGGCGCGGGAAGACCACGCAAACAATTCCAGATGAAAATATCAGCAGGTTGGTGAAGTATGGCTAAGGAATAGCAGCTGAAAGACTGCGAGTCCCTTAGAAACGAACAATCTACGAAAATCGGTTAAAAAACCAAAATTAGAACTAGAAATTCTCAAAACAAGTATATATTCGTGTAGGACTCGATGAGACGAAACGATCAACGTATGATAACCGCTATCAGCAAGTAAGGTTCACTAAGTATACTAACTACCGAATACGAATGTATAGGAAAATGCACGCCTGAGGTAAACTTTCTAGACGTACCTACGGCGGCCCCGAAATGACAAAAACGCTTATAAGTCGAGAACCACTTGCCTCAGAGATACGACCGATGTGCCAATGGATTCGTGGCGCGACAGCGCACAATTGTGGCTAAGAAAATGCTGCAATTTTATTTGGGAAACACAAAAATTTTCAGGGAAAAGCAAATTTGGATGATTTTTACTGCACTAATAGGGGTCTGGTGATATGGGTTTGGGTTTTATCAGTACCAAATAGGCTCCGCCAGCTGCGTATAGCGACGGCGCACTCCTTGATATATGATAGGCTATTACCTCTGATAGAAAATTTTGAAAAAGACTTGAATTTATATGTATTTTTAGCTGAAAATTACTATTTTTAACTGTATGACTGTCTGTTTTATAATGAAATTTTGTTTCAGAACCACAAAAGCGGTACCGTACGGCGCGGGAAGACCACGCAAACAATTCCAGATGAAAATATCAGCAGGTTGGTGAAGTATGGCTAAGGAATAGCAGCTGAAAGACTGCGAGTCCCTTAGAAACGAACAATCTACGAAAATCGGTTAAAAAACCAAAATTAGAACTAGAAATTCTCAAAACAAGTATATATTCGTGTAGGACTCGATGAGACGAAACGATCAACGTATGATAACCGCTATCAGCAAGTAAGGTTCACTAAGTATACTAACTACCGAATACGAATGTATAGGAAAATGCACGCCTGAGGTAAACTTTCTAGACGTACCTACGGCGGCCCCGAAATGACAAAAACGCTTATAAGTCGAGAACCACTTGCCTCAGAGATACGACCGATGTGCCAATGGATTTGTGGCGCGACAGCGCACAATTGTGGCTAAGAAAATGCTGCAATTTTATTTGGGAAACACAAAAATTTTCAGGGAAAAGCAAATTTGGATGATTTTTACTGCACTAATAGGGGTCTGGTGATATGGGTTTGGGTTTTATCAGTACCAAATAGGCTCCGCCAGCTGCGTATAGCGACGGCGCACTCCTTGATATATGATAGGCTATTACCTCTGATAGAAAATTTTGAAAAAGACTTGAATTTATATGTATTTTTAGCTGAAAATTACTATTTTTAACTGTATGACTGTCTGTTTTATAATGAAATTTTGTTTCAGAACCACAAAAGCGGTACCGTACGGCGCGGGAAGACCACGCAAACAATTCCAGATGAAAATATCAGCAGGTTGGTGAAGTATGGCTAAGGAATAGCAGCTGAAAGACTGCGAGTCCCTTAGAAACGAACAATCTACGAAAATCGGTTAAAAAACCAAAATTAGAACTAGAAATTCTCAAAACAAGTATATATTCGTGTAGGACTCGATGAGACGAAACGATCAACGTATGATAACCGCTATCAGCAAGTAAGGTTCACTAAGTATACTAACTACCGAATACGAATGTATAGGAAAATGCACGCCTGAGGTAAACTTTCTAGACGTACCTACGGCGGCCCCGAAATGACAAAAACGCTTATAAGTCGAGAACCACTTGCCTCAGAGATACGACCGATGTGCCAATGGATTCGTGGCGCGACAGCGCACAATTGTGGCTAAGAAAATGCTGCAATTTTATTTGGGAAACACAAAAATTTTCAGGGAAAAGCAAATTTGGATGATTTTTACTGCACTAATAGGGGTCTGGTGATATGGGTTTGGGTTTTATCAGTACCAAATAGGCTCCGCCAGCTGCGTATAGCGACGGCGCACTCCTTGATATATGATAGGCTATTACCTCTGATAGAAAATTTTGAAAAAGACTTGAATTTATATGTATTTTTAGCTGAAAATTACTATTTTTAACTGTATGACTGTCTGTTTTATAATGAAATTTTGTTTCAGAACCACAAAAGCGGTACCGTACGGCGCGGGAAGACCACGCAAACAATTCCAGATGAAAATATCAGCAGGTTGGTGAAGTATGGCTAAGGAATAGCAGCTGAAAGACTGCGAGTCCCTTAGAAACGAACAATCTACGAAAATCGGTTAAAAAACCAAAATTAGAACTAGAAATTCTCAAAACAAGTATATATTCGTGTAGGACTCGATGAGACGAAACGATCAACGTATGATAACCGCTATCAGCAAGTAAGGTTCACTAAGTATACTAACTACCGAATACGAATGTATAGGAAAATGCACGCCTGAGGTAAACTTTCTAGACGTACCTACGGCGGCCCCGAAATGACAAAAACGCTTATAAGTCGAGAACCACTTGCCTCAGAGATACGACCGATGTGCCAATGGATTCGTGGCGCGACAGCGCACAATTGTGGCTAAGAAAATGCTGCAATTTTATTTGGGAAACACAAAAATTTTCAGGGAAAAGCAAATTTGGATGATTTTTACTGCACTAATAGGGGTCTGGTGATATGGGTTTGGGTTTTATCAGTACCAAATAGGCTCCGCCAGCTGCGTATAGCGACGGCGCACTCCTTGATATATGATAGGCTATTACCTCTGATAGAAAATTTTGAAAAAGACTTGAATTTATATGTATTTTTAGCTGAAAATTACTATTTTTAACTGTATGACTGTCTGTTTTATAATGAAATTTTGTTTCAGAACCACAAAAGCGGTACCGTACGGCGCGGGAAGACCACGCAAACAATTCCAGATGAAAATATCAGCAGGTTGGTGAAGTATGGCTAAGGAATAGCAGCTGAAAGACTGCGAGTCCCTTAGAAACGAACAATCTACGAAAATCGGTTAAAAAACCAAAATTAGAACTAGAAATTCTCAAAACAAGTATATATTCGTGTAGGACTCGATGAGACGAAACGATCAACGTATGATAACCGCTATCAGCAAGTAAGGTTCACTAAGTATACTAACTACCGAATACGAATGTATAGGAAAATGCACGCCTGAGGTAAACTTTCTAGACGTACCTACGGCGGCCCCGAAATGACAAAAACGCTTATAAGTCGAGAACCACTTGCCTCAGAGATACGACCGATGTGCCAATGGATTCGTGGCGCGACAGCGCACAATTGTGGCTAAGAAAATGCTGCAATTTTATTTGGGAAACACAAAAATTTTCAGGGAAAAGCAAATTTGGATGATTTTTACTGCACTAATAGGGGTCTGGTGATATGGGTTTGGGTTTTATCAGTACCAAATAGGCTCCGCCAGCTGCGTATAGCGACGGCGCACTCCTTGATATATGATAGGCTATTACCTCTGATAGAAAATTTTGAAAAAGACTTGAATTTATATGTATTTTTAGCTGAAAATTACTATTTTTAACTGTATGACTGTCTGTTTTATAATGAAATTTTGTTTCAGAACCACAAAAGCGGTACCGTACGGCGCGGGAAGACCACGCAAACAATTCCAGATGAAAATATCAGCAGGTTGGTGAAGTATGGCTAAGGAATAGCAGCTGAAAGACTGCGAGTCCCTTAGAAACGAACAATCTACGAAAATCGGTTAAAAAACCAAAATTAGAACTAGAAATTCTCAAAACAAGTATATATTCGTGTAGGACTCGATGAGACGAAACGATCAACGTATGATAACCGCTATCAGCAAGTAAGGTTCACTAAGTATACTAACTACCGAATACGAATGTATAGGAAAATGCACGCCTGAGGTAAACTTTCTAGACGTACCTACGGCGGCCCCGAAATGACAAAAACGCTTATAAGTCGAGAACCACTTGCCTCAGAGATACGACCGATGTGCCAATGGATTCGTGGCGCGACAGCGCACAATTGTGGCTAAGAAAATGCTGCAATTTTATTTGGGAAACACAAAAATTTTCAGGGAAAAGCAAATTTGGATGATTTTTACTGCACTAATAGGGGTCTGGTGATATGGGTTTGGGTTTTATCAGTACCAAATAGGCTCCGCCAGCTGCGTATAGCGACGGCGCACTCCTTGATATATGATAGGCTATTACCTCTGATAGAAAATTTTGAAAAAGACTTGAATTTATATGTATTTTTAGCTGAAAATTACTATTTTTAACTGTATGACTGTCTGTTTTATAATGAAATTTTGTTTCAGAACCACAAAAGCGGTACCGTACGGCGCGGGAAGACCACGCAAACAATTCCAGATGAAAATATCAGCAGGTTGGTGAAGTATGGCTAAGGAATAGCAGCTGAAAGACTGCGAGTCCCTTAGAAACGAACAATCTACGAAAATCGGTTAAAAAACCAAAATTAGAACTAGAAATTCTCAAAACAAGTATATATTCGTGTAGGACTCGATGAGACGAAACGATCAACGTATGATAACCGCTATCAGCAAGTAAGGTTCACTAAGTATACTAACTACCGAATACGAATGTATAGGAAAATGCACGCCTGAGGTAAACTTTCTAGACGTACCTACGGCGGCCCCGAAATGACAAAAACGCTTATAAGTCGAGAACCACTTGCCTCAGAGATACGACCGATGTGCCAATGGATTCGTGGCGCGACAGCGCACAATTGTGGCTAAGAAAATGCTGCAATTTTATTTGGGAAACACAAAAATTTTCAGGGAAAAGCAAATTTGGATGATTTTTACTGCACTAATAGGGGTCTGGTGATATGGGTTTGGGTTTTATCAGTACCAAATAGGCTCCGCCAGCTGCGTATAGCGACGGCGCACTCCTTGATATATGATAGGCTATTACCTCTGATAGAAAATTTTGAAAAAGACTTGAATTTATATGTATTTTTAGCTGAAAATTACTATTTTTAACTGTATGACTGTCTGTTTTATAATGAAATTTTGTTTCAGAACCACAAAAGCGGTACCGTACGGCGCGGGAAGACCACGCAAACAATTCCAGATGAAAATATCAGCAGGTTGGTGAAGTATGGCTAAGGAATAGCAGCTGAAAGACTGCGAGTCCCTTAGAAACGAACAATCTACGAAAATCGGTTAAAAAACCAAAATTAGAACTAGAAATTCTCAAAACAAGTATATATTCGTGTAGGACTCGATGAGACGAAACGATCAACGTATGATAACCGCTATCAGCAAGTAAGGTTCACTAAGTATACTAACTACCGAATACGAATGTATAGGAAAATGCACGCCTGAGGTAAACTTTCTAGACGTACCTACGGCGGCCCCGAAATGACAAAAACGCTTATAAGTCGAGAACCACTTGCCTCAGAGATACGACCGATGTGCCAATGGATTCGTGGCGCGACAGCGCACAATTGTGGCTAAGAAAATGCTGCAATTTTATTTGGGAAACACAAAAATTTTCAGGGAAAAGCAAATTTGGATGATTTTTACTGCACTAATAGGGGTCTGGTGATATGGGTTTGGGTTTTATCAGTACCAAATAGGCTCCGCCAGCTGCGTATAGCGACGGCGCACTCCTTGATATATGATAGGCTATTACCTCTGATAGAAAATTTTGAAAAAGACTTGAATTTATATGTATTTTTAGCTGAAAATTACTATTTTTAACTGTATGACTGTCTGTTTTATAATGAAATTTTGTTTCAGAACCACAAAAGCGGTACCGTACGGCGCGGGAAGACCACGCAAACAATTCCAGATGAAAATATCAGCAGGTTGGTGAAGTATGGCTAAGGAATAGCAGCTGAAAGACTGCGAGTCCCTTAGAAACGAACAATCTACGAAAATCGGTTAAAAAACCAAAATTAGAACTAGAAATTCTCAAAACAAGTATATATTCGTGTAGGACTCGATGAGACGAAACGATCAACGTATGATAACCGCTATCAGCAAGTAAGGTTCACTAAGTATACTAACTACCGAATACGAATGTATAGGAAAATGCACGCCTGAGGTAAACTTTCTAGACGTACCTACGGCGGCCCCGAAATGACAAAAACGCTTATAAGTCGAGAACCACTTGCCTCAGAGATACGACCGATGTGCCAATGGATTCGTGGCGCGACAGCGCACAATTGTGGCTAAGAAAATGCTGCAATTTTATTTGGGAAACACAAAAATTTTCAGGGAAAAGCAAATTTGGATGATTTTTACTGCACTAATAGGGGTCTGGTGATATGGGTTTGGGTTTTATCAGTACCAAATAGGCTCCGCCAGCTGCGTATAGCGACGGCGCACTCCTTGATATATGATAGGCTATTACCTCTGATAGAAAATTTTGAAAAAGACTTGAATTTATATGTATTTTTAGCTGAAAATTACTATTTTTAACTGTATGACTGTCTGTTTTATAATGAAATTTTGTTTCAGAACCACAAAAGCGGTACCGTACGGCGCGGGAAGACCACGCAAACAATTCCAGATGAAAATATCAGCAGGTTGGTGAAGTATGGCTAAGGAATAGCAGCTGAAAGACTGCGAGTCCCTTAGAAACGAACAATCTACGAAAATCGGTTAAAAAACCAAAATTAGAACTAGAAATTCTCAAAACAAGTATATATTCGTGTAGGACTCGATGAGACGAAACGATCAACGTATGATAACCGCTATCAGCAAGTAAGGTTCACTAAGTATACTAACTACCGAATACGAATGTATAGGAAAATGCACGCCTGAGGTAAACTTTCTAGACGTACCTACGGCGGCCCCGAAATGACAAAAACGCTTATAAGTCGAGAACCACTTGCCTCAGAGATACGACCGATGTGCCAATGGATTCGTGGCGCGACAGCGCACAATTGTGGCTAAGAAAATGCTGCAATTTTATTTGGGAAACACAAAAATTTTCAGGGAAAAGCAAATTTGGATGATTTTTACTGCACTAATAGGGGTCTGGTGATATGGGTTTGGGTTTTATCAGTACCAAATAGGCTCCGCCAGCTGCGTATAGCGACGGCGCACTCCTTGATATATGATAGGCTATTACCTCTGATAGAAAATTTTGAAAAAGACTTGAATTTATATGTATTTTTAGCTGAAAATTACTATTTTTAACTGTATGACTGTCTGTTTTATAATGAAATTTTGTTTCAGAACCACAAAAGCGGTACCGTACGGCGCGGGAAGACCACGCAAACAATTCCAGATGAAAATATCAGCAGGTTGGTGAAGTATGGCTAAGGAATAGCAGCTGAAAGACTGCGAGTCCCTTAGAAACGAACAATCTACGAAAATCGGTTAAAAAACCAAAATTAGAACTAGAAATTCTCAAAACAAGTATATATTCGTGTAGGACTCGATGAGACGAAACGATCAACGTATGATAACCGCTATCAGCAAGTAAGGTTCACTAAGTATACTAACTACCGAATACGAATGTATAGGAAAATGCACGCCTGAGGTAAACTTTCTAGACGTACCTACGGCGGCCCCGAAATGACAAAAACGCTTATAAGTCGAGAACCACTTGCCTCAGAGATACGACCGATGTGCCAATGGATTCGTGGCGCGACAGCGCACAATTGTGGCTAAGAAAATGCTGCAATTTTATTTGGGAAACACAAAAATTTTCAGGGAAAAGCAAATTTGGATGATTTTTACTGCACTAATAGGGGTCTGGTGATATGGGTTTGGGTTTTATCAGTACCAAATAGGCTCCGCCAGCTGCGTATAGCGACGGCGCACTCCTTGATATATGATAGGCTATTACCTCTGATAGAAAATTTTGAAAAAGACTTGAATTTATATGTATTTTTAGCTGAAAATTACTATTTTTAACTGTATGACTGTCTGTTTTATAATGAAATTTTGTTTCAGAACCACAAAAGCGGTACCGTACGGCGCGGGAAGACCACGCAAACAATTCCAGATGAAAATATCAGCAGGTTGGTGAAGTATGGCTAAGGAATAGCAGCTGAAAGACTGCGAGTCCCTTAGAAACGAACAATCTACGAAAATCGGTTAAAAAACCAAAATTAGAACTAGAAATTCTCAAAACAAGTATATATTCGTGTAGGACTCGATGAGACGAAACGATCAACGTATGATAACCGCTATCAGCAAGTAAGGTTCACTAAGTATACTAACTACCGAATACGAATGTATAGGAAAATGCACGCCTGAGGTAAACTTTCTAGACGTACCTACGGCGGCCCCGAAATGACAAAAACGCTTATAAGTCGAGAACCACTTGCCTCAGAGATACGACCGATGTGCCAATGGATTCGTGGCGCGACAGCGCACAATTGTGGCTAAGAAAATGCTGCAATTTTATTTGGGAAACACAAAAATTTTCAGGGAAAAGCAAATTTGGATGATTTTTACTGCACTAATAGGGGTCTGGTGATATGGGTTTGGGTTTTATCAGTACCAAATAGGCTCCGCCAGCTGCGTATAGCGACGGCGCACTCCTTGATATATGATAGGCTATTACCTCTGATAGAAAATTTTGAAAAAGACTTGAATTTATATGTATTTTTAGCTGAAAATTACTATTTTTAACTGTATGACTGTCTGTTTTATAATGAAATTTTGTTTCAGAACCACAAAAGCGGTACCGTACGGCGCGGGAAGACCACGCAAACAATTCCAGATGAAAATATCAGCAGGTTGGTGAAGTATGGCTAAGGAATAGCAGCTGAAAGACTGCGAGTCCCTTAGAAACGAACAATCTACGAAAATCGGTTAAAAAACCAAAATTAGAACTAGAAATTCTCAAAACAAGTATATATTCGTGTAGGACTCGATGAGACGAAACGATCAACGTATGATAACCGCTATCAGCAAGTAAGGTTCACTAAGTATACTAACTACCGAATACGAATGTATAGGAAAATGCACGCCTGAGGTAAACTTTCTAGACGTACCTACGGCGGCCCCGAAATGACAAAAACGCTTATAAGTCGAGAACCACTTGCCTCAGAGATACGACCGATGTGCCAATGGATTCGTGGCGCGACAGCGCACAATTGTGGCTAAGAAAATGCTGCAATTTTATTTGGGAAACACAAAAATTTTCAGGGAAAAGCAAATTTGGATGATTTTTACTGCACTAATAGGGGTCTGGTGATATGGGTTTGGGTTTTATCAGTACCAAATAGGCTCCGCCAGCTGCGTATAGCGACGGCGCACTCCTTGATATATGATAGGCTATTACCTCTGATAGAAAATTTTGAAAAAGACTTGAATTTATATGTATTTTTAGCTGAAAATTACTATTTTTAACTGTATGACTGTCTGTTTTCTAATGAAATTTTGTTTCAGAACCACAAAAGCGGTACCGTACGGCGCGGGAAGACCACGCAAACAATTCCAGATGAAAATATCAGCAGGTTGGTGAAGTATGGCTAAGGAATAGCAGCTGAAAGACTGCGAGTCCCTTAGAAACGAACAATCTACGAAAATCGGTTAAAAAACCAAAATTAGAACTAGAAATTCTCAAAACAAGTATATATTCGTGTAGGACTCGATGAGACGAAACGATCAACGTATGATAACCGCTATCAGCAAGTAAGGTTCACTAAGTATACTAACTACCGAATACGAATGTATAGGAAAATGCACGCCTGAGGTAAACTTTCTAGACGTACCTACGGCGGCCCCGAAATGACAAAAACGCTTATAAGTCGAGAACCACTTGCCTCAGAGATACGACCGATGTGCCAATGGATTCGTGGCGCGACAGCGCACAATTGTGGCTAAGAAAATGCTGCAATTTTATTTGGGAAACACAAAAATTTTCAGGGAAAAGCAAATTTGGATGATTTTTACTGCACTAATAGGGGTCTGGTGATATGGGTTTGGGTTTTATCAGTACCAAATAGGCTCCGCCAGCTGCGTATAGCGACGGCGCACTCCTTGATATATGATAGGCTATTACCTCTGATAGAAAATTTTGAAAAAGACTTGAATTTATATGTATTTTTAGCTGAAAATTACTATTTTTAACTGTATGACTGTCTGTTTTATAATGAAATTTTGTTTCAGAACCACAAAAGCGGTACCGTACGGCGCGGGAAGACCACGCAAACAATTCCAGATGAAAATATCAGCAGGTTGGTGAAGTATGGCTAAGGAATAGCAGCTGAAAGACTGCGAGTCCCTTAGAAACGAACAATCTACGAAAATCGGTTAAAAAACCAAAATTAGAACTAGAAATTCTCAAAACAAGTATATATTCGTGTAGGACTCGATGAGACGAAACGATCAACGTATGATAACCGCTATCAGCAAGTAAGGTTCACTAAGTATACTAACTACCGAATACGAATGTATAGGAAAATGCACGCCTGAGGTAAACTTTCTAGACGTACCTACGGCGGCCCCGAAATGACAAAAACGCTTATAAGTCGAGAACCACTTGCCTCAGAGATACGACCGATGTGCCAATGGATTCGTGGCGCGACAGCGCACAATTGTGGCTAAGAAAATGCTGCAATTTTATTTGGGAAACACAAAAATTTTCAGGGAAAAGCAAATTTGGATGATTTTTACTGCACTAATAGGGGTCTGGTGATATGGGTTTGGGTTTTATCAGTACCAAATAGGCTCCGCCAGCTGCGTATAGCGACGGCGCACTCCTTGATATATGATAGGCTATTACCTCTGATAGAAAATTTTGAAAAAGACTTGAATTTATATGTATTTTTAGCTGAAAATTACTATTTTTAACTGTATGACTGTCTGTTTTATAATGAAATTTTGTTTCAGAACCACAAAAGCGGTACCGTACGGCGCGGGAAGACCACGCAAACAATTCCAGATGAAAATATCAGCAGGTTGGTGAAGTATGGCTAAGGAATAGCAGCTGAAAGACTGCGAGTCCCTTAGAAACGAACAATCTACGAAAATCGGTTAAAAAACCAAAATTAGAACTAGAAATTCTCAAAACAAGTATATATTCGTGTAGGACTCGATGAGACGAAACGATCAACGTATGATAACCGCTATCAGCAAGTAAGGTTCACTAAGTATACTAACTACCGAATACGAATGTATAGGAAAATGCACGCCTGAGGTAAACTTTCTAGACGTACCTACGGCGGCCCCGAAATGACAAAAACGCTTATAAGTCGAGAACCACTTGCCTCAGAGATACGACCGATGTGCCAATGGATTCGTGGCGCGACAGCGCACAATTGTGGCTAAGAAAATGCTGCAATTTTATTTGGGAAACACAAAAATTTTCAGGGAAAAGCAAATTTGGATGATTTTTACTGCACTAATAGGGGTCTGGTGATATGGGTTTGGGTTTTATCAGTACCAAATAGGCTCCGCCAGCTGCGTATAGCGACGGCGCACTCCTTGATATATGATAGGCTATTACCTCTGATAGAAAATTTTGAAAAAGACTTGAATTTATATGTATTTTTAGCTGAAAATTACTATTTTTAACTGTATGACTGTCTGTTTTATAATGAAATTTTGTTTCAGAACCACAAAAGCGGTACCGTACGGCGCGGGAAGACCACGCAAACAATTCCAGATGAAAATATCAGCAGGTTGGTGAAGTATGGCTAAGGAATAGCAGCTGAAAGACTGCGAGTCCCTTAGAAACGAACAATCTACGAAAATCGGTTAAAAAACCAAAATTAGAACTAGAAATTCTCAAAACAAGTATATATTCGTGTAGGACTCGATGAGACGAAACGATCAACGTATGATAACCGCTATCAGCAAGTAAGGTTCACTAAGTATACTAACTACCGAATACGAATGTATAGGAAAATGCACGCCTGAGGTAAACTTTCTAGACGTACCTACGGCGGCCCCGAAATGACAAAAACGCTTATAAGTCGAGAACCACTTGCCTCAGAGATACGACCGATGTGCCAATGGATTCGTGGCGCGACAGCGCACAATTGTGGCTAAGAAAATGCTGCAATTTTATTTGGGAAACACAAAAATTTTCAGGGAAAAGCAAATTTGGATGATTTTTACTGCACTAATAGGGGTCTGGTGATATGGGTTTGGGTTTTATCAGTACCAAATAGGCTCCGCCAGCTGCGTATAGCGACGGCGCACTCCTTGATATATGATAGGCTATTACCTCTGATAGAAAATTTTGAAAAAGACTTGAATTTATATGTATTTTTAGCTGAAAATTACTATTTTTAACTGTATGACTGTCTGTTTTATAATGAAATTTTGTTTCAGAACCACAAAAGCGGTACCGTACGGCGCGGGAAGACCACGCAAACAATTCCAGATGAAAATATCAGCAGGTTGGTGAAGTATGGCTAAGGAATAGCAGCTGAAAGACTGCGAGTCCCTTAGAAACGAACAATCTACGAAAATCGGTTAAAAAACCAAAATTAGAACTAGAAATTCTCAAAACAAGTATATATTCGTGTAGGACTCGATGAGACGAAACGATCAACGTATGATAACCGCTATCAGCAAGTAAGGTTCACTAAGTATACTAACTACCGAATACGAATGTATAGGAAAATGCACGCCTGAGGTAAACTTTCTAGACGTACCTACGGCGGCCCCGAAATGACAAAAACGCTTATAAGTCGAGAACCACTTGCCTCAGAGATACGACCGATGTGCCAATGGATTCGTGGCGCGACAGCGCACAATTGTGGCTAAGAAAATGCTGCAATTTTATTTGGGAAACACAAAAATTTTCAGGGAAAAGCAAATTTGGATGATTTTTACTGCACTAATAGGGGTCTGGTGATATGGGTTTGGGTTTTATCAGTACCAAATAGGCTCCGCCAGCTGCGTATAGCGACGGCGCACTCCTTGATATATGATAGGCTATTACCTCTGATAGAAAATTTTGAAAAAGACTTGAATTTATATGTATTTTTAGCTGAAAATTACTATTTTTAACTGTATGACTGTCTGTTTTATAATGAAATTTTGTTTCAGAACCACAAAAGCGGTACCGTACGGCGCGGGAAGACCACGCAAACAATTCCAGATGAAAATATCAGCAGGTTGGTGAAGTATGGCTAAGGAATAGCAGCTGAAAGACTGCGAGTCCCTTAGAAACGAACAATCTACGAAAATCGGTTAAAAAACCAAAATTAGAACTAGAAATTCTCAAAACAAGTATATATTCGTGTAGGACTCGATGAGACGAAACGATCAACGTATGATAACCGCTATCAGCAAGTAAGGTTCACTAAGTATACTAACTACCGAATACGAATGTATAGGAAAATGCACGCCTGAGGTAAACTTTCTAGACGTACCTACGGCGGCCCCGAAATGACAAAAACGCTTATAAGTCGAGAACCACTTGCCTCAGAGATACGACCGATGTGCCAATGGATTCGTGGCGCGACAGCGCACAATTGTGGCTAAGAAAATGCTGCAATTTTATTTGGGAAACACAAAAATTTTCAGGGAAAAGCAAATTTGGATGATTTTTACTGCACTAATAGGGGTCTGGTGATATGGGTTTGGGTTTTATCAGTACCAAATAGGCTCCGCCAGCTGCGTATAGCGACGGCGCACTCCTTGATATATGATAGGCTATTACCTCTGATAGAAAATTTTGAAAAAGACTTGAATTTATATGTATTTTTAGCTGAAAATTACTATTTTTAACTGTATGACTGTCTGTTTTATAATGAAATTTTGTTTCAGAACCACAAAAGCGGTACCGTACGGCGCGGGAAGACCACGCAAACAATTCCAGATGAAAATATCAGCAGGTTGGTGAAGTATGGCTAAGGAATAGCAGCTGAAAGACTGCGAGTCCCTTAGAAACGAACAATCTACGAAAATCGGTTAAAAAACCAAAATTAGAACTAGAAATTCTCAAAACAAGTATATATTCGTGTAGGACTCGATGAGACGAAACGATCAACGTATGATAACCGCTATCAGCAAGTAAGGTTCACTAAGTATACTAACTACCGAATACGAATGTATAGGAAAATGCACGCCTGAGGTAAACTTTCTAGACGTACCTACGGCGGCCCCGAAATGACAAAAACGCTTATAAGTCGAGAACCACTTGCCTCAGAGATACGACCGATGTGCCAATGGATTCGTGGCGCGACAGCGCACAATTGTGGCTAAGAAAATGCTGCAATTTTATTTGGGAAACACAAAAATTTTCAGGGAAAAGCAAATTTGGATGATTTTTACTGCACTAATAGGGGTCTGGTGATATGGGTTTGGGTTTTATCAGTACCAAATAGGCTCCGCCAGCTGCGTATAGCGACGGCGCACTCCTTGATATATGATAGGCTATTACCTCTGATAGAAAATTTTGAAAAAGACTTGAATTTATATGTATTTTTAGCTGAAAATTACTATTTTTAACTGTATGACTGTCTGTTTTATAATGAAATTTTGTTTCAGAACCACAAAAGCGGTACCGTACGGCGCGGGAAGACCACGCAAACAATTCCAGATGAAAATATCAGCAGGTTGGTGAAGTATGGCTAAGGAATAGCAGCTGAAAGACTGCGAGTCCCTTAGAAACGAACAATCTACGAAAATCGGTTAAAAAACCAAAATTAGAACTAGAAATTCTCAAAACAAGTATATATTCGTGTAGGACTCGATGAGACGAAACGATCAACGTATGATAACCGCTATCAGCAAGTAAGGTTCACTAAGTATACTAACTACCGAATACGAATGTATAGGAAAATGCACGCCTGAGGTAAACTTTCTAGACGTACCTACGGCGGCCCCGAAATGACAAAAACGCTTATAAGTCGAGAACCACTTGCCTCAGAGATACGACCGATGTGCCAATGGATTTGTGGCGCGACAGCGCACAATTGTGGCTAAGAAAATGCTGCAATTTTATTTGGGAAACACAAAAATTTTCAGGGAAAAGCAAATTTGGATGATTTTTACTGCACTAATAGGGGTCTGGTGATATGGGTTTGGGTTTTATCAGTACCAAATAGGCTCCGCCAGCTGCGTATAGCGACGGCGCACTCCTTGATATATGATAGGCTATTACCTCTGATAGAAAATTTTGAAAAAGACTTGAATTTATATGTATTTTTAGCTGAAAATTACTATTTTTAACTGTATGACTGTCTGTTTTATAATGAAATTTTGTTTCAGAACCACAAAAGCGGTACCGTACGGCGCGGGAAGACCACGCAAACAATTCCAGATGAAAATATCAGCAGGTTGGTGAAGTATGGCTAAGGAATAGCAGCTGAAAGACTGCGAGTCCCTTAGAAACGAACAATCTACGAAAATCGGTTAAAAAACCAAAATTAGAACTAGAAATTCTCAAAACAAGTATATATTCGTGTAGGACTCGATGAGACGAAACGATCAACGTATGATAACCGCTATCAGCAAGTAAGGTTCACTAAGTATACTAACTACCGAATACGAATGTATAGGAAAATGCACGCCTGAGGTAAACTTTCTAGACGTACCTACGGCGGCCCCGAAATGACAAAAACGCTTATAAGTCGAGAACCACTTGCCTCAGAGATACGACCGATGTGCCAATGGATTCGTGGCGCGACAGCGCACAATTGTGGCTAAGAAAATGCTGCAATTTTATTTGGGAAACACAAAAATTTTCAGGGAAAAGCAAATTTGGATGATTTTTACTGCACTAATAGGGGTCTGGTGATATGGGTTTGGGTTTTATCAGTACCAAATAGGCTCCGCCAGCTGCGTATAGCGACGGCGCACTCCTTGATATATGATAGGCTATTACCTCTGATAGAAAATTTTGAAAAAGACTTGAATTTATATGTATTTTTAGCTGAAAATTACTATTTTTAACTGTATGACTGTCTGTTTTATAATGAAATTTTGTTTCAGAACCACAAAAGCGGTACCGTACGGCGCGGGAAGACCACGCAAACAATTCCAGATGAAAATATCAGCAGGTTGGTGAAGTATGGCTAAGGAATAGCAGCTGAAAGACTGCGAGTCCCTTAGAAACGAACAATCTACGAAAATCGGTTAAAAAACCAAAATTAGAACTAGAAATTCTCAAAACAAGTATATATTCGTGTAGGACTCGATGAGACGAAACGATCAACGTATGATAACCGCTATCAGCAAGTAAGGTTCACTAAGTATACTAACTACCGAATACGAATGTATAGGAAAATGCACGCCTGAGGTAAACTTTCTAGACGTACCTACGGCGGCCCCGAAATGACAAAAACGCTTATAAGTCGAGAACCACTTGCCTCAGAGATACGACCGATGTGCCAATGGATTCGTGGCGCGACAGCGCACAATTGTGGCTAAGAAAATGCTGCAATTTTATTTGGGAAACACAAAAATTTTCAGGGAAAAGCAAATTTGGATGATTTTTACTGCACTAATAGGGGTCTGGTGATATGGGTTTGGGTTTTATCAGTACCAAATAGGCTCCGCCAGCTGCGTATAGCGACGGCGCACTCCTTGATATATGATAGGCTATTACCTCTGATAGAAAATTTTGAAAAAGACTTGAATTTATATGTATTTTTAGCTGAAAATTACTATTTTTAACTGTATGACTGTCTGTTTTATAATGAAATTTTGTTTCAGAACCACAAAAGCGGTACCGTACGGCGCGGGAAGACCACGCAAACAATTCCAGATGAAAATATCAGCAGGTTGGTGAAGTATGGCTAAGGAATAGCAGCTGAAAGACTGCGAGTCCCTTAGAAACGAACAATCTACGAAAATCGGTTAAAAAACCAAAATTAGAACTAGAAATTCTCAAAACAAGTATATATTCGTGTAGGACTCGATGAGACGAAACGATCAACGTATGATAACCGCTATCAGCAAGTAAGGTTCACTAAGTATACTAACTACCGAATACGAATGTATAGGAAAATGCACGCCTGAGGTAAACTTTCTAGACGTACCTACGGCGGCCCCGAAATGACAAAAACGCTTATAAGTCGAGAACCACTTGCCTCAGAGATACGACCGATGTGCCAATGGATTCGTGGCGCGACAGCGCACAATTGTGGCTAAGAAAATGCTGCAATTTTATTTGGGAAACACAAAAATTTTCAGGGAAAAGCAAATTTGGATGATTTTTACTGCACTAATAGGGGTCTGGTGATATGGGTTTGGGTTTTATCAGTACCAAATAGGCTCCGCCAGCTGCGTATAGCGACGGCGCACTCCTTGATATATGATAGGCTATTACCTCTGATAGAAAATTTTGAAAAAGACTTGAATTTATATGTATTTTTAGCTGAAAATTACTATTTTTAACTGTATGACTGTCTGTTTTATAATGAAATTTTGTTTCAGAACCACAAAAGCGGTACCGTACGGCGCGGGAAGACCACGCAAACAATTCCAGATGAAAATATCAGCAGGTTGGTGAAGTATGGCTAAGGAATAGCAGCTGAAAGACTGCGAGTCCCTTAGAAACGAACAATCTACGAAAATCGGTTAAAAAACCAAAATTAGAACTAGAAATTCTCAAAACAAGTATATATTCGTGTAGGACTCGATGAGACGAAACGATCAACGTATGATAACCGCTATCAGCAAGTAAGGTTCACTAAGTATACTAACTACCGAATACGAATGTATAGGAAAATGCACGCCTGAGGTAAACTTTCTAGACGTACCTACGGCGGCCCCGAAATGACAAAAACGCTTATAAGTCGAGAACCACTTGCCTCAGAGATACGACCGATGTGCCAATGGATTCGTGGCGCGACAGCGCACAATTGTGGCTAAGAAAATGCTGCAATTTTATTTGGGAAACACAAAAATTTTCAGGGAAAAGCAAATTTGGATGATTTTTACTGCACTAATAGGGGTCTGGTGATATGGGTTTGGGTTTTATCAGTACCAAATAGGCTCCGCCAGCTGCGTATAGCGACGGCGCACTCCTTGATATATGATAGGCTATTACCTCTGATAGAAAATTTTGAAAAAGACTTGAATTTATATGTATTTTTAGCTGAAAATTACTATTTTTAACTGTATGACTGTCTGTTTTATAATGAAATTTTGTTTCAGAACCACAAAAGCGGTACCGTACGGCGCGGGAAGACCACGCAAACAATTCCAGATGAAAATATCAGCAGGTTGGTGAAGTATGGCTAAGGAATAGCAGCTGAAAGACTGCGAGTCCCTTAGAAACGAACAATCTACGAAAATCGGTTAAAAAACCAAAATTAGAACTAGAAATTCTCAAAACAAGTATATATTCGTGTAGGACTCGATGAGACGAAACGATCAACGTATGATAACCGCTATCAGCAAGTAAGGTTCACTAAGTATACTAACTACCGAATACGAATGTATAGGAAAATGCACGCCTGAGGTAAACTTTCTAGACGTACCTACGGCGGCCCCGAAATGACAAAAACGCTTATAAGTCGAGAACCACTTGCCTCAGAGATACGACCGATGTGCCAATGGATTCGTGGCGCGACAGCGCACAATTGTGGCTAAGAAAATGCTGCAATTTTATTTGGGAAACACAAAAATTTTCAGGGAAAAGCAAATTTGGATGATTTTTACTGCACTAATAGGGGTCTGGTGATATGGGTTTGGGTTTTATCAGTACCAAATAGGCTCCGCCAGCTGCGTATAGCGACGGCGCACTCCTTGATATATGATAGGCTATTACCTCTGATAGAAAATTTTGAAAAAGACTTGAATTTATATGTATTTTTAGCTGAAAATTACTATTTTTAACTGTATGACTGTCTGTTTTATAATGAAATTTTGTTTCAGAACCACAAAAGCGGTACCGTACGGCGCGGGAAGACCACGCAAACAATTCCAGATGAAAATATCAGCAGGTTGGTGAAGTATGGCTAAGGAATAGCAGCTGAAAGACTGCGAGTCCCTTAGAAACGAACAATCTACGAAAATCGGTTAAAAAACCAAAATTAGAACTAGAAATTCTCAAAACAAGTATATATTCGTGTAGGACTCGATGAGACGAAACGATCAACGTATGATAACCGCTATCAGCAAGTAAGGTTCACTAAGTATACTAACTACCGAATACGAATGTATAGGAAAATGCACGCCTGAGGTAAACTTTCTAGACGTACCTACGGCGGCCCCGAAATGACAAAAACGCTTATAAGTCGAGAACCACTTGCCTCAGAGATACGACCGATGTGCCAATGGATTCGTGGCGCGACAGCGCACAATTGTGGCTAAGAAAATGCTGCAATTTTATTTGGGAAACACAAAAATTTTCAGGGAAAAGCAAATTTGGATGATTTTTACTGCACTAATAGGGGTCTGGTGATATGGGTTTGGGTTTTATCAGTACCAAATAGGCTCCGCCAGCTGCGTATAGCGACGGCGCACTCCTTGATATATGATAGGCTATTACCTCTGATAGAAAATTTTGAAAAAGACTTGAATTTATATGTATTTTTAGCTGAAAATTACTATTTTTAACTGTATGACTGTCTGTTTTATAATGAAATTTTGTTTCAGAACCACAAAAGCGGTACCGTACGGCGCGGGAAGACCACGCAAACAATTCCAGATGAAAATATCAGCAGGTTGGTGAAGTATGGCTAAGGAATAGCAGCTGAAAGACTGCGAGTCCCTTAGAAACGAACAATCTACGAAAATCGGTTAAAAAACCAAAATTAGAACTAGAAATTCTCAAAACAAGTATATATTCGTGTAGGACTCGATGAGACGAAACGATCAACGTATGATAACCGCTATCAGCAAGTAAGGTTCACTAAGTATACTAACTACCGAATACGAATGTATAGGAAAATGCACGCCTGAGGTAAACTTTCTAGACGTACCTACGGCGGCCCCGAAATGACAAAAACGCTTATAAGTCGAGAACCACTTGCCTCAGAGATACGACCGATGTGCCAATGGATTCGTGGCGCGACAGCGCACAATTGTGGCTAAGAAAATGCTGCAATTTTATTTGGGAAACACAAAAATTTTCAGGGAAAAGCAAATTTGGATGATTTTTACTGCACTAATAGGGGTCTGGTGATATGGGTTTGGGTTTTATCAGTACCAAATAGGCTCCGCCAGCTGCGTATAGCGACGGCGCACTCCTTGATATATGATAGGCTATTACCTCTGATAGAAAATTTTGAAAAAGACTTGAATTTATATGTATTTTTAGCTGAAAATTACTATTTTTAACTGTATGACTGTCTGTTTTATAATGAAATTTTGTTTCAGAACCACAAAAGCGGTACCGTACGGCGCGGGAAGACCACGCAAACAATTCCAGATGAAAATATCAGCAGGTTGGTGAAGTATGGCTAAGGAATAGCAGCTGAAAGACTGCGAGTCCCTTAGAAACGAACAATCTACGAAAATCGGTTAAAAAACCAAAATTAGAACTAGAAATTCTCAAAACAAGTATATATTCGTGTAGGACTCGATGAGACGAAACGATCAACGTATGATAACCGCTATCAGCAAGTAAGGTTCACTAAGTATACTAACTACCGAATACGAATGTATAGGAAAATGCACGCCTGAGGTAAACTTTCTAGACGTACCTACGGCGGCCCCGAAATGACAAAAACGCTTATAAGTCGAGAACCACTTGCCTCAGAGATACGACCGATGTGCCAATGGATTCGTGGCGCGACAGCGCACAATTGTGGCTAAGAAAATGCTGCAATTTTATTTGGGAAACACAAAAATTTTCAGGGAAAAGCAAATTTGGATGATTTTTACTGCACTAATAGGGGTCTGGTGATATGGGTTTGGGTTTTATCAGTACCAAATAGGCTCCGCCAGCTGCGTATAGCGACGGCGCACTCCTTGATATATGATAGGCTATTACCTCTGATAGAAAATTTTGAAAAAGACTTGAATTTATATGTATTTTTAGCTGAAAATTACTATTTTTAACTGTATGACTGTCTGTTTTATAATGAAATTTTGTTTCAGAACCACAAAAGCGGTACCGTACGGCGCGGGAAGACCACGCAAACAATTCCAGATGAAAATATCAGCAGGTTGGTGAAGTATGGCTAAGGAATAGCAGCTGAAAGACTGCGAGTCCCTTAGAAACGAACAATCTACGAAAATCGGTTAAAAAACCAAAATTAGAACTAGAAATTCTCAAAACAAGTATATATTCGTGTAGGACTCGATGAGACGAAACGATCAACGTATGATAACCGCTATCAGCAAGTAAGGTTCACTAAGTATACTAACTACCGAATACGAATGTATAGGAAAATGCACGCCTGAGGTAAACTTTCTAGACGTACCTACGGCGGCCCCGAAATGACAAAAACGCTTATAAGTCGAGAACCACTTGCCTCAGAGATACGACCGATGTGCCAATGGATTCGTGGCGCGACAGCGCACAATTGTGGCTAAGAAAATGCTGCAATTTTATTTGGGAAACACAAAAATTTTCAGGGAAAAGCAAATTTGGATGATTTTTACTGCACTAATAGGGGTCTGGTGATATGGGTTTGGGTTTTATCAGTACCAAATAGGCTCCGCCAGCTGCGTATAGCGACGGCGCACTCCTTGATATATGATAGGCTATTACCTCTGATAGAAAATTTTGAAAAAGACTTGAATTTATATGTATTTTTAGCTGAAAATTACTATTTTTAACTGTATGACTGTCTGTTTTATAATGAAATTTTGTTTCAGAACCACAAAAGCGGTACCGTACGGCGCGGGAAGACCACGCAAACAATTCCAGATGAAAATATCAGCAGGTTGGTGAAGTATGGCTAAGGAATAGCAGCTGAAAGACTGCGAGTCCCTTAGAAACGAACAATCTACGAAAATCGGTTAAAAAACCAAAATTAGAACTAGAAATTCTCAAAACAAGTATATATTCGTGTAGGACTCGATGAGACGAAACGATCAACGTATGATAACCGCTATCAGCAAGTAAGGTTCACTAAGTATACTAACTACCGAATACGAATGTATAGGAAAATGCACGCCTGAGGTAAACTTTCTAGACGTACCTACGGCGGCCCCGAAATGACAAAAACGCTTATAAGTCGAGAACCACTTGCCTCAGAGATACGACCGATGTGCCAATGGATTCGTGGCGCGACAGCGCACAATTGTGGCTAAGAAAATGCTGCAATTTTATTTGGGAAACACAAAAATTTTCAGGGAAAAGCAAATTTGGATGATTTTTACTGCACTAATAGGGGTCTGGTGATATGGGTTTGGGTTTTATCAGTACCAAATAGGCTCCGCCAGCTGCGTATAGCGACGGCGCACTCCTTGATATATGATAGGCTATTACCTCTGATAGAAAATTTTGAAAAAGACTTGAATTTATATGTATTTTTAGCTGAAAATTACTATTTTTAACTGTATGACTGTCTGTTTTATAATGAAATTTTGTTTCAGAACCACAAAAGCGGTACCGTACGGCGCGGGAAGACCACGCAAACAATTCCAGATGAAAATATCAGCAGGTTGGTGAAGTATGGCTAAGGAATAGCAGCTGAAAGACTGCGAGTCCCTTAGAAACGAACAATCTACGAAAATCGGTTAAAAAACCAAAATTAGAACTAGAAATTCTCAAAACAAGTATATATTCGTGTAGGACTCGATGAGACGAAACGATCAACGTATGATAACCGCTATCAGCAAGTAAGGTTCACTAAGTATACTAACTACCGAATACGAATGTATAGGAAAATGCACGCCTGAGGTAAACTTTCTAGACGTACCTACGGCGGCCCCGAAATGACAAAAACGCTTATAAGTCGAGAACCACTTGCCTCAGAGATACGACCGATGTGCCAATGGATTCGTGGCGCGACAGCGCACAATTGTGGCTAAGAAAATGCTGCAATTTTATTTGGGAAACACAAAAATTTTCAGGGAAAAGCAAATTTGGATGATTTTTACTGCACTAATAGGGGTCTGGTGATATGGGTTTGGGTTTTATCAGTACCAAATAGGCTCCGCCAGCTGCGTATAGCGACGGCGCACTCCTTGATATATGATAGGCTATTACCTCTGATAGAAAATTTTGAAAAAGACTTGAATTTATATGTATTTTTAGCTGAAAATTACTATTTTTAACTGTATGACTGTCTGTTTTATAATGAAATTTTGTTTCAGAACCACAAAAGCGGTACCGTACGGCGCGGGAAGACCACGCAAACAATTCCAGATGAAAATATCAGCAGGTTGGTGAAGTATGGCTAAGGAATAGCAGCTGAAAGACTGCGAGTCCCTTAGAAACGAACAATCTACGAAAATCGGTTAAAAAACCAAAATTAGAACTAGAAATTCTCAAAACAAGTATATATTCGTGTAGGACTCGATGAGACGAAACGATCAACGTATGATAACCGCTATCAGCAAGTAAGGTTCACTAAGTATACTAACTACCGAATACGAATGTATAGGAAAATGCACGCCTGAGGTAAACTTTCTAGACGTACCTACGGCGGCCCCGAAATGACAAAAACGCTTATAAGTCGAGAACCACTTGCCTCAGAGATACGACCGATGTGCCAATGGATTCGTGGCGCGACAGCGCACAATTGTGGCTAAGAAAATGCTGCAATTTTATTTGGGAAACACAAAAATTTTCAGGGAAAAGCAAATTTGGATGATTTTTACTGCACTAATAGGGGTCTGGTGATATGGGTTTGGGTTTTATCAGTACCAAATAGGCTCCGCCAGCTGCGTATAGCGACGGCGCACTCCTTGATATATGATAGGCTATTACCTCTGATAGAAAATTTTGAAAAAGACTTGAATTTATATGTATTTTTAGCTGAAAATTACTATTTTTAACTGTATGACTGTCTGTTTTATAATGAAATTTTGTTTCAGAACCACAAAAGCGGTACCGTACGGCGCGGGAAGACCACGCAAACAATTCCAGATGAAAATATCAGCAGGTTGGTGAAGTATGGCTAAGGAATAGCAGCTGAAAGACTGCGAGTCCCTTAGAAACGAACAATCTACGAAAATCGGTTAAAAAACCAAAATTAGAACTAGAAATTCTCAAAACAAGTATATATTCGTGTAGGACTCGATGAGACGAAACGATCAACGTATGATAACCGCTATCAGCAAGTAAGGTTCACTAAGTATACTAACTACCGAATACGAATGTATAGGAAAATGCACGCCTGAGGTAAACTTTCTAGACGTACCTACGGCGGCCCCGAAATGACAAAAACGCTTATAAGTCGAGAACCACTTGCCTCAGAGATACGACCGATGTGCCAATGGATTCGTGGCGCGACAGCGCACAATTGTGGCTAAGAAAATGCTGCAATTTTATTTGGGAAACACAAAAATTTTCAGGGAAAAGCAAATTTGGATGATTTTTACTGCACTAATAGGGGTCTGGTGATATGGGTTTGGGTTTTATCAGTACCAAATAGGCTCCGCCAGCTGCGTATAGCGACGGCGCACTCCTTGATATATGATAGGCTATTACCTCTGATAGAAAATTTTGAAAAAGACTTGAATTTATATGTATTTTTAGCTGAAAATTACTATTTTTAACTGTATGACTGTCTGTTTTATAATGAAATTTTGTTTCAGAACCACAAAAGCGGTACCGTACGGCGCGGGAAGACCACGCAAACAATTCCAGATGAAAATATCAGCAGGTTGGTGAAGTATGGCTAAGGAATAGCAGCTGAAAGACTGCGAGTCCCTTAGAAACGAACAATCTACGAAAATCGGTTAAAAAACCAAAATTAGAACTAGAAATTCTCAAAACAAGTATATATTCGTGTAGGACTCGATGAGACGAAACGATCAACGTATGATAACCGCTATCAGCAAGTAAGGTTCACTAAGTATACTAACTACCGAATACGAATGTATAGGAAAATGCACGCCTGAGGTAAACTTTCTAGACGTACCTACGGCGGCCCCGAAATGACAAAAACGCTTATAAGTCGAGAACCACTTGCCTCAGAGATACGACCGATGTGCCAATGGATTCGTGGCGCGACAGCGCACAATTGTGGCTAAGAAAATGCTGCAATTTTATTTGGGAAACACAAAAATTTTCAGGGAAAAGCAAATTTGGATGATTTTTACTGCACTAATAGGGGTCTGGTGATATGGGTTTGGGTTTTATCAGTACCAAATAGGCTCCGCCAGCTGCGTATAGCGACGGCGCACTCCTTGATATATGATAGGCTATTACCTCTGATAGAAAATTTTGAAAAAGACTTGAATTTATATGTATTTTTAGCTGAAAATTACTATTTTTAACTGTATGACTGTCTGTTTTATAATGAAATTTTGTTTCAGAACCACAAAAGCGGTACCGTACGGCGCGGGAAGACCACGCAAACAATTCCAGATGAAAATATCAGCAGGTTGGTGAAGTATGGCTAAGGAATAGCAGCTGAAAGACTGCGAGTCCCTTAGAAACGAACAATCTACGAAAATCGGTTAAAAAACCAAAATTAGAACTAGAAATTCTCAAAACAAGTATATATTCGTGTAGGACTCGATGAGACGAAACGATCAACGTATGATAACCGCTATCAGCAAGTAAGGTTCACTAAGTATACTAACTACCGAATACGAATGTATAGGAAAATGCACGCCTGAGGTAAACTTTCTAGACGTACCTACGGCGGCCCCGAAATGACAAAAACGCTTATAAGTCGAGAACCACTTGCCTCAGAGATACGACCGATGTGCCAATGGATTCGTGGCGCGACAGCGCACAATTGTGGCTAAGAAAATGCTGCAATTTTATTTGGGAAACACAAAAATTTTCAGGGAAAAGCAAATTTGGATGATTTTTACTGCACTAATAGGGGTCTGGTGATATGGGTTTGGGTTTTATCAGTACCAAATAGGCTCCGCCAGCTGCGTATAGCGACGGCGCACTCCTTGATATATGATAGGCTATTACCTCTGATAGAAAATTTTGAAAAAGACTTGAATTTATATGTATTTTTAGCTGAAAATTACTATTTTTAACTGTATGACTGTCTGTTTTATAATGAAATTTTGTTTCAGAACCACAAAAGCGGTACCGTACGGCGCGGGAAGACCACGCAAACAATTCCAGATGAAAATATCAGCAGGTTGGTGAAGTATGGCTAAGGAATAGCAGCTGAAAGACTGCGAGTCCCTTAGAAACGAACAATCTACGAAAATCGGTTAAAAAACCAAAATTAGAACTAGAAATTCTCAAAACAAGTATATATTCGTGTAGGACTCGATGAGACGAAACGATCAACGTATGATAACCGCTATCAGCAAGTAAGGTTCACTAAGTATACTAACTACCGAATACGAATGTATAGGAAAATGCACGCCTGAGGTAAACTTTCTAGACGTACCTACGGCGGCCCCGAAATGACAAAAACGCTTATAAGTCGAGAACCACTTGCCTCAGAGATACGACCGATGTGCCAATGGATTCGTGGCGCGACAGCGCACAATTGTGGCTAAGAAAATGCTGCAATTTTATTTGGGAAACACAAAAATTTTCAGGGAAAAGCAAATTTGGATGATTTTTACTGCACTAATAGGGGTCTGGTGATATGGGTTTGGGTTTTATCAGTACCAAATAGGCTCCGCCAGCTGCGTATAGCGACGGCGCACTCCTTGATATATGATAGGCTATTACCTCTGATAGAAAATTTTGAAAAAGACTTGAATTTATATGTATTTTTAGCTGAAAATTACTATTTTTAACTGTATGACTGTCTGTTTTATAATGAAATTTTGTTTCAGAACCACAAAAGCGGTACCGTACGGCGCGGGAAGACCACGCAAACAATTCCAGATGAAAATATCAGCAGGTTGGTGAAGTATGGCTAAGGAATAGCAGCTGAAAGACTGCGAGTCCCTTAGAAACGAACAATCTACGAAAATCGGTTAAAAAACCAAAATTAGAACTAGAAATTCTCAAAACAAGTATATATTCGTGTAGGACTCGATGAGACGAAACGATCAACGTATGATAACCGCTATCAGCAAGTAAGGTTCACTAAGTATACTAACTACCGAATACGAATGTATAGGAAAATGCACGCCTGAGGTAAACTTTCTAGACGTACCTACGGCGGCCCCGAAATGACAAAAACGCTTATAAGTCGAGAACCACTTGCCTCAGAGATACGACCGATGTGCCAATGGATTCGTGGCGCGACAGCGCACAATTGTGGCTAAGAAAATGCTGCAATTTTATTTGGGAAACACAAAAATTTTCAGGGAAAAGCAAATTTGGATGATTTTTACTGCACTAATAGGGGTCTGGTGATATGGGTTTGGGTTTTATCAGTACCAAATAGGCTCCGCCAGCTGCGTATAGCGACGGCGCACTCCTTGATATATGATAGGCTATTACCTCTGATAGAAAATTTTGAAAAAGACTTGAATTTATATGTATTTTTAGCTGAAAATTACTATTTTTAACTGTATGACTGTCTGTTTTATAATGAAATTTTGTTTCAGAACCACAAAAGCGGTACCGTACGGCGCGGGAAGACCACGCAAACAATTCCAGATGAAAATATCAGCAGGTTGGTGAAGTATGGCTAAGGAATAGCAGCTGAAAGACTGCGAGTCCCTTAGAAACGAACAATCTACGAAAATCGGTTAAAAAACCAAAATTAGAACTAGAAATTCTCAAAACAAGTATATATTCGTGTAGGACTCGATGAGACGAAACGATCAACGTATGATAACCGCTATCAGCAAGTAAGGTTCACTAAGTATACTAACTACCGAATACGAATGTATAGGAAAATGCACGCCTGAGGTAAACTTTCTAGACGTACCTACGGCGGCCCCGAAATGACAAAAACGCTTATAAGTCGAGAACCACTTGCCTCAGAGATACGACCGATGTGCCAATGGATTCGTGGCGCGACAGCGCACAATTGTGGCTAAGAAAATGCTGCAATTTTATTTGGGAAACACAAAAATTTTCAGGGAAAAGCAAATTTGGATGATTTTTACTGCACTAATAGGGGTCTGGTGATATGGGTTTGGGTTTTATCAGTACCAAATAGGCTCCGCCAGCTGCGTATAGCGACGGCGCACTCCTTGATATATGATAGGCTATTACCTCTGATAGAAAATTTTGAAAAAGACTTGAATTTATATGTATTTTTAGCTGAAAATTACTATTTTTAACTGTATGACTGTCTGTTTTATAATGAAATTTTGTTTCAGAACCACAAAAGCGGTACCGTACGGCGCGGGAAGACCACGCAAACAATTCCAGATGAAAATATCAGCAGGTTGGTGAAGTATGGCTAAGGAATAGCAGCTGAAAGACTGCGAGTCCCTTAGAAACGAACAATCTACGAAAATCGGTTAAAAAACCAAAATTAGAACTAGAAATTCTCAAAACAAGTATATATTCGTGTAGGACTCGATGAGACGAAACGATCAACGTATGATAACCGCTATCAGCAAGTAAGGTTCACTAAGTATACTAACTACCGAATACGAATGTATAGGAAAATGCACGCCTGAGGTAAACTTTCTAGACGTACCTACGGCGGCCCCGAAATGACAAAAACGCTTATAAGTCGAGAACCACTTGCCTCAGAGATACGACCGATGTGCCAATGGATTCGTGGCGCGACAGCGCACAATTGTGGCTAAGAAAATGCTGCAATTTTATTTGGGAAACACAAAAATTTTCAGGGAAAAGCAAATTTGGATGATTTTTACTGCACTAATAGGGGTCTGGTGATATGGGTTTGGGTTTTATCAGTACCAAATAGGCTCCGCCAGCTGCGTATAGCGACGGCGCACTCCTTGATATATGATAGGCTATTACCTCTGATAGAAAATTTTGAAAAAGACTTGAATTTATATGTATTTTTAGCTGAAAATTACTATTTTTAACTGTATGACTGTCTGTTTTATAATGAAATTTTGTTTCAGAACCACAAAAGCGGTACCGTACGGCGCGGGAAGACCACGCAAACAATTCCAGATGAAAATATCAGCAGGTTGGTGAAGTATGGCTAAGGAATAGCAGCTGAAAGACTGCGAGTCCCTTAGAAACGAACAATCTACGAAAATCGGTTAAAAAACCAAAATTAGAACTAGAAATTCTCAAAACAAGTATATATTCGTGTAGGACTCGATGAGACGAAACGATCAACGTATGATAACCGCTATCAGCAAGTAAGGTTCACTAAGTATACTAACTACCGAATACGAATGTATAGGAAAATGCACGCCTGAGGTAAACTTTCTAGACGTACCTACGGCGGCCCCGAAATGACAAAAACGCTTATAAGTCGAGAACCACTTGCCTCAGAGATACGACCGATGTACCAATGGATTCGTGGCGCGACAGCGCACAATTGTGGCTAAGAAAATGCTGCAATTTTATTTGGGAAACACAAAAATTTTCAGGGAAAAGCAAATTTGGATGATTTTTACTGCACTAATAGGGGTCTGGTGATATGGGTTTGGGTTTTATCAGTACCAAATAGGCTCCGCCAGCTGCGTATAGCGACGGCGCACTCCTTGATATATGATAGGCTATTACCTCTGATAGAAAATTTTGAAAAAGACTTGAATTTATATGTATTTTTAGCTGAAAATTACTATTTTTAACTGTATGACTGTCTGTTTTATAATGAAATTTTGTTTCAGAACCACAAAAGCGGTACCGTACGGCGCGGGAAGACCACGCAAACAATTCCAGATGAAAATATCAGCAGGTTGGTGAAGTATGGCTAAGGAATAGCAGCTGAAAGACTGCGAGTCCCTTAGAAACGAACAATCTACGAAAATCGGTTAAAAAACCAAAATTAGAACTAGAAATTCTCAAAACAAGTATATATTCGTGTAGGACTCGATGAGACGAAACGATCAACGTATGATAACCGCTATCAGCAAGTAAGGTTCACTAAGTATACTAACTACCGAATACGAATGTATAGGAAAATGCACGCCTGAGGTAAACTTTCTAGACGTACCTACGGCGGCCCCGAAATGACAAAAACGCTTATAAGTCGAGAACCACTTGCCTCAGAGATACGACCGATGTGCCAATGGATTCGTGGCGCGACAGCGCACAATTGTGGCTAAGAAAATGCTGCAATTTTATTTGGGAAACACAAAAATTTTCAGGGAAAAGCAAATTTGGATGATTTTTACTGCACTAATAGGGGTCTGGTGATATGGGTTTGGGTTTTATCAGTACCAAATAGGCTCCGCCAGCTGCGTATAGCGACGGCGCACTCCTTGATATATGATAGGCTATTACCTCTGATAGAAAATTTTGAAAAAGACTTGAATTTATATGTATTTTTAGCTGAAAATTACTATTTTTAACTGTATGACTGTCTGTTTTATAATGAAATTTTGTTTCAGAACCACAAAAGCGGTACCGTACGGCGCGGGAAGACCACGCAAACAATTCCAGATGAAAATATCAGCAGGTTGGTGAAGTATGGCTAAGGAATAGCAGCTGAAAGACTGCGAGTCCCTTAGAAACGAACAATCTACGAAAATCGGTTAAAAAACCAAAATTAGAACTAGAAATTCTCAAAACAAGTATATATTCGTGTAGGACTCGATGAGACGAAACGATCAACGTATGATAACCGCTATCAGCAAGTAAGGTTCACTAAGTATACTAACTACCGAATTATAGGTTAGGTTAGGTTAGGTTGGGGCGGGGCCCCAAGTGTTACTCGAGTACGTCCACGTCGTCCGCCCTGGACCCCAACTTGACCACCGTAACGGAGTGGCAAGTTGGGTGACTGAATCTCAGTAACGAAACTTGAGCGGCCAAATCGGCAGTCATTAAGTGTCTTCTTAGTGTCTTTTCCCTGTGTGAGCTTTGCTGTTTGTGCTTTGTTGACCCATTCCACTTGGTGCGCGGTAACGCAGTGGCCAGTGGATGGTGTTCTTCCCTCTGCTCTCGGAAATCCCTCGGAAATCTCGGAACCCTAATTGTCTTCGATCAACAACTCGGCGTGTTTTCGGTATCTTGATTTCTCTCTTCGATTTGGATATTGTTTTGTGTTGATTTGTTTTGTTTTGTTTGGTTTGTTTTGTCTTGACTTGTCTTGTCTTATTCCTTGTTTTGTGTTGCCTGTAAGTGGAGTCTGTTACAAACAGATTCCCTGAAAGGCAAAAATTCAAACTCCACCTGACTCGGTTGTGGGCAGTGCCCTCAACTGGTCAATGGAGATGCATTCCTTGAACGGCTCTGACTCAGAAGGAGGAAGAAGTATGTATTCGACCTGCAGCAGGAAAACACGGTACAATTTCTTTGTGTCAGGTGTGTCCGACCACAGCGAAGACGATCCTCCTCAGAAAAAGGCCGGAGTCTCGAAGAAGCGTTCCCCGAAGAGCAAAGGGACTGTCCACAGCGTGGAGATGTCCCGAGCCAGAAGGGAACTAATGGCAGGACCGCCCGATTCGGAGGATGAATCGGAACCCACTATTGTGGAACCAAGGCCATTTCCGAGGTCAGCAAAGACTGGAAAAGGTTCTCCAACGAGTGTTCCTGTGGAGGACCTGGTTGACCAATCCCGGGAGGACGCAGGTTACCTGCACATGATGGCTTCCAGGTCAAAGAATCTGAAGGGAACCTGGGTCCGCGAGATAAAGGAGCGCACGGCGTCATTACTTAGGACAGTTAACACGCTGGCGACGCGTAATGACGGAGAGGAAATGCGGCGGCTTAGAGCGGACAACAAACGCCTTAGGGGCCAGTTGTCCGCTCTCAATGAAGAAGTGGCAGCGTTGAGACGCGAGTTTGCCGAAAGCAGACGCCGCTCAAAGAGCCCTACACCACCCAAGGAGCCGGAGCCTGCTCCAAGAGACGTTAGCATGGTTCCAACTAGTGAACGTGGAGTGACCATGGGGGACCTGGAGGGCCTCGTGAGTCGCCTCCAGCGCGAGCTGATGGACCATGTGGGGGGCGTCATTAGCGCCCGACTGGAGGGGCTCGAAGTGGATGGACGCCTTCTGCCCACCCAACCCCAGCTCCACCGGCCTACGCTGACGGCGCAAACGAAATTAAAGAAAATTAAACGTCCGGAAGTCCCAGCAGCGCCCACAACCCTGACCCCCCCGGCAAATATGCCGAAAGAGGCCAGGCCACAGAAGGTGGCCAAGCGCGCCGTAGAACAGGTTGCAGGACCATCACATGTGGATCAGCCCGTCATCCAGGAGGAGTCTGAGTCTTGGTCAACCGTCCTGAAGAAAAGCCGTAAGAAGAAGGTGGCCAAAGCTCCTGAACCCAAGAAGCCCAAGCTCCCCAAGGCACCTAAAACGTTGGCGGTGGTGGTGTCCCTAAAGCCTGAAGCGGTAGCGGAGGGCGTCACTTATAGGGATGCCATCGCTAAGGCGAAATCATCAGTCAGCCTGGGTGCGCTCGGTATAGGAGCGGCCAGGTTCCGGACTGGCATCACGGGAGCTCGTATAATAGAGCTCCCGAAGGAAACCACGCCGCTGCAGGCCGACACTCTGGCGGCCAAAATCGGGGAGGCCCTGGGCAGTGACGCCAAGGTCACCAGGCCAACCAAATCGGCACGCATACGCCTGTCCGGTTTGGACGATGCAGTGTCCGAGGCGGAGCTTCGGCAGGCCTTGGCCGAAAAGTCCGGGTGCCCTCCCGATCTTTTTAAGGTCGGCACTATATCGCCGGGCTATACAGGGGTGGGCTCGGCAATAGTCACCTGCCCGATAGACGCAGTCTCCTCCCTGGCAAAATTGCAGCGCCTGGAGGTCGGTTGGAGCAGCGCCTCGATCAAAGTTCTGGAGCAGCGCCCAATGCGGTGCTTTAGATGTATGGGAGTGGGTCACCCGCTGGTGCTGTGCCCCTCAAAGAAGGATCGCAGTGCCTTGTGCTATCGTTGCGGTCATGAGGGGCACACTCTCTCCTCATGCTCTTTGGCGCCGCATTGTGCGATATGCGCCGATCGTGGCCTGCCCTCAGGACACCGCATGGCTGGGTTGAATTGCAATCCTCCCCCGGTCAGGGGTCGTCTCATCCCACTCTTGGGATCCGTTCGCACTACGGCCACTCCGGCCGCCCCTGCAGTCGCGCCTATGGACACTAACAATGTCAGTTAGATCCATAGGACGTGTACTGCAGGCGAACGTGGACCGCTCAGCCGGCGCCCAGGACCTCTTGTGCCAGGCGGCGGCTGAGTGGGACATTGATCTGGTGGTCGTCTCGGAGCCAGACCTCGTCCCCCCATCTTCAAGGTGGGTGGGCTCGACGGATGGCCTCGCGGCGATCATGGTGTCCGGAGTGTCGCCTTCCCCTCTTACTCTTGTCGAAAGAGGGGAGGGATATGTTGCGGCTCGTTGGGGGGGAATTTTAGTGTTTGTCACGTTGTGGGTGGGTCAGCCACCTCATCAAGTGCAAATATAGGTATATTTACCAAGGAGATAAATATGAACGATGTGGTAATAGTAGAACTGCAGTTATCTGCGTTTATTCTTCAGAGAATCGATATATTACAATAATAACAGTGGACTTTCGTCCCTTTAATCAATTAACGAGAGAGGTTTCTTAGTACTAGACCACCAGTCCCAGCGATGTGCACAGATGGAGAGTGGCACATCACCTGAACAGCCGCAGGCCGGAACAGAGACCCGTCGTAGTCGCGCAGCTGTTTATATAGGCACCGGTAGTGGAGGCTGCGGCGGGGATGAGAGTGCGGGGACGCGCGCCTGGCACGAGGCTCGCGCGTGGTGGTGGCGTGACATGACGTCACACACGTCACACACCCCCCTTTTAGGGCGAGAATTTTTCTTAAAAAAATTCCGCTTCTCCTGTCTTCAAGGTCCGCTCCCCTTAACGCTCCAGGAACTTGGCTTCCACCCTGGAACAATTCAAAGATAGTGGGGTACATAAGGGGTACAAGGGTGCTTAGGGTAGTAGGGGTAGAAGGTCAATAGCTAGGTAAGCTCAGATATAGGACGTGGCTAGACCGCGTAGCATAATTTTAGTAAGATTACAAGAAAAATATAAGTACAATTTAGATAACATAGATAGGTAGTAGACGGCATACGGCGCGTTGTTAGCTAGCTATAGGCTTGTGTGAGCGCAGCTGATCACCAGTACCTACACACGTAAGCTGTGAGCGAGAGAAATCGAAGTATGATTTGACTTCTCAGAAAAGATAAAATTGCAAAACGTAGATGACAAAGTATATATCTTCATAGCAAAACAATAATACACCTGACTATCCTGCGACGTAGTCTTGGAATCGGAATGTTAGCCCATAGTCAGGTGGAATGCAGTATTATACCGTAGCATACTTATAGATACAAGTACATACATAACATTTTAGTTAACAGCGAATACTAAGTAAGTATGTATAATGATTGCGCCGCTCGCACAATGCACTGTAGTAAACATGATGACAGGCGTCACAGTCATGTCGGTCTGTTTGTCACGGTTCAACGCTATAACTAGAGAATGGCTGAACCGATTTTGACAATTTTTAGTTTAAGATTGTAGGAACAACTATTGCAATGATGTGGCGCTATTAGGGCTGATTTTACCCTCTAGTGTAGAAGGTAAATAGCTTAGCGATTTGTCGTAGCTGTACGTGCTCATCACCGCTCATCAACCATATGAGAGTAGGATATATGGTGTGAACTGTACCTTTTAGTTTTATGAATAGAAACAACGATGAATGAATCAATTGACTGATTTGCGATCTAGTCTCCGCTTGTTAGAAGATGTTTCATTAAATTAGGAAAGAATGTGAGCGGTCGCCCTCAGATCGACTGTTAGAAACACAAAAGAATTTTTTTCATTATCGACGTAGGAACTTAGGTTTACAACGCCGAAACATGTTATAATTAGGAACCAAGATTGATTCTAAAGTTTTAGGAAAGAGATTATATTTTCTCCAAAAGTCCATTCCTAAAATAAGATTATTTTTTATATTAGGTACAATGTGAGCAACGAGAGATACAGTTTTATTTAGAAATTTGAAAGAAATATTGGCCGAGCCAAGTGAAGAAAAATTATCAGCACTAGCTGTGAAAAAATTTAAGGGTTTAGAATTATTTATTTTTAGATTTTTTAAGATTTTGTGGGAACCATTACCCAGAATAGTAACAGCTGAACCAGAGTCAAGTAAACCAACAGTATCAATCCCGTTCAGAGTAACAGGGATATATAGGGGATACGAGGAATATGATTTATTGTAGTATTTTTAGTTTTAGAATTTCGCAGTGAATTTGAAAATTTTGAAACAAAATTTAGCCAACTTTGCCAATCAGCCGGGTCAAATTTATTATTTACTTTAGTCGTAATATAAACGGGACTTACAATATTAATTGGTATTTTCTTCGAGGCTTGATTGCAGTTAGGGCAGTCAGTAGTGCGAAATTCCTTTAAACCGCACTTAAAACATACTAGATAACGAGGTTCAGTGCATGTTTTCAAGGAATGCGAGTCAGTACGACATCTCGGGCAGTATTGTTTAGCGGTCGCAGCCGCGTTGACCTTGAACGCTGTGGGGCTAGTGTTAGAGGGAGATGGCATGTCAGATGCGATAACATTATTATAAGTTGAGTTAGATAACTTATAATTTTTGTTAGTGGAATAAGTATGCAAGTTAGAATTATTTTTAGAGCATTTATATGCGAATTCAGGGGCTATCGTATCTGAAGTTATTGTTGGAGGTTCAACAAAGTACTTAGTGCGACTGTGGTATTGTTCAAATCTTCTACAGACGCTCAATAAAGAAGGAACATCTACTACATTCGATGTTAGCAGCGAATTTACATAACAAGGCCTGATATTATTTAGTAAAATTTCAAGCTTATCAGACTCGCTGATTGGAGTATCGAGACGAGAAAATAACCCTTGCATTTTAGAGATGTAAATGGTTATATTTTCTACTTCGCCTTGAGAACGGCGTCTAATTTCCGACATTAGTTTATAGTCGTAATTATGGGGACTGAAGTCTCGTTTTAGTAGTATACATAACTCGTCCCAAGATTTCACACTGTCCTTTACAGCGCGATACCAGTGGAGGGAGTCGTCAGAAAAGATTTCGAAAGCAAAGGATAGTACCTTTTCCGAAGGAATATTCCTACAGGCAATGAATTCATTAAGATTTTGTATGAAAGCACGCACACAAGTCTTTCCGTTATATTTAAATTTAGCTAATTCAGAAAAAAGTTTACGTTCATAATAAAGATCAGAGGAGATCGGAACGCGCGAGTCAAGAGTAGGTTTGGCCACGTCCGTAACCTTGGCATCCGTAGGGGACAAACGGGTCAATCTAGTATAGTAATCATGGAACTGATCCCATAGGGGCTTGATTACTTCTACATCAGACAATGAGGTTAAGTCAATTCGAGATAATCTAAAGTAAACGTGGTGTAAGACCGATTCAGTTCTAGCAAAAATGTTACTATCAAATTTACATTCTAGCGAGTTGATGTTATTAGATACTTTAAACAAAGAAACTTTACAGGCAGATGTATCGTCATCCGCTTTATAGGGAGATGTAGCAATGTCCTCCGAGGACACGGTTAGGGAAAGTTTAGTAATTTGCTTCCGGAGCTCATCGACCGTATTCGACTTAGTTCCCTCACGAATTAAAACTTCGTATTCTAATTCGTTTTTACCTAAATGTGTATACTTGATGGGGTAAGACATTTTTACGGTGGATGCTATCCGTAGCGAGAATAGACAAAGAAATAATGAGTTAGGTTCAAGAAGTTAATTTCAGTGCAGAATAAATAGGAGCGCGTTAGGCCGGCCGACGCAGCGACTCGCTCAAGGTCATGCGGCGAGCCAATTTGAAGGACACGCACGACTCGAGTGCGCGCTGTATTTAGTACGCGTTTGGAAGATTAACCTCGCTTATGTTATTACTTGAATAAATAAAGCGAAGTTAAGATCGAATTTACCTTCTGCACTGAAAAAAAAAAAAATATGTATTAGTAACAAAAAAATACACGTCCTGGTATTGGTGGTCTAGGGGTTTTCTATTCCCGTGGGCGCCATTGTCACGCTGTGGGTGGTTCAGCCACCTCATCAAGTGCAAATATAGGTATATTTACCAAGGAGATAAATATGAACGATGTGGTAATAGTAGAACTGCAGTTATCTGCGTTTATTCTTCAGAGAATCGATATATTACAATAATAACAGTGGACTTTCGTCCCTTTAATCAATTAACGAGAGAGGTTTCTTAGTACTAGACCACCAGTCCCAGCGATGTGCACAGATGGAGAGTGGCACATCACCTGAACAGCCGCAGGCCGGAACAGAGACCCGTCGTAGTCGCGCAGCTGTTTATATAGGCACCGGTAGTGGAGGCTGCGGCGGGGATGAGAGTGCGGGGACGCGCGCCTGGCACGAGGCTCGCGCGTGGTGGTGGCGTGACATGACGTCACACACGTCACATGTTGTCGCTGTACTTTTCCCCCAACCGCAACCGTGTTGAGTTCGAGCGATTCCTGACCGTGGTGGAGGGTGTGGTTCATCGGGCAGCTGCAATTCCGGTGCTGGTAGCCGGCGATGTAAACGCTCACTCCCGCATGTGGGGAGACCTATTTACGGACGCGCGAGGTGAGGATTTGGAGTCCTGGGTTCTGTCCTCAGGGCTCCAGATCCTCAATACCGGTAACACGCCGACTTGCGTGCGGTGGCAGGGCACGTCCAGAGTCGACGTGACCTTTGCCTCCGCATCCCTGTCTCCCTACATGAGGGACTGGCGCGTGGAGGAGGGGGTGGAGACTCTATCTGACCACAGATATGTCAGATATGAGGTCTCCACCACCCCAACGGCGGCGAATTCTCCCCGTCTCGGAACTGCGACGGGTGTCTCTCCTTTTCCCGGGTGGGTGCTCGCAAAGCTCCGGTCGGACGTGGCGGAGGAGGCAGCGTTGGTGCGAGCGTGGGCCGAGGTGCCCGACTCTATCGCGGAAGATCCCGACGCCATGGCGGAGTTACTTGCGGACGATCTTCGCGTCGTGTGTGACTCCGCCATGCCGAAGCGAGGAGCGGGCCCTCGGAACCCGAGGCAAATGTACTGGTGGACGCCGGAACTCTCCGAGATGCGTGCCACCAGCTTGAGGGCCAGACGTGCGTACCAGCGCTGTCGCAGGCGAGCCCGACGGGAGCCCGGCGAGGAGGAGAGACTGCGTCGCGATTATCAGGAGGCTGGCGGGGCGCTGAGGGTTGCCATCTGCAGGGCAAAGTCCGACGCCTGGGACAGGTACCTGGCTGTCCTTGATGGTGACCCCTGGGGTCGACCGTACAGGATGATCAGGCGGAAACTCGCGGCTCCAGTTCCGCCTACATCCTGTATGGAACCAGCACTCCTGAACAGAGTTCTCCGAACACTGTTTCCGGAGACGGGAGACTTTGTGCCGCCATCCATGCCGACCTCCGGTTCTGCCTCGGAGGTGTGGGCTGCTGGGCCGCCGATTTCGGATGCGGAGTTCGGCATCGTAAGGGAACGGCTCAACCTAAAGAAGAAGGCGCCCGGGCCTGATGGAGTTCCGGCCAAAGTAATGGCCATCGCTCTGGGCCCTCTTGAAGCGCGTTTCCGAGCGGTGCTGAACACTTGCATCCGAGAACTGCGTTTTCCCAGCAGGTGGAAAGTGGGACGACTGTGTCTGCTGCGCAAGGAAGGCCGCCCGGTGGACTCGCCGGCGGGATACCGACCGATCGTGCTGCTCGATGAGGCGGGAAAAGCTTTTGAGAAGATTCTCGCCTCCCGCATCATCGAGCACCTCGAGAATGTGGGACCCGACCTGGCAGACTGCCAGTACGGCTTCCGGACCCGGCGGTCTACGGCAGACGCAGTCAACCGTCTGAAGGGGTGGACGGAGGCGGCAGCGGCTCGTGGGGAGGTGGTGTTGGTGGTGTCCTTGGACATTGCCAACGCTTTCAACGCCATCCCCCACGAGTGTATTGAGGAGGCGCTGCGGTTTCACGGGGTGCCCATCTATCTCCGCGGGTTGGTGAGGGACTACCTGAGAAGCCGCAGCGTGTTATATGAGGATGCGGAGGGACATCTTCGGCCTTGGAGGGTGGTGGCTGGTGTACCCCAGGGTTCCGTTCTTGGTCCGTTGTTGTGGAACCTGGGGTACAACTGGGTGCTTCGCGGCTCGCTGCTGCCAAGGATGGATGTCGTGTGTTTTGCGGACGATACTTTGGTAGCAGCGGCCGCGAGGGAATGGGAGGACGCAGCGCATCTGGCGTCAGTCGGTGCGTCCCTTGTGGTCCGACGAATCCGTCGATTGGGGTTGGAAGTGGCCCTCACAAAAACGAGGGCCATGGCCTTCCACCCCCCGCGTCGCGGGACCCCGTCGTCCCTTTCAGTACGAGTGGAGGGTGTCCATGTTCGGGTCACCCCCCACATGAAATATCTCGGTCTCACATTGGACTCCCGATGGACTTTCGGGGAGCATTTTAACATCCTAGCTCCCCGGCTGTGTTCTGCCGCAGCCGCCCTCGGTCGTTTGCTCCCTAATATGGGTGGCCCCGGTCGGTCTTGTCGTCGTCTATACCACGGCGTTCTTCGTTCGATGGCCCTATATGGAGCCCCGGTGTGGGCGGGGTGTCTCTCCCGGCGGACGCGTGCTCTCCTGCGCCAACCGCAGAGGGTGATTGCGGCCCGGGCCGTGCGGGCATATCGCACGGTCAGCCACGGAGCTGCCTGTGTCTTGGCAGGCACGCTGCCGTGGGATGTTGATGCACTTGTGCTTGCAGAAGTGTATCAGCATCGGGTCGACGTCAGAACTCGGGGTGAGCGGCCTGGCCTCGAGGAGATCGAGGAGGTTCGCTCACAGGCGCGGAGAGAAGCTCTGCGTCGGTGGGGTGAGACACTATCTCGCCCAGTCGCTGGCCATCGAACGATCGACGCCATCCGACCGGTGCTGGAAAAGTGGGTCCGACGTGAGTGGGGAGACCTAACCTTCCGCCTGGTGCAGGTATTGACTGGACATGGATGGTTCGGTCACTACCTGCACCGGGTGGCACGGCGAGAGGAGTCGCCCATCTGCCAACATTGTGGCGCTCCGGAAGATACTGCAGAGCACACTCTTTGGGAGTGCTCTGCATGGCGGGACCAACGCCTTCAATTGTATGCCGCGATTGACGGACGCGGCCTCACGCTGTCGGTCATGGTACGTGCTATGCTCGACAGCGAGGAGGCCTGGCAAGTGATCGCCAACTTCGCTGAGGTCGTGATGTCAGCGAAGGAGGCTGCGGAGAGGGAGCGGGAAGAGGATACTCTGGCCGCTCCCATCCGGCGTAGGCGGAGGGGAAGGAGAGGGCGAGTGGCTCCGGTCGCAGACCCTCTCTAACCCTTTGGGTGGCCAGCACACGAGAGTGGCCCTCTCGTGTGCATTGCACTGGCCACCACGTCTGGTGGATTACCTGGCGCACACCGAGGTAATCCTCCCACCGGCGCGGTAGCTCAGCAAGGCTGAGCAGCCCTGAGGTGTTTTGGTGAATAATTTGGTCCCAAAACACCTCTGATTGGGCAGATCGGTGCCAAGGAGTTTTAGTGAGTATTCCCAGTGCCACCAACATCAGGTGCTGGGCGACCCTCACACTGTCACACGCCTCGCCAGCGTGTTTCGTCTGTAAGCGGATCACTCCTTGTAAAAAAAAAAAAAAAAAAAAAAAAAAAAAAAAAAAAAAAAAAAAAAAGGTTAGGTTAGGTTAGGTTTTTTTTTTTTTTTTTTTTTTTTTTGTTTACGCGGGGAACGCATTTACGCGCCTTCATCCCAGCTTCGGGGGCAGCTGGGATGGTGTGTGGGACTCCCGGCCCGGTCCGGAATGGACCGTCTTACCCACTAAACCCCGCGGTGTTCCTCCTCACCCTTTAGCCGGGCCGAGGGATATCAAAAGATTATTCACGTCGACCCGGCTAGGGGCGCCCCGTTAATTCGGGGCTCTCCTCGGGGGAGCCAGATGGGCGGCTCCCCAAAGCTCCCTAAGGAGCTGAAATGACCACGCCTGCACCGCTCTCGAGCGCCCCTCTGTAATTGAGGAGACAGAGAGCGGCTGGCGCAGGCGTGCGCTAATGGGCACCCCCGGAACACGGGGAAGGTGCCCACCGCCATGTGACCGTTGGTGGGCGGGGTCCCCCGACCTTACGCCCACGGTCAAGAAATAATCAGGGGCGCGCAGTGACTCCTTACCGCGGCGCCCCCGAACTGCACGATAGGGCGGAAGCATCTACCCTAACTCCCGCCCCCCCGTGCAGTGCCTCTCACTTTGCCGCCATCGCCTTGCCACAAATGTGGCAGAGCGATGGCAGCCAAGCACTGCTGCCACCGGCCGCGCTGTTAATCGCGGCCGACAGCAACACACAACCAAGCAATTCCGTCAAATGACGGCCGAAAACGGTCCCAATGCATCTACCGGCCAGAAAGCCGGGAGCATTGGGGCGTTCGCCACGGTGTGTTGCGCTGCGTATGCAACGCAACACCGTGGGCCTAGCAGGCCCACCGAACTGCGACCCCCTCGCCATGGGGTCAGCTTGCCGGGATATCGGTACATCGGCTAATGAGGGCTGCACACCGCACCCATTAGCCGATGTTCCAGGGTGCACCGTCTTAGTCCAGTTGCCACTCCCCTCGGGCATATAGCCCGAAGGGATAGAAAACCGGACCAAGCTCACTAGGAGGTTTCCCGACCTAGCACCCCAGGTTAGGTTAGGTTAGGTTAGGTTAGGTTAGGTTAGGTTAGGTTAGGTTAGGTTCACCAGGGCCAGATGGAGTCCCAGCCAAAGTCATGGCTATCGCCCTGGGCCCTCTGGAGGAGCGTTTCCGTGCGGTAGTCGACCTCTGCATCGCAAAAGTCTGTTTCCCTGGCAGATGGAAAATGGGGCGACTGTGCCTGCTGAGGAAGGAAGGTCGTCCAGCGGATTCGCCGGCGGGTTATCGTCCGATAGTGCTGCTCGATGAGGCGGGGAAGGCCTTCGAGAAAATCCTTGCCTCCCGAATCATCGGGCACCTCGAGGGTGTGGGACCGGACTTGGCCGATAACCAATACGGCTTCCGAACTGGGCGGTCAACCGCCGATGCGGTCAGTCGCCTCAAACAGTGGGCAAATAATGCAACGGCACGTGGGGAGGTGGTGTTGGGTGTGTCCTTGGACATAGCCAACGCATTCAACACCATCCCCCACGAATGCATAGAGGAAGCACTCCGCTTTCACGAAGTGCCTCCATATCTGCGTGTTCTGATCAGCGGGTATCTAAAGAACAGATACGTCCTGTATGAGGATCCTGCGGGCCGGATTCAATCATGGAGGGTGTCGGCGGGTGTACCCCAGGGCTCCGTGTTAGGCCCACTACTATGGAACCTGGGGTATAACTGGGTTCTCCGTGGCTCACTGCTGCCGAGAATGATCGTCGTCTGTTTTGCAGACGACACTCTCGTGGCGGCAGCGGCTAGAGACTGGGAGGATGCAGTCCACCTTGCGTCGGTCGGCACCTCCATGGTTGTCCGGCGCATTCGCATGTTAGGGCTGAAAGTGGCCCTGGATAAAACAAGGGCCATGCACTTTCACACGCCACGTCGGAGGGTCCCCACAGGGCTCAAGGTTCTCGTTGACGGCACGCAGATACAAGTCGAGGCAAACATTAAATACCTCGGCCTAACCCTCGACCCGCGATGGAGCTTTTGCAAGCATTTCGAGCTCCTCGCTCCTAAATTGTGCGCTGCTGCGCGATCACTTGGTCGCCTTCTCCCAAATGTTGGAGGGCCGGGCTCGGCATGCCGTCGACTGTATCACGGTGTGATGCGGTCGATGGCGATGTACGGGGCCCCAGTATGGGCAGACTGCCTAACACGCCATACGCGGGCTCTTCTGCGCCAACCTCAAAGGGCGATCGCGACCCGGGCGGTGCGGGCTTACCGGACGGTCAGCCACGGAGCGGCCTGCGTCCTAGCGGGCACTCTCCCGTGGTCGATTGAGGCACCGGTACTGGCGGAGGTGCACCGACTGAGGGTCGATGCCAGAGTGAGGGGTGAGCGACCTGACCTCGAGGAAGTCGAGCAGGTTCGTTCACAGGCGCGGAGAGAGGCGATGCGGCGCTGGGAGGAGGCGCTGACGTCCCCTGATGCTGGCCACCGGACAATCGAGGCGATTCGTCCGGTGCTGGAGGAGTGGGTGAGCCGCCAAGATGGGGAACTCACCTATCGCCTGGTGCAGATATTGACCGGACACGGGTGTTTCGGTCACTACCTGCACCGGGTCGCCCAGCGCGAGGAGACGCCGGCGTGCCATCACTGCGGCGCTCCTGACGACACAGCCGAGCACACACTAGCTGTGTGCCCGGCGTGGCGAGACGAGCGCCGGGAATTGAGCGCGAAGCTCAATGGGGCTAACCTCGCGCTGCCGACATTAGTAACTGCTATGCTCGGCAGCGCGGAGGTTTGGGAGGCAGTTGCCAACTTCGCCGAAATAGTCAGTTCGGCGAAAGAGGCTGCGGAAAGGGAGCGGGAAGAGGATGCTCTGGCCGCTCCCATCCGACGCAGACGCAGGGGTAGAAGAAGGCGAGCGGCTCCGGCCGCGGACCTTCTCTAGCCCGAGGTTGGCCAGCACACGAGAGTGGCACTCTTGTGTGCATTGCACTGGTCACCACGTCTGGGGATTACCTGGCGCACACCGAGGTAATCCTCCACCGGCGCGGCAGCTCAGCAAGGCTGAGTAGCCCAGAGGTGGTTTGGTTGAGTTTACAGGTCCCAAATCACCTCCGTTAGGGCAGTTCGGTGCCAAGGAGTTTTAGTGAGTATTCCCAGTGCCAAAAAGATCAGGTGCTGGGCGACCCTCACACTGTCACACGCCTCGCCAGCGTGTTTCGTCTGTAAGCGGATCACTCCTTGTAAAAAAAAAAAAAAAAAAAAAAAAAAAAAAAAAAAAAAAAAAAAAGGTTAGGTTAGGTTAGGTTAGGTTAGGTTAGGTTTTTTTTTTTTTTTTTTTTTTTTTGTTGACGCGGGGAATGCATTTAGGCACCGTCATCCCAGCTACGGGGGTAGCTGGGACGGTGTGTGGGACTCACCGGTCCCGGAAGAGGGACCGTCCTACCCACTAAACCCCGCGGTGTTCCGTCTCACCCTATAGCCGGGCCGAGGGATATGAAAATTAGATTCTACGTCGACCCGGCTAGGGATGCCCCGTAGAGTTGGGGCTCTCCTCGGGGGACCAGATGGTCGGCCCCCCAGAGCTCCCTAGGGAGCTGAAGAAAACAAGCCCGCATCGCACCACTCTCGAGCGCCCTTCTGCAAGCAGAGGGGGTAGAGAGCGGCCGAGCGGGCGGGCACTAAAGGCACCTCCGGAACACGGGGAGATGCCTTCCGCCATATGGCCGTCAATGGGCGCGGTCCCCCGACCTTACGCCCACGGCCAAAAACTGATGCTGTGCGGAGCGGTCGCACAGGCGGAAGGGCCGCACAGGCGGAACGGCCGCACAGACGGACCAGCCGTACAGGCAGGCAGAAGCCCACACGCAGCAGCTGCCCAAGCTGCCGCATGCCGAGGGGCTTAACTGCCGCACATACATACAGCTGCCGTACAGGCGAAATCAGCCGCACAGGCGGAACAGCCGCATGTGCGGCCACTGCCACACAGCAAACTCGCTCTAACCGGCCGCAGCCGGGAGCATACCTCACGTAAACGCGGGCCTTGAAGGCCCGCCATTCCACGACCCCCTCGTGCAATGGGGTCAACTCCGTCAAATGACGGCGAGAAACGTCGCAGATGCGCCGTAACGCACACCCCGACCAATGCTGCACGGAGCGGCCGCACGGACGGAAGGGCCGCACAGGCGGAACGGCCGCACAGACGGACCAGTCGTACAGGCAGGCAGAAGCCCACACGCAGCAGCCGCCCAAGCTGCCGCGTGCCGAGGGGCTTAACTGCCGCACATACATACGACTGCCGTACAGGCGAAATCAGCCGCACAGGCGGAACAGCCGCACATGCGGCCGCTGCCGCACAGCAACTTGCTCCAACCGGCCGCAGCCGGGAGCATACCTCGCCAAGAAAGTTGCGACGCTTCCACCGGGTATCCGGGAGCTGTCGCAACACCGCGGGCCTTGCAGGCCCGCCATACCACGACCCCCTCGTGCAATGGGGTCGGCTTCGGTCGGAAAGACCGACGAACAAAGCGCTTCTACCGGCCGTAGCCGGGAGCGGACGCCGTTTGTTACGGCGGTGAACGCCGCAACCGCAGGCCTAGCAGGCCCACCATACCACGACCCCCTTCGCCATGGGGTCGGTTGTCGGGATATTGGTTCATCGACTTACAGGGGCAGCAGACTCCAGCGCTGCGCCTGTTAGCCGACTATCCAGGATGCACCGTCTTGGTCCAGTTGCCACTCCCCCCGGGCATATAGCCCGAAGGGATAGGAAACCGGTCCAAGCTCACTAGGAGGTTCCCCGACCTAGCACCCCAGGTTAGGTTAGGTTTTTTTTTTTTTTTTTTTTGACGCGGGGAACGCATTTACGCGCCTTCATCCCAGCTGCGGGGGCAGCTGGGATGGTGTGTGGGACTCCCGGCCCGGTCCGGAATGGACCGTCCTACCCACTAAACCCCGCGGTGTTCCTCCTCACCCTTTAGCCGGGCCGAGGGATATCAAAAGATTATTCACGTCGACCCGGCTAGGGGCGCCCCGTTTATTCGGGGCTCTCCTCGGGGGAGCCAGATGGGCGGCTCCCCAAAGCTCCCTAAGGAGCTGAAGTCCACGCCTGCACCGCTCTCGAGCGCCCCTCTGTAATAGAGGAGACAGAGAGCGGCTGGCGCAGGCGTGCGCTAATGGGCACCCCTGGAACACGGAAAAGGTGCCCACCGCCATGTGACCGTTGGTGGGCGGGGTCCCCCGACCTTACGCCCACGGTCAAGAAACAATCGGGGGCGCGCAGTAACTCCTAACCGCGGCGCCCCCGAACTGAACGGCAGAGCGGGAGCATTATCGGTTACTCCCGCTCCCCCGCACAGTGCACCTCCCGCTTTGCCGCCATCACCTCGTCAACTGGCGAGGTGACAGCGGCCCAGCACTGTTGCCGCCGGTCGCGCCGTTATTCACGGCCGGCAGCCCGAACTGCATGGCAGGGCGGGAGCATCTACCCAAACTCCCGCCCCCCACGCAGTGCCTCTCCCACTTCGCCGCCATCGTCTCGCCAGCAAGGTGGCGAAGCGACGGCGACCCATCATTGCTGCTGCCGGCCGTGAATAACGGCACGGCCGGCAGCAACACACACCACCGAGCAACCCACAGGTGGGTTACTCCCGCCTCGGCCGGAATTAGCCAGAGTAGCACAACTCCCCCACAGAGGAAGGGGAGTGGTCGCTACTCCGTTGCCCAGGATGCACCACGAGGAGGATCCGACCCATTGGGGTCCTTAAGATGTTAGTAGGACCCCGCATCCCAGGTTAGGTTAGGTTAGGTTAGGTTTTTTTTTTTTTTTGTTGACGCGGGGAATGCATTTAGGCACCGTCATCCCAGCTACGGGGGTAGCTGGGACGGTGTGTGGGACTCACCGGTCCCGGAAGAAGGGACCGTCCTACCCACTAAACCCCGCGGTGTTCCGACTCACCCTATAGCCGGGCCGAGGGATATGAAAATTAGATTCTACGTCGACCCGGCTAGGGATGCCCCGTAGAGTTGGGGCTCTCCTCGGGGGACCAGATGGTCGGCCCCCCAGAGCTCCCTAAGGAGCTGAAGAAAACAAGCCCGCATCGCACCACTCTCGAGCGCCCTTCTGCAAGCAGAGGGGGTAGAGAGCGGCCGAGCGGGCGGGCACTAAAGGCACCTCCGGAACACGGGGAGGTGCCTTCCGCCAAACGATCATCGGTGGGTGAGGTCCCCCGACCACCACCCACCGGAACAACACTAGTCGGGGGCGCGCACGAAAGCCGCCATGCGGCGCCCCCGAACCGGACGGCGAGGCGGGAGCGTTAGACCTGCACGCTCCCGCATCCGCAGCTCCTCTCTCTTTACCGCCATCACCTCATTGGCAAAAGAGGTGACGGCGGCCCAACACTCCTGGCTGCCGACCATGGCTCGCACCACAGCCGGCAGCGACAGATCAAAACCAATTTGGCCCGTGAGGGCGACTCGCGGCCCGTCCCACGCCGCGCACTCGGCGAGTGTGTGCTCTGCCGAGTCCACGGCGCCACTTGGGCAGTGACGGCACACGGGGTCCGACTCCACACCCACCACCTCCCACAGGTACTTGGCGAAACAGCCATGTCCTGTGAGGAGCTGAGTGAGGTGGTACGTCGGCGCACCGTGCGCCCTCTCCACCCAAGGCCGAAGAACGGGCCGGACAGCCCCCACGAGCCGCGCGCTCGCAGAGGGAAGGTTAGGTTAGGTTAGGTTAGGTTAGGTTAGGTTAGGTTAGGTTTTTTTTTTTTTTTGTTGACGCGGGGAATGCATTTAGGCACCGTCATCCCAGCTACGGGGGTAGCTGGGACGGTGTGTGGGACTCACCGGTCCCGGAAGAAGGGACCGTCCTACCCACTAAACCCCGCGGTGTTCCGACTCACCCTATAGCCGGGCCGAGGGATATGAAGATATAGATTCAACGTCGACCCGGCTAGGGATGCCCCGTAAGGTTGGGGCTCTCCTCGGGGGACCAGATGGTCGGCCCCCCGGAGCTCCCTAAGGAGCTGAAGAAAACAAGCCCGCATCGCACCGCCCTCGTACGTCCCTCTGGAAGCAGAGGGGGCAGAGAGCGGCCGAGCGGGCGGGCACTAAGGCACCTCCGGAACACGGGGAGGTGCCTTCCGCCAAACGATCATCGGTGGGTGAGGTCCCCCGACCACCACCCACCGGAACAACACTAGTCGGGGGCGCGCACGAACGCTGCCATGCGTCGCCCCCGAACCGGACGACGGGGCGGGAGCGTCAGTCCAGCACGCTCCCGCACCCGCAGCTCTTCTCTCTTTGCCGCCATCACCTCATTGGCAAAAGAGGTGACGGCGGCCCAACACTCCTGGCTGCCGACCATGGCTCGCACCACAGCCGGCAGCGACAAATCAACACCAACACGGCCCGTGAGGGCGACACGCGGCCCGTCCCACGCCGCGCACTCGGCAAGCGTGTGCTCTGCCGAGTCCACGGCGCCACTTGGGCAGTGACGGCACACGGGGTCCGACTCCACACCCACCACCTCCCACAGGTACTTGGCGAAACAGCCATGTCCTGTGAGGAGCTGAGTGAGGTGGTACGTCGGCGCTCCGTGCGCCCTCTCTACCCAAGGCCGAAGAACGGGCCGGACAGCCCCCACGAGCCGCACACTCGCGGAGGGACACTCCAACCTGTTGGCCCACTTCCGGAAGAGATCGTCGCGAGCAGACTGTCTCCAGCGATCGATCTCGTCCGGGAGTGGGCGACCTCCATTCATCCGCACCAGGGCGCTTTCCTCGTACACGCGCTTGAGGACTCCAGCCTCGAGATCCCAAGGGGGGCTCCCGCCAATCAAACACGCCGCCTCGTAAGAGACGGTGCAGTACGCTCGCGCCGCCCTCTGCGCAATCACCCGCTGCGGTCTCCGCAGCAGGGGGATGGTTTTGGCGCAGAGAGCGTCCGACCAAATAGGCGCTCCGTAGAGCGCCTTGGAGCGCACTACACCGTCGTAGAGACGGCGACATGCACTTTCCGGCCCCCCTTTATTGGGGAGCAGCCGCGCCAGCCTTCCGGCGTATGACACCAGTTTGGGTGCCAGGCGCCGGAAGTGCTCGACGAAACCCCATCGACTATCGAGGACCAATCCTAGATACTTCATGGTCTCCCCGATAGCGATGGGGGTGCCGCTCACCACAATGGCGGAATCTCGAGGTGGCCCCCGACGAGGCCCGTGGAAAAACACGGCCTCGGACTTATCGAGAGCCACCTGGAGTCCCAGCGCCCTGATGCGGCTGACCACCTGGGCAACGCCCGCGGTGGCCAGAACCTTCGCGTCCCTGAATTCTGGGCCCCGCGCGGTGACGAGGGTGTCGTCGGCGTAACACAAAATACCGACCCCCGTAAGAGTTGCACCGCGCAGGACCCAGTCATAGCCGATGTTCCACAGGAGCGGACCAAGCACCGACCCCTGTGGAACACCGCACGACATCTCCCTGCGGACTATTCCCGACCGGGCCGGGTAGATAATGGCTCGGTCCACGAAATAGTCCGCAAGGACGCGCCTGAGGTACCACGGGACGTTGTGGTACCTCAGCGCCTCGGCGATGGTCTGCCAGGGGATGGTGTTGAAGGCGTTCGCGATGTCCAGCGACACCGCCAACAACACCTCCCCCCGACCGACCGCCTCTTGGACGCTGTCCCTGAGTCGGGAGATGGCGTCCAGGGTAGACCGCCCGCGACGGAACCCGTACTGGCCGCCGTCGAGATTGGGCCCCGCCCCCTCAAGGTGCCCGACGAGACGAGCAGCGAGCACCCGCTCGAAAAGCTTGCTCATCTCGCCGAGCAAAACAATGGGGCGGTAGGCCGACGGCGACTCGACGGGGCGCCCGTGCTTTTTGAGCAGCACGAGCTTCCCCGTCTTCCACGTTCGCGGGACCCTACCCGACGCCAAACACTCCGACATCAGGGAGAGCGTCTCTTCTTCGAACGCCGGCATGACCAGGGCGACGACCCGCCCTGGGATACCGTCCGGACCGGGGGCGCGGTGTCTCAACTTGAGCTTGAGAACCGCCGCCCCTAACTCGGCATCGGACACGGGCGGGATCGCCCCCATGTCAGCCGGCGTTCTGTCTGGTGCTGCCATACTCGGCGGGACCCACTCTTCCCGCGCAGGGAAGAGGGAGCTGACAACTTCATTCACGAAGGTGGGCTCGAGAGACCTGGTGAGAGGGGGCGCATAAGGCCGGAGTTTGTCACTCACGACCTTATACGGGCGCCCCCAAGGATCTCCGTTCAACGTCTCGAGCCACACCTTCCACGACTCGTCTTTGGCGGCCTTGATTGCCGAGCGAAGGGCCGCTCGGGCATCCCGGTATGCGGCGCGCAACTCCTCCATGAGGACAGGGTTTCCATTCCTTCGACCGCGGTAGCGGGTGTACCGACGCTGGGCTGCGTGACTAGCAGCACGCAGCCCCTCCAGATCATCGTTCCACCAGTACACCCGTCGCCGCGGGTGAACTGATCCTGCCCTCCGCATCGCCGCATCGCAGACGCGAGTCAGAGCCTCGGATAATCGCTCCGACCTCGCGTCTACGTCCGGATTCCCGCCAAACGCGGCCCATCGCTCGACGATGGCCGCCTCTTCTGCCAGCTCCCGGTTTAGCGATTTTAACCGCCACCGTGGGCCCTCACCGGCCAGGGGACGATCCTGAGCCCTCAGGGCGGGGGAGACGATATCGAACCGGACATACCGGTGGTCCGACATCGTCTCCACCTCCGTTACCACCCTCCAGCCACGTACGTGGTTCGCCAGGCCAGAACTGGCGAAGGACACGTCCACGATGGACGTGTTCCCGTTTTCTCCCACGTACGTGGGGACCGTCCCCTGATTTAGCAGCACCAGACCCATGGACACCGCCCAATCCTCCAATAACTCACCCCGCAAGTCAGTCGCCGGAGATCCCCACGCCGTAGAGTGGGCGTTAAAGTCTCCGACGACGACAAGCGGGGTGGGGTGTGCTTCCGCCACAAGAACCCCGAGCTCAGCGAGTAACTGCTCGAATTGAGCACGGGTCTTCCTGGGCGGACAGTACACCCCGATCACTGCAGCGTCTCCCAGCAGCGCGAGGACGCACATTCGTCCTTTGAACACCCGATCAAAGGCGCCCCGCTGGGAGACGATAGCCACCTCACCGTCGCGGTCGCTGGCCCAATCATCGCGGGCACGAACCGCGTACGGTTCGGCGACTACAGCCACGGTCGTCTGCCACTGCGCTACGGACTGGATCAAAACATCCTGGGCCGCAGCGCAGTGCCTGACGTTGGCCTGCAGGACCGAGAATGTGGACATTTATGTTTGAGCGGTGTCCATCACCTCCACAGATTGGGTGGGAGCGGGGTCCGCGACCGGCCCGACCCGCCTCCCACCGACACCTCCTCGACGACGACGCGAGCGCGTCCTCGATGCCGCCAGACAAGTTTTGGTGCCCAGGCGGTGCGCAGCGGCCTCTCCCGCCGCAGCACACACGGCGCAATTTGGCTCCGCATTGCAGCCGGCCGCTTTGTGACCGGGCTGCCCACACCTGAAGCACAGGGCGCTGCGATCACTTTCCGCAGCGCACCTGGCCCCCACATGCCCCACGTCCAGGCAGCGGAAGCACCGCTGCGGCCTGGGCTCCAAGAGGACCGCACGGACGCGGGTCCAACCAATAACGAGAGCGCGGCCATCTGTTACTAGTTTGGCCGCCGCGACGGGGCATTTCACCCACGCCGTGCCCTCTCTGCCTGTCTGACGGACGATAGCTCCGACAACGACGCTGGTTGTGGCGCAACCTCCAACGTCCGCCACCATCTGCGCCACACCCTCCTTCGTAGCTGAATCGCCCAGACCGGAGATGCGCAGCTCCGCGCACTTCTCCGGCCTGGCGACACGAACGTCGTCGCCGAGGGATGCCCTGAGTCTTGACGCCAAGGCGTCCGCTTTTGCGCCTCTATCCGCACCCGCCACCTCAAGTATGCGACCCCCGGTGGCCGCAGTGCGGAAGCGCAGGCCGTCAATACCGAGGCTTTTGAGGTCGATCGACCTCTCAGCCTCGGCAAGCTTTTCTGCGTAGGTAACGCCCCGACTCTCCGCTTCTCGCTGCAGCGTGATTACCACAGCTGCAGTTCGCGGCGCACGGAGGTTCGGAGCGCTCTTCGTCTTGACGGGCCTCGCGGGCGCCTTAGCGGACGCATTGGCGGGCGTCGATGCCATCTTCCTGGTTTTCTTCGGCCGCTTCACCACATTATTCCACGTCTCAGTTTGGGACTGAGACGTGGGGGCCGGTTGAGACGTGGGTGCCGGTTGAGTTGAAGCCGGCTGGCGCTCTCTGCGCGTCGCCTCGGCCTCAAGCGCCGCAGCGCTTCTCCTCTGTTTCTTGTTCTTCTTCTTCCCTTTGGATGGGGGAGAAGAAGAAGAGGCCGGCGGAGCGGCCACGACCGATTCAGTCACCTCCACCACAGACGTGGAGGGGACGGGAGGCACAGGAGCAGCGGCAGAGGCGCCAGCGGCCTTTCTCTTGGAACGTGTGGGCGCAGGAGCGCCGACGGAAGGGCCCACGGAAGGACCGACAGAAGCACCGCCGGGTGCTGAAGCAGTGGCCGTGGCCGTGCGGGCGGCATTGCGCGCGTCCGCCGCAAGGGGAGGACGCAACCGAGGCGCCGGGAGCAGCCGGTCCTCGAAGCCGGCGCGGCGCGCGTCAATGAGGTAAAGAACCTCATCGCGCGACAGCCCCGCCGAACGTGTTGAAGCGGCGCTCAGTTGGCGCCTCAATTCCTCCATCTCGGCCCGCACGGCTGTGAGCTCTCCCTTCAAACGGAGAACTTCCTCATTGCATGTGAGGGAGGCCATCTCCCTCATGTGCTCCCTTATTGAGCCGGCGGCACTCCGCAGGCCCTGTACGCTTTGGCCCTTCAAGCGGGAGGACTTGAAGGCGATCATCTCGATCGACTTCAACCCCTCCTCGACCGCCATCGACAGCTGGTCGGACCTTAACACCGGTACAGCTGCCGACGTCGGCGCCTCTGTCAGCGTCGGGGATTCACGGAGGAAGGAGAGACGCCTCTCCTCCCGCCGCCGACGCTCCTCCTCCTTCGCTTCATATGCGGCCCGCGCGAGTTCTTCCTCCGCCTCGAGTTCTAACTCGCGCTCCTTGGCCGCATTATAACTGGCCCTAGCTTGGGCCAGGCCAACATACTGCCCAGTTGTTGGAGGGCGCCCACGCCCTCTTTTCACGGACTGGCCCCTGATGTTGCTGGGGCCAGCCGACTCCTCACCATCGCTGCCCGACTCCCCAGGGCTCTTACTGTTGACCTCTTCTCGCGTCTGTCCTTGTCGCGGGCCGGCCAATTAAGGCAAGCCCTCCGGTCCCTAAGGACACCACGTACCGACTGGAGCCACCAGTCAGATGGTTGCGATGACCTTAGGGGCTACGGAACGCGAGGAGGGTGGCTGGTCCTCCCCAACACCGACGCCTGTGTAGACCCCTGCGCGAGCAGTAGGCCTATGCGTCCACGACTCTCCCCGCTTCTACCGGCCGCAGCCAGGAGCAGACAACAACAAGCTGCGTCGCGACGCTACAACCGGGTCTCCGAGAGCTATCGCGACGCCGCAGACCTTGCAGGCCCGCCAAACAACGACCCCCTCGTGCAATGGGGTCAGCTTCAGTCGAGAAGACGACCGACAATCACCGCGCTTCTACCGGCAAAAAGCCGGGAGCGGACAACAACAAGCTGCGCCGCGACGCTACAACCGGATCTCCGGGAGACGTCGCGACGCCGCAGGCCTTGAAGACCCGCCAAACCACGACCCCCTCGTACAATGGGGTCAGCTTTGATCGGTGAAATAACCGACCAATGGACGACAAAAAGGCTTCTACCGTTTCCGGGAGCGAACGTCACAAACTTGCCACGGCGAGGACACGCCGCGACACCGCAGGCCTAGCAGGCCCGCCAGACCACGACCCCCCCCCGTGCAATGGGGTCGGCTGTCGGGATATTGGTTCATCGACTTACAGGGGCAGCAAATTTTAGCGCTGCGCCTGTTAGCCGACTATCCAGGATGCACCGTCTTAGTCCAGTTGCCACTCCCCCCGGGCATATAGCCCGAAGGGATAGGAAACCGGTCCAAGCACACTAGGAGGTTCCCCGACCTAGCACCCCAGGTTTTTTTTTTTTTTTGTTGACGCGGGGAATGCGTTTAGGCACCGTCATCCCAGCTACGGGGGTAGCTGGGACGGTGTGTGGGACTCACCGGTCCCAAACAGGGACCGTCCTACCCACTAAACCCCGCGGTGTTCCTCCTCACCCTATAGCCGGGCCGAGGGATATGAAGAGCAGATTCTACATCGACCCGGCTAGGGATGCCCCGTAGGGTTGGGGCTCTCCTCGGGGGACCAGATGGTCGGCCCCCGGAGCTCCCTAAGGAGCTGAAGAAAACAAGCCCGCATCGCACCACTCTCGAGCGCCCCTCTGAAAGCAGAGGGGGTAGAGAGCGGCCGAGCGGGCGGGCACTAAGGCACCTCCGGAACACGGGGAGGTAACTTCCGCCAAACGATCATCGGTGGGTGAGGTCCCCCGACCACCACCCACCGGGACAACACTAGTCGGGAGCGCGCATGAACTGACCCATGCGACGCCCCCGAACCGGACGACGAGGCGGGAGCGTTTGACCTGCACGCTCCCGCACCCGCAATTCCTCTCTCTTGGCCGCCATCACCTCACAAGCAAACGAGGTGACAGCGGCCCAACACTCCTGGCTGCCGACCATGGCTCGCACCACGGCCGGCAGCGACAAATCGTTTCCAACTTGGCCCGTGAGGGCGACACGCGGCCCGTCCCACGCCGCGCACTCGGCGAGCGTGTGCTCTGCCGAGTCCACGGCACCACTTGGGCAGTGACGGCACACGGGGTCCGACTCCACACCCACCACCTCCCACAGGTACTTGGCGAAACAGCCATGTCCTGTGAGGAGCTGAGTGAGGTGGTACGTCGGCGCTCCGTGCGCCCTCTCTACCCAAGGCCGAAGAACGGGCCGGACAGCCCCCACGAGCCGCACACTCGCGGAGGGACACTCCAACCTGTTGGCCCACTTCCGGAAGAGATCGTCGCGAGCAGACTGTCTCCAGCGATCGATCTCGTCCGGGAGTGGGCGACCTCCATTCATCCGCACCAGGGCGCTTTCCTCGTACACGCGCTTGAGGACTCCAGCCTCGAGATCCCAAGGGGGGCTCCCGCCAATCAAACACGCCGCCTCGTAAGAGACGGTGCAGTACGCTCGCGCCGCCCTCTGCGCAATCACCCGCTGCGGTCTCCGCAGCAGGGGGATGGTTTTGGCGCAGAGAGCGTCCGACCAAATAGGCGCTCCGTAGAGCGCCTTGGAGCGCACTACACCGTCGTAGAGACGGCGACATGCACTTTCCGGCCCCCCTTTATTGGGGAGCAGCCGCGCCAGCCTTCCGGCGTATGACACCAGTTTGGGTGCCAGGCGCCGGAAGTGCTCGACGAAACCCCATCGACTATCGAGGACCAATCCTAGATACTTCATGGTCTCCCCGATAGCGATGGGGGTGCCGCTCACCACAATGGCGGAATCTCGAGGTGGCCCCCGACGAGGCCCGTGGAAAAACACGGCCTCGGACTTATCGAGAGCCACCTGGAGTCCCAGCGCCCTGATGCGGCTGACCACCTGGGCAACGCCCGCGGTGGCCAGAACCTTCGCGTCCCTGAATTCTGGGCCCCGCGCGGTGACGAGGGTGTCGTCGGCGTAACACAAAATACCGACCCCCGTAAGAGTTGCACCGCGCAGGACCCAGTCATAGCCGATGTTCCACAGGAGCGGACCAAGCACCGACCCCTGTGGAACACCGCACGACATCTCCTTGCGGACTATTCCCGACCGGGCCGGGTAGATAATGGCTCGGTCCACGAAATAGTCCGCAAGGACGCGCCTGAGGTACCACGGGACGTTGTGGTACCTCAGCGCCTCGGCGATGGTCTGCCAGGGGATGGTGTTGAAGGCGTTCGCGATGTCCAGCGACACCGCCAACAACACCTCCCCCCGACCGACCGCCTCTTGGACGCTGTCCCTGAGTCGGGAGATGGCGTCCAGGGTAGACCGCCCGCGACGAAACCCGTACTGGCCGCCGTCGAGATTGGGCCCCGCCCCCTCAAGGTGCCCGACGAGACGAGCAGCGAGCACCCGCTCGAAAAGCTTGCTCATCTCGCCGAGCAGAACAATGGGGCGGTAGGCCGACGGCGACTCGACGGGGCGCCCGTGCTTCTTGAGCAGCACGAGCTTCCCCGTCTTCCACGTTCGCGGGACCCTACCCGACGCCAGACACTCCGACATCAGGGAGAGCGTCTCTTCTTCGAACGCCGGCATGACCAGGGCGACGACCCGCCCCGGGATGCCGTCCGGTCCGGGGGCGCGGTGTCTCAACTTGAGCTTGAGAACCGCCGCCCCCAACTCGGCATCGGACACGGGCGGGATCGCCTCCGTGTCAGCCGGCGTTCCCTCTGGTGCTGCCATACTCGGCGGGACCCACTCTTCCCGCGCAGGGAAGAGGGAGCTGACGATCTCTGTCACGAAGGTGGGCTCGAGAGACCTGGTAAGCGGGGGCGCATAAGGCCGGAGTTTGTCGCTCACGGCCTTATACGGGCGCCCCCACGGATCTCCGTTCAATGTCTCGAGCCACACCTTCCATGACTCATCTTTGGCGGCCTTGATTGCCGAGCGAAGGGCCGCTCGGGCGTCCCGGTATGCGGCGCGCAACTCCTCCATGAGGACAGGGTTTCCGTTCCTTCGACCGCGGTAGCGGGTGTACCGACGCTGGGCTGCGTGACTAGCAGCACGCAGCCCCTCCAGGTCGTCGTTCCACCAGTACACCCGCCGCCGCGGGTGAACTGATCCTGCCCTCCGCATCGCCGCATCGCAGACGCGGGTCAGAGCCTCGGACAACCGCTCCGACCTCGCGTCTACGTCCGGGTTTCCGCCAAACGCGGCCCATCGCTCGACGATGGCCGCCTCTTCCGCCAGCTCCCGGTTAAGCGATTTTAGTCGCCACCGTGGGCCCTCACCGGCCGGGGGACGGTCCTGAGCCCTCAGGGCGGGGGAAACGATATCGAACCGGACATACCGGTGGTCCGACATCGTCTCCACCTCCGTTACCACCCTCCAGCCACGTACGTGGTTCGCCAGGCCAGAACTGGCGAAGGACACGTCCACGATGGACGTGTTCCCGTTCTCCCCCACGTACGTGGGGACCGTCCCCTGGTTCAGCAACACCAGATCCATGGACACCGCCCAATCCTCCAACAACTCCCCCCGCAAGTCCGTCGCCGGGGATCCCCACGCCGTAGAGTGGGCGTTGAAGTCCCCGACGACGATGAGCGGGGTGGGGTGTGCTTCCGCCACAAGAGCCCCGAGCTCAACGAGTAACTGCTCAAATTGAGCACGGGTCTTCCTGGGCGGACAGTACACCCCGATCACTGCAGCGTCTCCCAGCAGCGCGAGGACGCACATTCGTCCTTTGGACACCTTATCGAAGGCGCCCCGCTGGGAGACGATAGCCACTCCACCGTCGCGGTCGCTGGCCCAATCATCACGGGCACGAACCGCGTACGGTTCGGCGACTACAGCCACGGTCGTCTGCCACTGCGCTACGGACTGGATCAAAACATCCTGGGCCGCAGCGCAGTGCCTGACGTTGGCCTGCAGGACCGAGAATGTGGACATTTAAGATTGGGTGGTGTCCATAACCTCCTCAGTTTGGGTGGGAGCGGGGTCCGCGACCGGCCCGACCCGCTTCCCACCGACTCCTCCTCGGCGACGACGCCGCTTTTTTGACGCCGCCAGGCAAGCCTTGGCGCCCAGGCGGTGCGCAGCGGTCTCTCCCGCCGCCGCACACACGGGGCAGTGCGGTTCCGCGGCGCAGCCGGCCGCCTTGTGGCCGGGCTGCCCGCAGCGGAAGCACAGGGCGCTGCGGTCAACTCCCGCAGCACACCTGGCCCCCACGTGCCCCACATCCAGGCAGCGGAAGCATCGCTGCGGCCTGGGGTCCAAAAGGACCGCACGAACGCGGGTCCATCCAATTGTTAGAGGGCGGCCATCTGTTATAAGTTTGGCCGCCGCGACTGGGCACTTTACCCACGCCGTGCCCTCCCTTGCTGCCTGGCGGGTAATCTCACCAACGGTGACGCTGGTGGCGGCACAACCTCCAACTTCCGCCACCACCCGCGCCACGACCTCTTTTGTTGCGGCGTCGCCGAGGCCGGAGATGCGCAACTCCGCGCACTTCTCCGGCCTGGCGACGCGAACGTCGTCACCGAGGGATTCCCTTAATTTGGCCGCCAATGCGTCCGCCTTGGCGCCCCTATCCGCACCCGCCACCTCGAGGATGCGACCCCCGGTGACCGCGGTGCGGAAACGCAAACCCTCGATACCGAGGCTTTTGAGGTCGATTGACCTCTCAGCCTCGGCAAGCTTTTCCGCGTAAGTTACGCCCCGCCCCTCCGCTTCTCGCTGCAGCGTGATGACCACCGCTGCAGTTCGCGGTGCGCGCAGGTTCGGGGCGCTCCTCTTTCCGCTTGACTTTGAGGGCGTCTTAGCGGGCGCATTGGCGGGCGTCGATGCCGCCTTCTTCTTTTTCGGCCGCTTTACAACCTCATTCCACGTCTCAGTTTGGGACTGAGACGTGGAGGCCGGAACTTGCGTTGAGGCCGGCTGACGCTCTCGGCGCGTCGCCTCCACCTCACGCGCCGCAGCGCTCTTCTTCTTCTTCCTGTTCTTCTTCTCCCCCTGAGCTGGGAGAGAAGAAGAAGAGGCCGACGGAACGGCCACGACAGAATCCGTCACCTCCACCACAGATGTGGAGGGGACGGCAGGTAGAGGCGCGGCGGCAGAGGCGCCAGCGGCCTTGCGCTTTAAGCGCGCGGGCGCCGAAGCGCCGACGGAAGGGCCCGATGACTGGGCGACAGTTGCACCGCCAGGTGCTGGAGCACCGGCCATGCGGGCAGCGTTGCGTTCGTCTGCCGCGAGGGGAGGACGCAACCGAGGCGCCGGGAGCAGCCGATCCTCGAAGCCGGCGCGGCGCGCGTCGATGAGGTACAGCACCTCATCACGCGACAGCCCCGCCGACGGTGTTGGAGCGGCGCTCAACTGGCGCCTCAATTCCTCCATCTGGCCCCGCACGGCCGCGAGCTCTCCCTTCAAGCGCATGACCTCGTCGCTACACTTGAGGGAGGCCATCTCTCGCATATGTTCCAGAATCGACCCGGCGGCACTCCGCAGGCCCTGGACACTCTGGCCCTTCAGGCGGGAGGATTTGTAGGCGATCGTATCGATCGCCTTCACCGCCTCCTCTACCGCCTTCGACAGCTGCTCGCACCGCAATACCGGAGCAGCTACCGACGTCGACGTTTCCTCCATCGTCGGGGATTTGCGGAGGAAGGAGAGTCGCCTCTCCTCCCGCCGCCGACGCTCCTCCGACGCTTCGTGTGCGGCCTGCGCGAGCTCTTCCTCCGCTTGGAGTTCGAGCTCGCGCTCCTGGGCCGCAATATAGTTGGCCCTGGCTTTGGCCAGGCCAACGTACTGGCCCGTCGTTGGAGGGCGCCCACGCCCTCTTTTTACGGGCTGGCCCCTGATGGTGCTGGGGCCAGCCGACTCCTCACCGTCGCTGCCCGACTCCCCAGGGCTTTTACTGTTGCAGCGCTTGCGCTGCCACAACCTGGGAGTCGGGGAGGGACGGGAGGAAACCGTTATCATCGACTGGCAGCTGCTGTCGGAGTCCGACAGCCGCTGCCAGTCGCGTTTGATTCTTCCAGAAGCCTGCGGGGTCGTATCGCAGCGCGACAGCGACACCCGCAGCTCCCTCTCGCCCGGGGTTGGAGTCCCGGGCCTCGACACTTTCGCGTCACACTCTTCATCGCAATTCCTTATTTCACTCATGATGAAACACTGATAACAAGATTTTATGGCCACAAGTACAGTCGATGCAGTTCGGTCACCCAACTTGCCACTCCGTTACGGTGGTCAAGTTGGGGTCCAGGGCGGACGACGTGGACGTATGCTATCGACACTTGGGGCCCCGCCCCTAGCACCCCAGGTTAGGTTAGGTTAGGTTAGGTTAGGTTAGGTTAGGTTAGGTTAGGTTAGGTTAGGTTAGGTTAGGTTAGGTTAGGTTAGGTTTTTTTTTTTTTTTTTTTTTTTTTTTTTTTTTTTTTTTTTTTTTTTGTGCCCAGCCACCATGGGTAGCTGGGTGTGTGCCTGAATACCCCCTGATATTTATCTTTCAGGGACGTTCCTAATCTCATTTCATACATACCAGTTCTCGCTTTTGAGTGTGCATTTTCATTCCTCATACTTTGGTCTTTCTTTCATTCGTCTCTTATAATCTTTTCCAGGTGGGACGCCTGCTAGTCTCGCGTCTAATTGCTTTATTTATTTGTTTACTTTTCTTAACTACGGGTAAATAAGTAATTATCTCCACCTCCTTTCCTCTGTTCATTTTTTACAATTTTTATCTTCTATCTTACAATTTTTATATGCTTTACAAACTAGTTCACAATATTAATCTTACTTTCTATTTATTACATGTTTCTATGGCTTCTTATATATATAGTTCTCTGTCGCAGCAGAGTGGGCTGCGCTGATACAGTTTTACCTTATCCTTATACTTAATACTACTTTTCTTTCATTATTTATATTACTGACTTACTTATTCTATTATTCTATACATTATACCTTTGTATATATTGCCAATGTTATGACACAGCTAACATAATCTTAATATTATGCTATTGTGGCTACACTTTTTATGCATCTTTGTTCCTTTCGTTTACCAATTTACAAATATTTGTGCAGTAAGTTAAAAAGCTATTGCGATATTTACTTAGCATGATTGTTTTTAGGTTATCGGTAGTGATTGCCATGTCAATTTCCTGTTCGATGTTGAACCTCCACCTCGAGAACACCGGGCATTCCGTTAGCAGGTGAGGGATGGTCTCCTCAACCTGGGGATCGCAGGTGCACGATGGGCTCTCCTTGCACTTGAAACGAGTCAAGTACTCGGAGAACCCACCGTGCCCTGTCAGGACCTGTGTGGTGTGTTTGTCTGGTGTGAATTTCCGAACAGTGCTGTACGCGTCCACCGCGTTCGGGAAGAAGAGCCTTGTGATCGAGGCGGTGTCGCCAGACTCGTACCTCCGATTCCATTCGTCAAGTGTACCCGCTCGGATACATCGCTTGACGAACGAAATCGGGCACAGGTCGTAGTCTGGTGCCCGCCTCGACCGCAACGCTGCTTCTTTTGCCAGTTGGTCGGCCCTCTCATTTCCCTCCATCCCCACGTGTGCCTTAATCCAGAACAAATTCACAGATTTGCCTGCCAGAACAATTTTTCTGTAGTTTAGTCGGGCTTCAACAGCGAGGGGATGGAGACAATTGGGATTCGCGACCGTCTGGAGTGCTGCGGTTGAGTCGCTGTACACGGCGAAAGCTGTTGCTCCGTGCTTGATAACCATCCTCGTCGCCTCACATATGGCCAGCAGTTCGGCCTGGTACACAGTGCAATAAGACGGCAGGCTAAGTTTGCGAGCAGTTGTCTCGACCCCATCTTTCCATAAGGAAAGTGCGGCCCCGACCCTGCCCGCAATCTTGCTGCCGTCGGTGTAAATTTGGATTTCAAAGTCCTTGTTTTGCTCAAACTGTTCTCTGTTTCCCAGGCTAGTGAACTGCAGGCGCATATGCTCAGCGGGATGAGGACTGTCCGCGTAAGAGAGCATTCGCTCGACCTCCCTCCCGGCAATGTCTGGCAGTGGTTCTCCTCTCCTTGCTCTATATAAAGTTGCTACCTCCTTGACCCTAAGGTCAAGGGGGAGTATGCCCGCCAGAACCAGTGCCGCGTTGAGGGAGACCGTTCGATATGCTCTGACGATTTTCTGCGCGAAACTGCGCTGAATGAATTTCAGCTTTTTCGCAATGTACTGCTTCTCAACCGCAGGTGCCCAAGCGCTAGCCGCGTACAACACTATTGGTTCCACGGTCGCTGTGTAGATGGTGTGTATCACCTCCGGATGCAATCCCCAGCTCGCCCTTGCCGCCCTGGTCAACTGTTTATAAATGTTGGTGACTTTCTTGCACACGGCTTCCACGTGAGCGTTGAAGGTTAAGCCGTCGTCAATAGTTAGCCCCAGAATTTTAATTTCACTGGACATGGCGATGTCGACCCCGCCCATGACAAGCCGCGGGGTGTCATATTTCAGCTTCCTAGTTATCACCATAGCACTGGTCTTATGAGGAGCGAATTTTAGTTTATTACTATCACCCCACGACTTGACATGTGCGAGGGCGGCATTGGCCCGTCCCTCTATCTCCTGACCAGTGTCACCACAGAAGACCAGGACGACATCGTCCGCAAACGCCTGCACGTACTCCCCCATCGTCTCCAGACTTTTGAGCAGTGGGTCGAGGAGCAAGTTCCAGAGTATTGGGCCGCCGATAGAGCCCTGGACGCACCCCTTTCTTGTTCTGGTTGAGTGTTCCCTGCCTGCGTACCTTACGTGCACCCACCGGTCTTCTAGATAGCTGTTTACCAGCCGTCTCACTCCCTCCGGGCACTTCTCCTCTACGAGTCGCATCCGTATAGCAGGCCACCAGGCGCTGTCGAAGGCGCCCTCTATATCCAGGGATACAAGTGTGATAATTTTCTTTTGTCCCAATTTACTCCGAATGTGCTGGATTAGGGTATAGAGGGCGTCCTCGCAGCTCCTCTGCGACATAAAACCGTATTGGTGGGGGCTGATTCTGGAGTGGAGATGGTGTCGAAGTCTCGACATAAGCATCTTCTCCAGAATCTTCCCCAGCACCGGGAGAAGGCCGATTGGCCTGTAGGATTTGGGATGGGCGTAACTATCTTTCCCCGGTTTCCTAAGTGCTACCACCGTCGCCTCTTTCCACCTTCTGGGGAAGTATTGTAGCGTAAGGCACTTGTTGACCAGACATAGGAACAACTCAGGATCGTTGCTGATGGCGTGGCTACAGATGTCCGCCGTGAACCCGTCAGCGCCCGGCGCTTTTTTAGGATTGAACGATCCGACTGCATTCTCAAGCTCGAAAAGGGTGAACGGTGGGTCGTGCTGTTCACCACACGGCCCCCCGGCCACCACTTGCGATCTCTCTCTCACTATCCTCTGTTCAATCGTGTCGCTTGCTTCTGGATCTCCCGGGTAAAATGTTTCAGCCAGAAGTTTTGCTGAACCCTCCTCGTTCTGAGCCACGCCATTCACCTCCAGGAGTACGTCCTCAGCTCTACCCGCGGTTCGTCCAATAACCCTGTAGATGCCCTCCCACATCCCCTCTCTGGTCTGCTTGCAGCAAAAGTCCTTCCAGGACGCAACCTGAGCCTTTTTGATTGCCACCTCGTAATCTTCCTTGCTCTCCAGGTACTCAGCCACGACACTCGCCCTACGGACCGGTGCGGCACACCTAATGCGACGCCTCTTGGTGGTGACATCCTTCTTCTTTTGGGCTAGCTCTTCACTCCACCACGGGACGGACAACCTTTGGCATTTGGCCTTTTCGGGGATGGCGATGCTACACGCTTTGGCGATGGATTCGGTGAGTTTTCCCACGGCCTCATCAATCTGTGATCTCTTTGTGATGGTGCGGATTTGTTCAATGGTTAGGTGTTTTCCATTCTTGCTCCTAGTCAACTCTTGCCCGAACTCATCCCATTTCGCCTTGCGCGTGTTGTATTTCCGCGTTGTTCTATTTACGTCCATTCCCCTCGACCGTTGGAGTTTAATGCCAAAAGCTATCCCGTTGTGGTCCGAGCTAGTCAAGTTCTCCTCTACCTTCCAGTTCACCACCAAGTCGAGCATGTTTGTCGTGCAGAAGGTAATGTCCACGTGGCTCTTAAAACGTTGTCCGTTTCTGTAGGTGTCGAAGGTGGGAGTGTTCCCCGTGTTGAGCACCTGGAGGCCCATCTCATCCAACATCTGCAGCATGTCCTTCCCTCGGGCGTCAGTGCGCTCGCTGCTCCACCACTTGTTCCAGGCGTTCCCGTCCCCTCCCATAATCAGCCTCCCAAATCCAGGATTAGCCGCAATGCTCTTTAGTTTGCTAATGTATGTACCTATGGGTTGGTCCGGCTCGAGGTAAAAGGAGACCAGTGTGAGTTCCCAGGCGTTAGTCCTCAGACCCACCACGGTTAGGTTAGGTTAGGTTAGGTTAGGTTAGGTTAGGTTAGGTTAGGTTAGGTTAGGTTAGGTTAGGTTAGGTTAGGTTAGGTTAGGTTAGGTTAGGTTAGGTTAGGTTAGGTTAGGTTAGGTTAGGTTAGGTTAGGTTAGGTTAGGTTAGGTTAGGTTAGGTTAGGTTAGGTTAGGTTAGGTTAGGTTAGGTTAGGTTAGGTTAGGTTAGGTTAGGTTAGGTTAGGTTAGGTTAGGTTAGGTTAGGTTAGGTTAGGTTAGGTTAGGTTAGGTTAGGTTAGGTTAGGTTAGGTTAGGTTAGGTTAGGTTAGGTTAGGTTAGGTTAGGTTAGGTTAGGTTAGGTTAGGTTAGGTTAGGTTAGGTTAGGTTAGGTTAGGTTAGGTTAGGTTAGGTTAGGTTAGGTTAGGTTAGGTTAGGTTAGGTTAGGTTAGGTTAGGTTAGGTTAGGTTAGGTTAGGTTAGGTTAGGTTAGGTTAGGTTAGGTTAGGTTAGGTTAGGTTAGGTTAGGTTAGGTTAGGTTAGGTTAGGTTAGGTTAGGTTAGGTTAGGTTAGGTTAGGTTAGGTTAGGTTAGGTTAGGTTAGGTTAGGTTAGGTTAGGTTAGGTTAGGTTAGGTTAGGTTAGGTTAGGTTAGGTTAGGTTAGGTTAGGTTAGGTTAGGTTAGGTTAGGTTAGGTTAGGTTAGGTTAGGTTAGGTTAGGTTAGGTTAGGTTAGGTTAGGTTAGGTTAGGTTAGGTTAGGTTAGGTTAGGTTAGGTTAGGTTAGGTTAGGTTAGGTTAGGTTAGGTTAGGTTAGGTTAGGTTAGGTTAGGTTAGGTTAGGTTAGGTTAGGTTAGGTTAGGTTAGGTTAGGTTAGGTTAGGTTAGGTTAGGTTAGGTTAGGTTAGGTTAGGTTAGGTTAGGTTAGGTTAGGTTAGGTTAGGTTAGGTTAGGTTAGGTTAGGTTAGGTTAGGTTAGGTTAGGTTAGGTTAGGTTAGGTTAGGTTAGGTTAGGTTAGGTTAGGTTAGGTTAGGTTAGGTTAGGTTAGGTTAGGTTAGGTTAGGTTAGGTTAGGTTAGGTTAGGTTAGGTTAGGTTAGGTTAGGTTAGGTTAGGTTAGGTTAGGTTAGGTTAGGTTAGGTTAGGTTAGGTTAGGTTAGGTTAGGTTAGGTTAGGTTAGGTTAGGTTAGGTTAGGTTAGGTTAGGTTAGGTTAGGTTAGGTTAGGTTAGGTTAGGTTAGGTTAGGTTAGGTTAGGTTAGGTTAGGTTAGGTTAGGTTAGGTTAGGTTAGGTTAGGTTAGGTTAGGTTAGGTTAGGTTAGGTTAGGTTAGGTTAGGTTAGGTTAGGTTAGGTTAGGTTAGGTTAGGTTAGGTTAGGTTAGGTTAGGTTAGGTTAGGTTAGGTTAGGTTAGGTTAGGTTAGGTTAGGTTAGGTTAGGTTAGGTTAGGTTAGGTTAGGTTAGGTTAGGTTAGGTTAGGTTAGGTTAGGTTAGGTTAGGTTAGGTTAGGTTAGGTTAGGTTAGGTTAGGTTAGGTTAGGTTAGGTTAGGTTAGGTTAGGTTAGGTTAGGTTAGGTTAGGTTAGGTTAGGTTAGGTTAGGTTAGGTTAGGTTAGGTTAGGTTAGGTTAGGTTAGGTTAGGTTAGGTTAGGTTAGGTTAGGTTAGGTTAGGTTAGGTTAGGTTAGGTTAGGTTAGGTTAGGTTAGGTTAGGTTAGGTTAGGTTAGGTTAGGTTAGGTTAGGTTAGGTTAGGTTAGGTTAGGTTAGGTTAGGTTAGGTTAGGTTAGGTTAGGTTAGGTTAGGTTAGGTTAGGTTAGGTTAGGTTAGGTTAGGTTAGGTTAGGTTAGGTTAGGTTAGGTTAGGTTAGGTTAGGTTAGGTTAGGTTAGGTTAGGTTAGGTTAGGTTAGGTTAGGTTAGGTTAGGTTAGGTTAGGTTAGGTTAGGTTAGGTTAGGTTAGGTTAGGTTAGGTTAGGTTAGGTTAGGTTAGGTTAGGTTAGGTTAGGTTAGGTTAGGTTAGGTTAGGTTAGGTTAGGTTAGGTTAGGTTAGGTTAGGTTAGGTTAGGTTAGGTTAGGTTAGGTTAGGTTAGGTTAGGTTAGGTTAGGTTAGGTTAGGTTAGGTTAGGTTAGGTTAGGTTAGGTTAGGTTAGGTTAGGTTAGGTTAGGTTAGGTTAGGTTAGGTTAGGTTAGGTTAGGTTAGGTTAGGTTAGGTTAGGTTAGGTTAGGTTAGGTTAGGTTAGGTTAGGTTAGGTTAGGTTAGGTTAGGTTAGGTTAGGTTAGGTTAGGTTAGGTTAGGTTAGGTTAGGTTAGGTTAGGTTAGGTTAGGTTAGGTTAGGTTAGGTTAGGTTAGGTTAGGTTAGGTTAGGTTAGGTTAGGTTAGGTTAGGTTAGGTTAGGTTAGGTTAGGTTAGGTTAGGTTAGGTTAGGTTAGGTTAGGTTAGGTTAGGTTAGGTTAGGTTAGGTTAGGTTAGGTTAGGTTAGGTTAGGTTAGGTTAGGTTAGGTTAGGTTAGGTTAGGTTAGGTTAGGTTAGGTTAGGTTAGGTTAGGTTAGGTTAGGTTAGGTTAGGTTAGGTTAGGTTAGGTTAGGTTAGGTTAGGTTAGGTTAGGTTAGGTTAGGTTAGGTTAGGTTAGGTTAGGTTAGGTTAGGTTAGGTTAGGTTAGGTTAGGTTAGGTTAGGTTAGGTTAGGTTAGGTTAGGTTAGGTTAGGTTAGGTTAGGTTAGGTTAGGTTAGGTTAGGTTAGGTTAGGTTAGGTTAGGTTAGGTTAGGTTAGGTTAGGTTAGGTTAGGTTAGGTTAGGTTAGGTTAGGTTAGGTTAGGTTAGGTTAGGTTAGGTTAGGTTAGGTTAGGTTAGGTTAGGTTAGGTTAGGTTAGGTTAGGTTAGGTTAGGTTAGGTTAGGTTAGGTTAGGTTAGGTTAGGTTAGGTTAGGTTAGGTTAGGTTAGGTTAGGTTAGGTTAGGTTAGGTTAGGTTAGGTTAGGTTAGGTTAGGTTAGGTTAGGTTAGGTTAGGTTAGGTTAGGTTAGGTTAGGTTAGGTTAGGTTAGGTTAGGTTAGGTTAGGTTAGGTTAGGTTAGGTTAGGTTAGGTTAGGTTAGGTTAGGTTAGGTTAGGTTAGGTTAGGTTAGGTTAGGTTAGGTTAGGTTAGGTTAGGTTAGGTTAGGTTAGGTTAGGTTAGGTTAGGTTAGGTTAGGTTAGGTTAGGTTAGGTTAGGTTAGGTTAGGTTAGGTTAGGTTAGGTTAGGTTAGGTTAGGTTAGGTTAGGTTAGGTTAGGTTAGGTTAGGTTAGGTTAGGTTAGGTTAGGTTAGGTTAGGTTAGGTTAGGTTAGGTTAGGTTAGGTTAGGTTAGGTTAGGTTAGGTTAGGTTAGGTTAGGTTAGGTTAGGTTAGGTTAGGTTAGGTTAGGTTAGGTTAGGTTAGGTTAGGTTAGGTTAGGTTAGGTTAGGTTAGGTTAGGTTAGGTTAGGTTAGGTTAGGTTAGGTTAGGTTAGGTTAGGTTAGGTTAGGTTAGGTTAGGTTAGGTTAGGTTAGGTTAGGTTAGGTTAGGTTAGGTTAGGTTAGGTTAGGTTAGGTTAGGTTAGGTTAGGTTAGGTTAGGTTAGGTTAGGTTAGGTTAGGTTAGGTTAGGTTAGGTTAGGTTAGGTTAGGTTAGGTTAGGTTAGGTTAGGTTAGGTTAGGTTAGGTTAGGTTAGGTTAGGTTAGGTTAGGTTAGGTTAGGTTAGGTTAGGTTAGGTTAGGTTAGGTTAGGTTAGGTTAGGTTAGGTTAGGTTAGGTTAGGTTAGGTTAGGTTAGGTTAGGTTAGGTTAGGTTAGGTTAGGTTAGGTTAGGTTAGGTTAGGTTAGGTTAGGTTAGGTTAGGTTAGGTTAGGTTAGGTTAGGTTAGGTTAGGTTAGGTTAGGTTAGGTTAGGTTAGGTTAGGTTAGGTTAGGTTAGGTTAGGTTAGGTTAGGTTAGGTTAGGTTAGGTTAGGTTAGGTTAGGTTAGGTTAGGTTAGGTTAGGTTAGGTTAGGTTAGGTTAGGTTAGGTTAGGTTAGGTTAGGTTAGGTTAGGTTAGGTTAGGTTAGGTTAGGTTAGGTTAGGTTAGGTTAGGTTAGGTTAGGTTAGGTTAGGTTAGGTTAGGTTAGGTTAGGTTAGGTTAGGTTAGGTTAGGTTAGGTTAGGTTAGGTTAGGTTAGGTTAGGTTAGGTTAGGTTAGGTTAGGTTAGGTTAGGTTAGGTTAGGTTAGGTTAGGTTAGGTTAGGTTAGGTTAGGTTAGGTTAGGTTAGGTTAGGTTAGGTTAGGTTAGGTTAGGTTAGGTTAGGTTAGGTTAGGTTAGGTTAGGTTAGGTTAGGTTAGGTTAGGTTAGGTTAGGTTAGGTTAGGTTAGGTTAGGTTAGGTTAGGTTAGGTTAGGTTAGGTTAGGTTAGGTTAGGTTAGGTTAGGTTAGGTTAGGTTAGGTTAGGTTAGGTTAGGTTAGGTTAGGTTAGGTTAGGTTAGGTTAGGTTAGGTTAGGTTAGGTTAGGTTAGGTTAGGTTAGGTTAGGTTAGGTTAGGTTAGGTTAGGTTAGGTTAGGTTAGGTTAGGTTAGGTTAGGTTAGGTTAGGTTAGGTTAGGTTAGGTTAGGTTAGGTTAGGTTAGGTTAGGTTAGGTTAGGTTAGGTTAGGTTAGGTTAGGTTAGGTTAGGTTAGGTTAGGTTAGGTTAGGTTAGGTTAGGTTAGGTTAGGTTAGGTTAGGTTAGGTTAGGTTAGGTTAGGTTAGGTTAGGTTAGGTTAGGTTAGGTTAGGTTAGGTTAGGTTAGGTTAGGTTAGGTTAGGTTAGGTTAGGTTAGGTTAGGTTAGGTTAGGTTAGGTTAGGTTAGGTTAGGTTAGGTTAGGTTAGGTTAGGTTAGGTTAGGTTAGGTTAGGTTAGGTTAGGTTAGGTTAGGTTAGGTTAGGTTAGGTTAGGTTAGGTTAGGTTAGGTTAGGTTAGGTTAGGTTAGGTTAGGTTAGGTTAGGTTAGGTTAGGTTAGGTTAGGTTAGGTTAGGTTAGGTTAGGTTAGGTTAGGTTAGGTTAGGTTAGGTTAGGTTAGGTTAGGTTAGGTTAGGTTAGGTTAGGTTAGGTTAGGTTAGGTTAGGTTAGGTTAGGTTAGGTTAGGTTAGGTTAGGTTAGGTTAGGTTAGGTTAGGTTAGGTTAGGTTAGGTTAGGTTAGGTTAGGTTAGGTTAGGTTAGGTTAGGTTAGGTTAGGTTAGGTTAGGTTAGGTTAGGTTAGGTTAGGTTAGGTTAGGTTAGGTTAGGTTAGGTTAGGTTAGGTTAGGTTAGGTTAGGTTAGGTTAGGTTAGGTTAGGTTAGGTTAGGTTAGGTTAGGTTAGGTTAGGTTAGGTTAGGTTAGGTTAGGTTAGGTTAGGTTAGGTTAGGTTAGGTTAGGTTAGGTTAGGTTAGGTTAGGTTAGGTTAGGTTAGGTTAGGTTAGGTTAGGTTAGGTTAGGTTAGGTTAGGTTAGGTTAGGTTAGGTTAGGTTAGGTTAGGTTAGGTTAGGTTAGGTTAGGTTAGGTTAGGTTAGGTTAGGTTAGGTTAGGTTAGGTTAGGTTAGGTTAGGTTAGGTTAGGTTAGGTTAGGTTAGGTTAGGTTAGGTTAGGTTAGGTTAGGTTAGGTTAGGTTAGGTTAGGTTAGGTTGGGGCGGGGCCCCAAGTGTTACTCGAGTGCGTCCACGTCGCCCGCCCTGGACCCCAACTTGACCACCGTAACGGAGTGGCAAGTTGGGTGACTGAATCTCGGTAACGTAACTTGTGTGGCCATTTGGTTGAATATCGGTGCTTCCCTGTATATACCGTGCTCTACCTCTTATCTAGACCCATTCCACTTGGTGCGCGGTAACGCAGTGGCCAGTGGATGGTGTTCTATCTCTCTCTGTGTCTCAGTGGTCTGAATTACTCCCCTATTGCCCTTGATTTGCTACCTGGCGTGTTTTTGGACTCTGATTGCTTTCGATTTGGTTTTGTTTCTGTTTTTGCTGTCCTTTCTTTGTTTTGTTTTGCTTTGTTTGCAAGTGGGATCTGCGTCAAAACAGATCCCCTGCAAGCATTTTTTCTCCATCTGGTTCAGTTGTGGGCAGTGCCCTTAACTGGACGATGGATTCGGAATCGGCTGACGGTTTCGTGTCCGATGGGAACGAGCGCTTCATGCCCCCGTTCTGTCCTGAAGAGAAGCGTTCCGCGGCTGCTAAGAAACGAGAGAGGAATTCTTACTTCTTCACCTCCGGACTTACCGATGAAGGAACTGACGAAGATTCCCCGCAGAAGAAAGCATCGAGGCGCTCTTCTAAAGGCCGGGGAACCGTCCATAATGTGGGAAGGAGCCGAGCATTGCGAGAGCTCCGAGAAGGGCCCTCGGAAACTGAATCGGACTGCTCTACGTTGCAAGATCCAATGAGGCGCTCCCCAAAAAAGGGGTCTCCAACGCTCCTATCTGTGGAGGACCTCCTGACTCGGGCCGAAGAAGACGCAGGTACCCTGCACCAGGTGGCTACAGTTTCAAAGAACCTGAAAGGTACCTGCGTCCGAGAAATCAAAAAGCGCACAGCATCGCTGCTTCAGGCCGTCCAGGCCTTAGCTGTACGGAACGATAGCCAGGAGATGAAACGGCTGAGGGCAGATAACAAGCGTCTGCGAGGTCAATTGACAGTCCTTCAGGATGAGGTGGCTGCCCTAAGGAGAGAGTTCGCCGAGGGCAGGCGACGCCGTTCCAAGAGCCCTTCCCCTGAGAAACTGGAACCGACCCGGGAAATATTGCCAGCTGATGGGCCCATATCCATAAACAACCTGGAAGATATGATGGGTCGTCTCCAACGTGTTCTTATGGAACACGTTGGAGCAGTGATAAGTGCTCGTCTGGAGGGCCTCGAGGTGGATGGCCGTCTCTTACCAGCACAACCTCAACTCCACCGGCCATCACTGGCGGCAGCACCCAGACGCAGCGGCAGCGGCAAAAGGACCAATGGTGACCCAGGTGCCCCCACCACTTTGACCCCCCCGGCAAACATGCCGAAGGAGGCCAGAGTAAAAAAGGTGGTTCGAGCCACGGAGCAAGTGGCAGGGTCCTCAAGACAGGAACAGCCTGTAATAGTCCAGGAAACCTGGACAACTGTCACCAAGAAGACTAAGAAGAACAAGACAGCGGCCAAGGCTCCAACCCCAAACAAACCAAGACTTCCGAAGGTACCTAAAACCTTGGCAGTCGTGGTGTCCCTCAAACCCGAGGCTGTGGCGAAAGGCGCCACGTATAGGGATGCCATTGTCAAGGCGAAGGCTTCGGTGAGCCTGGGTGCGCTTGGAATCGGCCCTACTAAATTTCGAACGGGTGTTACAGGATCCCGAATTATCGAGCTCCCAAAAGAGACAACTGCCACCCAAGCAGATACATTGGCTGCCAGGATCGGGGAGGCCTTGGGTGACGACGCCAAGGTCACGAGACCCACCAAGACAGCGCAAGTACGAGTCTCCGGTTTGGATGATGCTGTCTCCGGGACAGAAATATGCCAAGCCTTGGCGGAAAAGTCCGGGTGTCCTCCCGACCAATTTAAGGTCGGCACCATAGCGCTAGGATACACGGGTGTCGGCTCGGCCATTGTGTCTTGCCCTGTGGGAGCAATTGCCGCGCTGGCGAGTGCCCAGCGAGTGGCCATAGGCTGGAGCCATGCCTCCATCCGCGTCTTGGAGCAGCGCCCAATGCGGTGCTTCAGATGCATGGGGGTGGGCCACCCACAGGTGTTGTGCCCCTCCAAGAAGGACCGCAGCACGCTTTGTCACCGTTGTGGACAGGAGGGGCATGAGATGTCCTCCTGCTCAGCTGAGCCGCGCTGCGCTATTTGTGAAGACCGCGGATTACCCTTCAGACATCGCATGGCCGGGGTTAACTGTAACCCTCCCCCGGTCAAAGGTCGCCGTCTCCCACTACTGGGGGCAGCCGCTCGAAATACGGCCAGTCAGGCCATTCCTGAAGTCACTCCCATGGAAACTATCAATGCCAGTTAGATCCATGGGACGTGTGCTTCAGGCAAATATGGACCGCTCAGCCGCCGCTCAGAACCTTTTGTTTCAGGCGACGGCTGAGTGGGACATAGATTTGGTCGTGTTGTCGGAGCCGTGTGTGGCTTCCCTGCCTTCCGGGTGTGCCGTATCAACTGATGGCCTCGCGGCAGTTATGGTGGCTGGTGTGGCGCCTCCCCCTCTCGTCATGGCACAGAGAGGTGAAGGGTACGTTGCGGCGAGATGGGGAGGCGTCATGGTGGTTGCCGCGTACTTCTCCCCAAACCGTAGTCGAGCAGAATTTCAGCGCTACCTGGCTGTGCTGGAAGGAGTGGTCAGGCGAGCAACTCCTGATCCAGTGCTGGTGGCGGGTGATTTTAACGCCAAATCACCGGCGTGGGGGTCGCCAGTTCTTAATCCAAGGGGTGGGGACCTGGAGTCTTGGGTTCTGTCCCTGGGGCTCCAGACCCTCAACTCGGGAAGCATTCCAACATGCGTGCGGTGGCAGGGCACGTCCGTCATAGATGTGACCTTTGCCACCTCATCACTGGCGGCCTGCATCAGGTCCTGGCGGGTTGTTGAAGATGCGGAGACCCTGTCTGACCATCGCTACATTCGATACGAGATCTCAGCACGGGGTCTCCCTCTTCGACTGTATTCGGCGGAGGGTCACCAATCACTCCCTAAATGGGCACTTGCCCATTTGCAGTCTGACGTGGCGGAGGAGGCAGCGATGATACGTGCGTGGGCCGAGGTGCCTGATTCGATTGCCAATGATCCCGACGGTATGGCGGAGTTATTCGCTGACGATATGCGGGTTGTATGTGACTCCGCCATGCCAAAGCAGCGGACGGGCCCTCGGAACCCAAGGCAGGTATACTGGTGGACGCAGGAACTCTCCGACCTGCGTGCTGCCAGTATGGGAGCCAGACGGGCGTATCAGCGCTGCCGCAGACGCGTCCGGAGAGAACCCGGTGAGGAAGAAAGGCTCCGTCAGGAGTACAAGGAGGCCCACGGAACCTTGAGAACCGCCATCTTCAAGGCAAAGGCGGACGCGTGGGATCGGTACGTGAGGATCCTCGACGATGATCCCTGGGGTCGACCGTACCGATCCATTAGGCGGAAGTTCGCAGGTCCGACTCCGCCTACATCATCTATGGAGCCGACGCTTCTGAGCGGAATCCTCCAGGCTTTGTTCCCGGACACGGGAGATTTCGTGCCCCCGCGAATGCCGACCTCCGATTCTGCCTCGGAGGGGTGGGCTGATGGGCTGCCGGTAACGGACGCGGAGTTCTGCACTGTTAGGGAACGACTCCGTAAGAAGAACAAGGCGCCTGGGCCAGACGGAGTCCCAGCCAAAGTCATGGCTGTCGCTCTGGGCCCTCTGGAGGAGCGTTTCCGAGCAGTGCTAGATCTCTGCATACGGAAAACCCGTTTTCCCAGCAGGTGGAAGGCAGGACGTCTTTGCCTGTTGCGGAAGGAGGGTCGCCCAGCGGACTCGCCGGCAGGTTATCGGCCGCTCGTGTTGCTCGATGAGGCGGGAAAGGCTTTCGAGAAAATTCTCGCTTCCCGCATCATCGAGCACCTCGAGAGTGTGGGGCCGGAGTTGGCTGACTGCCAATACGGCTTTCGAGCCGGACGATCCACGGTTGACGCAGTCAGCCATCTTAAAATGTGGACGGAACGAGCGACGACGCGTGGGGAGATGGTGTTGGTGGTATCATTGGATATAGCCAATGCATTCAACACCATCCCCCATGAATGCATCGAGGAGGCGCTGCGGTTCCACGGGGTGCCCAATTACCTTCGCACCTTGGTAAGGGACTACCTGGAGGATCGGAGTGTCATATATGAAGACGCGGAGGGGCAACTTCGTCATTGGAGGGTGGTCGCAGGTGTACCCCAGGGTTCCGTCCTTGGTCCGTTGCTGTGGAACCTGGGTTACAACTGGGTGCTTCGCGGCTCGCTGCTGCCAAGGATGGATGTCGTGTGCTTCGCGGACGACACCTTGGTAGCAGCGGCTGCAAGCGAATGGGACGACGTGGCACATCTGGCGTCGGTCGGCACCTCTATGGTGGTCCGACGTATCCGCTTATTGGGGTTGGATGTGGCTCTCACCAAAACGAGGGCCATGGCCTTTCATCCCCCTCGCCGAAGGATTCCGTCGACTCTTTTTGTCCGTGTGGAGGGTGTTCGTGTCCAGGTCACCCCCCACATGAAATACCTCGGGTTGACGCTAGACTCCCAGTGGAACTTTAAGGAACACATGGAGCTCCTCGCTCCTCGGCTGTGTTCTGCCGCAGCCGCGCTCGGCCGCCTGCTCCCCAATGTGGGAGGGCCTGGCGCATCCTGTCGGCGACTATACCATGGCGTCATACGATCGATGGCCCTGTATGGTGCCCCGGTGTGGGCAGAGTGTCTCTCCCGTAGGACGCGAGCTCTCCTGCGCCAACCGCAGAGGGTGATTGCGGCCCGGGCCGTGCGGGCATATCGCACGGTCAGCCACGGAGCTGCCTGTGTTTTAGCGGGTACGCTGCCGTGGGATGTCGATGCACTTGTGCTTGCAGAGGTGTATCGGCATCGGGTCGACGCCAGAACTCGGGGTGAGCGGCCTGGTCTCGAGGATATCGAGGAGGTCCGCTCACAGGCGCGGAGAGAAGCGCTTCGTCGGTGGGCTGAGACACTTTCTCACCCGACCGCTGGCCATCGGACGATTGACGCCATCCGCCCGGTATTGGAGGAGTGGGTGAGTCGAGAGTGGGGAGTTCTCACTTTCCGCCTGGTGCAGGTATTGACCGGACACGGGTGTTTCGGTCACTACCTGCA